>OY747722.1:19270000-19870000 GCA_963556495.2 Valencia hispanica
CATCAACTGTTGAGAACAAACTGACATTTAATTTTTCACCCAAATAGGTCAGCACACAAAGAAAGCAATGAGAGAAGCAGCATTAAAAATTAATATTATTAATACTACTGTTTTCAGAATTCAAAAAGATGTAGGGGATATAAGGTAAGGTTTGTGTGGGATATTTTCCCCCTTCAGAATCAGATATGGATCTTTTGCATTATCAGATATAACGCCCGTCTCATTACCTTCTTTCTCCTCTTTTAATTGGCTGCTGTTGGTGTCAATCATATTTGTAGCCTAATGCAGAAGCTGTAATTTACGGAATGTTTTGGCTAGAATTAAATAAATCGACATTTCCTTTTTCTCACCACAGATCATTTTGTTACTGAGTAATTAAGAGTTCGGCTTAAACTTTGCTCTCCAATAACGTCATTTTTTTATGTCGGTGTTTCTTATTTTATTTTTATCATTGGATCATTTTGAATGAAACCTGCACTGACTCGCCTTTAATCATTCCACCTACTCTGAACAACCAATGAGGCACTCGTATTGAATGGACTTCTGATTCAGATGCTCAGAGGGCCGTTATTATTGATCCATATAACTGATCAGCAGCGTTGATACAGTAAAAGACTCCGAACTCATGTGTGTGCAGATCAAATCTTGAACTATTAGGCTACTATAAAAACATGATAAACATGGGGTAACAATGGTCTTTATAGATTGCATCTTTTATTTAACCCCGCTTTACTTTAATATATTTGATCAAACTGGACTTAGTGCTTTGACCTAAAATCCCAGCGCTGCATTTTGTTATTAGCCTATTTATGCACAAGCAAAAAATGTTTGCTTATAAATATATATATATATATATATATATATATATATATATATATATATATATATATATATATATATATACACACTCAACAAAAATATAAACGCAACACCTTTGTTTCTGCTCCCATTTTTCATGAGATGGACTTAAAGATCTAAAATTCATTCCAGATACACAATATTACCATTTCTCTCAAACATTGTTCACAAATCAGTCTAAATGTGTGATAGTGAGCACTTCTGCTTTGCTGAGATAATCCATCCCACCTCACAGGTGTGCCACATCAAGATGCTGATCGGACATCATGATTAGTGCACAGCTGTACCTTATACTGCCCACAATAAAAGGCCACCCTGGAATGTGCAGTTTTGTCTCTCAGCAAAATGCCACAGATGCCACAAGCATTGAGGGAGCGTGCAATTGGCATGCTGACAGCAGGAATGTCAACCAAATCTGTTGCTCGTGCATTGAATGTTCATTTCTCCACCATAAGCCGTCTCCAAAGGCGTTTCAAATATGGCAGTACATCCAACCGGCCTCACAACCGCAGACCACGTGTAACCACACCAGCCCAGGACCTCCACATCCAGCAGGTTCACCTCCAAGATCGTCTGAGACCAGCCACTCAGACAGCTGCTGAAACAATTGGTTTGCATAACCAAACAATTTCTGCACAAACTGTCAGAAACCGTCTCAGGAAGCTCAACTGCATGCTCGTCGTCCTCATCCGGGTCTTGACCTGACTCCAGCTCGTCGCCGTAACAGACTTGAGTGGGCAAATGCTCACATTCGATGGCGTCTGGCACGTTGGAGAGGTGTTCTCTTCACGGATGAATCTCGGTTTACATTGTTCAGGGCAGATGGCAGACAGTGTGTGTGGCGTCGTGTGGGTGAGCGCTTTGCTGATGTCAATGTTGTGGATCGAGTGGCCCATGGTGGTGGTGGGGTTATGGTATGGGCAGGCATCTGTTATGGACGAAGAACACGGGTGCATTTTATTGATGGCATTTTGAATGCCCAGAGATACCGTGATGAGATCCTGAGGCCCATTGTTGTGCCATACATCCATGAACATCACCTCATGTTTCAGCAAGATAATGCACGGCCCCATGTTGCAAGGATCTGTACACAATTCTTGGAAGCTGAAAATGTCTCAGTTCTTGCATGGCCAGCATACTCACCGGACATGTCACCCATTGAGCATGTTTGGGATGTGCTTGACCGGCGTATATGACAGCGTGTACCAGTTCCCACTAATATCCAACAACTTCACACAGCCATTGAAGAGGAGTGGACCAACATTCCACAGACCACAATTGACAATCTGATAAACTCTATGCGAAGAAGATGTGTTGCACTGCATGAGGCAAATGGTGGTCACACCAGATACTGACCAGTTCTGAGTCCCCAGACCCCCAATAAAGCAAAAAACTGCACATTCCAGGGTGGCCTTTTATTGTGGGCAGTATAAGGTACAGCTGTGCACTAATCATGATGTCAGATCAGCATCTTGATGTGGCACACCTGTGAGGTGGGATGGATTATCTCAGCAAAGCAGAAGTGCTCACTATCACACATTTAGACTGATTTGTGAACAATCTTTGAGAGAAATGGTAATATTGTTTATCTGGAATGAATTTTGATCTTTAAGTCCATCTCATGAAAAATGGGAGCAGAAACAAAGGTGTTGCGTTTATATTTTTGTTGAGTGTATATATATAATTTTTCTCTTTAACTAACTAGGCATTTGTGTGTGGACAGCAGAGTAAGAATTTCATTGGACAGAGAATGCAACTTCTAGTGTACATATGACAAACTCTTGAATCTTTAATCTTATGATGGCAAAGAAAAAAGATAATCTTAAATTAAAGCGTAGCCTAAAATAAACTCCGTAAAGCAAGGCATTATTTTTCCATTTTTATTTAAACCGAGAAAATCTCACTCAGCAAATCATACCAAAAATAGATTTTTATTTTTATTTTAGCGATAGCCAGGGCGCTGTGCCTCAGTGTCAGTCTTGCGGGGACTTCTTAGTCTTACATTTATCCAGTTTCTAACCTTTTGCCACTGATCCCCAGACAGGTTAGGAAAGCGCTGGGAAACATGTTGGTGGGCATGGTCTTTAAGGTTTTCGGACAGTGGACGTTTGCCGTTTGAGCCTCTCCAGTTCATTGTCTTTCCCCAGCCCTTGAACAAATTAAATGGAGTCAGCGTCATGAACACATTGGCTGCAAAAGTGTCTGGCTGAGGTTGGCCTCCATGGTGGCATAATATAAAATGCTCCTCCTCACATTCAGTGGGAAAGGCTCTGACTTTAACGTCCGTCATGATCTGAACTCCTGGAGGCATGGGTTCTGGAGCGGGGAGGAAGGGGTCCTCCAGGGTTTTTAAGAGTAGTCATCAGTACCGGTCATTTAACCCTGTAAAAACCAAATATAATAAAACTTATTGAAAAAAAAATCTACCTATTAGATGTTGTTGTAGCAAGCCTTTGAGGTTGAAAATGAAGTGTTTTATATATTTTTTTGCTTTTGTAAAATTTTAGAGACATGTTGTAATATTGCAACGTTGGGCCAAAGGGGGAGCAGAATTGTCTGAACAGGGTTTACACATTCACACATTTCACTAGTCACGCAATAATGTCTAACTAAGCTATTGTACTCTCCGATGATCATCCTGAAAGGTATTCATGCAGCCCCCAACTTAACACACCAAAAATCCCTGATCATTCACACCTCCTCTAGAACATTACCATCTCTAAGCAACCCCCACCACTGCTTTGTTTTCCGATCAACATGTAAACAGTTCAGTCGTTATTGTAAACATTCCACAACTAATTTGCTGTAATTATACAGCGGTGCATGTGGGCACATCTAGCTTTATCACCATTCAAACCAATGTGTCTAACACATTATTATACTATGCTCAAAATTAATAGGCTACCAATGATTTTTTCCCCCTTTCAGACAGACTCCCAAAATAGCAAGTAGCCTACCTAGTCTGCCTGAGTTTGAAAAAATCACAACCTCTGCAAAGTGCAATAAGCATTTCTACTATGAATGTGAAAAAATAAAATGAAAGGTTAAAGAATGGCATTGTGAGTAGAGTAAAAACCAATAAGCTAAAATGATGCACTTTAAAACAACACCAAGTCTTAAAGTGGTTAATACATGTCACTGTTAATGTACATAAGACTAATAAAAACCTTGCCACCCTGTGGCCTGCAGCCACAGACGTCTCTTTGATTGAATTGAAAGGGGTGCACGTTTATGCTATTTTGTAAAATGAGTGCGTTTTGTTGTGCTTTTCAAAACGATTTGAGCAACCAACAGTAGAACAAAATGACACGATCACGGCTCTTCCTGGTTTTTCTGCAGCCAACCAGCTGTAGAACGGAGAGTGACGTAGACTGATAACATCAAAATGACTGTGGGCGATGATAATTCTGTGAAAGAAGTGCCATCTTCTGGTCATACCCTGTATTTCAATGAATGGGCAAAACATTGACACTCCCACAAGAAAGAGGGGGGCAACTCCAGCGGCAGGGATTTGGAGGGGAGTTAGCTGGGATTTGGCTGGAAGATGGAGGTCATTCAGCTGGCTGAAGGGGAACCGCTACTACTGTACCTCTTATTCCATATCTTTCCAGCTTATTTATAAGTATGTTATGATTTATGGTGTCAATCTAGAAATACACCCACCGAGTACTTCCTTTTGCCCAAACACCCTGATAACTGCTCTACTAAATCTAATAATGCCAAGGATGTAGAACTTCCAGCCCCAAAACAATACTGGCTACTTGTTAATAAAGCACGTTTTTCTATAAAATTATATAGTCTGATCAAAAATACTTTTTCCAAATATTTTTAAAACTGTGAGAGTATGGAGACTGGCCTATAGTTCATAAAACAATGTTTGTCTTCAGCTTTAAATGATGGGCCCACTTTAGCAATTTTTTTTTCCTGAGGAAACATTCCACTACAAAACGATAAATTAAAAATAAAACTTAATGGCTTTACTATAATTTCTATGACTTTTTTGACTATTACCATATCTATCTCATTACAATCCGTAGATTTCTTTGGTTTAGACTAACAATTTCCTAATTTCTTCATCTGTTGCTCTTAAAAACATAGAACTTGTATTAATTTAAACATTTTCATGTGCTTTTAACTCATCAGCCCCATCCTCTACTATTGCCTCAGCCAGTTTTGAGCCAACACTAACAAAAAAGTTGTTCAATTCAGTGCTTACCTCCTTGATATTTTCAATTATTTATCGTGTCTGAAGTACTGTGGGTATGTAAATGCTTTCTTTCGATTTTTGATAATGCTATTCAACACTGACCATAAACCTTTTGTATTAAATTTATTCTTTTCTTTTCTATTTTATTACTATAATAATCTATTTTACAATTTCTCATTATATTAGTGAGTTTTTTTCTATTTTTTCTATTTCTTTTCAGCCTCTTGGGTTCTCTTCTTAATAGATTCTCTGTATAATGTTTTTTTTCTTTTTGCATGCATTTATCAATCCTTTGGCCATCCATGGCTTTTCTTAATAGTTTGTTTTTTTCTTAAATCTAGTGTTTATCATACAAAGTTTGAATATATTTAGAAATCTTTCATATGCTTTATTAACATCAGTTTCTTCATATATCATTCTCCAGTTTTGCTTTGCCAAATCATCCTTAAAACTACATATAACCTGCTCTGTTCTTATTCTTTTATATATAGTGGCATCTTGTTCTTCAGAGTTAACCATGCCCTCAAATATTACAAAAACTGGGAGATGGTTGGGTATATCATTAAGTAACAGCCCACTTGTTGATTTGTCCTCCAAGTTATTTGTAAATATATTATATAATAATGTCTTACTGTATTAAGTTATTCTACTTGGTTTAGTGATCATGGGGAACAAATGCATGCCATACATGGCTTCAATAAATTCATTGGTCATTTAATTTTGATCAGAGTTCAATAAATCTATGTTAAAGTCCCCACATATTAGAGCCATTTTCTTTTATTCATTTTAGCAAACAACCCTTCCATCATTTCTATAAATGTTGCAATTTTAGACCCCAGTGTTCTGTACACACAACTAACAATCAAGTTATTTTTTATATACATATTTCAATGGTAATACATTCCAATACATCCTTAACAGCAAAAGATTTTCCAAATTTTATAGTTTAGATGCTTATCCACAAATAGTGCAACACCTCCACTTTTTTAATGATTAAATCTATATGTAGAAAATCATATCCATTTAACTCAAAATCAATTAGCTTTCCTGGTGTTATCCATGTCTCTGACATAGCTATAATGTTAAATGGTCTTTTAAATTGATCTAGATATTCCTTTACACTTTCAAAATTTGAGTACAAATTGACTTCTGCTTTTAAAATGAATCAGTGTAATCCCATTACTCTGATTTACAGCCCTTTTAAATCCCCCCTCTGTTAAGTACTTACAAAGATTTGTCATCCTATTAAAAAAGTGATTTTCTGGGTCAATGTTTTGCTCATAAACATACTATGGTCTGTGAATCTGAATGTATCTAAAGACAAGCTAATGCTTCCATTCAAAACCTCCTTTCCACTGCTGTTGTTGTATGCTCCATGTCCAAATCATCCATATTGTCACAGGGGAAAGAGTATATCATTCAGGGCTTAAATTGAAAAAAAATCCTGAGCTTGAACTTTTTTCCAAGGAGTGGGGCTGCAGTGAATCCAATGCATATACAGTATAGGCAATTTGGCAAACAACTTTTAGCATTGTGCTTGGTAATGTACAAGATGACCTACAATTCAAATGTGATTTTTAGAAGTAAAGGTTATTAAGTTATAAATGAAAACATGTGAAACTCGATCAAGCTAATTGATCTGATTCATTTAGCAACAATTTAATTCAGTAAAGGGCAATTTATACAAAAAAACATATAAATTGTAACTTTTTATATCATTTTTGTTCGAAACAATGGCAAATTAAGTTATAGGAAATAGATTACATTGGGTCTTGACTCCTCCTTTTTAACATATTTGCAGAAGCAGTTCATTTTAACAACTTAACAGAAACAACTAAAAAACAGTAGTACTTCAAGAAGTGGTAAACTGAATAATATGAAACAAATACAAATAAATACAGAATTGCTAAACTGAAGCTTCCAGTGCAATGATCAGAGCTGAAGCATTGCTATTGCCAATGTTTACTTTCTTGCTTGCAAGATGATGTGTTATTACTCTGGATGCATCATCATCAAAAAAGCGAACCATTACATTCAGTATTTTTTCCATGTTTTGGGTGATTGCTTCATCAACATTCAGAGAAAACATACATCCTTTGAGCTGTTTGAGTTTCTTGAAGTCCAGTGCTATGCCATGTGTGTTCATATTAGGGTTGCCAACTCCCAGCAAATAAAATAAGGAACCACCCCCCACCCGCATCCCACCCGCATGATGCTTAATTGACGTAATCGACTTTAATTTAATGCACATGTAAAACAAATGCACAGAAATCCATTATTTTTCTACAATAATTAAATAGATTCAACATCTTTCTTCGACAGAATTGCAGACTGCACAGATGGTACCTTCCCAAAGGAAAAAGTACTATAGCTTACTAGGGTATATATTAAACTCAATAATATTTACTATATAAGATAATGGACTTCCATACATTTAACAGATGACCACTTTAGTTGTAAGATTCAGATATTTTTAATAAAAGATAGACATTTTAAATGAGAATAAGAAGGAAAATTATGTATTTGTTCCCCCTTTTCCCTGTTAATGCCCTACCTGGCCCCCTTGTAAAACTTTGCTAGAGCCGCCCCTGCACAGTTACCAGCTGTCAGCTACATAAATGGATCCTGGTGTGATTTCTCTCTCAGAAACAGTTTATAACTTCCCGTCAACTCATTCATGTCACCTAAAAGGTAAACGTGTTTCTCCATCAGCTGTTCAGCTCTGATGATTCAGTAAGAACATCTCCTGGTTTCATCTTCATGTTTCCCTCTCACCACATATCCAAACCGATATCATGACCAGCGGCTTTTACGGCTGTGGCTCCAGCAAACATCAGCTGATACTATGAAGTCATATTAAATCAGTTCTAACAGGTTATTAAACGTGCTGCTGCTGTTTAGCGCAGCATCCGCTGGTTTGCTCTTTCTGTGCAAAGTGGGCGATAAACTAACGAGAGCGAGAGAGGGAACTTCTGACAGAAAAGCCGATCAGCTGATCATTGATCAGTTTCATGATTGAATGAGCAACAGGAGAGGGGAGGATGAGAAAATGAGAGAAGACAAGGCAGCTGTGCAGCTTAAAGACACAGAATAACTCCACCTTTGTGTCTTTTTTTCATTGTAGCTGAAGTACGGGACAAACCGCGCTCCTTTTCACCTCAATACGGAACGCATAATATTTTCTCTAAATACGGGACGTGTGTGTTTTTTTTCTTTTCTCTGAATCATAGTCAAATGCCGGAGATCCGGCACGGTGCCGGAATACTTTAAGCCCTGATCATTATCCTTAGCAGAATAATATTAGCTAATATGTGACTCCATACATGAAACTCTTCAGAAATTATATTATCAATGTAAAACATTATTGTCCACACTCATGGCTCTGTTTCCATAGCTTAGCCATCTATACTTCTTGAAATAAAACAGCGTTACCTTTTACTCAGGTCACACATGTGGCGTTACTGATACTTGTCCAGATCAGTCATCTCCCTGATGACTAGAACTTTTGCTTCTTCTGGAGTTCCATAAAGCACTTTACAGCCACTCGTCCACGTAGCCTGGATTTTATTTAGTTTCCTCAGGAAGAGCGCCTTCCTAACAATATCTGAGTTCTTTTTTTGTCAGGTGCTCATTGACATAAACATTTGTCCCTTTAAGTTTTCTTTCCTGTTTAAGCAACAAATTTTTATGTTTTCTGTTCATGAAGCGCATTATAATTGTTAGCTTGTCACTTCGGGTAGAACATGACACCCCTTCAGACTATTTTTATCCACCGGGATCCCCTTAGTCTCAAAAACACGAGCACGTGTTGCTCTAGAGAGGCTAGCTCTGTGGAATGGCTGGTTACCACAGCCGTGGCACTAGCATACGAACTGTGCCGTGTTTCCAACTCACTCACCATAACATTGTTTATACAGTGGCACTGCTCCAGGTCTGCCAGCGGGTTTCCAACATAGCGATCTTCTTGTTTTTCTCATAATTTAACCGTCCCAGATCCCGAATCTTACCAATCAGCTCCATTGTCATTTTCTGCTGCTTTGCAAAAGTTGCAATCTCCTCAGACATAAAGTTCAACAACCTTTTTATGTCTTCCACTTCATCTGTTACTGTGCTGCTTTTGGGTGCCATACTCCAACTGCGGTTGATAACGTCAAAAGAGTGAGCTGTCTATTTAGAGTTCTTGATTCACATCATTCACCTTGGAATAGTTCAGAGAGCTCAGTGATCAGCATTGATTATTATACAGAGCTCCTGGTCACATTTTACTACATTTATTACAAACCAGAAAAGTTGGTCAGATTAATCACTTGTCACAAAAAAGTATTCTGATGTGCCTCTTAAATTGTGTTACCCATTCAATTCAATTTAATAAGATAGTGCAGAGTTATGGCAAATATCGTCTGAAGGTACTTCACAAACAGGTGTAAGTCTAACCCAATTATTTAATTTACAAGTTGGTCCGAATAAAGTTTAAATTTATCCAAATCTTTATCCAGTACAACGAAATCCCATAATCATATTCAGATCAGGTTACATGCAGTGCAATTTAATATGTAGTTACAGTAAAATGTTAGACATCTCCGGAAGCCCCGCCAATTGCATCCTGTCATGGGCTATGCAGCAATCCCTCATCCTGAGAGTAATTACTGTCTGTTGTTGTTTTATCTCTGTTTTGAATATTAATAATTTTGGTCTGTGATCATACTCAAGCACAGCCAAACTGTACCTTAAAGTGGGCTTGTTTTAGGTCAATACTACTGTTGTGTTGAGTAGAAGGACAATAACTGTTGGTAATGAGTGTTGAAGTCTTAGTCACAGTTAAGCACTGCATTATAAAGTGCACAATTACCGCTATCAGGAACAGATGGTAAATTGGTAATATACATTGAGTATTATGATAAATCATAGATGTATAATAATTTTCATTCATATCACCAATCCCTGGTTTAGATTTTGAGTAAAGTGGTTCCTTTGCTATTTTTTTTGACAATGTTGAGAGAAACAAATCAAAAGTTATCCTATCAATTTATACCTTGGAAATATATATTTAGACCTGATACTAGTTGTTAGAGGGTTTTGTCAATGACAAAATCTGGAAAAAGGGAAATCTGGGATTCTACTCAGACGTGTGTGAAAGAATCACAACCCTTCTGTTAAACAGTAGCCGAGAACATCAACTGGCTCAGGCTGTCAAGTGTCTAAATTAGCTAAAGCTGCCGTTCCTGGGCTTCACATTGCTTCAATTTTGCTGGCTCTTTCTCTGTGCTTTTTTTAAGGCCTTGTTAACAATATATGTGCTTCAGATAAATCACTTTTCAATCTCTTTTCTGTTAAGCTATCAGTCCTTGTCTCCTTGTGCTCCAAACTAACCTCTGCAGTAGCATGGTGAATGGGTTCCCTCTCAGCCTTGTCCCTTTTCTATCTCTTTCAAAATAATCACTTCTCTCATTCCTCATTTGTACATATTACACTTCCCTGCCATCAACTTAGCATTTCAGTTCTTGCCCCCTCTGTCAGCCCTCTAAAAAGGAGCTTCCCCCTTTACTGATGAAACAGTCACTTTTCACAGACCATCAAGCTCAGTCTTTTCCCCCTCCAAACCTTTGCTTTCCCAGTTTTACATTTCACTGAATCAGAGAAAGTAGAGCCGTGCCATGTCCTTGCATTTATGTTTGTCCTTTTTCCAGAATGCCCCAGGTGGCAATAAAAGCGCTCTGAAAACAATAAGGTGTGATCATTTCATATTAGGTAGGAGACACAATCCTTGCGCAATGACCCATTTCAAAATCAAGATAAAAGATTTTAGCTGTGTGGGAGCAGAGAGAGTACCCTTTAAAATGGGGGGGGGGGGGGGGGAATCCAGTTTGCTGTAAACTATGTTACTAATAAAGGTAAGTCATGAATGAAAATGTTTCCGATTTAGCAGTTTTAATGCCAATCAGCGCGGGATCACATTCGAAAAATTACTGTTTATACATCAAATCAAAACCCCTGTAAACAAAATGAGGGAGCTGAGATATTTTGTGCCAAATTAGTAAACACCAGAATTAAATAAATCAACTAGACAGGTAATATAAATTTGCAGGCTGCCCAACAGACCAACACTCTAATCACAGATGTTGCAAATATTTTGTACATGTTACTAAGAATTAAATGTTAATGGGATAAATTGAAAACCACCACAGCTTTACTTCATTTGGTAAATGCTTAAGAAATGAATACAATCTTGCAAAGCCCCCCTCAAATATACACAAAATGTCAGGCAAGCTGAAAAAAGTGATAAACTATTAAATAACAACAAACCTAATGGGGTGTCCAATAGAAAATAGAGCCAACTTGGATCCAAATTCACTCTACAGAGGACCCAGAGGGTGTTATTCCTCCTTTTATGGTTATTCCATGATCAGGTATTCTGGTTAAGCACTCTCAGGGGAACAACCAGATGTGATGTTAAACAGTGCTTTTTGTCATAGCTGTCAAGGTAGCTCCACTTGGTAAGTGTGCCATTTTTCTACTCTGTGCTCGGTGAATCTTTCATGTTCTCTGCAGGTTGTCTGCCGAGAAAATGCAGACAACTTCTGGCTCTCTGTACTTATGTGCACTACATGCCCAAACACCAAACCATTGTACTTTGTTGGACAAACAGAATTGTTAACCCCAGTTTATCATTCTCCATCAGCAAGTTTGCACCCACACACACATGTATTGACTGAGAAGTTTTGCTTTTATACCTCTCCATTGGTGTATAAGTGTTGCAAAGCAATTCACCGCCAGGACAGAAGGAGATGTAGACCTTTTCGCGTGGGGTCTGCCTACCCTTGCAGTGACGTCTCTGGATGACGACCGTTTATTACTTCAGATTGTAAACGCACATCCATTTAAGAAGCAATGACCGACAGAGAGCGAGTTTAGATTGAGCTGGAAAGCTTTTTACTAGATATGCAGAAGTGTCTTTCTGTGAGTGCACATTTTATTAAGTTCAAACTTTTAACTAATAATTGACATTAAAAATGTGTTTCTGGTATCACAATGTAAATGTATAAAAATATCTCATGTTTAACACTATCCTAAGTATTTCCCACACATTGATTTAATTACCACAATACTTGGGATAGACAAATTATATATATCTAAGTCACATCTAGAAATAGATGTATCATTGTCTAATGTCTACATGACGCCTATTGCATGTATAGCTTACTGGATGTGGTGGAAACTCAATTTCTGTAAATAATACCCTGTGCTCCTGCAACAACTTATGACACAATAACATGATGAATACTGATCTTAGATTGTAAAAGTTTATGATTTACTTATCAAGCTGAATTAATTTATCATGTTGCATGCAAACTAGTAGGAAAGTCCCCCAGAATAGTGGGGTCTATTTTGGGGTCATGATGCTGCACCCAAGGTTCTTATGGTTGGCAAAAAGCATGACAGGAGTATAATTTTTTCCATACTCATGCACCCGTGACACTGTAACTGAATAAAAAGGACGCAGACCATGTGACCTTTTGCTCTTGCTTCAAAACATAATTCTCATGCAGTCTTGCAAGTTGAAGCATTTCTCTCTGAATTAGCTTCAATACAAGGGCTAGAGAGCTTTATAGCGGGAGTACCTTGACTTTTCTATAGCTTGTGGAAGTAAAAATGCTCTTACTTCTGCACTGTCAAGAGTTATTCTATTAAATGTAATATGATTTAAATTCACCAAAGTCAGCAAAAAACATTGAAGGCTTTTTTTCCAACCACATTTTCCCTAAAAAAAGAAAGATTTACAATTATTCCTGCTGACTTAAACTTGTTAGGATCAGCAGGTCTCTTTAGTTGTTTTGTTTGCATTGATGTGCAAGTACAGCCTTCACAAAAACAAGTTTTGTATCCAATTTACCCAAAATGGTCTGAGCTAAAACCCAATCTTCATATATATATATATATATATATATATATATATATATATATATATATATATATATATATGTATATGTATATATATATATATATATATATATATATATATATATATATATATATATATATATATATATATATATTTTTTTTTTTTTTTTTTACACACTCACATATCCTGCATTTGAATGAGACTGACTTCAATGTAAAGATGCTCACAGTTATTTTGCTACAATTATCAGAAGCATAAATAATCCCAAATATGCAGTCACCTTAAAACCACAACCAGGTTGATTCTCCACTTTAAGACGGAGGGAAAGATAGATAGTTATGTAGTTCTGGTGCTCGTCATTTTGACTACATAGAAAGCATGCAGCAGACAATCAGAAACTGTCCCCTCAGGAGGAAAGTTTGTACATTCAGTTTACATTAGTCACTGATTTCTAAACAGAGCCTCAGTTTAAATTTTAAAAATATTATTGACTCATGACTGTACTCATTTGATTGCATTTGTTCACTTTTCCCAACTGCACTGTTCCAATTTTAGGCTGTTACCTACAGGCATAGTTAAATAAAAGAAGAGTTTTTGTGTTTGTTTTTGTCATTATTCCAGGCAGTCTTCACTGGGTATTTTCTTTATTACTATTCCCTCATTATTATAGGCAATGGGTCAGAGTAGATGGGAGTAATTCCAATCCACAGTAAATCTGCAGTTAATTATCATGTGTATAAAAGTTAAACAAATGTAGCTAGTACACATTGAAATATATAGATCTCTCAATTTTCTTGGTTTATGAGCTAATTCATGCTTACCATGTATACGTTTCTGAGAGGGTCCTTATGGAAAAAAAATATTAAAATCAAACAATGATTGGTTTGAGATTCTTAGGGTAAGACAATCTTGAGTAAAATACAACTTTATCATTGGATTAGCACATGAAAACAAGTGAAAAGTAAAAAGATCCAGATCATTTAACTTAAAATAGAAAATCAAATGTTATTCTTACTGTTATTCAAATCTTGCAATTACAATAAAAATAATTTTATCTATAACATGTTTATTAGCAATTTGATTTTGATACATAGAACAAATGTTTTAGTAGTGTTTAAATATTTATTACACACAGAAAAGTGGAGGAAGGGACACTCAGCAAATGTCCGCAGGGCAGAGTTGAACCCAGGACGACCGCTTTGAGGACTGAGGTCTCTGAACATGGGGTGCCCATCTTAACCACTACGCCCCAGAGACAGCAAATTTGAAAATTAAATGAAAGCCAGGAAAGATAACTTTAGGAATATTATAGTAACATCAGAAATTAGGTAAAATATAATATACTAGAATCCCAAGTGTCTACATATTTATTATTTTTCATAAAAAGAGTCAACCTACAAGGACATAAACACAAGGCTCAGCTAGAAGGCAAGGGATATAAGTTATATAAGCTGATCTCATTAGTGCATTTATATTAATCTACAACTCATAAACACATAAAAACCAGTAACAATAGACACAAACAGCACAAAAATGTTTCCTGTTAGTTAATTAATGTTTTGACAGGACAGCTTATGACTGGCTGGTGAACAAAGTCAGCCAGGCTGAATTCACAGTGGGTTTTAACTGACAGGATGAGCAGATGGGTTATTCATGAGTGCACTCTCACACAAAAACGTATAGAAAAAGCAAAACACCACAGCAGCAGATAAAACATGCACACACACACACTCACAGGCACAAAGACAGAGGGTTGTAAATGGGCCCTTTTCTGTTCACATCACATCTTTTTAAAAAAGGCTTGGAAACATTTTATAAACTTAATACATCGGTGATGTTCCTATGGGCCTTCATTAGGTGCTTCTTCGCATATCCATATGTATAAAAACACACAACCACAACTTAGCCTTGCAAGCCAATTACATAGGCTGAAACAGTAGGGCTGGTAAACATTTGAGGCAATTAGATGTTTATTATCAAGAAGACCATGAAGTTTCAAAAGATGAAGCACAGACACAAATACACAGTGCATCTGTGGAGCATTCATCTCTCTTATCTTCTTTACAATTTAGCCTTTGTTTTCCGATCTTCACTTACCCACATATTGATCTAGCAAAAGCAAAGCTTTAGCTCTCTCCATGAATATAATGGATCTATGTAGCAGTATCTAGTTTAACATGAAATAAAAATATTCAGCTGTATATGAAGATGTACTCAAGAAACCAAAATCTTTTTAATAAGGGCATACATTCACTCAGACCTCTTTAACACAATGTATGCATAATTAAATGTCATGCTGGTTATGTAAATGAAAACGCAGTTTTTTTTACTCGGCAACAGGAAATTGTATTGCTTTTCTTTACACAGAATTCTTCAATTTGACCTATTTACACAACAAAAATTAAAATTCCAATGTGCAGGACCAGAAGGAGTTATTGACAAACGTTTTGACTGGGTAGGGCTTCCTTCTGGCCATGTTTACTAAGTTTACATTTACAGGTGCATCTAGATAAATTTGATAAGCCCTTTTTCCCCCTGCCGCATTTCAGTTCAGAAAGTGAAACAATAATTCAGAACAGATAATTTCAGACATTTCAAAAATTAAAACAAATGAAGAGCAAAGATTTGTTGACTATCAGGTCAAACATTTGGTTGTAGCTGGTTTTTTTTTAGCGACTCTGAGAACTGGATATTGTATTAACTGCACAGTAGAAAAGAAGGTGAACAGCACACGTTGGCTCAGCATACTACAGACCTAAAGTCCATACACAACTAGTGTAACAGCTGCTTGTGCAACCTGTCAAATCAATCCTGCTGTGAAACAACCATCATGTAAGCCTGTCAAAGGTAGAGAACCGTGGAATGACATTCGCCTTACAATGCAGACTGAGACCTCGGTTTGAGAGTACATGCCACTCTGAGGCTACAGAAATTAAAAATCTGTATAAAGTTTGCCATGAAGGGATTTACTGTCTGAAATATGTTAATTTTTCCCTCCATAGTGGCTGATAATATTTAGAGATTCAGTGTCACAATACTATAGCCTAACAAAAATAGGATTGAAAAATGAGTATTTGCTTAACATTTGAAGCAAAAGCCCAGTGAATGATTTGCTACTTTTCTAGCTTGTTTCTGTATTCAACTGTGTTGTGATGCTAATGCTAGACATGTGCATAAACCAGGGGAGATTATATTATAATTTTTCTTAGCATTTGATAATGTAACATATGTGATCTCTAGCTAAACAACACTGCCACATACTTTTCAGACAAAACTCGAAGTTTCCTGAACGCTGCAGTTTAGAGACGCCATAAATACCATGCAGTGGTGATACTGCAACAAATCATATGTAAATGCTATGCGAATGTAACAATGACTGTATAGCCATGTTCATTCATCTCATGTAAGACTATGCAGATGCTTTGTCTGCACTGATGAAGATTCATTCTCGTTAGTATGCTGAATGTTTGAAGTGGCAGACAAGGCAAGGGAGAGGGTCAGCTGAGCATTAGAAATAGAAAAAACAGAAAACAGTTCATATTCCATTTCACACTCTTCATCCAGTTACTCATGAAATATTGTAATAAGGGGTTTTCAAAAAGGATACATACTGGTGTTCCACAAATTATGGATGGTTTCTTCACATTTGGACCTAATAAAAAAACGTTTTAGATGCAATAACAAATGTGACCACATAGTCAGACATTTCCTTTCGGTCATATCTTAATATGTTATTTAAACCAAACAAATAGCATAGAAGATTTCTCAAAAAATATGGTTATTTCAATCTGATGTAATGTTTCTTTAAGTTTGTTTTGGTTTCAGAGAACATTGAGGTATCGTTCATTCACCACCGGTGCCCTGCAGCCTGTGTTTTGTTGGTTGTTAAATCCTACAAGTTGTTCTCCAAAAAGAACAATGCAAACAAGAAAATAGGTGTCATTTTGATTCATTTAAAATATTTTAATTTTGAAACATTTCGAAAGATTTTTCAAGTATGTTTTCATAATACAAAATGTTTTAATAGAAGACTGTTAAATTGATAAATGTCAAGTTACCATTTAGGATTTGGAAGGGCAAATATTAAAAGAAATGTATTTTGATGTTGATTATGTTATCTAAATCCCACACCACTGGTCCCTGAAGCAATACATTACATTTTAATTCAAAATGTTTCCACTGGAAGAAAAGGCTTATAGGAACATGGTTGATTACATTGTTACATTCATTTACTATGCACCGCACATTCACAGAGATTGTAAGAAATAATATGCAGAAAAAAGTGCAGCAGCTTATTTGTGAGGAAAATGAAACTTTATTGATTTATTTTCAGAAATGAGGCAGCATAAGAAGGAAAGCATGGCGTGTAAATGTACAAAAGCCTAAAAAGGTACATTTAGGATATTACTGTTCTTGTGAAAATGAAAACACCATTTAAGACGATATGAGTGTTGTGACACAGGGCAATTAAAGCATTCACACAGCATTGAAATGAAAACATGTTTAAGCTTAAGAGCTATTATACAAGAAACATTAGCAACAAAACAAGACTAACTGTAGCAACTGACACTTCTGCAGCTGCCAACCCAGTCAGAATGGTTTAAGGAAGATTGAACATTAAACAATATCTCTACAAGGCCACACCGTTTACTGATGCATACATCCTGAGCTGTGAAAGGATCTTATGTTCAGAGTGTATCATGCTATTATTTTATAACAGCTGTACCAAGACATACAGGGTCATCTATTTCAATTAGATATCACAAGAATGTTAATGCTTTAAGATGCAACTATGTGCTACTTATTATTCATGAGCTGTGGTCACTGTTCTGTTCATTTTTGTTATCTCTCATCCTATTATTTCTACCACCCATTTCAATTGCTGTTAGTTTTTTTATTTCTTAAAATGTACGCTTATAAATTCAATTACTGTAAAGAAATTGCTTAGTAGAATGATTTCAAAGCGCTTTTCTTGAACAAAATTATTAGAATATAATCAACATCAGGCTGAACTGTCTTCTGAAAATCACAATAAGGGACGGAATACCTGTATAAATAGTAAACATTGAAAGGAGTTTTTAAGGCACTGGAGGATGACAGCTGCCATTCCCCCACCTGTTGCTACACAGTGCAGGTCAGCTGGCTTAAAGAAGGTTCCGACACTTTTTTTATTACAAGCTTGGCCAGTTAAAGCCATAGATCGCAAAAGCGACCGACTTGGTTGCCAATTTCAGAACATGACGCTGCGGCAACAACTTTAGAAAAAGTATAGCCCTGTACTAGACAATTTTTCTTAACCTCAATATTGAAAATAAAAAATATAAACACTCCTACCACTGCATCCTGCTGTTCCTTATTCTGATGGACATTCCACTGCTGTCAATCAAATGAGGTCAAATTGTTACAAGCTGAAACTAGCACATGGTCTTTAGCTTCTGACAGATCTGTATAACAGTTTCGGTTTCATTGTTAAAAATATATTTTTACTTCATATTAGGCTCCTTAATTATAGCTTGCATATAGATTTTCTACTTATTTTGTCTGACAGTGTTAATATCCTTTCTCTGCCCTTTTATGTAGGGAAAAAGGTTGCCACCGGAAACACTGCAATTATGTTTTAAATGATCTGCTATCTTAAATATATTTCAAAAAATAATCTGTCACATTATATTCTTAGTGTTAATATAATAAGATCCATACTTGAATAAAATTGTAAAGAACACTTTTGCCTCCATCTAAATGCTCTTCAGATAACAGATGGGAGATGATGAGGTAGAATTTGTGGTGAAGAACAAAACTGCTTTAAATGTTGTTTTGTGGCAACATCTCCCAATTTGTAAGGTTATTTGTGCTTTTTGGATGTACTACATATTGTAGCTCTGCTGTTTCAAACTAAGGACCTGAATTTCTTAGGCTATCCTAAATAAAATAAAGCAAAGTTGCCCAACACTGTGGCTGACGTATAGCTAAGTGTGTTGCAAACTCCTATTTTTTAATACTCCCATAATCTCAGCTAAATAATTTGTTATGTCAACACCTTGTCTGCTGAAGCTGTTCAGCAAAAGGTAAATCTCGTCTACATCTGCCCTGAACTGACACACAAAGAAAATGTTTTGTAATGTATTGTGCCAATAAAATTACTAAACCTCCAAACAACCCTAAACCTCCATAGAGACAATGTATTGCAACTTCCAAATGGATTCCAACTTTCTTTGTAATAACATTTCTCACATATTTCACGTTCTCCAAAGCCCTCCATTTTAGAAAACCAACAGTATCTATTATTAAACAACAGAATCTATTATCTTACAATCTATCTTGGAAAAAGTTGTGAAATAACAATTTGATAGTAAATATAGTTAATACATAGAACACAGACTGTTGAAATACTGTCATCAGTATTTCTTTACAGTTGTCTACATAGTATGTTAAAGCTTCCTCTTTGCATTAATAAGCCTTAAATTCATACAGCTGCTGCCCCACTCCCATTCCTTTTCAACATTTGGGGTAGGGGTTGGAGATGTGTGAAACCATAATCCTATTCTAGGCACCAAAAAGGCCAGAGTTGGCTTTCCATGCAGGAAAGATAAATTCAGCTGTTGGAAAGTATTTACGGTTACAGAACCTCAAAGTTTATACAGATTTCATACATGTCCATGCAATGGAGAAATTGGTCCCACACAGTTTGCTGCTGAGAATTGGGTGGCTTTTTGTTTATACTTTATTTTGGATTGCACAGCATTTTTTCCTTCCCCAGAACTACGATGATTTCCTGGCTGGTAGTGGGAAGTGGCACAATGAGGGGCATTCATGCAAGAATGTACACTGATTAATCTAGAATAACATTATGAACTAGTAGATTATTTCAGCAGCAATAGAAAGAACCATTGCTTGTCTGTTTTAAATAAAAGCAAATAGATCAAGGTTATCCTGTGACAATCTCATTCTGGCCATCCCTGGCTTCCACCAAATATGTGTATAAAACATGTCATCTGTTAAACACATTCTGACACAAAAAGTAAATTTCTGGTAAACATAAAAACTGTATCAGTGCAACAGGCTACAAATAAAGGCAAAACTATACATCTTGCAAATATTCCTATTTGCACTAGCATAACACCTTGCATTTCAATGGCTTGTTAATGGTTTATAGGTACACACACCAGAGCAATTACCGTTCAAAATGAGGTGCCTAGCAAAAGAAAAAGCGTTGGCCAGGGGGAGTGTTGAGTGATTGTTGCATATTTCCTCTTTTTCAGTCATGCATTTTTCCCTCAGTGTTAGCATCCAGAGACTATCTTTGTTGTTCAGAAAATCTGCTGCAGGCAAAATGTCTGCTTATATGACATTTGACATCGAAGTTAGCTGTGTTTGTTGTAAAGTGCGACTCCCCAAGGTTGTAAAACCTGATAGTGCTAAGAGGAACAGGATTGTTTTGAAAAGAAAGTGTATTAAAGTCAAACCCAAAATGAAGATGTATTGCTATTGGCTGTTCAGGTTACAACTGTGTCAAATTCCAAAATCTTTGGTTTCATCATCTTTTTGGGGGAATACAGGGGCAATTCAAAACATCACTTTGATACTACTATTGCTAAAGAGGCATGGGATACCAAAAAAACATAGCATTCAAACATTTAACATGTGTAAACTCCATCTTTTCCTTCGATGCTGACCCTATCAGAAACATCACAGACTGTAAAGTGTTGTTGTTATGTCTTCACGACTTTACACACCTAGTGACCCATCAAGACAGTCTGACATTTAAAAAAAAAGCCAAGGTTCTGCCCCTCGATTCTCTTCTGCCCTGGAGGTCTTTTGCAGTGCCTTGCATTACAACCCTGTCACAAGTTAGAGCAGTGAATTTCATCAGGGTTGCCAGTATCAACATGGCAAAGAGAGCAAGGTTGGAATGATGAGGAATAAAAAAAGAAAAAAAATTACTAACAAGTAAAAGGGGAAAAAAGAGGTCATCGCGGTGGGGAGTGAGCAGCAAAAAAGCTGCGAAAACTCCAGGGAGGCACAGATTTAGAGAGAATCCAGAGTGGTATCAGCTGATTCAACAATGTCCTCATTGCATGTTTTAAAGCCAATTTAAAGCTAGCTTTTAAAGTGCTGCCTTACAGAAAACACCATCAGACTTAATTCCACTGTTTGCTTTAGGGTGAATAAAGTTGTGTGCATAATGCTGTCAGTAGGTGGTGGTGCACACTAAAGATAGCTGCAATTACCCAAGAAAAAGAAGATACTAATCTGGATAAAATGTCAGTCTCACATACACATTTATTTCCCAAATATAGTCATGCCTGTGCATATATATTGAATTTAGAGTCAATTCCCACTGTTATGTTGCAAAACAAGTTTCTGCCTGATGGTAATAAGTATGTCTTTAGATACACCACTCAATCAGCCAGAAATCAGAATGCATCCACTCCAACAACTCTCAAACATTTACCAACAGCATGCACTGTGATGTGTTGTTTTAGCTTAATAAAAATCTGCAAAAGATAAGGGACTAAGCAAACTTTGATTATGAGTAAAGAGGGCCCATTTATCCCTTTTAGCCTGGAGAGTTTTGCAAAGGAGAGTCTCACTTATGCGCTTCCTGCAATAGTGCCCCCCGGAGGCCGTTAGCCAGTAAAAAAAATAAAATCTATAAATTAGCCGAACTATTGTATAGGTAGGACGCAGAGTCCAAAGAGTGTGAAAAAAGTAGCGGCTAATAGTCTGAAAGTTAAGGTACTGTTAAGAGGACACCAGACAAGTCAACCTTAATGCTTACATGAAAACTTGAGCTTTAAAACAAGAGTTTGTGTTTATGGCATGTTTAAATTATATTTCCCTCAAAAGACAGAATTGCTTCCTGGCTACATTAGAAGTCTGGCCTGCACCAGAGCCTGCAGAGAGGACTCAAAACAGCTGAAATCAAAGGAGTGGAAAAATTATAGATGGTTGAGATTTTATTTGTTCCTAAGATTGCTCTTCTATCTCACAGTAGATGTGTGTTTCTTATTGTACTTCACTTGTTCAACTTTTTTTTCAGGTGTGAATTTAGTAATACAGCCATCTCCCAGTGGAGGTCGAGGAGATGCTGAACCTTTTTAGTCTTTTCATTAAAGCGGGGCCATCTCTGTATAACAGAGATGATGCAGCTCATGGTGCTGACTGTATTGTGGACTGAATTCTGATTTGTCATGCCTTTTGAATAACTTGCAAGGATCCACACAGAGGAGTAGGAGTAATACAACAGCAAATTATGTCACTTCTTTAATAATTTGACCGTAACATATTGAAATCGGACTTATTTTTTCTAAATATTTTAAGAAAATAATACAAGAAAAGAACACTTTCAATGTTTTTAGACCTCACGGAACACTCATGCATTTTTTTATTCAAACATGTATTTGAAATGAAACAATATCTGATGTCATCTATGTTGTATAATATAAAACTATGCACAGCAATAACAGTTGAAACCAATATGATACAGTCCAGCTCTTTCAGATACCTTTCCCCCCCCCTCTATGGACCCAATATCCATTTCTAATAAAAAACAACAGCTCATTCAAACCTAATAGAATTATTTTAGGCTTTACTAGTAATAGTGTGAGAAAATCTAATAATAAGCATAATTTATGTAATTTAGATCTGTGGAGTTACTGTATTGTTGTTGCCTGGCACTTGGACAGACAGCTGCACTAAAAATTAAGCTCACTCATAAGAAAGTAGTCAAGCTGAAAATATCTAATGAAATACTGGCAATCCGGAAAAGATCACTGTGAATGAGTTACCTTCTGCTGATAAAACTTCATCAGCAGGGTCGGTTTGGACAAGCAATTTTCCTTCATAAATTAAATCTTAATTTGGATTTGGTTATTGTGTGATATAAAAGTTTCATTATCCAAAATCATTTAGCTGTGGCAAAAAACCAGACTTAATCTGTCAGGGGCCATGTACTGTTTTACTTCACTGTAAATATGCATAATACAGCCATGATATTGTGTATTGTAGTATTATATGATATTACATTATCAGATGTAGTAATAATTGAGTTTTTGTGTTTAAGTAAACATATTTAGACCAGTTTCTAAATTTTGTTTTTATATTGCAACACTGTGAAATTGGTATTGTTAAGTCCAAACCTAATCAATACATTCAGAAAGTTATTTTTTCCACTAGGTATTTCTGATATCAAGGTATACAAGGATTTACAAAAAGCTTTGATCCCTTTCCCCACCTGTTGCTGTACACTGCAAGTGTAACCATGCCAACCCTGGTAATGGCAGGCCCAATTCTCTCAATGTGATGTTACTCTGCATTGCGTTTAATGAGAGTATTGAGACAAAGGTACAGTCTCGCCAGCACCCACCATTTATTCTGTACAAACACAAGAACGCTGGTCAGGCTCAGTTAGCTCGCAGTCGGGTCACATAACACACTGCAGAGAAATGGAAAGACTTAATGCAGGCACACATTACCTCACCTAGCCACTGTGCATTTACCAACATTGGGCGCTTCAGAATGATAAAGTCACTCTTAAATCGCTTCAGTACCGCTTTAAAATATCCTGCACTCATATGATTACTAAATAACTTCCCTAAATTTAGAAATATTTCCCATATACAGATCGCTAAAATGACCCGACCTACCTCGAACGTATCCGTCCCAATACTTGCGAGTATCAGACGCAGCTGATGATGAAATGAGATGCTCAGAGCCAACTCACCACACAATGCAGGGCAGTTCAATACACTGACAATACTGATGGCAAGTGGAATAATACTATTTACCCTCTTACACGAGTCACATCTGCAGTATTCATCTTCCAACAATGAAGACAAAGTTGTTTAGAAAGGCAAGTTGTAGAAATTAAAGGATAATAATCTCTCTTGACAAAGCAATTATATTTATTAAGTACATAGAGCAAGCTAGGAGGGGCGTGTCTATAAAGCACCAGAGTGCAAGCTGGCTACCCAGCTCAGAAAGTACAATTAATTTGTGCAGGTCAGGTTCTTACACGCACAATGGCACTCATTAAAGTTCAGAACAAAAAAAAAACAGAGTAGAGTAATCTGTGCAATATGTTAGCTTACTTAGAAAGGGCTTCTAAATTTAAGTAGCTTTAATTGTTAATGGAAAGGAAAAAAAGTCACCCTTTAAAATAATCTGTTTCAGCTAGATACCTCACCTCTTAAAACTAAGTAAATTTTAATCAGCTTTTTTCAAAATATTATTTATCTGGAAAGTGATTGTTATATAACATGAATTTGCGTATGTTAAACAGTGTCAAAATACCACTATATAACTCAGGACAATAACCAGTGGCGGCTGGCCAATAGAGGGCGATAGGGCGCCGCCCCCCAGTGTTTTTTTTTTTGTTTTTTTTTTTTTTACAATAATCACATACTCTAAGTTAATTGTGTGTTTAAATTCGTAACAAAGTATCATATTTACAAATATATATCATTTTCGGAGAAAAAGCTCCCGCTGCTGAGCAGCTGGGGCGACAGAAAACTCGCCCCAAGCAGTGCAGCAGCCAGCCAATCACTGACAAGAAATTCGCCCATAGCAACAGGAATTTATCCAATCAGCGTCGTTGATCCGGACGCTTGAAGGGCGATAGAGAAATTGCCCCAAGGCTGGTGTGAGGACTGGCAAGATATCTGGTGGTGACATTGGCAGTGTGATTTCTCTGCCACAAGGGGGCGCTGCTGTAAGAGTTAGCTTTGTGTGTAAACTTTTTGTGTAAACCTAATGAGTTATTTGTTTCCAGTTTGGTTCTAAACTTGTTTGTGTAATATTGTATTTATGTTAATATAAGAATGCCTCAAGTTGTAAATATTGGCATTAAAATAATCAGTATTTCACATAGTACTGGTATCCAGTCGTTTCTGTTTAATTGTTTTGGGATGATTATTGAAAATGACTTGATAAGCTATATGCACACCTCCACTACTTCCTGATCTAAGTACAGCCCTTTTATTTCCTGTCTGTATTGGACAAACTGATCAATCCAGGTGTGTCTGACCTCAGTAGTCACAACAACAATAGTCAGACACACCTGGATTAATCTGTTTGCACTTAGTTCAGGAAATAATGGAGTTGTGCACAAAGCTCAGAAAGCACAAGTTTGATTTAAAAAAAGAAAGAAAAAAAAGCACAGCCCCACCAAGAATATTTTTCACCAGCCGCCACTGACAATAACTAATGTAATATTTTTGCAGCGGCATGGATAATATTTTGCCATTTTAACAAAATTAGATAATTTCCTACGTTTTGATGTGTTACTTTAACTCATCTTCATCATAACGTGAGACTCTCTTGCCTATAAAGTTTTCTCTAAAAAGGTATAGGTTATGTTGAATTTTATCTCGTAAAAGAGACAGTGAATGCTGATGGGTAAAAAATTGCCAAACGTCCTTCCATCAAAACCTGCTGGCAGCCCTTCTCCCTGCTTGAAAGACTGTGTGCGCACACTAGTAACTAACAGGTGACGCACATATGAGACAGGCGGCTTTGCGAATGCGCATGGACGCAAACGCCCACGAGTGTAGCCAAAAGAAGACATATGGTCATTCCCACCACAGGGAAGGAAGAAGCCAGAAAAGCTTTGGCACAGTCTTCATGATATCAGCTTGTGAGTGTGTGTTTGTTACTGCTCAGTGCACCGTTTCCGAAATCATCGGTGCTTCCAATCCACAAGGAGGCCACTTCGCCTTTACCCTTCACTGAACTCATAACTGCAAACCAGACAGAGAGATGAACGGAGGAAAGACTGAAGGAGATGTGCACCAGCTGGAAGGGGTAAGTGCAGAAAAAAATACAACAAAGAGAAATAACATCTTTAAACTAAGAGCAGTGGAAGGAGGGAGAGGTGGAGATACCCAGGTGTCTGTTCGATGCAGCAGAGGAAAAGTGATAGAGTATACATCAGAGGAGGAATGTGTGTATAGGTGCAGGTGTAAGTCTGTGTAATATGCCTAAGCTCCTGGATTTGTCTGCTCAGAGCGATTCCGATGGAACAAAGAGCTTAAGGCCATCACACTGCAGGGATTTAATACACAAATGCACTGTGCACACTCGGGGGTTATGCACCCTTCCTGCACAAACATGTCGACGTTCACAGAAAAATGCCTGCACGTGTAAGAGCATGATACAGATTACAGAAATTATGATCTACAAAAAAACAAACAAAATGTAAACTACCATAGCAATATCAAGGAGTACAAACATAACATATACAGACTAGCTTTTTTTAAATTATTTTTAGAAAAATAGAGTTGAATTAAAATTCTCAACCGCCTACTTTCTAACCTTTAGTGTTGTCACTTACGGATTATTCTGTGAAACATGAAATGGTATCGATAACATAACATCTAAACTTAGAAGTCAGAATCTCAGTCTGCAACTTTGGTGCAAAGACTTTTTAAATGTAAATATTGTACAAAAAATAATATTGCAGCAGATATTTTCTTACCAAACACATAATTATTCAGAATATCAACTTAGATTTTTATGATCAACCAGGCTTTTTTTATAAAAATTTCAAAAAGAAGTAATTTAAAACTGAAGCTGAAGTTTATAAATCTAAAACAGACTTCTGTTGTTCCACAACCTCCACTAGCCATATACATGAAGCCTTTAGTATCGTTTTCATTTTTTAAAATTCCAGTCCAATATTTACATTATGGAAATAAACATACCTGCACACTTGTCATTCTTCTGTGAAAATCAGCATTTTTTAAATCAAATTCGACTTTTTGTGAATTGTATAGATCCGAAGAGTTTTTTATCCCGGGGGCGGTTGGTTCGATTTCAGTCGGTCTTCTTAAGAATCAATTCGCAGAGAAAGGCCGGGACCCCTTCTTTTCCACAAAACATAAGAACAGTTTAATATGATATTTAATCTGTATGTCTTTGTCTACCTGTCAGGTTGGATCTTGGCCTGCCCCCTCGCCTGGCGCACCTCAGGCCTTACACTTAATGGGGGGCCTATTTCCCCTCCGTCACTCCCCGCCGGTGACGGGGGCCCCTGCCTGCCGGTGCATCGGTGGTCAATCCGGTTCGGACCTGGTGCGTGCCTGGCCGGGCCTGGGTGGGGGGGCGGTGTGTCGGTCGGCCGATGCGCTGGGCCGATATCTTCCTTTGGTTGGTTGGGGCACCTCTTTTAAAGGTGCCAGGTTTGGGATTGTTGGGTGGTGCCTGCTCGGTGGCTCGGCGGGATGCGGATCCGGCGTCTCTGCTCGTTTGATCACCTGTTCTGTGCGCACCGTGCGTGGCCGGTTCATTGGCGGGTTGGACCGGCCCTGGCCCTCGTTGGATGCCTGGTCTCGGCGCCCTGCGTTGCGCGGGATCAGGACCCGGGAGCTGGTACAACTTGGTGTCCAGATGCTGGCTGAGCCCGGCCAGGGGATGCTGCCCATCCCCTGCGGCTATCGGTGGGGCGCTGGGATGTTGGCGGTGGGGATTGGCCTAGGGTGGAGGCGGCGCGTGGCCGGCCGCCGGCCCCTGCAGTGCCTGGGGCCCCTCGTCGGCCGGTCCCTTGTCGGGTCCCTGCTGGGGGTGTGGTGCCCCTGGGCCCCGGCTCTCCTGGTCCATTGACCGGCCCGCCCTGGAGCGGCCGGTTGCCGGCGGGGCCCGTGGGCTCGTCACTGCTGCCCCCCGGGCCCCTGCATAGTGGCCGCTGGATGTTCCCCTGGGGTTCTCCTTTGCTCCACTCTTGGGGGATGCGGTCGGCCCCACCCGGGTCCGCCTGGGGCTCTGGGGGTCCTTTGGACGTCTTTGCTCCGATCTCCTTCATGTCTGCATCGATTCCTGGGAGACGGATTGATGCCTGCTCACACCAGCTATCGAACACTCTTGTGGAGAAACCTTATATGCACCAGCATGCTAACACACACACAGATGTGGGGTCTCTGGTGTTTAAGGATATATTCTTGGGCTGAGGTTATCATTACTAGAGCTTGATTAATCGGTACCATGAGTTTTTCTGTGATATTGTTGTTGTATTTTTATATCTATTTTTGTGTGATGTGGTTGTGTAATTCTTAGTTCACAATGTTTGGTTTGTTTTGTCGATGTTCCTTTTTCGTGTTTTGTTTTGTTTTTTCCGTCTCTCTGCTGTCCTGTGGGTATGGAGGCAGACTTCAATGTCTTCCTGTGTTTTCTTTGTTCCCCTTCCTCTCTTGTATTTTCAACTCACCCTCTCTCTTGACTTTTTTTTTCCTACCTCTCTTCTTCATCTTCCTTCTTTCTTCTCCTTAATTTTCCGTCTCCGTGTCCATAACATCAGGAAATAAAAACCCCAACAATTCATAATAAAGATTTTTCACACATATATCAAGTGGAGTACTATAACAAAAGCTGTACTGCTCCGCTTGTGAAAGTAAATCTGTTGGGCTTCTACTTGGTACTCAGACACCAATTCTGAGCTCCACACTGCCAAACAGGACACGTTAAAAAAAGAAAAAAAAAAAAAAAAAGAACAGTTTAATATGCTACGTGACTTAGTGTTCTGTGTCTGATCCGTCTTATGTAAACGCCATTCGTAGCCGTTTTCAACACATTAAACTTTAAGAATGGTCTGCTTGTTGGCTACTCAGCTAAACTCAGGTTGCTTCTACACTAACACGGCTAAGGTTATACAGGGTATATCCAACATAACCTTATACCATTCCACACACACACAAAGCATCGTTTACGACCCCCTCTTTCCCTCCGTCCCTTGGCGCAACCCCGACCTAGTAGGCATGCACGAAAAAAAGGCAGACCCATGACATCATAGTCACCTCTGACCTGGAAGTACATCCTCCCTACAATTACCCAGCAGATGTAAACATTAAAGAAGAAGCAAGAAACTCATTTCTGATCTGCAACTTGTTAGGCAAAGTCACTGAAAATGGCTGTTCACAAGAAGAGAGATTTCTTCGTTTACCTCTGAGTGGTCACCGGTTGTTATTAAGCTGGCCGTGGCGAGTGTTTTCTGACATCACTTCCTTAGCGAACCCAGTTCTTAAACGCCTAACGAATCCAAACCAATCCAAGAGCTGGAGATTTAAGAAAAAGATGGCCCACTTACCCGTGTAAAAAAAATTCAGGGAAGGGAACCTAGTGTGACCAAGACAGTGTATTGACTAAATATTTATTCGTTTAAGCACTTAAGCGGCCTAATGTTGACAGGGCCTTAGTGTTTTAATGTGTTCATGATACATTTTTAACAGTAAAACGTCAAATTAAAAAATACACATCGCACTTGACCTTACTTAACTTTTGGTTGGTCCAGTTCAATTCATAACGTGCTTCTAACTTAACAGCAGCAAGCCCAAAAGTTTGTTTTCTTACTATAATGTGTGCTTTGATACTACAGCCCTGCGTGGTACTATTTTTTTTAATCCATCTCCCTCTGGATTTATGAGCAATTCCGTCCGTTCCCACTGACCCTCTCTTTCAATCCCGCTCACTTGCCATCCCCCAACTAAAAAAACTGTTTATATGAACCAGTTTATAAAAAGAAAAGAATGAATACAACTACATTCAACAAAACCTCTGCTTTGAATCACAATGTTTATGACGAGAGAGCAAACTATGACTGCAGTCATAAGAATATCAAAACTATTAAATGTGACAATTGTAAAGAAGTTTACAAATAACTGAATAACCCGAGACATAAAAAAAAAACAACTGGACTTGCTATTGCCTACAATAATACATTGGCTCAGAACCAGGGGTTGCGCTAACCAAATATTCTCCGTATTTGACTCGGGTTTTTTTAACGGTGACAGAAAGATCTGAAGGCCATCATTCATTTTAACAGATTGGAATTCACGCCTCTGACCAATTGGAGCAGACGCACAGACATGTACATGCACACAGATTTTAGTGGTCACCTTTTTCACACTTACTGAGTTTTAAAGTATGCATAAATGTGTAACTCTTACATATGATAAATCGGAATTTTATATTGATATTTCGATTTTAATACTTTGTATTAGCCTGATTCTCATTTGGGCCTGTTGATTTTTGGAAGATCCCAGAAAAAAAGACTACATGATCTATTATCACTTGTTACTTATTTCAAGAAAGTGAAACTTATATTATACATAATCATTACACTGAGTTAAATGGCTTAAACCTTTCTTGTAAATTTGAATATGACTTACAGATGATGAAAACCCCAAATTCTGTATTTCAGAACGTTATATGGGTTTTAGATCAGACAAGTTTGCTGGCCTATCAAGCGCAGTAACAATAGGATCAATGAAGCAGCTTTTGGTAACTTTAGCAATGTGGCTAGGTACCAAGTCCTGCTGGAAAATGAAATTAGCATCTCGATAAAACTTGTTTGCACAAAGAAGCATAAAGTCCTGTCAAATGTCCTGGTAGATGGCTGCTTTCACTGTGAACTTCAGAATACACACTGGACAGACATAGCAGATGACATGGTACCTTCATATTATCACTGACTGTGGAAACTTGTCACTGGATATAATGTAACAGATAATCTGTGCCTCTCCACTCTTCCTCCAGACTCTGGAACCTTGATTTCAAAATGAAATGTAAACTTTACTTTCATCTGTAAAGAGGACTCTGGACCACTGAGAAACAGTTCAGTTGCTTTTCTCCTTAGCCCTGGTAAGATGAATTTGGTGTCTTTGGTTCAGGAGTGGCTTGACATGAGGGATGCGATATTTGTAACCTATGTTCAAGTTTTGTTTGTGTGTAGTGGCTCTTGATGCAGGTTTTCTCTCCACAGTTTTCCAAGCAACTTTCCATGGCACTCTGAACAACCACCTTATTTTGCAATGACCTTATGTAGCTTGATGTATGACTGTCTTTTATCTCAGCTGATTCCACCTTTCAAGACAGCAGTCCTCCCCTAGATTGTTTAGCCTTCTGACCAAGACTCAATTTAGAGGGCCAAGAATCCTTCGAGGGAATTTTCAGTTAATTAGCTGATTAGGAATTGACACCATGATTTTCTAATATTTAACTTTTTCACAATATTTTAATTTTCTGGGACCCTTAAGTTTAGCTTTTCATTATCTGAAAGCCATAAACAACATTACAAGAAAGGCTTGAAATATTTCACTCAGAATGAAATGAATCTATATAAGTTTTGAGTTTCATTTTTTGTAATAAGTCACAAAAAATTACTCAACTTTTTCACAATATTCTAGTTTTTTGAGCTGCACTTGTAAATTATCTCCTCTTGATAGACATTTGCTGGAGTCATATAACCACATGTCCTTACAGGAGACAATAAGTAGATTACAGAGAATGATTAATGTTGATGTTAAAGTAAAGAAATCCCCCTGGGTGATTCGAATCGATACTTGGTCAGCACAAAATTCCCTGTGGGAGACATCATTTGCACCCAAAGAAATACTGTAGCAAGTGGAAAAACCAAGAGTACCATCACCACCTGGCCACTGAAGTCTTTTGTTTCCAAGAAAACTGAACAAAGGCTAGTGGACAAACATCTGTCAATAAAATGAAAATATACTACTTGTTATTATTTAGAAGCTTCTTTGATATGACTATGGCTTGTGTCAGCTATACTGTACCATAATAATTTATCTATAAAGTGCTTTTAACACGCCATTACAACAGATCAAAGTACTGTACATTAAAGAAAACATAGGTAAAATAGGTAAACACACCACAATAAATGTTAAAAACATGAGCTAAAGGACAGAAACAAGGCAATAACAACTGATAAAAGCTTACAGTTTGAAATTGAACATCACGGATGCGAGAAAGGATGTTATCGAAGGAAGCTACTTAGGAAGCTATGTTTTCAATACACCTCAAATTTGTGAAATTATTTTGGAATGACAAACTTAAAAAGTTTTTCTAATGGATTTAGGTCAGCCCTATCTTGCTAACACAAACTTTCTTTCTTTCAGACATTCTTTTCTGCTTCTGCGAGAGTGCCTCTAGTTGATGGCTTAAAATCCTAGAGCTCCAACTTCACTCCTGACACTAAAATATGTTTTTTTCCAAAATGACAATGAAACCACCAGATTTGTCACACTTAAAAATGTAGTAACAAGGCAAAACACAGCACCCGGTCATATGGTGGTCTTCAATCTCTACACTTTACTTTATTGTCTAAATACAAAAGCATGCACTTCATTGATAAATAGCTCTACATTTGATTGTTCTGTCCAAATAATATGCTATCCAAATATTTATATTATTAGCTTCATTTAGTGTTTCCCAACCCTCACCATGGGTCATGAGATATGAACCATGATTAAAATAACATTAACTTCCTCCAAAGAGTGCAGGACTCTGTCTTAGAGGAGGAAGAGTCTCAACAACAACAATCAGCTAAGGCGATGTTGATCATTTGATCAGGATTGCTAGTGGGTCTCTCAATTTGGAGGTTTTACAGACATATCCCACTGGACAGACTATCCAGGGCAAACCCAGACTTGGCTGGAGAGAACATATATTCAACCTGGCATGAGAAAGCCTTTGGATCCCGCAGAATGACTCAAGGAGTGTTGCTAGGGGAGAATGTCTACATTATTTTCCTGAGCCCGATACCTCCACAACCTGACCTCACATAATAGATGGGTGGACTGATTTTGACCAAGCCTGGAAACATTACTGTGGCACATTATACAAACTTCCAAATTACTTCAGGTCAGTGTCAAGTTCTTGAGAAGTCTTGAATAATCACAGCATATATATCTAATAAACTCACAACCAGTTTTTGCATATTTGTAGAAGGCCGCTCTCTTGTCTATGATCATAAAGACAAAAAAAAATTTACAATCCACTTTTATACAGTCAAAACACTATGCATTATTTATTTATAGAACACATGGACACTGAAAGTTGGTCACAGCTTAAGGTTTGAGAAAATCTTTAAAAAGAAGGAACTTGGGTGTTTTTTGGGTGTGTTCACGTGCATGTGTGTGTGTCTGTGTGTGAGAGAGAGTGTGTTGTGTGAGAGAAACATTGCCTGGGGAAATTCTGACATTTAGTAGATTAATAAGATCTAAATATAACTTCTAATCAGGACATCAAAATGGGAACAGGCAATGGATCTATAGTTGACATGGATCGTTCTTTGTGGTACTCACATTGGCAAATCACACTCATGTATAAACTGGTGATTTAAATCAGTTTGTCACTTTCATGTCCTGCATCTCTGAACTTTTGTGGGTTGAAACTGAGTATGCAAGTTCAGGCTCACAGTCCAAAAACATGCATTTTAGCTCACCTACATTTTTAATTGACCTTTTGAAAAGGTGTGACCATGCATAGTTGTCTGTTTTGTGTGTCAAAGTATTTCCATCCAAATCCATTTTAAAATACAAATTCAGTAACTAACTTCAAAGTACCATGTTAGGCCCCATCCAACTGGTTTAAACATTGGCTTAAAGTTCAAAGGCTTATTGTTAAGAGGCTTTGAATATGGGACTAGACTTAAATACACTTCTGAAATGGTAATTTGCATAACATATTATCCATGCAACCATTTTCCTGTTTCATTTATTCATGGGTGACATGAACCCAATGTCGGTCCTAAAGGACCTAAGGGAAGTGGTGTGGAGAAGGATTCAAACTTCCAAGCCCACCCAGGCCTTATAATTGGGGAGGAGATAAATAACCTTTCATCCATCATCCTCTGCAGATCTGAGAATGTGTCTTGGGGTTAAGAAGAGACACCCATATTTCACTCTACTGCTCCTTCTAGGCAATCCAAAGGTATTCCCTGCACATTAATGAAATAAACCCCTTCAATTGGGTTCTAGATATATCAAAGGTTCTTCTCCTTGTGGAATTTGAACATAAAACCTTGTTAGCAAGAACCCCAGGAGGGATCAAACATCAAACAAGACACCTTTCACTCTACTACTATGCCTGGAGATGCTATCAATGAACACCAAGAATAGGTTTGGTGAGAACAAGCACACTAATGTTGCTTCTTAAAGAACTAGAGGTCTTTAAAGGCAACCAACATAAACCACACACTTCACCAACAAAATACCTGGAGGGCAAAGTCATAAGCCTTCTCCTGAACTTCTGCATCACAAGTCCCCCGCAGACCTCATGGTCCAAACCCAGGACCGTATTGTCGTGTGGTGATGGAGTTGACTACTGCCTTGTCATAGCTTGTCCTAATCCGCATATAAATGGACTTCCCCTGTAGAGTAGCACGCATTCAGGCACAGCTGAAAACAAACGTTTAAATTGCCTCAGGAGCTCCACAGACAAGACTTGACAAAGCGACCTGCTGGTAAGAGAGCTTATTCATAATAGGCAACTAACACCTCATTAGATTAGGATGAATAATTGATGTGTGTGCATGGAAGGACAGAGAGATCAAGAGACAGTCACGGACCAACTGCTGACTGCCTGAAGGAGACGGAGAAATCAACCAAGAGTGAGACAAACAAAAAGTTGGACTGCAGGCAGAAAGCAAGTCTTTCTGTTTCAACAAAAGCATCCTGATTTTTGTTATGCTGTAAGAACAGCCCCAAGCAAATAGAGAAATCAACAACAACTAAGACAAACACACACACACACACACACACACACGCAAACACTGTGTTGAGCAGCATATTCAGCTGTATTTTCTTTCTCATGAATTTAAAACAGGGTCAACCCCGTTTGGAGGAACAGGTGCACGTGATTTGTTTTTCCTTTTCAGTTTTTCTTTTTTTGTTCAGTACACCTAGATCGCCAGCTTATCTTTTAAAATTTTAATCCTGAATAGTAAGTAACCTGAAGTCCAAGACCAAACAAATATTTTGTCTAAGAGATGTATATCTAATCATCTCATAGTTAATTGAAACTGTACTAATCCTCCAGTGGCAAACCAGTACAACTCCGTGTGCAGTAATAAAAAGGATGAGAAATTTTATGAAAAAGAGAATTTTCACAAGAAAAAAACCCTCACCTATCCACCTTAGTCCTTGCTGCCATAGAAACAGAGCAGCCAATTGGGAAATAAAACACGACTAATAAATTTAACCTAACATAAATGGTAAATGAGCTGGACTTATATAGCGCTTTTCTAGTCATACTGACCACTTTAAGTGCTGTAGCCACCATTCACCCATTCGCACTGACAAATGCACACAAAGACTGATACAAAGCTTGGTAGGCAACTTGGGGTTAGGTGCCTTGCCCAGGTATGGAGGACTACGGGGGTCATTGGAAAAGCATTACAGCATTTAGACGATGAGTGCTTAATTGTGAATTAAAAATATAGATTGCTAAATATAATTTCAAATTCAACAATTAACCATACAAAAAAAAAACACAAATTTGAAAAGCATTTTGTAATTACACATTTACATTGAAATACTAAAGAGGAATTGCAAATTGTAAATACTGTGATTTGAAAATGTTTTTCAAATCGTATTTCAAAATGTAGAATTAAATAACACAATTAATAAATGAGATTGCAAATATATTTCCTTTTCATACATTTAAAAAAGTTATTTCCTTTTCTACATCCGTTTTCTCTTTCCGGCTCCGATTTTCAAATCCTTTTTTGCAATTGCATTTCCTAAACGGTTTACCCTCTCCTTTTAGCATTCGAGTGACCCTCCTGGTCCCTCAGCACACTGAAAACTAAGTTCAACCAATCACAGCTGCTCCTCAAATGTAACCAACTCTCTCATTGGTTAGACATGAGCTGTGCAGCTCAGCAAGGCCCAAATGTGGCTGTCTAACCAATGTGAGAGCTGGTTACATTCAACGACGCAATAAAACAGCCAACAGTTAAAAAGTAAATTAAGACTCAGTTTTTGAGAAGGGTACGTTGTAAATGGTAAATGGTAAATGGCCTGCATTTGTATAGCGCTTTTTCAGTCAGAGGACCACAAAGCGCTTGACACTACATTCAGTCATTCACCCATTCACGCACACATTCACACGCTGATGGTGGCAAGCTACTACATTGTAGCCACAGCTGCCCTGGGGCACACTGACAGAGGCGAGGGTGCTCCACACAGGCGCCAACGAGCCCTCTGACCACCACCAGCAGGCAACAGGGTTAGGTGTCTTGCCCAAGGACACAACAACCGAGACGATCAGGGCAGGGATTCGAACCAGCAACCCACTGATTATGGGCCAAATTCCTACCACCTAAGCCACAGTCGTCCCCGTTGTACTCTTACTTAAGTATTTTTTTAAATACCAGTACTTTTACTTGTATTTGAGTACAATTTAAACAATGTAACAGTACTTGTACTTGAGTACAAATCCTTACATATTGGGGCCAACACCTAAAAATACTAAAGTCAACCCTTTTCAGTGTGGCATCAATTTCAACATTCTCTGCGTTTAAAAAGCTGTTATCATCAGTAAGTAATTCCAACTTCATCCTTCAAACAGCCATGAACACAATACGTCACTTAACGGACGAAAAGCGCCACCTCGCCATAGCGAGCCTTTGGGTCACTGGCAGGCAGTCAGATGTTGCACGTGAACTTGGTGTGTCTCAAAGTGTCATCAGCAGACTTGCATCAAGACACAGAACTACTGGCAGAGTTCACGACAGACCCAGGAGTGGAGCCCCACAAGAGACAGACCACAACGATGACCAGTGCCTAAGGACCTATGCACTCAAACATCATCATGCAACTGCCACACAGCTGCAGGGCCTGTTTATGAGATGTGAGGGGTACTAGGGTTTCCCCGACAAACCATTCACAACCGACTCCACCGCTTTGGCTTGAATGCCAGACAACCGTTGCAGTCCACTGACACAAAGAAACTGCCGTGAAAGTTTCCAGTGGACACAAGGCCATGTGACCTGGACATTCCAGCAGTGGTCTACTGTCCTGCTCACTGACGAGTGTCGGGTCAACTTGCGCAGAAATTATGGTCATCAGCGTTGCTGGAGATGGCAAGGTGAGCGATACGCCGAGGTCAACATGGTCCCCAGGGTTAGCTTTGGTGGAGGAGGTGTAATAGTCTGGGCAGGCATCACCAGTCAGCGCAAAACTGATTTATTTATTGTAGATGGCTCAGTCTCTGCACGTTCTTACCTCAGAGATATCATAGCACCCATCATCATCCCCAACTCTGCCAGCACACCCCTAACTTTCTGTTCATGAATGATAATGCTCCACCACATCGTGCCAGAACTGTCACAGCTCGACTTCAGGAAGTCTGAGTGCCTCATTTGGTATGGCCAGCAATGTCCCCTGACCTGAACCCCATAGAGCATGTTTGGGACCAGCTCAACCAGAGACTGGATGATTGTACCCCACCCCCACTTGATCTGGCAGGACTGCATGTAGCACTTGTGGAAGAGTGGAACACATTGCCTCAGGACAAGATCATGAGGCTAGTGAGGAGCATGAGACGTCACTGTCAAGCTGTCATTGCAGCAAATGGTGATGTTATTTGGGGCTACCCTTGTTGTTGTCTACATTTTGGGGGTAATAAATATTATACTAAGGAAAAAGGTGTTTCTTCTTATTCATTATAAGGAATACCAAAGGATATTTTTACTTATTTCATTCAAATTCAGACCAAATAGGCTTAGCAGGCATTTAAATAATTTAATAACTTACTTGTAGTAATATTATATATATATATATATATATATATATATATATATATATATATATCATACTGAACATATGTTCTACCTAAGACAGTGTGAAGCTCTGAATACATACCAGTTTCTTTTTTTTAATTAGAAGTCAACAAACTAAATATAGAAGCATAAAACTTATAACCTTTCTGTAAACACCAACATTCACAAAAACTAGAATGCTCATGCAGCTATAAAGGGTTTCACCTAAAATAAATTAAACGTGCTACTGAGCTTGGAAGGATGCCTCTATAATGAAAAACACAAAAGCAGTAAACACAAGAGAAAGAATAATACAAGGGGGAGAGGTAGTGAAGATGTAAGGCCATGTCTAAGCCTGCATGAATTCCTATTTCTTTTTTGAATAATAATAATAGTTTCATTCTGGAGTGAAAAATTGGGAAGGCTTGGATAAGTGGAGAAACTTTTTAAATATGTAGTTCTGTGCTCGCATGTGGGAATAAATTACTTTGTCAAGGGTTGAGCTCAGGAAAACACAGCCATGTTTTTTAAACGGATGGTGTCGTAAAGGCCTCCAAGACCCAGTCAAAGCCTTCATTTGTCAGGTTCCACCACCATTTTTGTCATGTAATTGGGTCGCCACTACCTGTCACCATCAACCCACCATTTAGATGTAAATACAAGGGCAGGTGATGTGAGAAAAGCACAGCACTGTGATGGGTCAGACACCAATGACTTCTCTTTTCACAACTGAAATTCATTTTAAGTCTGAACAGCTGGAAACTGCTTTTGTTAGGGAATATGAAGCAGGGCTCCAGCCACAATGATATTTCACATTAGTCAATTTTTATTCCAATGTCATAATTATGTCTTTTAGTTTGATTTAAATTTAGAATGGCTGCACTTTCTATAGCCTGCCATTTTTTAATCTTGATTTGCAGTTAATTATTTCATAATGACCTGGCAAGAATAGCCCTACAATATATTCTAGAAATAAATTGAACCTGAAGGGGCAAATAAAATTTTCAAAAGCTGCAAACAAAGACTGGAAGCATACAAGGGACATGTTCACAAATGGCTCACTTCTAAATCAAGTTCCCCATTTATCATCCATCACTTATCTTCCAATTTCTTTAGTCGTGTGCAGAAATGGTTTGGAGATACATTATCATTTTTGTTCACAAAAGTTGCATGAAAGTTATTATATTCCGGTGTTTATCTCTGAGGATTTTTTTTCTTTTATAATGTGATACTCTGAAGAATCAGATAAAAAAATGCTGGCTTTTGTGGCGTCACAAAAGCCAGCATTTTAATACTAGTTTGTGCCTTCAAAGACTAGACCTAAACAAAAGATACACAGGTGATAGAGCGATACACTCAAGGCAGCATAATCAAAAATAATCCCAGCATTAATTTGATCTTTTACAGATTTCTTTCAGAAGTGCATATCTGAGGTCAGACACTAATGTTGATGTTTGTAGAAGGTCTGGCTCACACTTTTCTGCTCATTCATCCCTAGCCTATTCTTTTGCTTTGTGGTCAGATCTCTATGCAGACTATTCAAGTTGATTCACACCAAATTCAACCATCCATAGCTTAAGCACCACTAGCAAATTACAACAGTGAAATAAACAATATGTAAATTGTTCTATTCTTGCACAGGCATATTACAGTCAACTGATTAACAGCCAGTTTCAGACAGCTAGTCTTATTTTCAGTGGGGGTACCAGATACAAACTGAAGACTACCATTTTATTTTGGGTCCATGATTTCTTCAAAGATGCAGTATTTTTCTCTGCCAGCGAGATCAAGTCATGGACATGTATGTGCTCCCCAGAGCAGCTTGTGGAAAGGTCCAGGTAAAGAAAGAAAAGCTAGTGAACCAAGTTTTGTAGCACTATGACGTCACGGGGATTCCAACAATGAAATTAACTTTCTGGGAGCTGTCATAAAACTGGGTTAATGCTGTGTATTCTGGGTTTCAGAGTTTTTACCAGTCTCTGTTGTTTTCTATATGTAGTTCAGTTCTTGTTATGCCCAACACCTCCCAAACAATCAGTTTTAATGTAGAAAGCATCGAAAGGCTGTTATGAAAATTTGGTGACCTCAAGACAATGTTATTTGCTGCAGTTGAGTGAGCTTTGAAGGTTATTTTTACTTCACATTCCATTAACTGTGGATGGTAACCAGATAAACATGAGCCCTCGTACAGTGTTGTTTGTCACGTTTCCAATTGTTTGAATTGTTATGGTTCAGTTCTAAACTCAATGATAGGTACTGCACTCAGCCTTTTCCTTACCTGTGAAAATTAACAGCTCTGTCATACTTGAAGGTAATGTTTTCTAGCTAAGTTTTCTAGACCATAGCTAAGTGGAATTGAGCTCTGTTAAAGTACATTTATATCACAGTAAAACACAAAGTAATAGAATGCTTATGAAAACTTTATAGATTGTCTGATCAACTTAAAATGGTAAGCAAAGTTTAAAAATGCTTCATTTGCATTCAGTTTGTAAGAATTGGTAGGGCTGCTAATTACTGTAGCACAAGTGAAAACATGTCTTTATTTTACAGCTTTTTTCTCATCTTTACCAATTTTGTCAAGTGTCGACTGTGCCAAAAGTAACAAAACAACGGGGAACTTACTGATAAACAAGCTTTTTTTAATCCTTTAAATTAGAGTAGAGGGGCCAGAGGCAGGTAGGCAATGATGAACAAGAGAAGTTAGGGAAAGTAGAAAGAACAGTGGAATGAGTCAGAGAGACTAGGGCTGGTTTGAGAGAAATAAACAGACACTGAGAAAGATTGAGATCATTGATTACTTTTCCCTCATCCCAGCATCCCGACATGGATCGTTGTCTAAGCAACAATGCAATTGCAAAGCCGACAGAGTTGTATTTCTGCCCCTTTTACTCCCTGCTAATCAGCGTCTGCCAGGTCCCCATCCATCAGTCTGTTGGCCCTTGTGTGTCTGTGTGTGTGTGCGTGTACTTGTAATAGACTTTTTCACAAATAGGAAGTAAGAGGACACATGGACAATATAAGTAAACGTCCAGACCAATGTTTGCAGTAATACAACTTTGATTTATTAGTCTTACGGCAAAGCATAACAGAAAATGCCCGAATCAACCTCAGTAATCTACTCTACCAGGTGGAAATTCCTTGGTTCCTGCACACCTGATTTGCTAGCACAGCTAAGCTACATCACAGGAAAATTCCCCTCAATTTATAGAGAATTTCACAAATTACTAGAATTGACTACCTGGCAATTTAAATATGCATTCACTGTTCTATAAATACAGCAGGATGATTACTGGACAAATAATTGGTTTGGTATGAATCTATGAATCAAAATGTACAAAACATTTGTTCCTGAAGCAGTTAGGGAGATTGTCTTAAATTTGAGCTTCCCAGTAGCCAGGAGTTATGACAATTTGCCAAGGATTCAAACTTACTTCCTGCAAGGCAACAGTGCTACCAACTGCACTGTGCAGCCCATTATTGTTCATTATGCCCCTTGTCCACTAGCATTGGGTCGGCCCAGGTGGGGTCAGCACGTACTTTGCTCGCTTCCACTACCTTGCTCTGGGCCGAGACGACCCCTTTTTTTGGACTACCTCTTGATCAGTCCGAAGTGGGCCGAGGCCCACCTATGGACTGATTGGTCCGGTAAAGTGATTGGACTGATACAGTGATGTCACTCTCACTCCTACCTACGTAGTGGTAGCGAATGATTTGCCTGGCGGTGTGAATGTGATGTCACAGAGAATGGTGATACATGGCTTCCATTGAGTTCAAAACATTGCTGGGGAAACTAAAAAAATTAAAGTGCAAATATCGGGCCATGAAGGACCACAATGGCCTGAGTGGGGCAGACCGCTAGCACTGGAAGTGCTTTGCAGAAATGGACGTCATTTATGGTGAAAGGCCGGTGAGCAAGGGGTGAGAGAGTGTGCTAGATACCGGCTCTAGTATAGGCATCTGTAATGTCGGCAAAAAAGTGAGTGATGGCTGATTTTTACTGGAACTTTTTTGCTACGCTGAGCCCGCCCATGTCCTTGCCCAATAAGATGACAATGGAAACCCAACCAGCCCATTCTGGGCCATGCTGACCGCTACCCAGGCGGGGCCAGCCCTTGTGGAAAAGGGAGATTAGTATCATGAAATGTTATTCATCACTTTCAGTCTAATGAAAAAACTGTCAAAGTTAAATTTTGTTCCTTGATCATTAGGCTATGTTATTGCACAATTTAAATGAAGAATAGTGGGGTTTAAAAATTTGTATTGAAATATTCAATTAAGAATCACTATATATAGTGGGGCTAAAAAGTATTTGCCAGCCACCAATTCCATATGTTTTCTCACTTAAAAAAGATTAGGTCTGTAATTTTCATCATATGGACATTTAAACTGTGAGAGACAGAATGTAAAACAAAACAAAATCCAGGAAATCACATTGTATGATTGTTAAAGAATTTATTTGTATAACAGTGTAGAAAATAAGTATTTGGTTAATAACAAATGTCAACCCCAAGACTTTGTAATGTAACCATGGTTGGCAATGACAGATGTCAAATGTTATCTGTACATCTTCACCAGGTTTGCACACACTGTAGCTAGTATTTTGGCCCATTCTTCTATGCAGATCTTCTCTGGAGCTGTGATGTTTTGGGGCTGTTGCTGGGCAACACATACTTCAGCTCCCTCCACAAATTCTCTATTGGATTGAGGTCTAGAGACTGGCTAGGCCACTCCAGAACCTTGAAATGCTTTTTACGTAGCAACTCCTTCGTTGCCCGGGCAGTGCCTTTGGAATCATTGTCATGCTAGAAGATCCAGCCACATTTAATCTTCAATGCTCTCACTGATGGAAGAATGTTTTTGCCAAAAGTCTCATGATACATGGCCCCAAACATAACCTCTAAGGACAAGGACCCTGGACAAATGACAGAATTATGAACACCTTTGCCATCAACCATGACAACAGGTGCATTTCCCTTTTATAAAAAACATCTGATGCCATATGAAATAATTTCCCTTATTTTACCTATCACCGAGTTTTGGTGCTGCAGCCTAAGTTTGTTTCACAATAAACATTTTGCATCTTGTTTCTTGTATGGCATCAATAAAAAGTCCAATATTCCCCATATATTTATTGAGCAAGCTGTTGGCAATTGAAAGGTACGTTAAAGCTGTTGTAGAGGAACGTAGTGAACCCATGATCATTTCACAGCACAGGCAAACTGCTGCACAAAATATTTATTTATTGTAAGGTGGAAGGAAAATAATTCATGGATTTCACACATTCTACAAATAAAAATTACAAAAAGTGTTGCACAAAGTTGTGTTCTGCCCCTTTGAGTCAACACTTTGCAGAACTATCTTTCACTGCAAGCCTTTTGGGGTAGCAGCTTTGGACCTCTAGAGACCTACTCTCAACTAGATTTATATCTGAAGTTTTATTCTAGCACATGAAAATGCTTCATCTAATCAATGTACCTGTGGCAAAGCTATCTGAAATCTCTTGCAATCTCTAACAGGTTTGATTAATTTTAGTTAGCTCATCCATTTTTCAAGCAACAGGAAAACATCCACACACCATGATGCCACCATGGGGACTGTGGGAACGGTGTGTTCAGGGTAATATACAATGTCCATTTTGTGCCACACAGTGTTTTGCAAGTAGGCCATGAGGGTCACATTAGATCACATCTGACCAGAGCATTGTCTTTCAGATGTGTGTGGTGTCTCTTACATGTCTTGAGGCAAACTTTAAAATGGTCTTATAGCTTTTTTTCTTGTCACTCTTCCACACACGGCAGCTTTTTTGAGTGCACAACTAATAGTTGCTTTGTACGCACATTGTCTCACCTAAAGCTGTGGATCTCTGCGACTACAAGGGCTCTTAGCTACTACTTTGGCTTATATTTATATGCAAAGCCTATCAGTTCAATGGTCATGTTTTGGTATATGGTTGAGCCATATTGTTTTTATTTACAGATGCCTTGAACAGCGCACTGTAAGATGTATAAAGCTAGTTCTCTAACAAACCTTGAAATACACATTGATGGTTTCTGTTTATTAATAAAGCACCTTCTAAAGGCATGGGGCTGCACTGGGTTTTTATTTAGGGGTATCAGATCAATAAGCAGGCTGGACACATGCATTCCACATCCAAAACACAAAACAAAACTTTCTTGCACTTTTGTGATCTACTTTGTGTTGGTCTAACATAAAATATCAATATTTGTTGTAGTAATCTCACAAAGGTCAAAGGATATGATACTCCTGCAAGGCAGAAAATAAACAGAGTCTAAATGAGTTCCATCTAAAACTAATCCTGTCTTTTCCTTTATTTCCCAAACCATCTTTATTTGCAAAGAGATATGTATTTTTCAATTGAAACTAGACTGAATACCCAAAGCAGATTTTAGATTAAACAGGTATTTATTTAATTCTAAAGGTGCCCTGCACTGCTCAGTTTGGTGATACCCTGAACTGGTTCGTGGCATTTATTTTATCCGTAACCCCAGAGCATAACTGTAGACAAAAAAAGGAAAAATAAATAAATGAGGAAAAAAATAGAAACATAAAAAAACAGTAAGTGGAACACCAGGGAAAATGCCTTAAAATGCTTTTAAGGTGCACAGATGCATTCAGCGTAAAAGTGCATGCATTAAAACTGCATATGCACACAATTCCCACCATCTTTATTACAAACATACATACAGGTTCACAAACAAATAGGTATTTAAGACAAAACATCAACACCTGACAGAAGCTGTGCAAGCCCAGATGCATGTGTGTACCCACTGAAAGACTAATATAGCTGAAATGACTTTTGGGGCTTTACAGGTACCGACTCTGCTTCTTTTTTTCTCTGCCTTATCTGCAGGTAGGCTTGAAGAGGCCAAATAGGGACAGAGAATGGAGGGCGAGCACACATATACATACACTAGCACGCAGTAATACTCAATTTCTCTCTCTCTTCTTCTTTGTCTGTTCCTCTGTCTGCCCGGCACCTTCTCTTGCTCCGTCATAAGGGAATATGAGGAGTTCTCACCTCTGTCAAGAAAACCACTGGAGCTGAAATGGACTCTATACATGTAGCTGAGGCACAGTTCAAAATACAGCAGAGGCACTAAAGCACTTTTCCCTCTGGCCAGAAGTACAGCTAGAGCATTTAGCCCCTGGTAAACGCTGGGCTAGTCTCAAATGTCAATTCATCAGAAGTCTGAGATGAGAAAAACAGATTCACATTTTATTACACTGCAGGTTGAAATTTGCTTAGCAAAACTGATTCCACTTAACTGCTGTTCCTTTAACTTCCAACAAATCACTGTAACCAGCTTGAAAATTCAAAAGTAGGTTTGCAGGTCAGAAACAGCATAGCAGGCTGTCTCAGAGTTTAATGGGAATAAGCACCTTTTTTCTATTGGATGTTTTATTGGGGAGGCTGCGGGGAAAATTGCTAAAAATGGCTTTTTCGACCAGAGGGGGTCGATATTCACTGAGCTGCTCGGGTAATAATTACCTTGATGACCTCTAGCAAAACTAATGCCAACCGCAGAGGGCTGTTAACTTCTAATAGACATTGGCGGGTCCCACCGTGAAAGACAGGCAGTGTAAGGTTAAGGCCAGTCACATCATTACAGAATGAGACATTTTTTTTTTTAAAGACGTCTGTGACTTCATAAACAAAATTTCGTATAAAAATGGGAATAACAAATATCTGATAAATTATTACAGTTTAGTCTCTTTATATATTAACAATGGGCATCAGCCAATAAAATATAAAAAGATGACAAAATTGTTTTTGCTTTTTTATCAAATAGCTGTTGCGGACACACAGCCATTGGGTGGCGCTAACCCATATTCTAGCTCCGACAAGAGAAGAAGAGGACCAGAGGTTATTTAAGGCATCGCCACAGATTTTCACGCCCTCTCCAGTTCTGGCGTTCAGCCAAACAGCGCCAGGAGAGATCCATGTTTCCTTTGCTGGCGAGGGAAAAGACGCGAGCTCTGGGAGGAACCCACTTCCAGGACAACAAGATTGTTGATCAATCAGGTGAATCGCAAACCCAGTGTCTTGAGACAAACCCCACTGTTCTGCCCTGAGCCCTACAGAAACTCTCTGAATTTCAGATGCTACCGTGAGGACGCAAACTGCTAACCAGCTACTGTTGCCGCAGATCTGAGTCCAGACTACAGCCGTTACATCCACCGCCGACGGAGCTTATGTAAGATGAACGCTGTGCTGGACGCTGTGCTGGAAGCTGCGGACTAAGGTACTTTCATCATCCACGGAGCGACTTGGAGAACTTTAACCATTCAATAAGGTCTGTCTGGGCAGAGGCGAGATTAGGTTAGTTTAAACACGATTTAAGGGTTGTTTATTTTCACTGTGATTTCTTCCTTTGTGTGAGCTTTCAATTATTGTTCGGGTACAAACAGGCCGGTCGGCCTGGAGGTTTAAACAGTGATTTTCGAGGTTTCCGATGGAAAGTCGTTTTATATCCTGCAACCTGAGTTACTCAATCTGACAGTTTTCCTTTGTTTGATGTTTAATAAATGATCCAGCGTGACTTTAAGCAGCGCCACGTGAGTTAGCTGTAAGCTACATGCTCTAGCGAACCACGTGGGCCCGTCATTGACGGCTTTTTATTCGTGAACAATAAAGACTGCCGTTAATGCTATTCAAATAGAGATTGACTTTAAAACGGATAGTTTAAACACTAAAACTAATCTTTTAAGTCAATTTTGAGACCACATTCTTGGTAAGTCAAAATACAAAATTTGATCGACATAATTGGTACTGCCGTTAACGTCAACATAAAGTCTAAATATCAAATTAGATCAATCACTGTGGTGACCGATCCATTAAATAGAATCAATTATCTAAAGGTTTTTGATTTCTAATTCAGCAAATTGTTTAATGAAACATTGCTTCTTCCAAACAATGTTTTTCTTCACTTCTGCTTTGCATTGTGAATTGGTGGTTTGAAAACAAACCAGAATGTGCTGATTAGTCTTACTCTAATCACAATTAGTTTAAAATTAACTTAGCCTTATTCCCAACACTGTTCAATAAAAGCCTTGGTTTTGAGCAAACATATTCATTCTGAACTGTGACATCCTTATCAATTTATTGTTGTTTCTATTTCTGTGTATTTTTATCACTTTTACTGTTTTACTTCTGAGTGTGAGTTTTATTATCGTTATTCTCTTCTTAGCAGTTTAGTTGTGTGTTACAAGTTTGGTGAGTTTGTTGATTAAAGTATGTTAACTGAAAGTGAATTCTTTTTGAAATAAACTTGTATTTTGGAAAACTGTTGTTGTTATTTCACCTACATGTGTAGTAACTTGCTGTTCAGGTACGCCAAGAACTTATTCCTTCATATACTGTTTAATTACCTCAGCCTTATCAGGCAGATAAACATAAACTGAGACTGAACAATTTGGCTATTGATATTCCTGGAATCCAGGTGGTGCCCTAAACGTGGAAATTTTTACATAAAATTATTAATCTGATTAATAATTGCCCTAAGCAATAATTTATAATTATTCATAGCCAAAACCTACCTATCTGTGGCACAACATAGCCATGTATTTATTTTTTATTTTTTGGCACAACACTAGTAGACAACCCAAGATTTTGCGAACTTTTCAAAGAACAGTTCATACATTTATTTATAGACCCTCTTTAAAAACATCACTTGCACTAGTGTGCTTTACAGGGGCATCATATAAAGAAATCAAACAACATATAAAGCTCAAAAAAGAAAACAGTTCACACAACAAGTAAATAAGGAAAAATGAAGGAAAAATATACACAAATACCTTTGGAGATAGAGGTAAACCTTCGATAAGCTATGATCCTAGTAAGACTGTTCAATTCTCTTGAAGATGCAGACCAAATTCACCAAGCTAATTTGCAAACTGTGGTTTGCACACTTCATTCTCAATCTGCACAGAAAAGAAGATGTGCTTGTAAAATAGTAATTACACTAAGCAAACATTGTTTGTCTTGTTGATACCACTTGGTGGTAAAAAGTGGTTTTATTTATACATTGAGTGAGCACCAAGCTAGCACCCTGTGATAGTAACCATATCTTTTTTTTCTTCATGAGGAAAAAAATAAAATTATGTAATCAAGGAAAAGAAAGCATAAAGATAAGTCTAATTTGTATGGCACAGTGTAGATACTGGATTTATATAACTTGATACACATGCTTTATGTCAACCAATTATTTTTGTTCTTGAAACTTGTAGGACTGAATTTAGTCTGGATCTCTGTGTGGATATATTTCTCTGTTTTCAGTTACTTCTACACCTGCACTGAAGGACAACAAAAAGTAAGTACACATTTGTGTATTTAGTGCACTCTGCTCAAATGTTGCAGCAATGAGCCAATTGTAACCTTACCTAATTTAATGCTATGTTATAAACACGCTATGTCTGTACTGATGAGGATTCACTCACCTCGGCATGCTAAACGATTTGATTAAAACAGATTGATAGTAGTCCAACCTTATTTCTTAGTAAATAAACGAATACTCATCTGAGTGCATTGGACATTCATCCCCAGATGGCTGGATTGTGATGTCACAACACAATTTGATACCCTTCATGCCAGCATGGAAGAAATATACAAAATCACAGCACCTAAAAAATTACATGCACACTTCATAGACTTTGACAGCACTCAACATTCCACAAAATGTGTTAAATTTCTTCAAATTTAGACCACCATAAAACACATTTCTAAATACACCAACACTGGAATGACCGTGATAGCAGCTTAACTGAAACTTATATATGCAATCTTTTTTATTAAATACTCAGAAGCATAACAAATAGGTTAAAAAAATAATAACACAAAAACATCTAAGAGCTGAGAGAGTTTTGGGCCCCCTCACAAAACAAAGACAGCTTCACCTTGAGATGAAAACCATGGCTGGTGTAATTAGTTACAAATGGATGGGCTGATGTCTGCACTCGATGTTCGTGTGTGTCTGTGAGTGTGGTGATAAATAAGTCTTAAGTTGTGAGGAAAGTGTAATCAAGGACAAGGAACCCAGAGCAAATCCAACCCAAGAGACATTCACTGTCAGTTGAGCGACTCAAAGCTTGCATGTGCTTTATATATAGTATTTTGTGCCATTTTTAGGACATTGAAATTAAAAGTTATTTTCTAGTCAGGTGCAGCCTAGTACTACATTATCACTAATATAATAGCTGAGTGATAGATACAGTTTAAATCACACATTTACATTTCATGTAAAAACACAACCCTTTCTTCTAACTATTCGGCATAAATCACTTTTCTGTTTTAGGTCAGTTTGGCTTATTAAAATTTTCTTTTTCCTAAATAATGAAAAAAAGTATTTATTTATTTAGATGTTTACAGACTCCTATGCCTTTTGAAACAGCTAGATAATGATATCAAGGCTCAGTAAGCCTCTGGTTAATTCACAGCATATGAATTCATTGGGGCAAAACCTTGAAATGTATTCTGAGGCAACAACTCAAACCCGTGGTTTCCTCTTAAGACATCATAGAAAATCTAAAGAAACCAGCAAATATATCAGAGAGAGAATTGTGAACCTCCACACGTCTAGGTTATCCTTGGGTACAATTTTTAGAGGTCTGACAGTGCCACATTTATCCGTTCGAATAGTTATATGCAAATGTAAACATAACTAAAATGAGACGGCTTATGTGTCCCAGAATTGAACATGTTTTGGTAAGTAATGTCCCTATGAACTCCAGAACAAAAGCTTAAGACCTTGTGAAGATGCTGGCTAAATCTGGTATGGGAGGGTCATTACACACAATTAAATGAGTTTTCTACCAACATCGGAAAATGCCCGACGCCAAAAAAAAAAGATAAGCCAAATTACAGTTTGCAGATGCACCCAGGCAAATGCCTTAATTTGATAAAACTAAAAATCAAGTGTTTGGTCATAATGACTATTGTTACATTTTCATATTTTGAGAAAAAAATGGGGACACTTTCAAGCCTGAGATGTTTACCTCAACTCCTAAATATGAGGGGTGACACCATCATATTATATTGCTGCAGGGAGGGACTGATACACTTCACAAAACAGATGGCAGCATGAGCAAAGAAAATTATGTCAAATTATTAATGCAAGGTCTCAAGACATCAAGAAGGAATTTAAAGCCTTTTCACTAATCTGCCAAATAATGCTGAATTAGTTACAAAGTGGCTTTAGGACGACATAGTCAATGTTTTGAAATGTTTGTCATAAATTCTTAATTTGAGTCTTATTAAAACAATTTGTGGGCAGAGCAAAAAACCTGTTTGTGAGCAGTGTGGCCTACAAACCTGACTCAATTACACTAGTTCTCTCAGATCTACAGTATCATCGCAAAAACGTTTGACCCAATTCATATGATTTAAAAGGTAATTCTATCAAATTCTAAGGAAATGATGAGAATTTAAAAAAAAAAGAATCAAAGAATCTCATTCTGGCATTTAGCAAAAAGCAAAATTGTTGACAGTGATTTATTCTTTTCATAGTGTGTAAAAATTCAGTTTCAGCTAAATGGTAGACAATGTTGTACCCCCTTTTTTCTATTCTTGAATTACACAAGATAAATCAGCAGCAAAACTTTGATAATGCCAAGAAACGCCTTCCTGTGGAGGGCACGGGTGGCCTGACAGCAAACTAAAAGAGGCAAAGCTAAGCAAAAAGGCTGAAGATTACTTAAGAGCCAGAGAACTAATTAAATGAATCGGGAGATAAACATTTAATTATTTTTCCTCTCCCGCTCATTTCCTTCCCATCTTCAGCCCTGCCTTTTAAGCTTCTGTAGAGCTGCCAGAGTCACAGAGAGGTGACTCCTGAACCAGTGAGTTCACCTCCTCTAATTCCTTCACCTACAGATTCAAACCACGCTCACTAATGCAAGGATTTTACTTGATGCCTCTGTTCTTCCCTTCTCTCATGCACCTTCACATGCCTTTTTAGTCTTTCTGCAGTGAGCCTGAATGTAGATCTGGTGGTTTAAATCCCAGCTGGATTAGACCAGGAGGGCAGGAGGAAGAAAAAGGGGGAAAAAACAGGCTGTGGCTTGATTTAGAAGATGTTTTCGGTGAGTACACTACACTACCAACTCTTGTTTTACAGTGCACAAATCCATATGTTCCAAGCACATAGCTTGATTTAGGAGGCTGTAGTCTCAGCTTCATCCGCTGTGTTTGCCACACGGAGGATCAACAGCATAGTGGCATAGTGATAGAGTGGACCGCTCCTCAGCTGGAAGATTTAAAGTAAAGAATCTTTTTTATAAACTGCTGAAGTAGTAGAATGAAGACACTACTGCTCTAAGTCATATTGTCTAACGTAAGATGTGACATTATGCATGTTTTACAACAGTTCCTCCCACAGTTTCCCCTGAACACAGACTTTACACTTGACCTTTGTGTTATTTGCTCATTAACCTTTCATCATCGGTTTATTGTGAACAAATGCCTTTTTTTCATTTTGTTCAAAGTCCATGAACGGTTATTAATGATGAATAAACATGTTTGGAACATGCTCACTGAGCTGTGGCTGCTACGAGTTCTGCATGAGTGAAAACCCATAGCTGGGGGTGTAAGCATACATGCTGAATAGGCTGTAGAAGTCACAGTGAATATATTTCAGGATGTGGGCACAGTCAAGCAAAAGGTATTACCAGATTATGCATGGGATGATTGAACACTTGAAGAAAAGCCATGGAAAAGAAACATCATTAGCAAAACAACATTACTTCTCAGCAATACTAAGAACTTGAGTGTAACAAGCTAAGATTTCTGTCAACTGCTATCTCGTTTCTTAGTCTGTAAGTCATACTTAGGTGCATGCTAGGATTTCATTTTTCAGCTATTTTGTTTGACCTTAGCAAACTTACACTCACCGGCCAGTATATTAGGTACACCCGTTTAGTTGCTATTTAGCAAGTAGCGAACAGACTAATCTCAGACAAAGTGAATGAAACTTTTTGAAGTTTAAGTAAGAAAGGGAATTGAAGTGACTTTGAATGTGGCATAGCTGTTAGAGGCAAATGGGTTGGTCAGAGTATTTCATAAAATGCCAACTTAATGGGATTTTCAGACACAATTGTCATTCAATGTCTGAAAAAAGAGAAGTAAACTATGAACAGGAAATTGATGTTAGAATTCCAACAAAAATCGAGATAGGCAGATTACTTTACCTGGTCCAATATGACTCGATTTCAACTGCAAGATTAGGATCAGAATATGTTTAAAACATGATCAAATGGATTCATATTGCCTTCAATCAGCTGTAGGGCTGCAGGATATAACCAAAATATTTATTTGTGATGTCAGTGCGGAAAATTGCAATAATTAAACCAATTAGGATTAACCTACATTTTCCTGATACTTTCCTTTATTTACCATTACACAATCTCCTTGCCTCTCTTAGTTTACCATCTCTACTGCTGAAGATGGACATAAAGTAAGGCCATTAAGGGCAGTTGGTTCATTCAACTGGTCAAATATGTTATTGATTTGCAGCCCGTGAATGGCTAAGACTAAAAATATGATACTCCACGAAATGTGTCCAAATAGTTCTAATATTGGGGTCAGGATTGGAATTTGATATACCTTGCATCTCTAACCCATAGTTTAATCTGATGGTCTTTGTGTAATTGTGTGGAGGATAGTTTTAGCATACCGTTTCCCACTTTTTACCCCATTAACGTCATTAAACAACAACCTCTAGGCAATTAATATCAATTAATATAGCAGGTATGAAAAGTTTCACTTTGAGTTGTAAATTGCTACAATTAGCTAAAGCAGGGTTCAGCCTAAATAGCTGGTGCTTTTCACTAATCATATTATTTTGTTTCTACAAACTTGAAGTGATATCGCATCTTTCTACTATAGGTAAGGGAACAGTTACGTAAAATTTCTGTGACGCAAGTTCCTAAAATAATTTGTTTCCAAGATTGAAATTTCACATTTCTTGACCAAACCTTATGGTAAAATACTGTTACCTATCATGACAGCAGTTTCTATTAGTTGTGCTGGACATTGATTTCCTATGCTTTGAACTCCAATTTATGAACACTTCAACACAGATTTGCACATTATTTTGCTTCTACTAATGGTTCAATTGAAATCATAAAAGAGACCAAGGAATATTTGCTGCCCAAGATGGGAGGGTCACTGAAGCCCAAGCAGTGGTCAACATTGGTGATGAGATGAGGCAGCTCTAGAAATGCACTGCCCGTTGGAGAAAAGGCAATATATATTCATTTCCAACATTCAGGACCAATAGAAAGAGCAAATCTACGATCTTGTAGCAGATCAACTGAGTTGAGGTTGATGGGATCAACAAGAGCATCCAGTCTTTGAATTGATTCATTCTTCCCTGCATCCTAAAGTCCAAATCTATTTCCAGCTTCCCCCTAAAGCAGCTCTTGCAAAATAAAGATACTGCTGACTGCTGCGGCAGCTCGGCTGAAAAATTAGTCGTGCACAGTTCCTTATAAACTTCTCATGGGAGCAGTACAACACTGCAGCTGTGCAGCGGCAGATGTAAGTAGGACATAACCAATTTCAAAGAATATATTTAAGAGGCAAATATTTCATTTTCTTCCAGTGCTTTGCGATTAAAAAAAGCATGGGTCAAGAACAGAAGTGCAGTCACTAAACATGCTCCATACTCAAAAAAGCACCCAGGACATCACACTCAGTGGAGTTTGACTAGTAAAAGGTACTGAGAACCTCTGAAACCTTTGGGTGATTAGCATGCATGTATATAATCATGAAAATGCTGTCTTTTACATCTACACCGTCAAGAAATAAGTGAAAAATTACACACCAATTTCTATGGCTGACTGGTGCTAGTAATCAGATTGCCTTGCAATTATTACACTTTAATCACAACATAATCACCTTGAAATTCCCATTGCTGTTTTTGCGGGGGTTACAAAATCCATTTGGGAGTATAAACAGAAAGAAAAGTGACCACATCTACAAGCATAGGAGTACTTTTGTGATACTCGTGAATTTGTGAAATTATATCTATACCCTTGGAAATAGTGGAAATACAGCATTCTTTCCACAGATATTTCATACAACTGAAGAGTTTAATCTTCAAATTCAGATATTTATATACACCTACGTGTTGGAGAAACAGCCAGATCATGACATCATGTCTTAGTAAGCCTCTGGTTAGTTCAAAACAAAAACAAAGCTGCAATAACCTAATTGCATAAATGTTGACACTCTAAAACTAATACTTTATTGAAGCTCAATTTCAGCAGTCAGTTGTCTTGGCTTGTAATCAAACTTGTAATCAATCATATTGAGTGAAAATACTTTGAAATTATGTTCAGCTGTCCTTGTCAGATCATCTTAACATTTGCTCGTTCCATCTTTTAGCTAAAGCAGTGGTTTACAGAGAGGTTGCAAAAGATCTCTGTATAAAAGCATCAGTCAAGAGAATCTATCATGTTTTGATAAAATAAAAGTAGGTTTGGAGCCACAATTATCAAACCAACACCATATCCAAACATGGTGGTAACAGAATTGTGCTAGGTAGCATTTGTTTTTTCTCATGAAGGTGGATGAAATTTCGATTTTGCAACACTGAAAAGTCACAGTGAGTCCAGGCATACATCCAAATAAACAAATCAATGTCTTCAATACAAAATTAAAGTTTTGGAACAGCCAAGCAAGCGTATATGAATATATTTTAAAGAAGGCCTCCTGAAGAGGGCTGTGGGCAAGAGACATTCTCACAATTGCATCGGACTTGCTCAAAGATTATCAAAGAAGACTGAAAACCTACAGTGAATCAAAAGGCATATCTTCAATGTAGTAGGTTAAGGATATGCACACCTATGCAACCCATGCTGTTAAGTGTGTTTTCTAAGGGTAACAAAAATAATTTTCAATGCAATCCATACTTGGATGTGTCTGACTCAATAACAAAAATCTAAATACGATTAACCTGAATGCTAATTTATGACCTAATTTTAAGGAACGCAGAAGCGGAACTCTGAACTGTATAAGTTTGGAACTCTGTCAGTTTATTCTGAATATATATGGTCACATGCAAAGATAAGAAACATGATAGATACAACATGTATAAATTGTAGGAATATAAAATATATTTTATCCTCATATATGTGTGTAATATATTTTAGATGGTGACTGAAGGTGACTGGAGTTTAAGACTCCAACCTTAAGTCACATTTATGTTATAAAAAAACAGACTGACTTGACTCTTAGTCACATTTTTTAACCTCCTGTCATGAATAGTGAAACTAAGCTGGTAGCACCAGAAGGAAGCTGCTGTTCATGTTTTCTGTGAAAGATGAGCTTGATTTTTAGCAAGTGACATATGTGGATTGTAGAAGTTATGGATCATAACAATCTGTTCATGTTAGCTATAGCTTCATAATGAGCACATTGTCTTTCCAAATAAAAAAATGTATTAAATGACTTAAATGATCATTTCAAAACAACATACTGACTACATTTTCGCAATGTTAGGCTGTCATTACAACGAAACTTCTTTGTTGAGAACAAAGGTTTTAAACAGAAATGGATATAAAAAGTATTTTCCCAATTTAAAATTCTCTAGTTCATAGCAAAGAAAAAGAAATCTCTAAATCAAATTTGGTGCAAAATATAGTAGGGAAATAATATGAAAACAGGGAACAAAAAAAAAAACCCAACAGTCAAAGGTTTTTACACTACTCACAATAAGTTAGGGATATTGTTATTTACAGGAGTGCTATTCCTATTTGGTCTGAATTCTAATGAAATAAGTAAAAGTATCCTTTGATATTACTAATCAAATCAAATTTTATAAAGCACTTTTTATACAAGAAATTGCATCACAAAGTGCTCTACAGCCATGCTGCTAATGGATAGGTAAGTAATCCATGATTTCACCGGGGTTATAGTGTTTGATCTAGCATGATGTTGTTATACAGTCCTGAGAAAGCTATTTATTCAATGTGTGGAGATGAATGAACATAGTTTGGGGGTGTGTCCATCACCCCAATACAATCTCTGAAATGAAACAAACACCATACGTATGACATCCACTGAGTCTCTCACGATATCCCTAACTTATTCTGAGTAGTTTCTATTTTCGTTGCATAATTACCCATTTATATTTCTAAAGGCATAAATATTACATTTAAACAATTTTCAAAATAATATAAAATCGGTCTTTAGCAGATTTATGGATGATAAATTAAACATTAAATGATTAAAATATAACTCTTAATAAATGTTAAATGATTAAAAGAAGTTTAAAATGTTTCATGTGGTAATTTAGGCCTAATGACAAATAGTACAGGTTTGGAATCTTAATCTACAGCAATGTGGGGTTAAAGGTAACCTAGATGTTAGATTTGATAAAAAAAAAAGTCATTTAGTCATTAGAAACTTAAGGTTTCGCTCTGAATATGGGCAAAAGACTTGAGACTTGACCTTGGCCATCAAAAATGTGAGACTTTACTTGGACAGGACTTATGAACTTCTCTGAATAGTGATGCTAAAGATTCCCCCAAACTCAGAAACAGCGAAGCTTGTTACAAAGTTCACACCAACTAAAATCAAGAAGGATATCCGACTATCTAGAGTTGTTGAGAATCAGGGCTTTTGCGCCATGAGACAGTCTTTTTATATAGGACCCCATATATTCCATCCCGCCTCAAAGGCACTTAAAGGAAACGCAGACCCTCACAACATTAAGACCAGAGTAAAGTGACGGGATCAGAAACAGCTGCAATAGCTCTGACACACTAAGTCTTATGTTACCATCACTGTACAGTATCTAATGCACATCAATGAGGATGTTGCATGCTCAAAATGAGAAGAGAGTCTAAGAAGCCTAACAGAGAAACAGCAGATTACTAAAAAGGATTTCGTTTTAGTTCCAGATTAGGTTAAAGATCTAGGGTCTGGGGGGTTTCAATTTTAAGTCATACGATTTATGATCACATCTTAGCAATCTCATTTTTGTTTTTGTTATTCTTTGGTGATTTCTTATACAGCACTGTGGTCAACCCCCTGCATGGATAATGTGTTTTAGGAAAAAGCTGATTTGATTTAACCTTTCTTATTGTTATGCTTGGGTTTTTCCTTTTTATTGTCATTATCTCCTTTTTGTCCTCTCTCTTCAGTCATATTTCACATAAAGCTTACATTACAAACACCCTTTAAAGTCTTCTTCAGTTACTTTTCAATCTCTCTTTCTCTGTCCTATTCTTCAATGTTTTGCCAGCGCTGCTGTCCCTTCATCCTCTCGGTTGGCTTCACATCTCCAGAGCTGCAGAGTAAACAACCGACTGACTGCTGTCACAGCACGTACCCCCTCCCGTGGATGGAGGAGGAAAAGAAAACACTATGCTGTCCTCGACCCTACAAATACACACTAATGCTGTGCACTGCTTTGCAAATATCCAGAGATCTGACACCACAAAAAAAAAATCTATGTGCTGACTGTCGCAGCGTATGGCCTCGGGTGAGGTGGCTCCAGAGACGCGGACAGTGAAAGATGGACAGATAGACCACAGAAGAGACACACAGCGCTGTCATCTTAAGTACAGCACACGAACAGTGCAGAAAAAAAAAGAGTGCTACTAGGGAAGACTGGAGAGAAAAAAAGTGATCAAAACAGATCAAAAGAGAGGGATCTCAACTGACATCCCCTCAAATGGATTTTTTACCCATCATTTGCTCAGTCTGTAAATATTAGATAGTGCTCGACGTGATGAGTATTTGATAAACATTTGAGATGTAAATAGCCAAACACTATTTTGATCTATCAATAGCGCTTGTATAATTTCATAAACTGATCTGAGGCTGTTTTCACGCAGCTTGATGCTCTCGAGAGTGCGGAGATCAACCAGGCTTTTGAGATTTTAATCAAAACAGACAAGTGATCCATTTCTTCTAGATTATATCTTTTCTGCTGCTCTGCCACTCAGTTTCATGATTGTAATTCACAAAATGAACTTAAACCTTCCACACTAGTCTATGGCCAGGGTAATTTTAGTTAGTTTGCTCATGACTGTAGGGAAGAGTAAGTAAATAGTACTTTTGAAATTATTTAGGAATCCTGGTCAGAAATGGGTGAGAATTTCCAACTGTTAATTCAGTTTTAGTTATTCAGAGTTAGCTGCAAAACAGCTAGCCCTAAAACAAGAAAACTATAGAAACCATATATATTCTTGGCGGTCAGTGTCACCTAATTGGAGCTACAAGCCCAACTTGAACTCACATCACCTAATAGAAATCTCATAGCTTTTACTCTGCAGATGTAATGTACAAGATGTAATTTAATACTTATACCTTATAGTACCAGTTAAATACTTTAGGTAAGCTAAGTTCTGAAAAATGTATTAACATGGGTAGTCTCTTTCTGACTTCATAACCTAAACAAAAACAAAAAAAATAACTAAACATAATGAGTATTTGAACAAAGTGAGTTATACTTTTGGACAATCTAGATAGTTCAAATATTTTTCCAGTAGTTTCATGGTTGTGTAAATTTGGACACCCTTAGGCCTATACTTTATTCTATAACAGCATTCAGTCTCCCAGCATCCCACATCTTGCCTTGAATAGATTTCCGCTCCACCTGACCAAAATTCTCCAACTCTGTCTGCTTCTGAGGCCATATTTCTGCCCTATAACAGTGATGCTGCACATTTCCCATCTGATTAAGTTCTAAACTCTGGGTTTGCTATCCCAAAACTCTAACTTTCATTATGTGATTTTCTTTTTATTATTATCAAAAGGTATTTGGATCTTAAGCACTTTGGCTAATACTCTGGAACAGAGATCCCCAACTCTGGTCCTTAGGGTCCACTGCCCTGCATATTTAGGTGTTAACCTGCTGCTGCACACCTGGCTTAAATGAGGATTATCAGACTTTTGCAGCAACTGGAGGCATGCTAAGGAGGCAATGCAATCATGTGAGTGAATAGTGCTGGCGAGGGGAAACATCTGAAACATGCCGGACAGTGGGCCCTGAGGACCAGGCTGCTCTAAATCAATCTTTTAAAAAGGTAATTACACAACATAATTCAGCCATTGCCATGTTTAACTGGGTGTATGACTTTAGCTTAAGGATGCAAGTCGGCAAGTGTCAGGAAATTCCTACCAGGATAGCCAAACTTTAATTGATGTTAATCAGATACACTACAATTGATGCCATGTTTGAACTCAAGGAAACTGTTTAGACCTATTGCACTTTTTTTTAAACATTTAGCTTTAAACAAATGTTTGTTCTTTAGTTGAACTCTACAAATACTTGCCACATTAAAGTTTTCACAATGTTTAGGGTTTATAGCATAAGAACCTGGCACAAAAACAGTGGTGTGTACACCTTTTATATCCATTAATCCTACTCAACCATTGTTGGACTTTTATTATTTAACAAAATCCAAACACTTATTGTACTTACTCAGGAATCTGACTTTTCGCATACTTTCAACACATCCACCAACACTTATCCAGGATTTGTAGAAGGCCTTAATTATAAGTGGAAACTGAGCAAAATGTCCCTTTGATCCAATCAAAAGGCTGCCTGCAGATGGAGTGCTATAGGATTCATAGAAAATATTTTTCTCCCTTTCAAAGCTTGAATATTTTTAGTTAGCCAAGTTAGCTTGCCTTGCAGCAAGTAGGACCTGGGTTAAAATCCCAGCCCGGGGTCTTTCTGCATGGAGTCTGACTTCCTCCCACAGTCCAAAAACATGACTGCTTCATGTTCATTCTAATTTGCCCTAAGGTATGAGTGTATGCGCGCATGGTTGTTTGTCTCTGTGTTGCCCTGCGATGGACTGGCAACCTGTCTAGGATATACCCCGCCTCTCGCCCAATTATTGCTTGAGATAGCCACATGCCCCCCCCGCATAGAATAGACTGTATAGATAATGGATAGATGGAATGGATGGAATAAACCATAATAGCTTACATAAAATTTAACCAAGTTTTTATCATTCCTACACGAAACCAATTTAAGCCCACAAAACAATACATCTTAAGTCCAATTTGGAGTTTATTAGGCTATAATTTTACTCTCATATGATCACATCATTTACTACAAAAAACATAGCAAAATTGCGACAAAGTTTAAGAGGTTTCTACAGTAAAACTGCTGTCAGAATAGAGCAATGTGGCAAAAATGGAACAACTTGTATCTGCAGCCAGCCTCAGAGACAGTAATAATGAGAATGGAGCAGTGGAAATAACCTGACAATGACAGCATCACTCTGGGCTGATTTTGCTTTTTATTCGATCTCGTGTCACAAGTGGTCACAACATGTCAGACAGTGTGACAACAACATCTGCACTATAATTAATGTCAAAAAAGAAACATGAAATACTGCTTGGAATGGAGTCAGAGCACCCATGACTGTAAGGCACATTAATTATGAGCCCTGCCGCTTTGAGATTGCTGCAGGGATTCAATCAGCTGAGAAAGAAGAGCTTTTCACACACTATAAAGCAGCTGTGTACTGTAAGAATCACTTATACTAATTAGAAGATGCTTTATTCTCTATTGTCGTGCATCTCACTCAGTGAGTTTGCCCTTGTTGATATAATTAAAGCATCACCAAATCAGTATAGCAGTGTGAGGAGATATTTAGAGCTCTTTATAATGTTTTACTTGCATCTAGTGGTATTTATTACAAGTGGAAGCTAGAAAGAGGGCAGAAAAAAAGTCAAAACAAAAGAGAATGGAATCCAGCAAAGCACAGGAGGTCAAGACTCGACTCTCGAACACGGAATGTATAGCTGTGAACTTTGCCAACTTGAGGTTATTGCTTGAATAAAACACCTTAAAAATGCACCCTTAAAAATGCAGACCATAGAAAAACAACGTTGAAATTGTCCATTACAAGCACAAAAACAAGTCTACAACCTGCATTTTGAAATGTACCTTAATACTGTTTACATGTGTATTTCAAAAAATTAGAATATCATTGAAGTTGTTTTTTTTATTTCAGTAACTCAATTCACTAAGGAAAACATATACAGATTAATTGCACACAGTCTGATGTTTTAAGCATTTATTTTAGTTAATTCTGATTCTACACATATAGCTAATTAAATGGCAATTTATTAGAAGATTAGAATATCACATCAGACTAATAAAGACTGCAATGTATTCTTATTAGAAGTATCTTTAATACCTCAAAGCTTGTAATTCTCAAAAGGTACTTTTAACTTGACAAACGAGTCATATTAGAATCTATTTTCTAATTTACTGGAATTTACCTGTATGCTATGTAGTCTGCCTGAAAGAATTAACATATTTTCAGCTCTGGCATTACTTGATGTTTCAAAAATTGCCACCTACAGTCCTCAATTGTCTACCATACATCTATTAGCACAATAAACTACATTATATTGTAGGTATGAAACTAAGTTTCTTTATGTTTCTGCATTTTATATAACATCAACCAACAACCTGTGCAACAGAAAGAGCAATCAGAAAATATATGTTGTCTAATCATGGTTATCACGCCACACCAAGCAAAAGAAAGCCCCTTTCAAAGGTATTCATACCCTTTAATGACAAACATTAGTGCATTTCTATTGGAATTTTATATGATAAAACAAGCAACTATGAAGTGGAGGGAAAAGGATACACAATTTTCAGGGTTCTTTGCATACAAAAGTTTGAAAAGTGTGCAGATGTACTCAGATACACCTGACAAATTTAGCCAATTTTAGAAGTCACCTAATTAATAAAGAGTCCACATTTGTGTTGGCCCCTCTTCCAAAATACTGCTGCAAGAGTCCTGACCAGAACCAGGAAGATTAATCACATAACACCAATTCTAAAATAACAACACTGACTCCAAAGCCGGGATTATGAAGTTCTGCTATTGGTCTTCAGAGCACTAAATACCCTTGGGAGGGAAAACATTTCTGAGTTTCTTGTCAATTGTGAACCTTGCAAACCCGTTAGGTCTTCATAGACCTACTTACACAGCATATCCAGTACCAGAAGTAAATAAGGTGAGTCAACTTTAGTCTACATGCTCCTGAGCTCTGGAACAAACTCTGTGAAAACCTAAGATATCCAAAACCAGCTGGTTCTTTTAAATCAGGACTGAAAGCATTTTTGTTTCCAGCTGCGTTTGATTAAAGAATATGACTAATGAACCATTTGTTTTTATGCATTTAATATCAGTATTTTATTTCCGTTTTCTTTCATCCAATCCTTTTATGCTCATGCTTTTATTTCTCTCTCTTTGATGTCCTATAAAGGACATTGGATTGACTTGTATATGAGTTATGTTATATAAATAAACTTGCCTTGCCTTAATTCCCTTAGAATAGTTTAATACTCTCCTAAAATAGTTTCTGCTGCAATAAAAAAAGCAAGCATCCCTTAATATATTACATTCATAGAAGACCTAAATGCATAGTACTCATACTATTAGGTGATAATGCATTTAAAGTCGTTTACCATGCTACTGGTATTGATTAGTGATATTCTAACAACAAATGTGCAAAATACTGCATTGTGCATACATAGTTGGTAAATTTGTATCCTATTCCTTTCAGTTCACAGTTCTGCCCTACTTTGTCTTGGTCCATCATCTCAGACACAATAAAAACTGTAGTTTAACATTCCATGAACACTTTTGCAGGCCACAGAATACAACAAGGAAAAGTCAAGATGCTTTTCCCAGAAGGAGGAAAAAGAAATACCATAATAAATGTATTTTCCTACCAGTTTCTCTTGAAATCTGGATGAAGGCCTCCACTCCACTCTCCCCATAGTTGCCTTCTGAGGCCAGTGTGGACACATAGTTCCACTCCATCGCTGTGACAATGTCCATCATGGCCTGAGCCTGGTAGGAGTCTGGTGGCACCACACGGGAGAAGAAGTCATAGCGACTGTTGTCGCTCAGCTCTGGGGCAGTGGAGGCATAGCTGATCTGCGGGATCTAGAGAACAAAAAAAAACTCTGATGACATGAAAAACAAATATAAATATTTAAATACTTGTTTCATTAGTGACAGCTTAAAGTAGACTGAAGATGTGAAGGAGCGGAAGATATATGAAAAAATGGCAGAACAGACTGACAAAAAAAGCAAAAACAACCAATACAAAGTTGACAGAATGACAGAAACACACGTGTTGCTTCTGATAGGCAACATAACAGGCCGAAAGTGTTTATTGGCTGACAGGCTGATAGATTTTTCTCTGACAGAGCAGGACAGTAGAGGTGGACCTGTACCTGTCAGTGTTGACAAAAACACAAACACCAACGACGGTTTTATCTTATTGGCATTCAATAGGGTTAACACTAATCTGCCAATCTCAAAACAAACATCAGGGATGTCTGTTATCCATCTTCTACACATTCGCATACACACAAAGACACAACATTTTACAATTGCTGAACGTAGCAAATCCAGTTGGTTACAGAGTAAAGAGTTTAAGACAGATGGCGTGTGTGCGCGTGTGCGTGCGTGACAGGAATGTTCCTAAAGATGATTACTCAATGTCTATTCCCTTTGGGCTTCATCTCAAATCTCCGCCATCCACCGTCTACACTTGTCCCCTTGCCATTTTAAAAAGGTTAGGGATCTATTTTGCCAGACTTTTGATGGCTCTGGAGCTTTGCTGTAAGCAGATTTAAATGGCTGTGACTTTCACGATCAATGCATTGGCCTGCGCTGGGTTTGATAAATAACAAATTAAGACATTAACTCTCCATTAATCATTCACTTCCAATCGGAGAGCACCAGAAGGATAACATGTATAAATATACAACAAGCCGAAATACTTTACAGATAACTTAATGTGACATGGTTAAGAACCTGTGGATAAGAGTAAATAAATCTCAGTATAAACGGCCATAGGAACTTCTGATTAAAGTTTGCCATTAGCCATGAGGATCACCCTCTGGTATTGACCAGCACAGAGATCCTTCATCGCAGCCTCAAAAAGAAGAAGCTAAAAGTAGGAATATTCCAACCACCAAGCAACAACAAATTGTAGATATGATTGTTAATCACTGTTTAAGGAAGGCTTTTTGAAGATGTTTGTCTGTACTACATGCAGAAAGAAACATTAGTAGTCCTCTGTCTTTAGCAGCCAATAGTTTGCACAGCGACTGATAAGTTCAATTTCAGCCTCTCCAAAATAGCTAAATTTAACATGCAAAAATTGTTTGGAAAAAAATGCCAGTGTCAAAGTCTAGTGGGCAGTTGTGGGCAGTTCATAGGTTCATTGGTTTAATTACAAATTTCAGACAATTTCTTACTTTAAAATCTGAGTCTCAGGATGTCAACCATAAACCAGACACTTCAAAATAATAGCTTAGACTTATTTCAACTGATGAAGTAACATGCTGACAAGGAACAACAAAGTGGTTTTTGAGACCAACTTGAAATGAGCAAGAATTAAGTTGTTCTAATACTGTAAGATGTTATGCCACACAGTTGTTACACCCCTATTCAAGTCAAGTTTATTTATATAGCACATTTTCAACAGTAACAACTGCCCAAAGTGCTTCACACAAGTAAAACAAAGAAATAAAAAATTTTAAGATAAAAGTGATGAATTTCCCCCAAAAAAATTATAGACAAAATTTGCATACCATTGCATCTTTAATTATACCTCTACGCTGATGGTGATCAACAGAAAACACTAAATCCAAAGCATCTTACTCTTTAGCGACCGTAACTCTATTCCTTAACAACTGTTTACTCCTCTTAGTAAACTCAGGAGTTCATGTACAGGACATGTGAGCACTGTTATTAGCTTCCTCTGTCAGGGGAACACAATTGGAAACTTTCGTACAGTCCAGGATGGGTATGTATAATTCATGGAGGATTGGGATAAACAAATCAAAGGCATGCAGGCAGACATGATGAGGAAACAAATTGTGTGCATTTGGCTCAGCTTTGCATGTGCCTTCATATGAGTGAGTTAATGTCTGCGCTTCTCGGCTATTATTTGTCCCATTTTTTCCCCATTGTGTATACATTTAAATATGTGAATATCCATTTCAAAGAGGACTGAATGCACTCCTGCAAGAATATGAGTTTTTTGTCTGTTTACAACAGCTATGAGAATGAAACCAAGTGACCTGAGCAAACCTGATACTTTGATCTTTTGTTATTTCTCTCCTCAATTTGAAAACAGACCAACACAGACAGAGATGCACTCATATATACATGGCACATTCTTCTTATTGTTATTTCCCAAAACATTACTTTGAATAGAGAAGGGAATTCTAGAGCTGTAAGGAAGAGAGTGCAAAACAAAAATGAAGTGATATCCAGTGTTGTCTGCTGCTTCCTAAGAAAATAACATATCTGCAGACATTCCTATAGCCTCAGATCCAACGGTCAATCAGGAACACATATACTGAGTGTATAAGTACAAAAACCTAGTCGGAGTGAACACATTTAATATAATGTCTGAGCGGTTTTTCAAAGCAAGTGCAACTGGAGGTGGGAAATTAATGGCTTGGTTCCCCCACATGGCTGTGAAGGAAGATTATTCCTTCAATCCCCTTAATTCCATTTGCTCTAATGAATATGTGTGAGAGTATGTGAGAGGGGGAGAGAGGAAATCACAAGTGTATCCAAGAAAATAGAGCAGGCTGATGTGTTTTAATTAACACTTTCTAACTCGCTCATGCTTACCAGCAGGGTGAAGTATTGTTTTTGTGTCTTGATACACAATTGGCTGTAATCTTGTCATTGTATGATTGTTAATCAGCGCTGAATGACATCCCGGATTCATCTCACTGTAGCTGGGGATAACAGTGTCAGATGGTCAAGTCTGTCAATTAGATCCTGAAACAATTATTGGAGAAACTACTGATCTATGTTGCCCTTTGAACATATGAAATGGGTTGTGTTCTGATTAGGATATTGGGTGAAATAATAAACTACAGCATACAATACAATAAAGGGACACTGGTGCAAAGCAAAAGTTGTTGAAAATTTGAAGTAAACCCTAACAGGATTCCTACAAAGGATCCCTTTATATATTGTATATTCTATGCTTTAGTTTTTCTGGCATCAAAAAACCTTGGATCATAAAAATTCAAAAATACTTAGAAAATATGGATGACCTTAAATCCAGATCAACTTGTAAGACCAAAAACATGAAGTATGATAGTTGCTGGGCTCACCTTCGCTAACTATCAGCAATACAGACTAACCACTATGGGTTTTTAATATTGACAAAATCATGCATATCAACATTTGTTGTCAAATTATTGTTAGGAAAGCTGGATTTTATTTCTGGTTAGTCAGATGCACTATAATTGATCTGTAAATTGCACGGAGTACTATGTTTCACCAAAGAGTGTCTAAAACAAACAAACCCTTTGAGATCCTCTGTACTTGAAATAGTTGACACAGATTTGATAATTTGCCTGTCAACCCACTAATTCGTGTTTTCTTACTAATATGTGTATTTAAAAAGAAATACTACGAAAATGTATTGCTATAATATACGTTATTGATTTCTGATATTTTTTATCGCATTTCTCTTGATTTGATACTTTACAAAAGTTTTGTTTTGAATTATTACAACACACTGACATGACATACTGGGAACACTCAAATTTAAGTTTAATATCTTGCAAGTCAATTTGATTTTTATTTCTTTCAGAAATTGGATCTTTCCCCTTTGATTTTAAATCTTTAGTATGCTGAAATTTCACTATTCATAGAGATTTACAACACAGTCCATCTCTACTCATACTCATAAAAAGTAAAATTGCAGTTCGTGGATAGTACCAAAAACCATTAAAAAGAAGAAAATCAGATTCCATGTAGTATGGTCTTAAGTGAAAAACAACTTCCAATCTTCAATGAATGATCAAACTAAAAACATGAAGAAATGAAAACCTATTCCCCTTTAAGGAAAGTGAGTAGACTATGCCTTTCGTCAAAAAAAATTAAACAAAAAACAATTCGCACACATGCACCAATCTCATTTTCTTCAGTAGGAAAATCTTCTATTTTTTTATTTATTTAATAACTCTTATAACCGATCATGTTGTGTAGTTGGACCATCAGATGGAACCCTTTTGGAGTAAAACCAATATACTAAAATACAACATTCAAGGAATCGTGCCAAAATAGACAGGTCTGTGCCATTTATTATATAACGATCTTGGCAATGGGAGGGACAAGTTCATCCCTCTGAATAGATCAGTTTGGATCACACGGATGAGCTGAGCAAAAAACTAAACGCAAGAGTTGGGCCTTCAGTGGAGTAAACCTCTAGGTCTGTGGCTTTATTTTAAGTGTCTCAAAGAAATACAATCATCTCATGAACCCTGCTGAATACTTAACTGGAAACTCCATGAGCAATCTCTGCTGCTGCTGCTGCTACTGCTTCCAGTCCTTATATTCTCATAAAACAGATATTTTGAAGTATGACTGTTCTCGTACACTGAACAGAGAGAGACCTAAACTGGCCCTCATGTGTGTCTGGCGGTAATGGAGCTGTCAGGGGCCAGAGACTGAGCATTAGGTTGATAGATGGCAGTGGAGTGATGCTAATTAACCCTGATGCTTTACACATACACATTGCCTCTGTATCTCAGACATACAGTCAGGTGGAGGAACATGCGTCGTATACCAGCAGTTACACCAAAACGCTTGCTTTGAGTCAGTGGGGCTCATTACCAGGTGTGAATAGATGAGAGATTCTTTTTTTTTTTCTTTGATCCAGATTTAAATCCGTCAATAAGTTTTTAATGAAACATGCAATAACCATGAAAACATTTCTCCCATGCTGTGCAAGAAATGATATATCTGGAAACTTAGCCCCATTTATTGCAGGCACACACACTGTAAATTGATCTGAGTCAGTTTGAAGAATTGTTTGCTTGCTCAAAATTTGACTCAACCCTTTAATAGCCAGTGCTAGTTTCTATTTAATGAGATGAGGACTGGCACTGAGGAATGTTATCTAGCTAATTTACCCAAAAGAAGATGGCTGGGCCTGAGATTCTAACATCGGGTCCCCCCACTGTCTCCATCTGTCTCATTTTTCGCTCACCATTTGTCCTCTTGCCTTTGCATTCCTCAAATTATCAGATCTCCCCCAAGCAGGAAATTCAGTAAATTCTAAAAAAAAAAAGAACCTCATGCCCGAGACTGACCACAGAGAGAAACTGTGTCTTCCAGGGTGCCAATCAGGAAGTCAGAGTGGGAATGTTTTTAATATCTCACCATTTCTCCTTAATATTAATACTCTACTGCCACAGTTTTGAGAAAACATGGCAGTGTGTTTATGTTGACTGGGTTGTAAACCTAATAATATACTGCAAAGACAAAAAAATTATATATTAAAGAAAATCAATACTTTTTCATGTTTGATTTTCTTTACCTTTTGTGAAACAAATGCTTTATGTTGTCTTGCAGGGTTTATCCACTAAAGTGGTTTTTGTGCTAGAACAGAGTTGGTTCTTTGATGGGGGCCAACTGATATAAATTCAAAAGACAAATATCTTATCTTATCAGCATAGTGTGCACCATATTTAGGTATTACCTAGTTGCGCTATAAACATTACTCTTTGTGTTGAAGTTATTACAGCAGGAATAAGACTCAAAGTTATAGACTGCTGCCATACTTCACCAGTTGCTTGTCATCTTGCTCCTTCTTAATTTTGTAGTTTTGCAGTTTTAGTTGTTTATCCTACCCAACTTTTTTCAAGCAATAAAAGTAGCAATCTGCCACAAGAAGTCAATTTGTTCCTGCCTTGGGTACATTTAGTCAAACTGGTGAAGGGCAAATTTACCTGGAGTGGACTTCAGCAGGTACTTCAAATACAGTAAAATATAACCCACAGCAGTAAATAAAGAAATAAACAAAAAAATTACAAAAATATGAGTAAAATTAGCACGAATAAAATCAAGGATGAAAGTAGACTAGAATAAAAGTAGATACCTAGAAATAAATGACTAAGATTAAATGTCCCAATCAACTAGGGCAAGTCAATGCAAAGAACTGCTTAGGCAGGGATTTACAATTTTTTAAGGTATGTGCACCTCTAATATGGAGAACATGTGATATTAAGGAGGAGCCGATGAAAAAACCTTTCGTTTTCGATTTAGAAGCTTAAAGTCTTAAAATCCTGAACTACATTCTTAGCACAAAAATCCTGAACAGAGACACATATTAAAGAGCTATATATTCCCAGCATCTCTTTTCAATGGCCAACTGTTGCATTCTGCAACTCTTGTAGGCAATAATTATTAATTTAACCCATTATATAACACACTGTACTATTCCAAGTGGGATTTTATGAATGCATTTTTATTTTCATTTAGCCTTAGGAAGTTTACTTGTCTTGATGATTGATATGATTGATATGATTTAATACCATGATCAATTTCAAAGGTAGAAATTAAATTTTTCATTTTCAGAAAGTGTTAAGTCTTATTAGGCGTGTTTACACTATCAGAACTTCAGGGTAATTTAACCAGATATTTTTCTGGCGGGCTAAATTGGTCTGCCGGGTCCTCAGCCATCATATCTCCAGCAAAGAATGACAAAAGTCAACAGAACCAGTGATGCATGCCACGTTTCAACACACCGGTTGGCCAGCAACTTTTTCAGTTTTACAAAGGCGGTTGTTTGGCTATGTCTGCTGATATAATTTCCCTCCGAGTTACAACCAATCAGTATGAGTTAACCACAGCTCATGCCCAGCCACTCTACAGGGTCATTTCCGAATACATACCCCAAGACTGGTAATCGGTTGGTTCCTGAAATTGTAGTGGAGACGCACAAACTGTGAAGGTCCGGTAAAATTACCCTGAAGTTCCAATAGTGGAAATGTGCCAAATGTCATCTGCAAATCAATGGAAGAACAGACCTTTAAAAGTCTGACTACATTTAAAAAGTAATTGTTTTTCCATACTCCATCCTAAATGAAATACACTAAAAGGTTGTTTTTTTTATTTGATTCAGTTATATGGGATTGGCATTTTTAGTTTTCCTTATGTGTTCTAAAGAATAAGTGCATTTTTATTCAGTCCCCTTTAGTCTGATACCCCTGAATAAGTAGCCGGCTGATTTCAGAAGTCACCTCGTTTGTGAATAGTCTACCTGTGTGTCATCTAACCCTCTATAAAGCCAGCTGTTCTGTGAAGGCCTCAAGGTTTGTCAGAGCAAAAACACTCCCAAGCTTTGAACATCTCAGAGCACTGTTCAGTCCATAAATGGAAAGAATACAGCACAGCTGCAAACCTACTATGACATGGCTATCCATATAAACTGAAAGGCCAGAAAAGGAGAGCATTAAACAAAGCAGAAGCCACAACTCCCCTCAGTATCTTCGGAGGAGCTGTAGAGTTGCACAGTTCATGAGAGAAGGTCTGTGGACAGGAAAAAATATTTGTTGTGCCTCACACAAATCTGACCTTTATGTAATAGTGGTAAGAAGAAAGCCATTGTGGGATGAAATATACCCATTTAAAGTTTGCTACATGCTACTCAAAGAACACGGCAAAAATGTGGAAGAAGCTACACTGGACAATTGATCCCATATTGAAGTTTGCGGCCTGCCTGCAAAGCGCTATGTGGTGCAAAACAAACTGAATATCACCCTGAATACTGTGACTCAGTGGTGGCAAGGTAATGCTATGGGTTAGTTGTTGTTTTTTTTCAGCAGGAACAGAGCAGCTGGTTAGAACTGGGCTAAAAAACATGGTAATAGTGGGAGAACACCTGTTGGATGCTGCAGAAGACTTGAGACTGGGTTGAAGGTTTAGTTTACAGTAGAACATCAGCGCTAGAGTTACAATGGAATTGTAAAGATCAAAGGCAAGGTTGTATGTTACAATGGTCCAGTCAGAGTTCATTCCTCAATTCACAGGAGTTTCTGTAAAATACTTGACAAATGTTCGTACATTCTGTCCAAACCAAAGGCCATTTATTTTAAGAAAAATGGCTAAAAAATGTAATTCCTACAGGTACAAAGCTCTGCAAAGAAATATCCCAAAAGACCTGCAGATCTACACTGAACAAAAATATAAACGCAACACTTTTGTTTTTGCTCCCATTTTTCATGAGCTGAACTCAAAGAAATTAAACATTTTCTATATACACAAAAGACCAACTACTCTCAAATATTGTTCACAAATCTGTGTTAGTGAGCACTTCTCCTTTGCCAAGATGATCCATCCCACTCTACTGGTGTGGCATATCAAGGTGCTCATTAGACAGCATGAATATGAATATGAAACTGATCAGCTGCATGTGACGGAGATGAATTTGCATTGCGTGAGGCAAATGGAGGCCACACCAGATACTGACTGGTTTTCTGACCCCCCGACTCCCCCAGTAAAGTAAAACTGCACATTTCAGAATGGCCATTTATTGTGGCCAGTCTAAGGTACACCTGTGCAATATTCATGCTGTCTAATCAGCATCATTATATGCCACACCTGTAAGGTGGGATGGATTGTCTTGGCAAAGGAGAAGTGCTCACTAACACAGATCTAGACGGATTTCTTAACTAAATTTGAGAGAAACGGGTCTTTTATATAGAAAATGTTTCAGATCTTTGAGTTCAGCTCATGAAAAATAGGAGCAAAAACTAAAGTGCATTTTTTGTTCTTCAGTGTAATTCTAGCAATCAAATGTGTATAAAATATAATATAAAAATGATTTTAGATTTTTTTATTGGGAAAACAATTTTTTCTTACATCATACAATTATGCATTATTTGATGTTCTATCAGCTTAGATTTCGAATAAAAACTTTGTGGTTATAAAAAGAGGCTTTAAATACTTTTGAGAGGCACTGAAATTAGGGTGAAAATCATAGTCTGATTTTAATGTAAGGATTTCATGGCATGAAACATTCATGAGTACCAAATACCCACATACCATTTTAACATATTCTTTGTAGAATAAAAACTAGAATAAAACTTTTTCTGTTTACAATTTTGTTTGCCTAATGTATCACATATTAAGTGCATGGAGGAAAACATTAGGCAATAACTTTTAATTGAATCACTTTTCAGGAAAAATGAGCCATTGTTTCAATGAGCCGTGAAGGTACCAACAAATTTCTCTGCATCAGGAGGGAGAATGAGAAAAGGTAAGGAGGAACAACAAGTTAGAAAAAAGAAAACATTTAAAGAGAATTTAAAAGACAAACCGAAATACAGAAAAGTAGGTATAAGTGAATGGCAGTGAGCATCGGGCATAGCAATCATCTCGTCAAAGCAAAAAGTAAAAGGAAGCGACAGAAAAAAAGAGAAAACAATCAGTGGAACAGATGCGTGAGAACTAATGAGGGGATGTTAAGCAAAAGCATAAGGACAAAAGAGGAGGCATGGGACAAAAGAGAAGCAAAGAGGACTGATGAGTAAAGGAAAAAATCTATGGCATGAAACATCCAGGAGAGAAAGGCAAGGGGAGACAGATGAAAAGAAGAAACTGAAGGAGAGGAAACAGTGATAATTGGTGCAGCACAAACAGAGGAAGTGGTAAACTGATGCAAGTTCCAGGAAAAACAGATAGAAGTAAAAAGTAAATGAAATGAAACAAAGGAGATGTTTAAATTTACTAGAAAAGGTTGAGGCAGAAAGAACTGACACTGATAGAAGATGAAAAAAGCGAGTAGAAAAGAGGTCATTTTGCAACATAAATGAACAGAAGGGAGCCAGATTTCAGCTAAGGCAAAAACAAAGTTTTTCAAAGCGGAAACTACAAAAAAAGTCAAACAAAAGCTTAAGACATTGGATACATTTTTTAATTAATCCAAAAGCTCCACACATTCCTGGTCACATTTCTCTTTTCAGGAAAAAAAGAAAAGAAAAACTGTGTTGCCACGCGTTATCTTGATGGTGTAATTTATGAATACCTTCATGTACACTCGGATGTGTTAAAGTGTGGAAAGCTTAAAACACAGATAATGAACTGAATCGATGGTTGTCTAAGGTCTCTTAGCCAGTTTCTATCTCGCAGTATAAGCGAGCAAGTGAATTAATGGCCCAGCGAGCCATTAATTCCCAGGAGCTCCTCAGTGGCAGACTGTAGAAGAGAAGGTCTGATGGTGATAATGCTTCACTGCTGAAGCCATGGGACTCACCCAGCAAGACCGCTTTAAACCCCGTCTACTTTGCCCCTGAAAACTGACTTCCGATGTTAGCAGCCCATTAAATAGCCATTATCAGCTGTGCTCAATCCTTAAAGGATGCATCAAAATGGCTTATATAACACCTAGGAGTAGAAGTAAGGAAGGGGTCTATTTGTGTCTTTGAAATTTAAATTATAAGATGCTGGTTAAATTTCAATATAATGACACACTGATGGATGAAAATTGCCTTTTGAGGTTAAGTAAACAGAAGGATCAAGCGAGCAGGAATGAAGCTGCCCTGTAGGGGCTGTGGATTACATCCTCTAACACTTGCATGTGTTCTTGTTCACTGGGCTCTACAGTGACCTTTTAGAGACTTCCCGATTTAGCTAAAACTGGCCTGGCAAAAACACACTTTATAAAGTTATCATGGAAGCTATTTAAAGCAAATTATGATGGTACATGTTCAACAACATGAAAAAATGTATTGTTTCTAAAGTTAGCTTTTTATACAGTAGATATATATAATCTATGAATTATCTGCTTAAAGAGTAACTAAACCCCAAAACAACTTTTTTTTTGCTTCTAAACTGTATAAATGGGTCTTTACCAATACAGTCTTTCAGTTTCTGGGGATTTTTTTACATTTTGGTGTAAACTTGTTAAATTCTACACTTTTTGGTCTAAAAACGTCTTAGTGCTGCCCTCTAAGGGTTGAACTGTGGCTACTGCATTTGAATTTTGTGATTGGTGGAGAGCGGTACATCTCTACGTCACAGGCATTGACTATGTCACATCAGCCATGGTCTCACAGACACGCCCCGTGGGTTTGGGTATAAAACTATCAGACATACCCCCCATGGCAAGTTTGGAGTTGGATTGCGTTTTTCAGGTTACCATTATTATCACATTAGCACTTAGTTAGCATAGCTAACATACTGTTTGAACGTTAGCCTATGTTAGCATTACCACCCTGAGACTGGTCTCCTCCTGTCTCTCTCTCCCTCAGCAGCAGCGCCAGCCTCGGGCAGCGCTGACTCAGCGCCTCGAGCCAGCGGCTCGAATTGATACGGCTCACGGCCGCTGAGCTCCATAAAGCCTCCCTCTACTCCTCTATCTCCGGTGACGACGGAGGAGATCCGCTGGTTCAGGGCGCCGAGCCAGCGCCGCCTGAGCTCGGTGCTGCTGAGGCAGAGGAAGACAGGAAGAGTCCAGTCTCTGAGTGGTAATGCTAACAGAGTCTAACGTTCAAAACAGATGAATGTTGATCAGATTGATCAGTCGCAAAACTGCCAACGTCGCTGTCCATGTTTCAGTGTCAGATTAAGCTAGCTGTCACTGTCCTCCTGAACACACCCCCACGTTCCCCCCTCCGCTCATCCTCCAAACTTGGCCATACCCCTCCAATATTCCTGGCACTGCCCACTTTGTAGAATTTTTTTAATGTTGTCTGGGGGCGGGGTTATGATTTTTCAGGGGGTTCAGTTACACTTTAGGGGTTCCTAGAGTGCCAAAATCAATAAAATATTAAAGGCCCAATTTTTGAAACAAAGATGCATTTTCTAACTTCCCGCTGCAACTAGCTGTGCTTCAGTGCTTAGCGTCTAACCTCTCCATCTCACTTTAGATTTCTCTATTTTGTTTTAGGATAAAGAAATAGATAAACATGAATCCCTATTATTATTTATTTACTATAATTTATACACAAACACATATATATATATACACACACACACACACGCGCGTGCGCACCCACACACACACACACACTATATAATTTTCTAATTGTTGCCAAAGTGATAAAAATCAGTAATATTTGAATCAACGATGCATAAAATGCTGCAGTGATGCTACTATAATCAAATACTTCAAGCTGAGATATGATTTAAGACTTAATGTTTTTAATTCCAGTTCTCAGTACAGATTTAAAGAAATTTCTTCTTTTTTAATTAAATGTTCCAGCTCAAATATGTCTTTAATAACCAACAAAGATTACCCAAGTAAATACTAAGTGCTTTTTAAAAATAGTGATTTGATTTATTATGGGAAAAATAAGTTATCCAAACCTACCAATGTGAAAAAAATTAAAGCCACCAATATGTTTGACAACATGTTATGGAACGATGAGTTAAATTTTATAAGTTACACCAAGGGTTGAATACTGCTAGTCCTGTACAACCAAGACATTTTAAACAGAACTTTAACAATGTAAACTTCTCAGAAAGATACCCATTACACCTTGATCTAAAGACAATCAAGGACAGATGATAATCCAACTCGTTGATATATATCAGTCTACAAAGGTTCATGAGCCATTTTTAGGGTTGTGGGACTCAAACAAACCCCAATGATATCTATGATCCACAAACAGAGAAAACATGGAACAGTGGTGAACCATCAAGGAGTTATTACCCTATGGGAGAGTTCCAAGAGGAAAACCAAAAGGCAAATAGTAACCTTCCTGGAATGTGTCTATTCCATTAGATCTTCAATAAAACTAAGAAAACATTTCAGAAAATAAGTGTTATATCTATAGTCACATAGTGGTGTTAGTGTGATGGTCTGGGGCTGCTTTGTTGCTTCAAAACCTCATCGCCTTGCTGTAATATATGAAACTATGTATTTACTATCATTCTTCATTGTCTCCCTTAACATTTAATCTGGGATAAGAAAAAAAGGTTAATGGTAAATGAATGTGAAAATGTGAATCTGCAATGTAAACATTTCTGAAGTTAAACATACCACTTCAGGACATTAATTTCAGTTGGTCAGTTGGGACAGAGAATATTGCATTTACAATTGAGTATATGTTAGGATGAAACAGTCCTAAGACTGCATAGACTCTGAAAAGAACCAACTTTACATCCTACTTGTCTAATGTGTTTTTTGCCTTAGAACCTTTGATTCATGTACCTGTAATGTCAGATGCATAAAATGTGATACATCTTTAGTCAACTGCCAGTTCAGGGCTTTGACTATGTTTTCACACTTGCAGGTCATCACATGTAAATTGTAAAACCAGTAATTAGTTTAATGTGGCTTTTGTGTGAAACTTGCAAGTGGACTCTGCAATTTGAAAACATGAGGGTTACTTCTAATTAAGGAGAGGGGGATGACTTCTTGTAATCACCTCGGAGACAAGATGAAAGACTTGGATTACAAGCTATTGGAAAGGAGGTATTGACTAATTATAGATCTACTTCAGGACAGCTTAATCCAGTCTAGATGTCCATCCAAATGTTTGTTAATTTGTAGTGTTCATCCTTGAATAGCAATGTAATAAATTTGTATAAACGTGATTTAAAACTGGCCCGCTTATAGCTGCACAACACTCATATGATGAATGAAGCTCAAGCTCAAAACAGGGATATTACCAGACAGTCTGTTCACCTTATGTACTGGGGGGTCTATTCTGGAGGCAAAAGATGTAAGATGTAACACCAGCCTAATTCCTCGGTTTATTTACATTTCAAGATTAACCTTAATAAAATGAGCAATAGAAATCGTTACAGATGTACAAATTAATCTACGCCTAATGCTGGGGGGGAGGGAAAGTCAGAGGGTGGACTGGATAATACAGTGCTTTAAACTTTTTCAGAGGGTTTAGGTCTGGGTATGTGAGGACAAACTGTCACACGGTGGAGAAATCTAATGCAAAAAAGGGCGGAAAGCTGGCAGTTGAGGGTAAAGCCTTTTCTAAAACTATTGATCAATCATTTTCTTTCTCACACAATCAAAATCTAAAGCTAAATACAAACGCACACTTACGTTCACAGCACTGCATCTAACTCACTGAAAGCAACACCAACTGGCACACGCAAAACAAACGCCCATCTGTTACCACCTAACTCTGAATGCCCTGAATACAAATCTAGTAATTATACACAAGAGCTGCACAAGAAATTCAAAAATACACAAACCAGCTGCGTACTAAAGGGGAAAAAAATTATTCTATTGTTCCAAATCACTGAACACCTTTTAGTAGTACTTAAAGAGTGCATTCTCCTGTTAGTTAAGCCTTTTTGACATGACACTGAAAGAGCCAAAAGATTTTTAATGACTAAAAATCTCCCCAAATATTCTGGCACGGGGGTGGTGCTGTCCCCAGGCAGACTGTACATCTGTGTGTTGCCATGGGGTGGGAGTGAGTTGGTTGTGGAGATGTTTGTGGTGGGGCCCTTAGAGGCACTTCGGCAAGGTTGGGCCGTCGACCGAGGATTGTAGTGGCTGGGGGCTTGGTGGGATGGGGTTGTGGGGGGAAGGGTGGGATGGAATAGGATCTGGGGGCTAAGGGGCTTTGGGTTATGCCCAGGACCCAAACACCCACTGGTCCGGGGCTGCTGGCAGGGGGTCACTTTGCTAAACTTGCCTGAACCAGGTTCTTCTGGACTGCTTTTAGAAGAAGCTGGGCCTACAGTTTGAGCCCAGGGGCAGCCATTCTGTGGAGGATTCTTTTGTGGATTTCTGGGAGGTCCCTGGCATTGGTCAGTGCGGGTGGGCACAACCAATCCCCTCCCACCGACATGTCGAGCCTGCACCTCAGTTTTATTACAATGGGAACACTTAGGGCTGTGTGGATTGAGGGGGGGGGGGGGGGGGTTGGGGCGTATGATTGGCTTAGCGAATAAGCCAATCATAGGGAAACATAATGCATTTAGATATCCAAACATGGTTAAAACAACTTGCAGAAGACCTCATTACAATAGAGAGGAGGTGACATTTAAGTGACTTTGAAAGTGGCATGAATTTTGGTGTCACTCATGCTGGTCTGGGAATTTCAGAAACTACTTGCTTACTGGTTGTTTATGTCAAAAGAGAAAGGGGCTGATTAGTTCAATGTGATAGAAAGGCAACTGCAACAACCAAAATTCGGGCTGAATATCTCTAATATTCAGCCCGAATTTTGGTTTAACTGCTGTTTCTCAATTTGCAGCTATTTACCTTCTATCAAAAAATAGACAAAGAAACAGAAATAAAGATGGAGAAAGAGATAGTACGCATTATGTTGCGCACATCATCAGTGGCAGCTTCTTTTGGAGGTTTTGGATTTTCCTGTTGCACAAAATTGCGATCCAACAGTGCGTCACTGCAAGTTTTGTGCTCGATTGTGCTTTCATTCCTTTGGTGACACAGGTGCATGCATCAGCATTCATTCGGTATCCCACCGTGCACCTTGAGCCGTAATTGTCAAGTCAATTTTTTTCCAAACAAAATTAGCGGGGTTGACACATACACAAAAGCAGAAAATAAAACCTCCTTGAGTTAAAAAATTGTGAAGTATGAGTTCCACTGAAGGTATTCCCTAGTATCAAACCCATTAGGCATGTATTCCCATTGCTGAACTCTAAAATGAGCCTCATACATCATGCAATATGCCAGCAGACCTGCGAGGAAAGCACTTACAATCTGCTTAATGAAAAACAACTTAGCAGCAAATGAGGGGGTACAATAGGAAGTCTTTGAATATCACTGGAGCATGCGGTTAGGAAAGAAACGGTGTTTGACGCAAGTTGAGAAAAATCAAAAATCTACAACTTTACAGAAAGCTGGAAGAAATAAATTCTCATGTGCGCCCATGCATAGCTCAATCATACCAAGCAATTGTTTTGATTAAAAGAAGTGTGTATTTTCTTGAGTTATTGTGGGGCAGCAGGACTTGTTACCATATTGTGCATGCATGATTTGTTTTGATTCGTCTCAGGTTGTAGCCCCTCGTCTCAGCTCAACCATTAGCCCAGCAGGTAACTACTTGAGTCATGTTTTGTATATTACTTTGAACACTTATAACTGGAAAAGTTTGAAAAGTTTGCTAATTTACCTGCACCATATGTGTTTTTAAACTTAAAAACCAGACGAATGCAAAAACACGCATACATGTACTATCCCTAATAAACAAATCAGACTGTATGACATAAAAAATGTTTTAAAATAGTTCTCTGCAAGTTTATTTCCCATCCCATCTGCATCAATTGCTTTTCTTATGTTTATTGTGCACATAAAAGAAAAAAATCATTAAAAGCAATTATCCCCACTCTTTTATTGAATAGTGTTCTGAACTGGAAAGACTGAAATAAATGCTCACAATTTACAGAGCTGAATCAATGTTATAAAAAAAAGCTGTTCTTTTACTTGGTGTAAGGTCACGTTTTTTAACATCAGTCCATACCAAAAGTTAAAGGACAGTTACTGTTTTTTGTGGGGCAACTAAAACCAAGAGGAATTGGGAATTGCTCATGGCTAAAATTGAACAAGGGGTCAGAAACGCTGCTCAGAATTATTGGTCTATATTGACATGACAGCATCACACCGTTGCTGCAGATTTTGTCACATCATTTCACCACGTCATTTCCTGTCTCAGAACCAGGAAAAAACACATTCAGCCGAGAGAACGGCGGGGACATGCAGTGATTTGGGGGTTGTGTTAGCAGACCTGTTCTGCTTTTACTGCTGTAAATAATACTAGTTTCTGTAAATATTGTGCTTTATACATGTATATAGTAATATTAGTATAGATTCCAACATATTTTATTGTTTGTCTCATATTTGTCCCTTAGTTTTTTTCAGCCATAGTTTGTTTTTTCAGCTATGTTTCCCAGAGGTTTTAAGTTGTTATATTCTGTAAATAAGGGAAGGATTACCACTCAGAAAATCTTTCAGGAAGAGAAAACATCCATGTAGATTTATTGAGGATGATCAAAATATGGACAAAATAGTTTTGCCATCACAACAGTGGTAAGTACACTGCTCAAAAAATAAAGGGAACACTGAATAACATCCTAGATCTGAATGAATGACATTCTTATTAAATACTTTGTTCTTTACATAGCTGAATGTGCTGACAGCAAAACTACACAAAATTATCGATGGAAATCAAATTTATCAACCCATGGAGGTTTGGATTTGGAGTCGCACTCAAAATTAAAGTGGAAAAAAACATTACAGGCTGATCCAACTTTGATGTAGTGTCCTTAAAACAAGTCAAAATGAGGCTCAGTAGTGTGTGTGGCCTCCACATGCCAGTATGACCCTACAACATCTGGGCATGCTCCTGATGAGGTGGCAGATGGTCTCCTGAGGGATCTCCTCCCAAACCTGGACTAAAGCATCCAACAACCAGTCTGTGGTGCAATGTGGCGTTGGTGGATGGAGCGATGTCCCAGATATGCTTAATTGGATTCAGGTCTGGGGAACGGGCGAGCCAGTCCATAGCATCAATGAACTTCCTCTTGCATGAACTGCTGACACACTCCAGCCACATGAGGTATAGCATTGTCTTGCATTAGGTGGAACCCAATGCCAACCGCACCAGCGTATGGTCTTACAAGGGGTCTGAGGATCTCATCTTGAAACCTATTGGCAGTCAGGCTACCTCTGGGGAGCAAATGGAGGGCTGTGCGGCCGTCCCAAAGAAATGCCACCCCGCACCATTACTGATCCGCTGCCAAACCGGTCATGCTGGTGGATGTTGCAGGCAGCAGAACGCTGTCCACGGCATCTCCAGACTCTGTCACATGTGCTCAGTGTGAACCGCCTTTCATCTGTGAAGAGCAGGGCGCCAGTGGCGAATTTGCCAATCTTGGTGTTCTAAGGCAAATGCCAAACGTCCTGTGTTGGGCTGTAAGCACAACCCTCACCTGTGGACATCGGGCCCTCATACCACCCTCATGGAGTCTGTTTCTGACTGTTTAAGCAGACACATGCACATTTGTGGCCTGCTGGATGTCATTTTTGCAGGGCTCTGGTAGTGCTCCTCCTGTTCCTCCTTACACAAAGGCGGAGGTAGCGGTCTTGCTGCTGGGTTGTTGCTCTCCTATGGCCTCCTCCACGTCTCCTGGTAGCGCCTCCATGCTCTGGAGACTACGCTGGCAGACACAGCAAACCTTCTTGCCACAGCTCGCATTGATGTGCCATCCTGGATGAGCTGCACTACTTGAGCAACTTGTGTGGATTGTAAACTCCGTCTCATGCTACCACTAAAGTGAGCACCGCCAGCATTCAAAAGTGACCAAAACATGAGCCAGAAAGGAATAGGAACTGAGAAGTGGTCTGTGGTCACCACCTGCAGAACCACGCCTTTATTGGGGGTGTCTTGCTAATTGCCTAGAATTTCCACCTGTTGTCTATTCCTTTTGCACAACAGCATGTGAAATTGATTGTCAAGCAGTGTTGCTTCCTAAGTGGACAATTTGAATTCATAGAAGTGTGCTTGCCTTGGAGTTACATTGTGTTATTTAAGTGTTCTTTATTTTTTTAGCAGTGTATATCAGTTTCTCCACACTAAATATTGACAGAATGGAAAACTTCCAGTCAGATCTGTGGAACAGGATTCAGATGAGTATAAAGACAGTTCGCCATCAGAACTGTTCTTTTTGGTATCTCGAAAGCAGCCCTTTCTGGCTTGCAGCTGGTTTAGAATGCAAGATTCCTGATACTAACCATAGTCAGCATATTACTCCAATTCTAGCTTCACTGGCTTCCCGTACACTTCCAGAAGCTCTGAATGGTTTGGCCCCTACTTACCTGTCAGAGCTGCTCACCCCGTATAAACCACGCAGGTCCCTTCGTTCCGCTGGCCAACACTTACGAGAAATACCAAGATCTCTATGCAAAACCAGTGGCGAATGAGCCTTTTCAATCTGCGCACCAAAACTCTAGAATAAGCTACCATTGCACATAAGACTTTCGTCATTGCTCCATGTTTTTAAATCCTGTTTAAAGACATGCCTTTACACCCTTGCTTTTAATCCTTAATTTCTGTCTATGCCTTTTAATACCTACAATTTATTTTTATCCTCCTTGTATTTTTCCTCTTGTATGGATTACTACATGTGTTTCTGCCCTCCTTTGTTTTCAATTGTGTTAGATTATTTTTTGTTTCTTGTCTTTGTCCAAATTGTACTGCACTTTGATCAGCTCTCATGCTGTTTTTAAATGTGCTTTATCAAATAAATGGTATGGTACAACTGAAGTATATCAGTTCCTCTACACTGCAAATGTATTCCTAGCTTTTTTACAATTTTATTTTATAGTTTTCATTTCCTAGTATTACTTCTAATACTAATAATCGTTTTTTTTTGATTGTCTCAAATTACTGTTATTTTCCTTTTCCTTTTGTTTCCTGTCCTTATACTGTAATATTTTGTAAAACACATGGATTGATTTTAAACATATTTTATATAATCCCATACATTTATACTTCTAGAGATTCTTCTGGTGAAGGGCCACCCACCATCACCAGCAATGGGTGATGTTGGGAACAGAGTGCTGATGATGCTGCAGCAGATGTTCCATAACTCAAAGAGGCCTGGAAAACAGAGTTGGACCCAGATGCTTTCAACCCACAGGCACCCAGATGCATGACCAAATGAGTCCATGGCCATCAGCTTCCTCTCACCACCAGCTCACTGACACCAGGTCACATCTTTGAAAACTGTTTTTGATGAAAAGGTAACTAAGCTCTTGTGTTGAAACACTGCAAAGAAGCACTCCCTGGATGTGCAAGGAGTGCAACATCAGTCTGTGTTTACAGCTGGGTAGGAAGAGTTTTACAGAGTACCACAGCAGCTAAAAAATGTCTGAACATTGAAGGAGATAATCATATGTAACAGGGAGACTGAAAGTTGTTCATATGAAAAACTAAATCTAAGGTTGTAATACATGTTAATTTTCATTACTGCAAGTTAAAATCTTTTGTTCATGTACATTTACAATTTTTATGCATAAATGTTTTAATAAAAATCAAATACGTGTTCCTTTGTCATTTTACACTGTTTTTAGCATTTAAAAAAATAATGGCAATTTTTTTACAGATATTGAAAGTCAGGTTGCTTCTACACTTACACAGCTAAGGTTATACAGTTTATATCCCACCTAACCTTATACCTGTCCAGACACACACACACACAAAGCGCAACCCCGACCTAGTAGGCATGCACAAAAAAAGGCGGACCCACATATATGACGTCACAGTCACCGTCTGAGATATGGTGTATCCGAAATTGCTGCAATCGTGTCGTGCCTTCTCTTAAGGTATTCTTGTGTGATTTTTACAAGTGCCTTTAAATGTACAAGGAGGAGCAATAGGGTCATGTCTGGATGATTAGCCTCCATCTTCCTAATGTTTACGTCTGAGTGGTCACCGGTTATTATTAAGCTGGCTGTGGCGCGTGTTTTTCTGACGTCACTTCCTTACCGAACTCAGTTCTTAAAACGCCTAACGAATCCACACCAATCCAAGAGCCACAGATTTAAGTAATAGATGGCCCACTTACCCATATACGGGGAGGGGAACCTTAAACGATGGACTAGTGTGGCCGAGACGGGGTATTGACTAAATATTTCTTCGTTTAAGCACTTAAACAGCCTAATGTAGACTCGGACTTAAACTTCTGAAGAAAGGTCATATTTAAGTGTACATAGGACATTTTCTGACGAAGATCACCAGGTGTACAGCTGTAAGAGGGTTAAACAATGATGAATGGTAGAAAATAATATCAAGTGAGCAAAGAAAAATCTACCCCAACACCATTTTATTTACCACCACCAGCCTAATTGGTTAATAGGCAGAATAGATTTGTGTTATGTGTCTAACCCAAATTCTGACTTAATCTGAATTTTGGAGCTGAAATGGAAACTTATTGGTTTAGGCATCTTTTTCAAATTAGTTATGAATGATTGCAACCACAGCCATGCAAGTATATTGTGACAGGCCAACAATTAGTTGCTAACAACACTGGTTACTCCGCATAATAGCTTGAGTAAAGGTTTAAATTTTAGGACTGCACATTGAACATTGGTGCTATAATTGGCAAGCTCTGGTTTGGACTTTAACTCAGTCGAGTCAACACTGGAGATACTTCAAAATGGCAAAACCCATTTCCCATCCATTCCACATCCAAACTCATTAAGCTTTATTCCCCGTTTCCACTAGGGTCAGCAGGCCCAGAACGGGCTGGTTGTGTTTCCATTACTATCTCAGCAATGCGGACGTAGGTGAGGGCATGGGCGGGCTCATCCTAAAGGGGCGCGAAAGGTCTGTGATGTCCTTCGTAATCACCACAAGAGTAGTTAACAAATGTGGACGTGCACATTGAGAGAGGGAGAGGATGGAGAAAGAACAATGGTGGACATCGAGGCATTTTTGTATGTCGTACTCAGACTCTGCCTCTTTATGAACAAGAAACGCCATGCATGCACACCGCCAGACCAATCAGTAGCTACCACTACGTAGGTAGGCATGTGACTGACATCACTTTACCGGACCAATCAGTCCATAGGTGGGCGTGTTGGGTCGTTTCGGACCAAGGCAGAGGTAGTCCAAAAAAAGGGGTTGGCCCGACTCCGACAAAGGTAATGGAATCGTGCCAAATCGGGGCGAGTCTACCCGTTCAAGACCGAACCGACCCTAGCGGAAAAGGGGCATTAGTGTTCCAGCCAAGAACGCTAAGAAATTAGAAAGTGTTTGGGCTTTAAAATAATTGCTTACATACTCTGTTGAAACTATACATTAAACAGCTCTGAAAATTCTGTTGCATGCTGCTATATTCTTAGTAAGAAGGTGAGTTTTCTTTACGTCTCGTGTTGTGCACAGGCAGATGAGATGAAACCCCCAAGTGTTTGTTGTGACTCTGATTAAACCCACTCTAATTTGCAGAACCTAACAGCCTGTTGCCACAGCAGTCCTGGTGTCTTCAGAGTAGGGGAAAAGCACAAATGCACTCTGACATTCTAACATTTGTTTCAAGATTCAAACAGCAGTGCAGCAGATGGCGAGACTTTCTGCTCATCTATTTTTTGTGCTTCCAAGCATTACTTAACAGCCGTCAATGTACACCCACTTACAGGTTAACAGTGAAACAGAATAGTGGTAGTTCGATTAACTGTGCAACTAAAACAGCTCATGTTACATTAATACATTTTTTAGTTTGAAATAATCAAACTCTTTTTATGATATTATTTAACATTAAAAAAATTATATTCCCTAATAAACTCATTTTTATTTTTGAGAATAGGCTAAAAGCATGGAGAAGAAAAAATAATTATAAAGTGCTTTAAGGGTTTGAAAGAAATTTTGAATCTTTGGTCAGTGCATTTCTCCAAAAAGGGGTTTTATCTGTGGAAATCTTTAAAAGCTAGTTGTACCTAATAATCTATTTTTGGATCACTTTTCTTTAAATGTCAATTATGTAAATACAGTTCAGTACAGTTTTTGAATGGCTTTAAATATGTTTTTAGGTTAAAGCATGGGCCTCTTGGAAATATGAAGGTATAACATTGGTTCCAGAGTGGGATGGATGCCGTCTCTCCTGATCAGACCAGATTTTTCCCAAAATGTTTGCCGGTTATCAATGTAGCCCACATCATTTGGGACACCACCCAAACGACCATTGGTTGAATGACAGCATGAGGCAACACATGTCTTCACTGGTCCAATCGGGCCAGAAATTTTGAATCTTTGGTCAGTGCATTTCTCCAAAAAGGGGTTTTATCTGTGGAAATCTTTAAAAGCTAGTTGTACCTAATAATCTATTTTTGGATCACTTTTCTTTAAATGTCAATTATGTAAATACAGTTCAGTACAGTTTTTGAATGGCTTTAAATATGTTTTTAGGTTAAAGCATGGGCCTCTTGGAAATATGAAGGTATAACATTGGTTCCAGAGTGGGATGGATGCCGTCTCTCCTGATCAGACCAGATTTTTCCCAAAATGTTTGCCGGTTATCAATGTAGCCCACATCATTTGGGACACCACCCAAACGACCATTGGTTGAATGACAGCATGAGGCAACACATGTCTTCACTGGTCCAATCGGGCGGGGGACCAGAAAAGATTACAGAGTCTGACATTGTTTTGGCAAATTTACACACGTAAGCAACACTCATTTTAGTGACCTCCGATTGGCATAGCCGGGTGTCATTACTGCCAGCGTGAACAAACAATCTTACTGTATTTATGCTTATCCTTAGCAGTATAAGTATAGCCACAGAAAATATGTGTTTTAGCGTGCTTGTTTGTTAAAATAACTTAGAATGGTCTCAGCACAGAGAAAACTAGATCAATTCAAGAAAGTCTGAACATCAAACAGCTCCACTGAGTGCAACAGCAACAGGAAATGACGAGATACGGCTAACCAAATTAGGCAACAAAAACCTCTATCTATCAACCTCTATTATGCATTAAGGTACTGACATAAAAAGACAAAGTGAAACACAGTTTAAATGCATGGACACGAAAAGGTTTTTTCACAAATACAAAAGCAAGGTAGAAAGGGACAAATTGGCAACGCTTTAGAACAATGTGATGAAGGGCAAATTAACCGGACACTGGAGCATAATGTAAAGCAGGGATGCCCCTACCCCTCTTGTTGCTACACACTGCTGGTCAGAAGGCTGGAGGGTGACTAGTACAATTTCTTGCTTGCATTTTCAGTCAACAAATCTACTCCTTTTGAGTAAAGTAAATCCATTTTACAGAAGCAGAAAAAAAGGTTCCTTTTATGTTTTAGATTTAAAATAAAATCAGCTCATGTCATAGATTTTAGTTTTATTATTCACATGAAAGCAAGAGATGAAAAGCCAGAGGCCATTCATTTTAGTTTGAAATGTGTTTACACATATGGGTGTAATCAGACATCATGGCATGAGATCTTGTGACATTAAAATGCCACAATATTTCTCAATGTGAAGTAAGTCAGTTTAAGACTTTATTAGGGGCTACGGATATGAAGGTAATTAACTCAAGCTTTGGAAACTGCATTTTTATTTGAGTTCTTACAGTGTGCAGATTGATCAAACCCGGACGGAAATATTCTACACTGATTAAATACTTTAAGTCACAGTTTTGGATTTGAGAAACATACTGTTTGAGAAAACAATATAAAAAATGGTTCTCTTTAGCTTTCCCCTTAAAATTACTGATATTACTCCTTACCTAATGAAACTGATTTTGTATACAGCTTTGTGAGCTGGATCTTTACCACCCACTTCAATTTAGGCTTATGTTTTTGGCAAAACATTTCGATGATATACACAGCAGCTGTTTGCACACAGTAAATAGTTAAATAATGGCATGCGCACACCTTAAAAACAACTGAAGCTATTGGAATCATTTACCTGCCTCGGAACGATGAGGTTAAGAAGGGGGAATACGACAGTTCCTTACTTTTGACCTTTGTTGGTGTTTCAATTTCATAAGGTGTCTACCAACACAAATTATTCCTGCATCCCACTGGGGATCCTACAGGCAAAAGAGCTGGAGGACCAGCTCATTATCTGCTCCATATGGTCTCGAGGGAAGCGCTATCATTCTGTTTTGGGGGAGGAACACACACGCTCACCCGCTGAGAGGAAGCAATTCCATTTCTGAATACCCCCTCATGTTTTTCATCCATTTTCTGCAACTGACGTTTACTCACATACAGTAGCTGCAAAAATCTTCATACACCGTGAACCTTTCTACAGTTGTTACAACCACAAATGTCATTGGGTTTTAATGGGATTTTATGTGATGCACCAACATAAGATTATTGTAAAGTAGACTGAACGGTGTAGGTTTCTGATATGGGTTATTTAGGCATTTTCCCAGGGCAGCATTAGCAAGGGTGGTGTGCAATCACCTCATAGAAAAACTGCATCTCATCTGTTGCATCTTTGTTTCCAATTTTGCTTTATAAATGTGCGATCAATGGACCGTTTTGGACCCCTACTTGATGCAGAGAATCAAGAATATAGTTGAGAGGGATTACACATTTCACCCAAGATCAGGATTTAATTTAAAAACTTTTGAAATAATCTGACCAGTTACCCTCTCTAACCCTCTTGGCTTCGTATCTGACCAATGGTCTCCTTTCCTCACCTGTAACTTTAAGTGGAGGGCTTTGGTTTGCAGCTGAAAATACTTTTCCATTTTGAAATTATAAATTGAACAGTTCTCTATGAGGTGTTCAAAGCCTGGAATATTGCTTTATAACTATAGCTGTGCTTCAGAGTTCTCCATAACTTTATCCGTGACATTTCTGCTGTGCTTTAGACCCACTTCAGAGAGATCTAGCACTACTTTAGAAAAAAAAAAATCACATCTTCAGTTGTGTTGAAACCTAAACAAACTTACGTATGACTCATTTGCCACATTAGCATTCACATAATTTCCTGGACTCTGACTGGGTTAATATTAATTTTAATAGGTTCCCCATTTTCCATTGACCAGGTGTGTTTATGTGGAGGATGTGCAAGCATGCATGAAAGTCTGACGATGTAATTAACTTATGTGGGCTGGCATGAATATTTAAACAAACTTTGGAGGAGTGCATGCGTACACGTGTGTGCGCTTGGGAGAATTAGAATGCAGCTAGCCGCTTGCCATTATGTTGTTAATGTGTCCATCTGAGTAACAGGCAGCACTGTGCAAACAGACATAATGCACTAATGCAGTGCTGGCTAATAGAAAGAGCTACTGCTGAAATCATGCTCTCGACACCATATTAATACAATGGGACGGGTGGATGGATGATTATAATATAACCAGTGGGAGTAAACTGGGGTAAGAAAGAAAAAATTGAGGAGGAGAAAGCAAAACAAGCAGCATGAGGGATGCTGAATTGAAAGAAGTTAAAGAACAGAGAGATCAATATTAAATGTTTATGTTAGAGTGAAAAGAAAGTAAAGGAAACAAAGATTAGAGGTGGAGGGAGATACAAAAAATTGTTAGAATGCTAGAATTTTAAAGACAAGCTTCAGCATGGAATAATGATATATAGATGAAAGAACAGAAGTTTGGGGATCAAAATCAACCTACCTATGTGGGGAAGGACTCAGCTCTCTTTATCAAGCAAACATTCATAAAGCAAAGCTAGAAAGGACCATAACATATTTGAATTCCATAAATAAAACCCAAAAAATGTTTAGTTTGCAGATCTCATCCTTAAGACCTATGAGTAAAAGAGGGGTATTCTCTCCCAAACCAGTTTTCAGTATCTGACACTCCCAGTCCAGTTTTCAAAACTAAAGAAGCCTCTTGGATGAGAGACAACACATTTTCAAGACAACAAGAAAAGCCCAGTTGCCTTCTTCCTCAAGAATATCATCTCTTGTATGACCGACAATTTCTACCAACGTAAGAGAGGTACTTAAAAGTTACTTAGACAGACAACAACAAAAACACCAAAGTAAAACAAGCTTAAGTAGTAAGCAAGAAAAATAAATGAATAAATGCAACTATGTGAGGACTTGTCTTCTCCTGTCTTAAATACATACTTCTAAACTGTGGTGTATCTGCATTTAGGGCCGGTGAGGCCTGGCCCCACCAGATGTCGCTGTGGAGCTCTAAGCACACTTAAATTAATCAGTAGAACAGCATCAATCTTTTTATAGAGTACTGTAATACTATATAAAACGGATTCTATTACAAGGAAGATTCTGTTATGAACTTTTTTGTATAAAGATGATAAGTCTTACATAGGTCTTTGCCAGAATACTGACAATCTCAATAGGCTAAATCCTCTTGAGGAACCAGAGATTGGCGCCGGCCCATCAACATTTGTTTAAATAATGGACATCTGAAATCACAGTGCGCATGCCCAAAAAGTGTGCTCAGTAGACAGCCGTGGGGCACAAATGCCATGGTACCAAGCTTAGATCCCACTATCAAACCACGGGGCTCCAAAGGAGGGAATGATGTGCCCCGTTTTGCCAAATGTGAAAGTTGGTCGTGCATAACTTGTTATAAAATATAGGAATAGCACACGACATGTTTATGTTCTGTCGAATTGAAGCGTGCAGCCATCCTTGGTTGGTTATCCTTGCTAGTATTGTAAATAAAAACTTTTAAACAAGCATTGAATGAATACACAGGCCAAAAGGTGAAGGCGTTATGTGCTAAAATAATTAACTAAATGCAGAAAAGTGTTGGCACAGGATGTGACCCACGGGTCAGAAAGGAACGGTCACGATTAAATGGACAAAACTGTTAAGAACAGGATATGAGTTAGACAATGGGTCACGATTCTCTGAAAAAAAAAGGAAACATCTGTTGGTTTGGTCGTGCAAAATAGGCAGTTGAGAGAAGGAAGGTTTTCTGCTTAGTAACCAAAAGGAATATATTAACAGGGGCTTAACCTATTAGGGACGGACTACAGGCACACTTTGCATCTATATGAATATGTATTATTAAGCTGATTGGATCCTGTAAGAGAGGCTGTCTCTCAGAATGTTTTGTATTAACTTTGTAAAGAAAAAAAAGGCATTTATGAGGAAGAGTTCTTTGAAGATGATTTTGGTGAGGATCTCTTCCCATGCATGCCCAAAAAATATATATTGTGTGAATGTGTAATTCTTTTTTATACTCTGCCACAGGATAAACGAACAGGGAGAGAGGAGTTAGACAGCAGGCTGGTCAGGGACTGGTAGCATAGCAGCGCGAGGCGCAGGCTTTCACTTAAAAATCTCCTCTCATCACTAGCTACCAAAACAAAAAAAGAAATGAAGTAGATTTTTTGAGGAAATATATATTTAACACCTCGCCTCTTAAACAAAGATTTGAGAAAAGATATTTAGGATGTCACCAGCCAGTTGATTTTAACATTGTTCAAGGACTTTGAAAGACTGTTATGAATTTAAAGGGGATCATTTGAAAGATTATACGCTTATTGAAAAGTTAGCTCACATGAAAGATCTGCATTTCTTTGCTCGAGAAATTAACAAAACTGGTGAGTGACCCTTTATTTGTAATTTCATGTATAAGAAAGTTTTCGTTACATTTTATATAAAATCGTGTTTTTAGTTTGTAGGTTTGTGCCATTTTATGTGGCTCATTTAATATTGATCAAATTCAGATTGTATGCATCACAGAAGAATAGGTTGTGTAGTTGTTGTGCCTCACCTAACTTGTGCCAAAAACACCACTGGTCCTAAAATATCTTATGGATATAAGACCATCTTACATCATTAGGGGGAACCGTAAAACTACAGGGTTAAAAAAAAGTAAATTTAGTACTACAAAAATCATTAGAATCAAATTTTATAGATTTGCTCCACACAGTGATATTTCTAGCATATATCTGTTGGTCATGCTAATTATGTCCTGAAACCCAAAATTCAGTTTCTCAATATTGAAAATGACGCAAGACAAATTATAAGAACTTTTAAAAATAGAAAAGACACGGCAAGAATTCATTGCTAAAGAAGCTGGCAGACTGCTTTATCCCATCTTCATCATGGAAAATGAATGAAATGAATGGGTGGCAAAAAACAGGGACAGCTCATATCTTGGTGATTTGGAAGTAATGCAAGAGTTGTAAGAGAAAGCACCTCTTCGCAATGCCACATTGATAAAAATTAGAAATTTGTATACAGTATACATTACCTAGTGTAAGTATTGGTTTCATTAGTTTTACTTTGAAAAACATTCTATTGTACAATTATGTCACGTATTTATATTTATTTGAATCTTCACAATTTGCACATAACTTTATATTTTTGTCCAATTACATAATTTTTAATATTACATTTGTTACGATCTGAAAACAAGTACTCAAGGACTCAATACTTAACCAGAATTTTTACCAAATACTGTTTTACTCTTACTTCTGTAATTTTATGGATAACTTGAGTAAAAATATGTTGTAGTGCTACTTTTACTTGAGTACAGTTTGTGGCTACCCACCTCTGATAACAGTTTAGAAATATTTAGGGAGTATCTTAAGAGTCCAAATCCTCAAGAGTCTTTTTACACATTTTTTCTTGTTGCTTCAACTGCTATTCCATTTCTTCATCATTTAACTTTTTTTTTCCTTGTCCCAAAACCTTTGAGAAAAACGAAGTTAATATTTTCACACGTTCGCATTGGATTTTGTCTTGTTTCCTTTCTATTCATAGATTTTTGATCCTCCACTCAGTTTTTCTGCTTTCCACACTTCCTTCTCATTTGTCTCTCCTGAGGGCAGCCTTTAAATGTCATGCGGTTGGTTAAGGTCAGCTCATTTGTGCTGCATCCAACAAGTGTTCAATTAATCATCACTGGCATTTTTGTTTGCTTTACATGAATCCCAGTTTTACCAATAATGGATACAGTATCATGCGGCCATGATTGAGCCAATACCCAGTTGGATCATGCTCAGAAAACTCTAGCAAGGATAGGAGCACTAACGGCTTGGCGTTAAATTAAAGGCACATTTAAAAATATGCAGTTCTACATAAGCTTCTTTTCCCTCCTATCTGGCTTTCAGCGATCACCACTTCTGTGTCATCTCACTGTGCTCCTTTTCATCTCCTTCGCTCCCCTGCCGTCTTTCCCAACCTCCATTCCTCCTTTCAGTTATTTACACCTCTGGCCAAACACCGCTGATGTACTGTTCTGTCTCTTATGAAATCTCAAAACCCAGGTGTGCTTTGAGCTTTGATCACTTGACTTTAAAAGTTGGACAAACAAAACTGTGTCCTGCAGCAAAAAGCAGCAGGATGGTGCAAACATTGGAAAATACTGACAGGGTATTTAAAGTGCAGCTATTAATTCTGAAATTTACAGCACTGTAAGAAAGTATTTCCCTCCTTACATATTTATCCTGTTATCCTTTTTACTAATGCTTGGATATTTTTAGATCATCCATCACATCCAACAAATATAACCTGAGTAAATGCTAAATGCAGATTATATCATTTACTCAAGGGGTAGAAATTATACATACCAACCTAACCCTTTGTGAAAAATTGTCCCCTAAACCTAATATCTGGATGAGCCACACTTGTATGGCATCAGAACCATGCCAGCTTAAAATGAAACTAAAAAGAAATATTGGCACTGAAAACAAAAATGACATTGAAAAATTTGATTCCAACTGAAAATATTAATTTTTAATCTGAAATAAATGTAGTACAAATCTTTGTATTGAAAGTGAAAAACTGAAAATGCAACAGTTTAAATGGAACTCAAAATATATCGCCTACATTGAAAAAAATAACTCAAAATCAAGTTTTCACACTTTCAACTTTTTTTAATTATAATTCCAGTCTTTTTCAATGCCACCATATTTTCCAGTGCTGCTGCTCTTCAGCTTCATTCCTTTGTCGCTCTTTTCACGTCGTGCACGCGCATGAGGGTTCAGACCCGCACGTACTTGCTTTCAGAGTCAGGGCGTTTTATGACCCGTTATCTAAACCAGCAAATCACTTGCAGTTCTTTTTATGTATCTTTCATTCTAAAATGTCCTCGTATTACAGCAAAATCCAGTTATAATTCTAAAATGTTTATTTTGATATATCTTTAAAATGAGCTACTGTTTGCTTCCTTTCTTCAGATGCACCGTTAAAATATACAGAAAGGGACACTGTTGACCTGACTTATGTGGTGACCTGGTAGGTAGGGACTCTGCCTTGTGACTTTTCAGAAGTCATGGGTTCAAGGAACTCGTGTGTGAAATGTTTAAACAAACTTTTGGCCTGTACTGTATGTGTATGTATGTATATATATATATATATAGAGCGAACCAACCGGACATCGTGGTAGTTGATAAAGGGCAGAGGAAAGCCGTTGTGGTGGATGTGGCAATAACAAGTGATGGTAATATCAAGAAGAACACCATGAGAAAAGAGTGGAATTTTATTTATATATTTATATATATATAAAAATCAGCATTTTGCAATTATACAAATTCCACCAGGTGTCCTGATCCCTCAGTCGGCTGACAGTCTGCATATTAGCTTTATTAGCTTCGTCAGCAGCATCTTAAACCTTGCTCTCAAAAGTGTGCTTTACTTAGTTTATATACAACGTTCCTTTTCATCAACCTTAAACATCCTCCCACATTTGAAACCATTTCACAGGTACAGATAACATGCTAATTTTACAATATGAACTGTTGATTTCACAAGATAAAGTGTGTTGTTTCACTCTAAATGTTTATACATATATTTACTCAAATATAAAAACTATAACAGTATAATAACATTGTCAGTATAAAAATATGAAGAAAACAAAAATGTGTAGTAAGCAAAAAAAAGAAGTGGATTTGAACCCATAAACCCAAACATACAAGGCTGTGTCTTAACCAACCATGCCACCAAATCAAACTGTAGCCCAACTCATTTTAGATTTATATTAAAATAAATATTACAGTTATAGGAGTGGATTTTTCTTCATACCAGGACATTTTAGAATTAAAGATATATAAAAGAACTACAAGTGACCTTAATTTACTGGTCATAAAACGGCCCGACACACAACTGAAATGGGATGGGTATCGTTAAGGATTTATCGATACTACTACTCTTAATGATACTCCTTATTGATCCGGAACTTTATCGGTATCCTTATCGGTACATTTTTTTTTTTAAATACTAAAACAAAAGGGGAAAAACACAAATAATGAACTGTAGTTTAAGAAAAAAAAAATTTGTACTTAGAAAAGTAGGAAGCTGTTGTTCAAAAATATCCAGCATTTATTAATTGTAAGAATAAAATAGCAGGTTAACTGTAGTTAAATTATTATTATTTTTTTACTTGGACAAGAAGGAAGCTGTTCAAAATATCCAGCATTTATTAATTGTAAGAATGAAATGGCAAACTTATGTCCATGCTTCACGTGTTTGCTTTGCATACAAACATACATACCTGTTGTATCTGATTCTCAGGCGGTCAAACACCGTGCATCTTTTGGTTTGTAGTTGGTGTCTTTTGGCAAGGTGTTTGGTCAAACTACTTGTGTTCCTGCCTTTGCAAGCAAAGCTTTTATTACATATGTGACGGCGTGCATTGTCGGCATCTATTTTCATAAAATGAAGCCAAATTTTGGATCTTTTCGTTCGCTCTGCCAACGTATCTGTAAGGCGAACACACACGTGAGCGCGCAGCAGTCGCCACTCCTTCCCCGCAGCGCGTGTGCTTGTTAAGGAGGAGTGGGCTGCAATACAGTGTTTGGCACCCGCAAAACATGAATACGATCTTAATTTTGCCGTTAAGAGGACCGATAAGGCTGAAGCTTATCGGTCCAGGTGGACCGTCAGAATCAGCCCCGGGGCCAATTTAATACCGGGTTTCGGTAACCATCCCTACAACTGAAAGCAAGTGATATGCGGCTCTAAAGCCCCGCCCCTCATGCATGTGTACGATGTGAAAAGCGCGACAGAGGAATGAAGCTGAAAAGGTATGACAAGTTGCCTAGGTCCTAAATAAAAAAATTATACACTCCCAGACTATCATACCACCACCATATTGTTAAACTGTCAGTGTGATGTATTCTGATGCCGTTTTGTTGAGGTTTGCTGGAGTCATAAAAGCTTTAACCACTTCCAGACTGATGGATGTCAATCACTTGCCTTCTCATCTTGAAGTTCTTTAAACACATGATGTGTTTTTGACATCTATTACCCTACTTCCCCTCGTCAGAAAGTATCTGTTTAACATATTTATTGACTCCATAAGTCTGGCAGAAATCAAGCCTGGAAGTGGGTTCTTAAATTGAGCTCAGCTTACCAAAACATTGCAAAAAAGAAAAAAAAAATCATAGTTAATGCATGATTTGACAAGGAGAGCCATTACTTTTCACAAACAAACAGACTGGTTTAGATAGCTTTTGTTCCTCAAAAGAAAATCATAATTTAAAGACTGCTTTTTCTAATTTCCAAGCTCATTTTTTTTTTCTTTTCTTTTTTTTTTTACACGTGTCCTGTTTGGCAGTGTGGAGCTCCGAATTGGTGTCTGAGTACCAAGTAGAAGCCCAACAGATTTACTTTCACAAGCGGAGCAGTACAGCTTTTGCTATAGTACTCCACTTGATTTATGTGTGAAAAATCTTTATTATGAATTGTTGGGGTTTTTATTTCCTGATGTTATGGACACGGAGACGGAAAATTAAGGAGAAGAAAGAAAGAAGATGAAGAAGAGAGGTAGGAAACAAAATGTCATGAGAGAGGGTGAGTTGAAAATACAAGAGAGGAAGGGGAACAAAGAAAACACAGGAAAACATTGAAGTCTGCCTCCATACCCACAGGACAGCAGGGAGAGGGGGAAAAACAAAACACGAAAAAGGAACATCGACAAACCCAACCAAACATTGTGAACTTAAGAATTACACAACCACATCACACAAAAATAGATATAAAAATACAACAACAATGTCACAGAAAAACTCATGGTACCAATTAATCAAGCTCTAGTAATGATAACCTCAGCCCAAGAATATATCCTTAAACACCAGAGACCCCACATCTATGTGCAAGCTCATCTTTGACAATAAAATATGTTTGATGATCTGAAACAGTTAAGTGTGATATAAATACTGAAGAAAAAAAAAATTAACGTTAATTGGTCTTCATTTTCAGTGTGCATAGCTTATTTCCTTCTTCTCTGTCATGAAAAGCCCCAATGAGGAATTTTTAGGATTTTGTGTTATTCCCAAAAATGATCCACCTCCTGTCCTATTTTCAAAATAACGGTTTTCTCTTTGTCATTCTCACCAATTCTCACCCGTTTCCCATGTTATTTCACACGTTCTAGCTCCTCAGAAGAGTTGTGTTTTGTGCTTGAATTCATAATTTTCGGACTTTCCAAGAAAGTTAGTTTGGCTTGTATTTTTGTTAAGTGGGTCTTTTTAGCTTGAGAGGAAAGCATATTGGGGTGCTACCTCTCCTCAGTCAACCACACTTCTGCTTTCACAATTATCCCACTAGTCTTGATGAGCAGTCTTCCTTGAAGTGACATGTAATCCAATGCTCAAGTAATTGCCTCGAGAAGCAGATTGTGACAGCCGACATGCATTACTGAGGCGAGGATGTTCCAAGTGTAGAACTTGGGCTTTTGCTGCAGAGTTCAGTTGCTCCTTTATTTAATATTGCTTTTAAGCTATCAATACTTGACTTCTTTTCCACCTATATAGTAGAATTTACAGGATAGTATGATGATGTTAGAAGATGCAGATATCCAACATTGAGTACCATTCTTTGGAGAAAACAGTAAGTACATTGTTATTATCCACCTTTGTTCAGTTCATTACTTGAGTCTAACCCTTTTGGAAAATGAAGAAAGGTTATTTCTAACAAAATAGATCAGCATATTGTAGCCACCCGACTAGAGAGTAAAAAAATTAGAGTAAAACTCTAAATTACCGCAATTTTCGGACTATAAGCTGCTACTTTTTTCACACACTTTGGACCCTTCATTTTATACAACTATGTCGCTAATTTAGATAATTTTACTGGCTAACAGCCTCCGGGGGGCACTATAGCGGGAACAGTAAAAGAGAGAGATGTGGTGAAAGATTATTCGCCAAAGATGATAATAGTTTTGATTTTGAACTGTTATTTTGCGCATCATGCACACAAAAACACATGAATAAATGTATATGATGCAGCTTTTAGGTTAAAGGCAATTGAGCTGGCCGTCAAAGACAAAAATAGAGCTACTGCACGTAAGCTTGGCAACAATGAACAGATAGTGAGACGTTAGCTTTTGTGGGCAAGAGGAAGATGAAGATAGCGACCAAGACTTTTCTTGTAGCCTAAAGTATGTTTTCTTTTCTAACCAGCCACGTTACTGTAGTGTTGGTGCTGTAGGCCTACTGACGATTTTCAGGCAGTATGAAAAAAAAGCTTAAACTAGAAGAGGACTCAGGGAGCGCAGACCTCCGCCAGGGTCACTCACCCCCCCCACCATCCCCATGTTATCTAATTCTAACTTCCGGTACTTTAGCAAAAATATTTCTTAAAGAGACGCAGGGCTGTTTTCCTGGCGGAGGTAATTAAAACAAAATAAAATCTTGCATATTCCGTTTTTTTGTGTAAATAGCTCATGTTAAAACAGGAAAAACCTGCGACTTACATTCATGTGCGGCCTATATATGTACATAATTTATTTTCTTTTATAATTTAGTTTTTGCGGCTTATATCCAAGTGTGCTCAATAGTCCAAAAATTACTGTAATGAGTTATATTACCCAAATACAGTATGAATACAAGCATGTGTCTACAAGTTCCCTGTGGCTTTCCATATGAAAACAAAGAAACATGCAGTGTGGACCAGTCAATACATTGCATGGATAAAATTAGACTGCCGATGTAATCTGTCATGGGTGGGCCGATATCTGAATGGGGGGGCGTGGCTGATTTTTCTTGTGTTTTGGGGCCAATAGTGGCATTCATCTGGCAATCAGATGGAGCCCTTCACATTTGGTTTGAGCCTCATTGTAAAAACTAAAACTTCAGTGGCTGCTACCCTAAAGGTGCGTTCACACCGAACGCGTTTGAAGCGTCATGGGGCTCAGGTTTACATGTAAAGTCAAAGCAGAAGGGCGCTGACGCGGGTCAGGATGTCTGCGTCGTGTCAGAAGCAGACGCGCGTCAAAAAATACGCGTCGTCATTTTATGTGGTGCACGTCAAGAGTTTTTGCGTCTCAGGTCCAGCAAAATTAATACATTCAACATGGAGGAAATACTGATAACGGCCGTGGCTGCGTTTTTTTGACGCTTTGGTGCAAGTCTTGCTGCAGGTCTGTCTTCAGGAATTCGATGGCAGTCATTAATAGCGTTCTCTTTCAACCATGTCCAGGAACAATAGCTTTTCCACTGTTCCTTTAACTTCACAATTACAAACATCATTTTCCTAGTTTTGTGTGATTTCCAAATATTTGCTCTTATGAAATATCATGTTCAGGGCACAATCATTTCAAGAGTGGTCATTTAAAGTAGGATTTGGTGTTTAAAATAGATCAAATCCTTCTTTTTAGTTTTTTTTTTTTTGTAAGTGATCTGAACCATTTTTACTTTTGCCACTACACCTAGTTTGACGAGGAGGTTAAATGATTTTTGGTGAAATAATGGGTTATGTTCAATATGTACTGTGCATCTAAATCTATATTACCCCAGAACTTAGGGTAAGGCTAATTCCTGTAATTTTTTTTCCCCCAGTCAACATCCAAAACTTGCATAACACCAAGAAAGTCAAAGAAAGAACAATATTCACCTCCTAAAATTTATTGAAAGTACTATTGTCTTTCCCTTCTCTGTTCTCATCTTGCCCCAGGACTGGTGACTTTGTATTCTCTGTTATTTCTGGCTTGCTGTCTCAATCCATCTGTCAATCACTTTCTGAGAGGGATGGTAATATGAGTTCCGCCATAAAACAAAGTACTTTCTATCAGACAGAGCTTAGTCTGTCACCCACTCTGTGTGAGCACAACTGTAATACAAGATCAGTCTAGGTCACAGAAACACTCCTCACAACTTGGAATCTTCGATAATTTTTTAGCCTGTGACAGATAAAAGACAATTCCTGCCCTGCAACATAACTTAATCATCATTTACAGCGCAATGTGCAGTATTAATTTAGAGAAAGCAGCTGCCTAACTGAGCACACAAGCCACCAAACAGCATTCTCAGGAAATAAACTGGCCAGCTTGGCAATGATTATGATGTTGAGTGTGAGGCTGCTGGTCATGTGCTGCAAAAGCCCTGCAGGCAGTCAATCATGTGAATGAATGAGTAACAGCTGGTTTTATTACATGAGTGCCATCAAACTTTATCAAGGGCTCTCTTTCAAATTATTTCCAAAAGTAGTTGTCTCTGGAGCTATAGCATGGTCAATGGGAATGCTGTCAGAGGAAGTGTGAGTGTCTTGCCACTTTATGAAATTATTAGCAGAAAAAATAATTTGCAAACATAATCACATTTTGACAATGGATTTTTAAAATTTTGGTAATCTCCATACATCAATTTTGACACTAAACCAACAACTCTCAGGCCCCGTCTCCGCTTCTGCTGATATCTTCCTCCTAGAAGCTGTCGGAATCATCAGCTCATTGAAAGAGGCATCCCACTTTATCCTGTGACACAGCAATCTCCCTCTGGTGTGTTAATAAAAACACCCAAACAGAAGAGAAGACATGCATGACTGTGACCTTTTCAGAATGACAATACTGAAAAAAAATGTCCGTTCCCTATTGGCATTTAAATCCCCCACTTTCCTCATCTGATGCTGTCATTACAGATTCATTTGACTCCCAACCTTGTTAATTATTCAAACTGCCTATTTAACTAAAAATGAAGCAGTTACTCATACTATGCAATAACTTATAGAAGGAAAATTTAACTTTTGATAAAACACAACCAAAGCTTTAATGTGCTCTATTTCACTTTTCAATGATCAAGCAGCAGTTAGAGAGGCTGACGAAATTGCACTGACTGCAAAAATCACATGGCTTTCCTTTTGTATTCTCTTCCTCTTGCCGGATGCATCAAAAGATCAGAGAAAAGCCATCCGTTTTTTTTTCTCCCCGCCCTCATGTTTGTGTGTTTGTGCACGAGCTTTGAAGATCCCTCTTTGCAGCCTGCTGCATCCACATACACCCACGAGACTCTGTGGTTGTTAAAGGTTTACATACACTTTGGCCAAATCCCCTATATTAATGGGATTTTTTTAATTTCCTGACATTAATCCCTCTAAGCATTTACCATCATAATTTAGAGTGAGGGATTTCTTCCATCATCTTAAGTGGGTAAGAGGTCTAGATATTCTTTGGCATTTGATAGGATTCCATTCAAATTCCTCAACTTAGGTAAAATATTCAAGATTTTGTTTATTTGGTTGGTATAATTTAAAGCCTATTGTTGATTAGCATACTGATAGCTGTCATAATATTTTATTGGTAAATTAAAAAGGTGATTGAACATAACATCTGCAATCAAATGTTCGGTCAGTCCAAAAAGGTTGTTGCAGACTTGACCCCTTGGAGTTCACAGAAAGGTGATTTGTTTACTTTTGGCTTTACCCATTGTGACTTAACTTGCAATGTCCATTCCAACATGGTCATTGACACAAAGCTTTATATGCTAAATTTCCCTTTTACCCAAACCGAACAATAAAGTGTGTTGCCAATTCCATGCCGATTTGAACTAGTTTTAAAAAAAAAGTTGTCTGAGAAACTTGTCCTTAAACTAAACAGAACAATAATCTGTTTAATCATGATCAGTGCCTGGTCATCATCATAGTTTTGAACAGATGTGTCTTCTTCCTTGCAGAGTGGTCTTTCCGTTAGGCCTTATATTAAGCAGATAGATACTTGTACCAACTTAGCTGTTAGAATGCTGACAAGGTTGTTTATCTATGTAAAGCCGTTTGAGCATTTATTAGATATCTTTGATATCCAACTTTAAATCTATGTACTAGAACACACTTCATCCTCACTAGTAAGACAATTTGGCAAACTAGTATAACAACTGTGGTGCACTAGTATAACGACTGTGTCTTACTTGTCACGTTTTTTTCCACTACTAGTGCCACTTTTGGACTACTAGTATGCAATCAAACCTTACTAGTAAACTACTGTGCAGCACTAGTGACACTACTAGACCCAACTAGTAGGCATGTGTCACACACTAGTAGCCTCCTGGACCCTACTAGTAGCGCAAAAATGCCCACTAGTAGCACTAGTAAGGCATTTTTGACCTCACAAGTGCTACTAGTAAGAGACAAAATGGACACTAGTAGTACTAGTGGGGTGTGTTTTCCCTTACTAGTACTACTAGTAACAGCGAGGATGCACACTAGTAGTACTAGTGAAAGCCAGAATGTCCACTAGTAGTTATAGTGGACATTTTGGGTCTTACTAGTAGTACTAGTAAGCTTAAATGAATCCCACTAGTACTACAAGTGGACATTTTTGATATCACTAGTACTACTTGTAAGGGCCAGAGCAACCACTAGTAGCACTAGTTGGGGTATTTGGGATCTTATGAGTGCTACTAGTGAAGGCAAAAATGTCCACTAGTAGCACTACTCGATTAATTCAATAAAATGCTAATGAGGAGGTGTGGACAGCATGCACTGAAACTTCTTGCTATTGGCTCTTCAGAAAGAATTGCACTCAGCCAAAATTTAACCCTATAAAGCCTGATGGACTTTCACTGTTGTTGTTGGCAATAACAATAAGGATAATTAATAATATAGTTAAAAATAACTATTACATATATATACTATATAGATGATGAATTAAGTCACACTAATATATCTCTGAGAGGAAATGATTAATGATTATGTTATAGGCATCTCTTTCTCATCATGATGAAGTTTAAGCTGCAACAGCAAAGAATAGCTAGTGCTGATTGGGAAAGAGAAAATTTTAATTGTAACTGGATGTAAATGAATTTGACATTCAGATTCAGAAGTGTATGCCTTTGCTTCATAATTGTTCACTGTCCTTAACACTTAAAATACTCCTTTAGAAACATGTCATTTGATTTTGGTGCCCACTAGTGGCCTCTAAATGCACACTAGTAGTACTAGTGAAAGCCAGAATGTCCACTAGTAGTTATAGTGGACATTTTGGGTCTTACTAGTAGTACTAGTAAGCTTAAACGAATCCCACTAGTACTACAAGTGGACATTTTTGATATCACTAGTACTACTTGTAAGGGCCAGAGCAACCACTAGTAGCACTAGTTGGGGTATTTGGGATCTTATGAGTGCTACTAGTGAAGGCAAAAATGTCCACTAGTAGCACAACTCGAATAATTCAATAAAATGCTAATGCTAACTAAAATGCTAACTAGTAGCACTAGTGGGCATTTTGAGGCCACTAGTAGAACTAAGCTTAGAAGCCACTAGTAGCACTAGTGGGCACTTAACGGCCACTAGTAGCACTAGTGGGCATTTTGAGGCCACTAGTACCACTAGTAGGCACATAGCGGCCACTAGTAGCACTAAGCTTAAAAGCCACTAGTAGCACAAGTGGGCACTTAACGGCTACTAGTACCACTAGTGGGCATTTTGAGGCCATTAGTCTCACTAGTGGGCATTTTGAGGCTAGTGCTACTAGTGGCCTCTAAATGCCCACTAGTGGTACTAGTGGCCTCTAAGCTTTGCACCACTAGTGCTACTAGTGGCCCCAATGTGCCTACTAGTGGTACTAGTGGCCGTTAAGTGCCCACTAGTTCTACTAGTAGCCTCAAAATGCCCACTAGCGCTACTAGTGGCTTCTAAGCTTACTGCTACTAGTGCTACTACTGGCCGCTATGTGCCTACTAGTGGCACTAGTGGCCTTTAAGTGCTCACTAGTTCTACTAGTGGCCTCAAAATGCCCACTAGTGGTACTAGTGGCCTCCAAATGCCTACTAGTGGCCTCAAAATGCCCACTAGTGGTACTAGTGGCCTCAAAAAGCCCACTAGTACCAGTGGGCATTTTGAGGCCACTAGTACCACTGGTAAGGTTTGATTGCCACTAAGTGTCCACCCGTGCCACTAGTGACTGCTAAGCTAACATTAGCAGCTGACATTAGCAGGTACTGTATACAGCCAGGCCATGTTGCCATAACACTATACGCTGTCTTAATCCCAAAATGACTAATAAAGCTGGCAACAATTTGCTGTCTTATTTTCTCACATTGACAGCTTTAGAAAACTTGAAAACATAGCACTTCAAATGACAATAATATACTGTTTTGGACCAGAAAAATAAGAAATGAGGGACTATGGAGGGAACGACATAAACTATTACATTAGTAATTCTGTTCATATCTTAGCCACTAAAATGTCCAGAATGCCACATGGGCTATTTTATGGGTCTATATGAATAAAATAGTTCTGATAAAGTTACCAAAAAAACTTGGCACATCATTCAGTATGACTGGTGTTAAACACTTTAGTATCCAGAGTGGCCACTTTAAGGCTTTAAGCACACAGTTTGAACATCCACCAATCAAACTCCATGTCCCACCTTCTTCATTTGCATGCAGTCCACTAGTCCTACTAGTGACACTAGTGGCTGCATGTTGCAACTTACAGGTTAACTAGTAAAGGCTAGAATGTCCACTAGTAACACTAGTGAACATTAGTAACACACAATATTACGGTTTTACTAGTACCACTAGTAAAAGCCAAAAAGTCTACTAGTAGCACTAGTGAGACTTTTTTGATCTCACTAGTACCACTAGAAGAGGGCAACATGTCTACTAGTACTACTAGTAAGGGCCAAAATGTGTACTAGTAGCACTAGTAAGTGGCAAAATAGCCACTAGTAGCACAAGTAGGGGATTTTTACACCTTACTAGTAGTACTAGTGAGATCAAAAATGTTCACTAGTGTTACTAGTGGCATGGTTTTGTTTTTTACTAGTGTGACTAGTAGAAGAAAGTTTGTCTCACTCGTGAGCTTCTGAACGTCAGATGTAAAGGCTTTGGCTGTACTAGTGCTCATCTGCGCATCACTAGTTCGCAACTAGCATGCCACTAGTATACAATTACACACTACTAGTCCAACATTTCTGTAACATGTGAGACATTTCTGCACACTGGTAGGACAACTTTGTCATACTGGTAGGACAGCTACATCTTGCTAGTGAGGTAAAACTGTGCACTAGTTGACAATTCTGTACCACTAGTGCTACTAGTCATCATAAATTTCTACTTGTTAACATCTAGTGCTGCATTAGTAGTACTAGTAGCATACAGATGTCAACTTGTGCAAAGAATTTCCTCACTAGTAAGATGTAGCTGCCCTACTAGTATGCCAAAGTTGTCCTACTAGTGTGCAGAAATTTCTCACATGTTACAGAAATGTTGCACTAGTAGTGTGTAGTCACACACTAGTAGTGTGTAATTGCATACTAGTGACAAGCTAGTTGAGAACTAGTGATGGGCAGATACGCACTAGTACAGCCAAAGCCTTTACATGTGACATTCAGAAGCTCACTAGTGAGACAAACTTTCTTCTACTAGTTACACTAGTAAAAAACAAAACCTTGCGCTAGTAACACTAGTGAGCATTTCTGATGTTACTAGTACTACTAGTAAGGTGTAAAAGTCCCCTACTTGTGCTACTAGTGGATATTTTGCCACTTACTAGTGCTACTAGTGCACATTTTGGCCCTCACTAGTAGTACTAGTAAAGTAAAACATGCCTCACTAGTAGCACTAGTAGACATGTTGGCCTTTTCTTGTAGTACTATTAATATGATCAAGGTCTCACTAGTGCTACTAGTAGACTGTTTGGCTTTTACTAGTTTTACTAGTAAGGTAAAGCACATCCTCACTAGTACCACTAGTGGATATTTTAGCTTTCACTAGTACTACTAGTGAGCATCTTCGCTAGTACTAGTAAGAAAGAAACCACTCCACTAGTACTACTAGTGGACATTTTGTCTCTTACCAGTACCTCTAGTGAGGTCAAAATGCTTTACTAGTGCTACTAGTGGGTATTTTTGCGGTACTAGTAGGGTCCAGGAGGCTACTAGTGCGTGACACATGCCTACTAGTTGGGTCTAGTAGTGTCACTAGGGCTGCACAGTAGTTTACTAGCAAGGTTTGATTGCATACTAGTAGTCCAAAAGTGGCACTAGTAGTGGAAATAAACGTGACAAGTAAGACACAGTCATTATACTAGTGCACCCTAGTCATTATACTAGTGTGCCAAATTGTCTTACAAGTGAGGAAGAAGTGTGTACTAGTACATGGACTTAAAGTTGGATATCAAAGATATCTAATAAATGCTCAAACGGCTTTCCATAGTTTAGCTTTCTTTGAAACTGATACTTCCAGATTTTCTACTGCATTTGCATCTCCTCATAAAACTCAGACTCCCAATTGACTATCTTCATGCCTCTTTCATGTTACTCCCTGGTACCCTAGACACCCGGGTGGTAACAGAAAGCTAAGGCTTTTTTTGTGAGAATCTTTTAGCCTAGCATGCCATGCCATGAGTGTCACAACTCCAAATCCTCATGTATGTCACAGGCAGGTGCAACTGCAAAGGAATATATGCAAGTGTTTCTAAAATGGTCCAGCAGTGAACTGACTCTCACCCTTTTGCTATGCATTAGCTCTGTCTGCATGAAGATTCACTCACCTCACCATGCTAAATGTTTAACATGGCTCTAACAGGAGGGCACTCATACATATTTGTGATCACTAAGAGGTAATCATCCTCTATAGGGCACTGAACTATATTATCCAGATAATTAAGCATGGTGGGGGGAAAGCTTTGACATCACAATAAATGTAAAGTACAATGTCCTGACAGAGTATAGATGTGAATGTTATAACCTAATTCATAAGCATGATACAAAATCGCAAACACACACAACTCATAGACGCAACAGGATTTGATGTTATGCAAATGTGCTTCATTTTACATCTACACCTATGTAATTTGCATTTTTAGACATGTTTTAGTACATCGCAAGATAAGAAACAATGTGACTTGGGACTACTTATACCCTTTTCACAGAACCATAAAAAAAAAAAAAAAACTAGCCCATCCCTTTGAGAATATCATGAAGCTGTCTAAAACTGAACTTCAGAGTTTTCCACCTTCCTGTCTACTGCTTCGCTAACTTTATTTGATTAGCACACAAATATTTGCAAGTCATTTTCTATTCTTTACACACACCTCCTTGCATTCACAGTGTCTTCTCTTCCACGGCTCAAACTTTAGAGCTGTTCTTTCTATTCTAATTATATATTGCTGTCTCCTCAGGTTCTTTGATCGCTTTGTCCGTTTCATCTTTCCTAGTTCCACTCCCTCTTTGATTCTCTGTTTCTCCCCCTTTCCTTATCCGTCATCTCCACATAGAAACTCTCCATTACCAGCAATGCCAACATCTCTAGTGATCCCTTACTTCATTTCTTTAAGCACAAAAGATAGCGAGAGCTGTGACAGACAACTGCGAATATTTTAATCACAAACCAACTGGTGAAGTGTGATTTTATTTCAGATGAAGACATGGGGTTGGGGATGTCAATGAAAAAAATAAATGGATAAGCTCCAACAACTAAAAGTAGAAGAAAGGTCTATTTTTTATTCCCTCAGTATGTCATTAGATAAATATGGGTGTTATAGATGAGATCATTCAGCGTACTCGGTCCACTTCTATCAGAGCATTCACATACAAGGACACACCCATACGTGTACCATCTCACTAAAAGACATCAACAAAGTGACTCGCACACACTTCGCACTCACATTTTCTTGGTAGGGGAATCAACTATTACAGTGACTGTCGGTCATTACGCCTTATTCCCCCAGTGACGGATGTAACACTTTGTGGCGCGGCAAAATGTGTTTTGGAAATGTGTTTGGAATTGCTTTCTGGCAGTGCTGAATGCTTTTGGAATGAGATCATAACAGGCTGAGAGCCACTGTAATACGATTGAGGAGCATGTGGCAGGGCACCACTTCGGTGTGAAAGGTGTCTGTGTGTGCACAAGCTTCAGGTACATTCCCTACATTTGACAGGTGTGTGTTTGTGTGTTACGGCGGAGTGGTGATTGAATGTACATGCTTATTTGTGTAGGTCATGGAGAAAGTGCATTAGTACACATATTTATATGTGACACTGACAATTTTGTGTGGGCTTGCCAGACCTGACAATTTATATTCCTGCAAAGTTAGACTGTTTTTGAGTTTGTCACCTGCATTATGTTTTACTGAAACCTTGCATATAAGCAATAAAAAATGTTATGCATTTATGGAAGCTGTGATTTAAAGGTTTGTCTGTAAGGATGCAGATGCAATAAAGTAAATTACCAGTCCTGTGTTTGGTGTGTGTTTCTATCCTTTTCAGGGATTGAAACATCCCACTAGTATTTTCTAAAAGTGAAGAACAAAGGTCAACAAGTTTCATACTGTTGGTTTCCAAAAACATTTGACTTAGAACCACAAGATTATACATTCCCTTGATATATTTGCGAAAAACCCTAAAATAGTCTCATTGCAGTTACATTATAATACAGTGAAAAAAAGAAAAAACTAATCACTACATTTATTTGTAAGGGGGAGACAAGTTTGATTTATTAAATTCTGCATTAGGCCTTGCAGAATCCTATTTTATTGAAATACAACTAAATGCTGCTTCAGTTTTTTTTGTTTTTACTTTTACTTTCCTAATCAACTTGCATTTGACCCTTTTAATGTGTTTTTTGTCAGATACCAAATTAATTTAAGATTGTTGTTCAAATACCAAAAATTTGTATAAATCATGTAGGATACAAGTGAGCCACATTAGGCACATACAGAATCAAACAAATGGTCAAATCTTAGTGTAGATTTTATTGATGTTGCTCTTTCTTAAATGAGATTTTCAAATTGAGTTACAACATTTATTTTTGACCGAGCAATGCTTTTTTATTATCAGCGTTCAATTCAGCTAAAACCTGCAAAAATCACTTGGCTTCACAGTCCAAGGGGCTTCCATTCCCTTAAGAAAATGTTGTAAGTTATGTTTTATGTTTGTTTAATTATTTACATAACATACAATTATGTAAATTTTTTACCGCTAAGTATTCATTAAATATCTAAATTAATCTTAATTCTGTGTTACATAGTTCTATGGGGTATACAATATCTATAATGGATATCTACAGTCTGAGCAAGCATTTAGAAGTTTAAAACAACTGTAACTGTAACAAATTAGGCAGCGCATTTCCCTTTCCCATCCTATAATAGAAAAACAGACTGAAGCACCTATTTTATTTTGTGTCAGTGCAGATGAACAAACACATTATATGCATGGAAGATACACACAAAAAAAAGACACCACTCGCATTTTTACAAACAACTGCCAGGAAGGAGGTAGGAGCCTCAGTCATCACTACAGAAACCCCACAGCCCCAGGCCATCCAGGATAAATCAATGCACCTCAGCCTCATTGATCCAAGATGTGGATACCAGCCTTGCATATATTAAGCTGGTGTGATCCTCTGCTGTGTAATCCAACTTCTCTCAATTTGAAACTTTACACTTTAGAAACCTCCTGTACTCAAGAGTTTCCAAACTTTTACTCAAACTAAATTAGCATTCCAAGGAAACCAGTAGAAAAAAGTCACCTTGATTATATTAGCTCAAAGGAACCATAGTAACTGTTACAGAATGAAATAAGTCAGAGATTTAAGTAATCCATAAATAATTAATGGTGAATGATAGCTGAAAGAGCGGATCTTCCATATCTCATTGCAGCCAATCCCAAATGGGATCCACTGGCAAACAGTACAAATGGTCTACCAAAACCTTGTTTGAAATGAATATTGAATTAGCCATATTTAATTCAGACTGGCTTTTAATATTGTATTACAGAGAAGAACAAAATAAAATCCGTCCAAGACACACTCATCATGAAAGAGATGCGCAGGAAGTGTAAGAGGACATGAGCATCTCTAATGTTGGCCAACATCAATCGATTCATTAAATGTGGAGTTGGGACACATGAGGCATGACCTTAAAATTAATTCACTACACACATCCTAAAGTAGGGCTCAAAGTTTTGGATCAATCTGAATATACAGATGACCTCCTCAACAAGCTGAAACCCAGACTTTCAATTTTAGAATATTTATCTCGGCACACTTGGCAGGACAGACTGTTGAAAAGTGTATTTATCTGATCCAGAATTTATATGACAGGCATAGTTTCTCACATAAAAGCAAAAAAAAAACTGTCTTAGCAGGACAAATGTAGACACACACACACACTATAATATCAGCAGGTCACACAAACTTGACGTCTGCTAGGAGATGCCCTTGGGTGAGCAGGATTTCAGCCAGACTACCGCCTTCCACATGTCAAACAGACAAATGCATCTGTATGTGTGTGTGTTGTCCCCCTAAAGATAACATCTTCCGGCAGAAGAATTCAAATGTCCTCTTGAAAGCAAAGGAAATGTGTTTCGGTAAAGTGTTTTCAATGTATTGTGTGTTTACTATTTTCTGAAAAGCCTGGAGCAAACATTCATGCACATAACTTTTAGACCTTTTGTTAAGTTACAACTATATATTTGAATGTTTTATTTAGATTTTATCTGATTGACTAACACAAGGTATCGCATAGTTGTGAAATAACAGATCAAGCTCAATCAGATGATGTGTGATGAGTATCTGTGTACATTAGTTTTAAAGTTTCACCACATCTGAATTGGATTTTGGTTCAGACTTTGACTGGGCCATTTTAACAAAAACAGACTTTGACTGTACCTCTGGGTGTTTGCTGAAAGGTGAACCTCCACCCAAGTCTCAGTCCTCTGCAGCTTCTAATCATCTAGCATCATCTGTGAACAGTTGTCTTGCCCCTGCTAAAGAAAATCATCCTCACACCATGAAACTAACCAATCCTATGTTTTTCTGTAGGGATAGCATGTTTGGGGACATGTACAGTGTTGGATTGTCCACCATTTGGATTGCGGTAGCAAAGACCACATCAGATTAACAGATAGAAAAATACCTCAAAACTAACCCTTTTAGTTAGGGTTAGTAGTTGTGAATTACTTATACAACTACCCTCAATGTATTTGGAGTTTTGGACCATGTTGTAAACTAATGCAACTGGAATTGTATTTTAGTTTTCTACCCACAAATACACTCAGCAAAAAAAGAAACATCCCTTTTTCAGGACTGTGTATTTCAACAATAATATAAAAATCCAAATAACTTTACAGATCTTCATTGTAAAGGGTTTAAACAATGTTTTCCATACATGTTCAATTAACCATAATCAATTAATTAACATGCACCTGTGGAATGGTCGTTAAGACCTTAACAGCTTACAGAAAGTAGGCATTTAAGGTCACAGTTCTAAAAACGCAGGACACTAAAGACACTTGTCTACAGACTGTGAAAAACACCCAAAGAAAGATGCCCAGGGTCCCTGCTCATCTGCGTGAACGACCAGACAGGAGTGGCAAAAAGTGCTCTTCACTGATGAGTCACGGTTTTGTCTCACCAGGGGTGATAGACGAATTCGTGTTTATCGTCGAAGGAATGAGCGTTACACCGAGGCCTGTACCCTGGAGCAGGATCAATTTGGAGGTGGGGGGTCCGTCATGGTCTGGGGCGGTATATCACATCACCACCGGACTGAGCTTGTTGTCATTGCAGGCAATCTCAATGCCTTGCGATACAGGGAAGACATCCTCCTCCCTCATGTGGTACCCTTTATGCATGCTCATCCAGACATGATCCTCCAGCAGGACAATGCCACCAGCCATACTGCTCGTTCTGTGTGTGAGTTTCTGCATGACAGCAATGTCAGTGTTCTGCCATGGCCAGCGAAGAGCCCAGATCTCAATTCCATTGAGCACATCTGGGACCTGTTGGATCGCAGGGTGAGGGCTAGGGCCATTCCCCCCATAAATGTCCAGGAACTTGCAAGTGCCTTAGTGGAAGAGTGGGGTAACATCTCACAGCAAGAACTGACAAATCTGGTCTAGTCCATGAGGAGATGTACTGCAGTACTTCAAGCAGCTGGTGGCCACACCAGATACTGACTGGTACTTTTGAGCCTCCCTTCATTCAAGGACACATTATTCTATTTCTGTTAGTCACGTGTCTGTGAAACATATTCAGTTTATGTCTTATGGTGTTGACTCTTTTAGTGTTCATACAAATATTTACACACATTAAGTTTACTGAAAGTAAAAAACAGTTGAAAGTCAGAGGACGTTTCTTTTTTTGCCGAGTTTAGCATTTTGCATGTGGGCCAAAAACTACCTTTGGTCTGACCAGAGTACATTCTTCCACATTGTTGATCGGTTTCCAACATGCCTTGTGGCAAACTGCATGTGATTTCATAACCTGAGCCATGGGTCTTCTGTAGCTCCTCTGGAGTTACCTCAGCCCTCTCTGTTGCTTCTCCAATATATATGCTCTACTTGCTTGTCTGTCCGTTAAGGTGGACAGGTGTGTCTTGTATGTTTGCATTTGGAATGATGGATGGAACCGCGCCATTAAATTATCCAAGCTCTGCATTTTGTTTCATAGCTAACTGATTTAAATTTTTTTACAACTGTATCCCTGACCTGAAAACCATGTCCTTTTCCTTTCTAATTCAAAATTGTGCAGTGCTTTGTGTTCGTCTATAATATAAACGCCAAATAAAACACATTGAGTTGTGTGGTTGTAATGTGGCAAACTTTGTAAAGGTTCACTCTTGAAAGGCGCAGTAGTTCTGGACAGCTGTGATGCAACATTTATTGGGTTTATCTGTTTAAAGCAGATTAATTTTAATAAGCATTACTGGCCTTCATCTGTCCTTATATTGCGATGACAAACTCTTGCAGCTGCTCTACATTTTTACTGAAATGAAAGCTACTCAGCAGGAGCAGCCAAGGCTAAATCCTAGCAAAGAAAGTCCTTGAAATACTGTGAACTAATTAAAGGGATTTATCACATACTACACAAAAGGCAAGGTATGCATGAATGAATTACATTCTTTGTAGCTGCAGTGTTCATCAGCAACACCCCCACACCTGGTAGACCACAGCTAGTTTAAACAGTAGGAATTAATTTAACAGCCTGCGCCAAAACCCTTATATGTATATGCCTAATATGAGACATATACCAGCAAATCATTAGAAACAGATTCATTTGAAAATATTTCACACTATTCATTAATAACAGGTAGGCAGAGAGAATGGGGAACAAGCTGGCCATTATTGCAAAAATGATACATGAGACATTGCTTATTTGCAATAATAATCACATATGCTTCACGCCACTATTTATGTGTTTAACAATCATTAAGAGAAAGCTGATGAGAACTAAAACATAAGATTTATTTAATAATTAGAAGCTTTCACAGTCCACCAGGAGCAATGGCTTTACACAACAATGACCCCTGATGACAAATCTTAGAACTTTATATATTAGAGATATAGTTAAACACAAACAAGAACATCTTTAGCCAACTTTCTTCAAGGTGAAAAACAGAGCAAGTGAAACATGAGGCATTTTAACTTGTTTGGCATTATGTGTTTGAATATTCTGATTAAGACTCAACATAACTACCCCACAAAACACAGGAGAAATTTAGTAGAAAGGCAGCATTTCTCAGGTTAGTGGTTTTAGAAAAGTATTGCACAATTAAAAGCAGGTAGAATGGCCCACTTGTAAAAATAAATATCTGGTTTGGAGTCTTCTTTGCATGCATTGTTGTACCCATCAGACACTGGGTCGTGTTTCTGCATAGTCAAAGCTGAGAACTGAAATGTATGAACATTCGACTTACCCAAAAAGATCAATATAGTAACTAGAAGTAACTGCATAGATGGTACAGAAAGAGTCACACATAAGATGCAGCCCCTCAGATTTCATTTTACACAGAAGCAAATCATCCCAGCATCCAGCAGACTGGTTTTCTTCTATTGTACAGATGCTAGGCAGCTTTTCCTCACCTAGCACCAAAATATCTCTTGACACCTTCTCAAAAACACCTGCACTAAGATATAAATATTTATAGTAGTATGCTGTCAAGCTAAAGGTGCTAATTACGGTATAATATTTTGCATAGTCAGCAAATACGGTTTGCACTCCCACCTGCCATCCTTATCTTGGAAATCTTTTGCCTCACAAGCTTAAAAATCAGAAAGTAGCCATGTGATTTGTGCCATTAATATTTATGGCCACATCAAAACACAGCAGAATCTATTTTTAGTAATGCAGTGTCTACCGGTACACAGATGTAGAGTCAAATAGTATCTTGTGTTTATACCTGGCATTCAAATGCTGGAAAATATTTTCTCAAAGCGGATTTTAGATGAAACGCACCACAACACACACAGAGAAGTAACATTTCTTATCTGTTCTGTTGATTATACTGCATGTCTGCAAAGTTAACATAGTTTTATTTTATTTTGTATATTATGTTCCCAGATGTTTCCTGATTCCGACTTAGTTATCCTCCCAAACAATGTCCAGGTAAGTTTATTCTTTTTATTTGGTTCTATTTTTCTTTTCTGGCAAGCAAAAAGTATCACTGGGGCGTTATCAACCCCATGATGTTCTAAAAAAAAAAAAGGTATATCGGAGTTCCATTTGGCTAAAAAAAGTATGAATAGGAGGACATGATTGTCCACAAGGTCAGAGTGGCTCACATACACAGATCTCCAGGATTTAAAGCAACGGGATATTTAAGGCAACAGCATATCTGTTACCCAACCAGCTCACTACCTGAGCAGATAGCACAACTAGTTTACCAGCTCTTACCAGGAGTCATACTCTCTAAAAAGCTGAATGATAAAGTTACTGTAGTCTATAGTCACTAATTACTTGACAACAAATTAAACTGGAGAGTGTTAATGTCCAAATACTTACATTTTTAAATTAATTAAATTAATTTTAAATTAATTAAACCATGCACATTTGCTTTATGCAAATAAAGCTGACAAAATTAATAAAAGTTGCTTTATAGTTTAACACATCTTTGCCTTTGATCTATTATGAGATCAGTCTGAATTGCAAATGATGATTTTCTAATTGTGGATGCAGGCCATCATAGCTAGTTTTTGTCTCAGACCATCCATCCATTATCTACTCTATATCCATCCATCCTCTACTGGGCTGTGGGGGGCTGGTTCCTATCTCCAGCAGTCATGGGAAGAGAGGCGGGCTACACCCTGGACCGGTACACAGTCCATTGCACAGGACCATTTATCAGATCATTTGTTGCAAAACCTTGTGGGCCATGCTATTAGTTCCTTATGTTTGTTTTAGTATTTATTTTAACTTCACAGTAAAGTCTAGCATAAATAATAAAAACTAATTATAATAAAACTAATTACATGTTAAAGCTAGTTAATTTATGCCATACTTTAAAATGTTTGTAGACAAGCTGACATAAGTAATTATGAGTAGGATGTCTAAGGGAAAGAAACTTTGCAACACTAAAGACATTAGCTGGAGTAATCTAGTAAAATAACAGGTACCGCCTTATTTACTGATAATCATGTCCTTACTGCAGGGTGAAACACAGTGCCATATACAACAGATGGTAGAAATGCAAAAGGCAGGCAACAAAGCCATATACAAGGTTACTGGAAGGCCAAAACAAAGTCCTTCCTCATTTAAATGTTTATGCAGCAAAAATCTGGACACATCCATGGACATGTACAAATAAATATCCATGAAGGCCATAAAGTTCACACAGAGGGAATCCAGGTGCCACACTAACACGCCCACACACCATTGACACCATAAAATATGCATTATCCGTATCAGAATGTCTGGTTCATTTTTAGAAAAATAACCATGATTGCTGGGTTTATTTTTTTTCTTTATTTCCTAAAATGATGAATACTTTGTACAAGCAAAAGTCCTTCACAAGGAAAGAAGGAACAGAGACTGTGGGGAATACTGTATGAAGTACATCTAAGAGGCATATGGTGTCAATGTGAAAATAAGATGAAATAGGATCAAGCGAGACTGCCAGCCTGAAGTTGTTTACTAATCCCTTATGCGAACAAAAATAAAATGGGAATATTGAAGGGAACAACTTTAAAAAGGTATCAGGATCAAAGCCTCCAACAAGCTTTTATTAAGTATGGCTCCTAAATTTAATTTAGGAGAGTTAGTCTTTCACCTTTACAAACAGTGCCTTGGAAGAATGCTCATATATCTTATAAACCTGAAAAACTAGGGGTGCACCGATCCCACTTTTTCAGTCCCGATATGGATGCCTGGGCTTTGTGTATCTATCGATACCCGATACCGATCCGGTACTATTGTTGAATTAATAATAAACTGTATACCCTCCACCTTATACCTCACTTGAAGAGACTAACGATACCAGACTTTACTAACTAAACATACCCAAGACTTTTTTTCCTTTTTGACCCCTCTCCTTTTGTTTTGCTGGGCTGCAGGAATTCAGCGTGCTCCTTAGCATAGTGTTTCTGGATGTGCTTGATTAAAGTGGTAGTGTTGTACTTTGCAGTAAAACCAACTCCCCTCAAAACATTTACTTTGCAGACATTGCAAACAGCCGACGAACTAGTTGGAGTGGCAAGCGTGAAATATCTCCAAACAGCCAACCTCTGGCTCGCTCCATGTTGCTTCTAGCATGCGACACACGTGAAGCTGACGAATGAAATACATTCTGCTGCGACGAAAAAATGCAAAAAAAAAAAAACCTGGATCGGCCAGAGGATCTGTTCATTTTTCCAATCCCCGATCCAGCTATTTTGTCAGTATCGTGGCCGATATCTGATCCAAATATCGGATCGGTGCACCCGTAATAAAAATACGGACCTAAGTACATTTTATGTGATAGACCAATAAAATGAAAGGAATTGTTTTTACAAATCAAAATCTGAAAAGTGTGGCATGCATTTGCATTCAGTTAATACTTTGTAGAACCACCTCTTGATCAAAGTCTTTTGGTGAATGTCTCTACCAGTTTTACACATCTAGAGACTGAAACGTTTGCCCACCTTTTTTGCAGGACAGCTCAAGCTCAGTCAGACTGAATAGAGGTTTCATGACAGATACTCAACTTAATACGGGTCTAGACTTTGACTGGGCCATTGCTCACTAACATTTGCGTCCAGCCGTTAAATTTGTGTCTCCTTTGATTACATTTACCACAACTGTCTTTGTTTTTTGGTTTGAGAATAAAGAAAAACGGCTTTTATTAAAAGAAAAAGTTTATTTGAATGAAATGATGAAATGTTAAACATTTATTGGAAATAAAGGGAGAAAGTATGGTAAGAAAATTATTTGTTGTACTATTAGTATTACTCTGTTGAGAACATTCTATGTAAATACAGTTCATACTGAGGGTCATATCTTTCACAAAAAATATCTTCTTTTATTAACTCTGGGTCAAACTGATGTGGTTGCACTGCTGTGTTCAAAACCGATGGGTTCTGTTTCCTGACCTTCGATACAGAGGGCATCAGCTCCTGCTGCCGGAAAAAGGGGTGGTGTAAGAGGTTAAGAGAGCCACTTCTCTCCTCAGCAAGACCTGCCCTTGCAAGACTTTTTGATAAGTTACAAAACTAAAAATAAGTGATAGTATGATGAAAGAGTACCGGATCCATTCTGTTAACCTCCAAGGAAGCATGCATCGTTGAAGGGCATTTCAGCAGGAAAACACAGATCGTATTCTTTGGAGCTACTGGGATTCACAAGAACAGGCTGGCACCTCTTCAGTCCGTTTGCATATGTCAATATTAGCTGCTTCAAAGAGGATTTAGTGTGGTAGGAGATATCCGTGCCGATAACTTACTACTGCACCCTGGTTTTTCTAAGCACTCAGAAGAGGAACACACAAAAAGCACCCAGAAAAACTTATTTTAGGAAATCTCTCTTACATGCAGCCGTCAGGCCCAGGTTTGTTACCACTGATTTAGAGAAATTAAACTTTTACTGTTTAACCTGTGAGCTAAACACATTATGCATGTCTTGTTCATGTCTCCAGAAAAAAAATAATGAGATCATTTTCGGATTACAGTAATGTACCATATTCTGTGGGGGGTTGAAATATTTTTTTAGACGATCTGATGCATTTCTGTTGCTGAAGATGAACCCCCTTTTTAAGTCATCTAAATGTCTTTTCCTGTCTAAATTGTTCAATGGAATTTTCTGTTATTCAATAACATGGTGCAAGATTGCAGGCTTTATGTGCTCTTCAGATTGTAAAGTCCCCTAAGGGAATTTTTTGGGTTTCTGGCACTGGACTTTTCAAATATGCATAAAATACGTGCTTAAAATACATTAAAATCTCTATTCAGAACATTGAGCTTTATATCCAAAACAAGGTCAGAGAGATGAAGAGATTATGTCAAAAAAGTAAAGATGGATGCAGACAAGCATGCTCAGACATTACCATGTGACAGACTGACAAAGATCTTTGCCTTCAGTCTTATAGGCTGCTGTACTCTTTGCATCTCTCTGCAGATTCTGATAAGAATAAGAAACTATAAAAACTGTATAAAATCTTGAGGTTAGCTCTTTGGCTACAGTTAATGTCATTTAATACACTCATCACACAACCTTATCTATAAAGCATATTTGGCATATTGTTGCACAAATACAAGATAAGTTAATGGAATATTCAATAGTCATTCCAGAGATAAATATACTTAATTAGTGGCCACTTTTTAAAGTAAACTAATATGGTAGGGACCATTGGAGATAGGCATAACCCCCCATGTGACCCTGCATCGACAAATGGGTATAGTCGATAGATGGAGGTATATGTATAGTTGTATCTCTGTCATTTTAAATCACACAGAATTAAGTAATATTAAAAATTAAAAAAACAGACTGTGTGTAACTGATAACACACAAAGTGATATATTTCAAGATTAGCTGTTTTTATTTATGATTAAAAGCCAAATTCAGTCTATGAGAAAATTTCAAAATTACATAAGAATAAAACAAAAAGTATTATGGACATCTTAGGGCTTACATGATCATGGGGAAGACTGCTGAATTGAAATTTGTCCAGAGACAGTCATTGACCACAACTAGTGACAGTAACCCATAAATACTAGACAAGGCAAGGCAATTTTATTTGTTTAGCACACTTTCAACAACAGGGTAATTCAAGGTGCTTTATATGATTAGATGATTTAAAAAAAGAAGAAAAAAAACAACAACAACAAAAAAACATTGAATATAACATTGGAAATTAAAAGTAGCAAATTAGCATGAAACACATAACACAAGAGAAACGTCAATAAAGCAAGAGAGCATGACATATGACAATAATTTACTCAAAGGCTATTCTAAACAGATGAGTTTTCAGTCTCAATTTAAAGCAGTTCAGAGTTTCAGCAGCTCTGCACTCGTCAGGAAGTCTGTTCCCAATAAGGGGAGCATACTGTAGAAACTGAAAGCTCCTTCTCCATGTTTGGTTCTGAGTCTAGGGATGTTTAGTAGGCTAGAGTTGAAGGGACTCAGTGGACCTGTCTTGGTGGTTGGTAGAGTACGGTGACAACAGGTCTTCAACATATTTTGGTGGTAACCCATTCAATGACTTACAAACTATTAGGTGTATTTTGAAATTTATTCTCTGAGCTACAGGGAGCCAGTGCAAAGACTTTAGAACTGGGGTGATGTGCTCTACTTTCTAGTTTCTAGTGAGGACGCGAGCAGCAGCATTCTGAATCAGCTGCAGCTGTCTGATTAACTTTTTAGGCAGACCTGTGAGGACGCTGTTGCAGTAATCAATCCGACTAAAGATAAACGCATGGATTAGTTTTCCGAGGTCCCGTTGCAACATTAGTCCTTTAATTATAGATATATTATTTAGGTGATAGAATGATGACCTTAGTATTGCTTTTATGGGTACCCTGGAGGTCCAGGTCTGAGTCCCTTGCTACACTTAGATTTCGGACCTTGTCAGTAATTTCTAGCTGTATTCACTGAAGCGGTGTGCTGACACTTGATTGTTGCTCTTTAGGACCAAAGATAATTACTTCAGTTCTGTTTTTATCTAGCTGGAGAAAGTTACAGCACACCATCCATTGATTTGCTCAATGCATTCACTTAGGTTTTGGATGGGTTTAAAGTCACCTGGTGACGTAATGTAAAGATGAGTGTCATCTGCATAGTTAGTGGGAGCATGTAGATATTAAATTGGAGGGGCCCCAGGATGGAGCCCTGGGGTATCCCACATTTGATTTCTTTCTGTTCTGATGAAAAATTGCTTATCGACATGAATAATGTGACTTTACGTGACCTTGGAGGTTCAGGTCTGAGTCAATTAATACACCCAGGTTTCGGGGCCTGATCAGTAGTTTTTAGCTGTATTAATTGAAGCTGTGTACTGACTCTTGATCGTTCCTCTTTAGGTCCAAAAATAATTACTTTACTTTTGTTTCTGTTCATCTGGAGAAAGAAAGTTATGGCACATCCATCCATTTATTTGGTAAATGCATTGATTTAGGGTTTAATGGGTTCATAGTCACCTGGTTACATTGTAATGTAAAGCTGAGTATTATCCGCGTATTTATGGTAGCTAATCGTATTGGTTGCTATAATCTTGCTTAGTGGGAGCATGTAGATATTAAACAGGAGAGGCCTTAAGATGGAGCCCTGGGGCACCCCACATGTGATTTCTGTTCGTTCTGATGAAAAGTTTCTTATTGAAACAAAGAAGTCCCTGTTCTTTAGGTAAGACTCAAACCAGCCAAGTACTCTACCAGAGAGTCCGACGCGGCTCTCCAGTCGTTCCAATAATTTATTATGTTCAACAGTGTCAAATGCTGTACTAAGGTCCAACTGAACCAGCACAGTGGTTCTACTACAGTCTTGATTTATGCGGATGTCATTGAATACTTTGACGAGGGCAGTCTGAGTGCTGTGGTGAGCACGGAAACCAGACTGAAAAACATCAAAACGGTTTGTCATTGTTAGGAAGCTATTTAATTAGTGAAACACAGGTTTTTCAATGATCTTACTGATGAATGGAAGATTTGAGCTCAGCCTGTAGTTCTGCATTAACGTGTTGTCCAGATTCTTCTTCTTTAGCAGTGGTTTAATAACTGCTGTCTTCAAAGCCTGGGGGAAGACACCTGATAGCAGGGATGAGTTAACAATTTAAACCAGATCAGACCCACTGACAGGCAGAACTTTCTTAGAAAAGCTGTGGGTAGGATATCAAGGCTGCAAGAGGAGGAGCTTAGTTGGATGATTTTTTTCAAGGTTTTTTTGGTTTAATTTGTGGAATTCAGACATTTTCTCCACATTGGTGTTGATTGGGGATGGCATTGGTAGTGGGTTGGGTATTGAGGTACAGATTGACCGTCTAATTGTTATCTTTTCAGTGAAAAAGCTGCCAAGTTCATTGCAGGCCCTGGTAGAATTTAGTTTAGGGGCTACTGTCACTAAAGGATTAGTTACTCTTTCCACTGTTGCAAATAAAGTGTGCGAGTTATTTATTTTTCTGTTGATTTCAGAAAAAAACGATTCCCTTGCATCTTTTGGAGTTGATTGATATCTGTTCAGTCTGTCTTTGTAGATCTCACAGTGAACCTGAAGTCGAGTTTTCCACCATTTTCTCTCGGCTCGTCCACATTCCCTTTTTTCACTATGTACCAGTGGATAACTAGTCCACGGAGACTTCTTTCTACCTGAGACTACTTTCACTATAGTTGGATCAATGGAATCCATGATGTCTGAGATTTTCGCAAGGAAATTATCTACCAGCTTGTTTACTGAGTTTGAGTTGGGAGATAAGGGGGATGCAGTGGGAGGGTAAATAATAAGGCTTTTCCTAAAAAAAAATTAACCTTTCACAATTATGCTATAGTTTGAGATGAAACTCTGTAGTGCACAGTAATACATTTAACTGATACCAGTTAATGACACTAGCAGATTTTAAAGCTATTTAAAAAGGAGATTAAATTTTTTTTTTCAATATTTATATTTGCAGCTCCAGAGAGTGGTGACTCAAAGAAGTGGTTATGTGGCTTCAGCTGACCTTAAGATACAGTCACTGACAACAAAACCAAGTCTTTGCCTCACATGCACAACCTCACACACGTTTAAAATGACAGACGGGATCTGCGACCCTCAGTGGGGCCAGGGACAGATCCGAGGTTTCAGTGTCATCAGAGCTGGCAGTCAAACACCAGGGAAAAAATATCTGCATTGAGCACAGATAGTGAGGTACAAAGAGAGAGCGGGGGGGCTTAGGTAAATGGCACCCAAAATCCAACATTAAGCAGTAGTTAGAAGAAGTGAAAGATGACTTGCTCCAAATCAACTGCCCTCCCCTGATAATGTGCTTATTTTGGTGTCGCAGCAGAAAGTTAATACAAGGAAAGAAAGAAAGAATAAAAACAGACTAGAGGCACAGTGGGATGTAGCCAGGTAAAGTGAGCAGCACAGCTGGGTAGGACTGGTTTCTGGCCTGTTTCCTCAGGGCAAGATGAGAATTGAAACCACCAGATGCAAAATCCTTTTTGTAATTTCAACAACTGAAACTTTCTGTCAAAGTCTCCAACAATAAATCCTCTTACCTCCATCACTGCTATCCAAACTTTAACCACTAGAGTCTCTTTATAAAAAGAAAAATTCCTAGCACGCATCTATCCATCTCTCCTCTCCACTTACATTACCTCCAACTTTCTTTGCACTTACAATACTTCTTTCCTTCAGCCGAACCACTTTCCCTCTCCTACCTAGTTCTCCCCAACCACTCCCTGCCTCTCTCAACTGCTCTTTCCTCTCTGTCGGCGACCATTAGTTCAGCTTGGCTGGTGATATCCCCAGCAGAGACCCCCTCTAACCTTACACTGCTAAAGGGAGGGGGCAGAAACACCTTTTAAGAAGCAAAACATCCTTGAATGGCTCACAATACACAAGGGCACGTCACGCAGGGACCCTGTCTTGCGCTCTGCTGCTCCCCGTCTCTCCTATTTTGGCTCATTCTTTCTTATAGCTAATGCTTAACACAGAGGCATTAAGAATCAGTCCTCATCTAATTCTCATTCTGACAAAAAAAGACTTGTTTAAGGGTAGGAGTGTTGCTAGACATAAAGACATACTGGGACAGCCCACAACTGTGAAATCACCTGGTCTATACAGATGTACCTCAATAAATAATATAATTGAAAAGTTAAGTCATTTCAGTTATTCAGTCAAAAAAATATATATCAGAAAGATTAGCAAAAGAGTGATATATTTTAACATTTTAGTTTTTCTTTGATTATTGAAAATTGATATTTCAACTTCTCTGCCTACTGCATAAAGTTACTTTAAAAAGAAATTTTATTACATAAATGTTATGGCGTACACAATCATAGGAACGATTGTTTACTCGACAGCTGTCCAGCAGACAGTCATTGGCAGCAACCACAATGACGATAACCCACTAATATTAGTTATTTCAGAAGCTGGCTGTTCAAAATGCGGTATCCAATCACAATAATGGAAAGTTCGGTGAAAAGAAAAAGTGTGCCAACTTGACAGTACTGGCTCAAATCAACAATCAATGGTTAACCTTTGTCACTTTCATACTCTCAAACAAAAGCAATGGTAAACATCCATCCATCCATCCATTTTCTATACATTCAGACCAAAAACGAAAAACTGGAGGTATAATATAATTAAAAAAGAAAAACAAGCTGAAAAATGTTGCCACAGTTCCAAAAGCTAATTGTGATCCAATTGTAACTTCCTTGACCATGAAATGATACCTTTAGCAGCTGGATTCACACTGATATTATTAGTTCAGTAGTTATTCACAGAAATCACTTTAGGTAATGGCGGTTTTTGGATCACCCCCAAATTAAAATCACTTGTTCCTGATCCTATTGGAGTCATTTCCCAAAAACTGCATCAAAATCCACCTGTGACGTTTTAAGTTAGATTGCCAATTTACAGACAGACAGACCTCCTTGGTGGATGTAATGACAGAAAATCAGTCAGGTCACCTAAAGAGTACTGTGGACAAGAGATGTTATCACAATCTGAGTGATCTACAGAACCTTTCCAAGGTAGATTAGGCAGATATTGTCAGGTCATGATTCTGGATGATGATATACTTCAAACAGAGAAAACCAGAAACTAAATAAAAAAAGAAATACTTCAACAAAAACATTTATTCATCCAAGTTATTCCATCTTAACTTTTAGAATTTATCCTCTAACAGATTTTGGTTGAATTGTACAAGATGTCTCATCAAAAATGCTTACAAATTATTTATTATGGTCTTTTTTAACACCACAAAAATCTGCCATTTTAATAGAGCTGTGTAGATGTTTAATATCCACTGTATTACCTAAGGTAAATGGTCTATATATGGATTTGGTGACACCCATGATCCAGGGTTGATGCAGAGATTCGGACGTTTCAATTATGACCAGAATACCTTTATATATGTATCAAAAGAACTCCTAAACTTGTTTTCCCTAATCGTTTAAAGAGCAGTTTTTGACGGTTTATTTCCACATTATTTCCCATCCTTCATCACTAACTGAACTGTGGTGTCTATCCAATAATTAATCAATAAAAACAGATGTATGGTGCCTTCATTTGAAGCAGTGAATTCCACGAGTACTCTAATTATTAGGCTTTTTACTTCTCTTTCTGATTATTTTCTAATATGAGGATATTTCAAGTCTCTGCAGAGCAAGCATGTCAGTAATATTCATGAGGACATTTTATAGTATGTGAATGCAACACAATTAAAAAGCATGTGTGTAAATGAGTCCCGGGTTCTGACATTTTTTGCACTTTGCACTTTAAAGCCAGTTGCCTGTGAAAACTGTAAAACACCTGCTCACATTGTTTCTGGGTGTGATTTTTCTTTTTTTACTTCTGATTCATCCACAAGATTAAAATAGCTATTTTTGGATCCATGTTTCTCTGCAAGAGGAAATGCAAGGAGAATACATATCCAACTTTGACAGACAATATTGTCTCATGTGGGTGCAACTATCAATCCATCTATCCATCCCCTTATAGGAAATTAAGCAGACCAACAGAAAATAAACTTCTCAACAAACTTATTAACAGTGAATAAATTATAACTATGAATAGTTTGTGACTATCTTTTTGATCTGAAGACTTTTTTTCTCCAGCATGTGGTTTGTATTATTCTTAAAACTAAGATAGCCCTTGTTATTTTTTTTATTTTTTCACATTAAACCACAAACTTAAATACATTTTTATCAAAATCCTATGTAAGATCAAAACTATTTCTAGCAGATTTAAATCTAAAAATGTGGCATGCAAATGTATTCAGCTATTAGTGTTAGAATTTACAGCTGCAAGCTTTTTGGGATATCTACAGACAAATATTTTGCTCATCTTTTTTGTAAAGTAGTTCTAGGTCAATCACACTGGATGGAGACAACCAGTGAAAGTGAGCTTTCGAGTCTTGCTACAGATTCTCAATAGAATTTAGGTGCAGACTTTGACTGGGTCATTCTGCCACATGAATATACTTTGGTCATTTACATTGGTTTGGATACACTGTTTACAATTGTTGTCCCAGTGGAAGATGAACTTCTGCCCAGGTCTCAGTTATTTTGCAACCTCAAACAGATTTTTGCTTACTTGTGCATGATGAACAGAAGTCATTCCACACTATGATACTACCACCACAATGATTAATCATATGGATGATGTGTTCATGTTGTCTTGTAATGAGACAATCATAACATATTCTAGGGGTATATTACTTTTGCAAGGCTCTATATGACTTTTTGGGGATAACTAATAAATCCAAAAGGCAAATGAAAACTGCAGAAAACATTTTTCAGGAACCAGACTAGTTTTCTGCAGGAAACTCACTCTTCTCCTTTTGTTTTGAATGCAAAGCACCAGAGCAAGTTAGAAAAGTATTCAGAGTGCAGATCTCTGCCAAGGCAGCTCAGTCCCCCCCAAGACACTGATCCGGATCAACCCCAAATTCTAATCACGTATTCCTGCACCCATTGTAGACATTTTGTGAACATTTTAAAATTCATCTATAACTTTTTGACTACCTCCTTGGCGGAGGTAATCATGTTGTTTTGACTACACCAGAGAACTTGTCAACTATCCTGAAAAACTTGGGAAGAAGGTGGTTATAAACATTTTCAGATTGGCCCTGTATTTTATTTTAGCTCTACTGTATTTTCAACGCCAATGTGGCAACCATTTATGCACTTTGTTTTATGGTGAGAATTATATTTCTCAAAAATATGCCTGACTTGTGAAATGAGCAAAGGCACTTTTGTGAACCACTAAAAACTCAGCAGAGCATGTTAACTATAGTTAGCTAGAGAGTTTTCAGAGACCATGGGAGATGCAATTTTGTCCCCCAAATCAAAACATTAAACTAACCTGAACTATCAAACGTTTGCAAAAATTACCCCTCAGGATAAAAATGTATTTGTGTTAATATGAATGTCTTGGTCACAAATATATTTGAAATCTCTTCACATTTAGATTATTTTATGATGGCAAAACCGTCTTGGAAATCTGACAGTAACGAACTGGTTGGTACTTCACTAAGTGTAGGCTTAGTACAAATGGCTTTGACAAATTTAAAACCTAATCCTTAGCACTTAGCCCCACAGTCAAGCATTCTTGCTCTCCTACCATTTCCTCATCTTTCACCATTTGGAAGCATGTCAAATCAATGAAGCCTCAAGCTGACAGTAAATTTGCCAAGTTTGCACAATTTCTCATTTAGAAATATGTACTCTGTCTGGTGCATTCCTTGACCCATCAATAACCTCCAGAAATCTACTAATTTAAGTCTTCTGAAGGTATAACAAACAAGAGGTGAAAAATAGGTTTAATAGAACAAAATGACTGCTTTTGAGGATATGTGCATGAAAACAGGCAAAATCGTCAAACGACAAAAGATAGCAGCTTAATTTATGTGTGTATACATGTCTCCATAGGTCCTCAGAGGTTGTACCCTGTCAAGATGCAAACTTCAGTGTCAGCAAAATGACAGCCTATTGATCTTAAAAGGATTGTAGGAAGGCACTGACCTCTGGAGGAAGTGGGGAGGGGGGGTGACCATCTGCATCACATCTGTGCATTTAGGTTTTATGGGTCTACAAGACAGTTTCTACAATGATAAGATAATTAAACATTATGGGTGCTCCATTGAAGCATTTAGCCACATTTTATAGACATCTTTGCTAAATGAAACTTGCCTTATGTCCATTAGTTTATTGTGCTTTATGTCTTCACATAACTAAGGAGAAAATCATGACTAAAATCCAAAAATGTATCTTTCAAAGGCTAATTGTTTTTTTGATTTTTTTAGAACTTTATGTATTCAGGTTTTTACATATTACAATAAAGACATTCGACAAGTGTGGATGAACCACATTAAAAGGCCCAACCCTCCCACCAATAAGACTCAAAAAAAAGGAAAATAAATTTTGTCAAGAAATACATTGAGTATTACGTATAAGAAATTATAAAACAACATAGCAATGCGGGTTTGTCCTGACACACGTAAGACAGCAACAGCAACAGTCACACCACAATCTCTAATTTTCCCTCTGGCATAAGTCAAAAAGGGCAGCCATATTTCATAAAACCTAGTAGTTCTCTTATTAAGAGTATGCCCTATTTTTTTTCAATTTTCATGAAATGTAGAATATACTTAATCCACATTGAATGCGATGGAGGCAATTTCTTCTTCCGATTTAATCGAATTTGCCTGCGAGAATGGAGTGTGTAAAAAGCTAGAAAAAACACACTGGTATTTATTTATGGGGCATGGGTCAGGGGATACTCCAAAAAGGGCCATCATTGGGCATGGGTCTAAAGGCTGCCTAAGAGTGCCTGAATCTTGAATATGTGAGTCCAGAAAGTAATTAATTTAAAACAAGTCAAAAAAGTGTGAAAGTATGAACTTGGGGGTGCTATTTTACAGTGATCACAGGCGGGATCAGTACCCAGGAACCTCTTCGATAGCTTTTCTTTCGATCAGTGAATTCGTTGTAGAACTTTACACTCTAACAGGCCATGCCTAGTGCAGGTCGAAGAAGTATGAACTCTCTTTAAAATCCTGATCCATTGTGCATCTGTCAGATCTGTTCCCAGGTCCTGCTCTCACCTATGCTTAACAGTGGCTAGGAAGGGATTATATAAAGAGGACAACGTGTGGTAAAGAACTGAGATAATCATTTTAAATGACTTGGAAGATAACTCGTCAGCCTCCGACTGTGGGGGTAGTGCTAGGAATTGGGCGTATTGCTTTCCAACAAAATCATGGATCTGCAAATAACGGAAAAAGTTTGTGCGTGAAATGTTGAAGTCTGAGAACAACTGTTGGAAAGATAAAATATCCATTTACATAGAGATCTTGAATAGGTTTAACACCTTTATTCTGCCCATTCAGAATGTGCTATCCTCCAAAGAGGGGGGAAACATGTGACTTGCATGGATAGGGGCTCCAAATCAAAGGCAGTGTCACCTATATCGTCGTTAGACCCATTTCCAGATTTTAAGTGTAGCTCTAAACCAACAAGTTTTTTGTAAAAGGAGCAGAGTCTGAGGCCAGAGGGGAATGCACTAGTGCAGCCAATGACAAGGGACTACATGATCGTTCTCCAGTGCACACCATGAGGGGGCATCAGCACCTGGGTCTTCATATATTCAAAGGCTAATTGAGCATGTTTAAATTTCTTAAACACTAAGACGTTATATTTTTATTTATCTGAATATTTCAAAGATAGTGACTGTGGTTTCCTGTGAGCTTTGAGTGAGACAAAGGTTTGAGTAGAGTAACAACTGAAAAAAAATGGTAATTTCATTAATTAAAAACAACAGCGAGTAGAAAATAAGTTTTGGGCAATAATACTTCTACATCCTCCTGGGATGCGCTAAAGTACAAAATTGAATCCCGAAAGTATGACTTACCCGCCACAGTCTCAACCTGAAATATTTAAATCCATCAGAAGTGCATCAGAATTGGAACACCCCGTTTTAACACTAATTAAAACCAAAGACATTATTTTAGGCAGTAGGACATATAGGACATAACACCATATCTTAACCGTCCGTGAGCAGAGCTAAAGAAAGACGTGAAACTTTAGTCTCACTTCATAAGAATTGAGTGTTGCAAACCCCGCAGAAAAATTAAATCAGACATATAGGATATGACAAAGTTATTAACCTGTTAGCTTTAAGAAAACAATGGATTAACCCAGTGGAAACCACAAATATTAATTTCCGACTGTTAGATGGCATCGAAACCCCTAAAATGATTTGGAAACAAAACTTTCAATTAAAATTTTGAAATAATTTGTCTGTAACTGAACTAAACTACTTATGCCTGTTGTTCTGATTATGAATCAGGCACATTCAAAGCAGGATGTGCAGCCGCAGTTTAGAGTACAACTAAACCCCCTACCAAAGTCCAACTCCGCCCACATTTCCTGTTTGAAGAATGCGCCAAAGGGAAGTGTGGCGTGCCGGACCGAGGGATGACGGGGGGAGAGGGCTTAGTGAAGTCAAAACTTCCTTGCTATTCCAACTCACTATGGAAGCATGGCCGACACTTGCTGCTTTTATACCCTACAGCGGCCATTGCAGCTGACATATAGCTCAGAGCTGACCGCAGAGCCAATGGGGATGGCTGATTCAAATTGAAGTGTGGTGAAGACTTAAGGCCGCTTTATACTTCTGCGTCGTGTCCCTCGTGTAGGGTACGCCATAACCTCTGCGTAGGTCCGCAGAGGCTTGACGCGCACCTCCTCGGACCTGACGTGCAGCCTGGCAACAGGACGCGGAGACGGGGAAGTACTCCCTTGTGAGTGATCAGTGAGATTACGTACGCACGTACCATCTTCTACGTCTCCGTCTTCTCATTTGCTTGCGTTGCAAAGTGTTCAAAAGAAGGATAATTTGTTCGTCTGCTTCCACAATCTCGTTGAGACACTGCACCAAGTCGGCCGCCATCGTTGTTCTAAAACAGGAAATACTTGCCGGAACTGAAGCAAACATAAGCAAACCATCAGAAAAACTCCGCCCCGTGGAGTTTGCCGACAGATACTTGCCTACTGCCACCTGCAGGTCTGGAAATGAAACGGTAACACGACACTTTCAGCCCTACGCAGAAGTATAAACAGCAGTGGGTATGGCGGTTACGGCATAACCTACGCGACTGACGCGACGCAGAAGTATAAACCAAGCTTTAACCTGAAGAGGGCGCCACACCGACGATTTTAGGCAGAACATTTATATTTTAAATATGCAAAAAATGGCACAATAATGAATGAACATGTAAACAGCACTATTAGACATTTATACAGTTCATCAGGGGGAAAGAAAGTTGATTTGGGGTTGAGTTGTACTTTAAGCAATCAGTATGAGATACAAGTCTTGAGTAGAATACAATCCAAATGTCTAATTCAATATTTTACTGCTCCGATGGCATTTACATTTAAAATGTTTATAGCAAGGCAATAAGTTTATAAAGCAGGACAAGCTTTTTTCTGTCAGATTTGGTGAACATATTAAAATATGTATTAGATATGCTTTAAATATGTTACGAACCAAATTATTATAATACAAGTCATTAAAACAGCTAAAAAGCCAGATTTCTTTTGTATTTCAGAAAACACTTTAGCAAAACTAAAACTAAAACTTTGGAGGATATGAGTTTATGGAAGACTGTAGGTGTAGGAGTCTGCAAATCATCTGTTGCTCTGCCAGAAAAACATATTGCCCATAATTGGTGGGTTGGACAAGTATGATATAATATTGATGAAATGTATGACGGTATTGTACGGCCTTTTAAAGCTACTGAACTTTTAAACATACTTTTAACACAGTAATATGTTGTGTAATCTTTAATAACTCATTCGCAACAGAAAAAAAAAAAAAATCAGAATAAGACCATCTCTAAGTACCAAAATTGTACAAACAGCTTGGTGTAAACCCTGAAACACCCTGTTGGCAAGCATTAGTGATTTGGATTTGATGAAGGTAGACATGACTAACCAGTAAAGATTTATAAGCAACAGAAAAACTTTCTTGCTATTGAAGCACCATGTACAACTTTGTGTTCTGGATAACTTATAGATGTTTTAGTTGCTAAAAGCAAACTGGAAGTGCTTCACAGCAGGTTGGAGCAATGAATGATAGGTTGTACTAGGAGTTGGGTAGTCCAGTGTTGCTTAAAATTCTGAACCACAATGCATTTCACAAAAAAAAAATGTGTTCTGTTTTAAATCAACATGTGAAGGGAATTGTTCTGTATTATTGAGTTGTCATGCTATATTATTTTGGCCAAATCACACTATAATAGGTAGGTTGAAATGAATTGTTGTAGTCTAGGATGCTCATGCTTGAAAAAGACATTGGGAATTTGACCCAATCAGATATAAAAGAGGGCAGGTATATTAACAGAGTTGGTGAAAAATATCAATGGCTTTATTTTTTTAAAGCAATACCAGTATTATTCTAGTATTACATTGGAATTCTAATTCTTTAAGTCCATGCTTTCAGTAAAGTTAAACCATCACAGGTATATCAGTAGGCATGTGTTCCTTGTCAGCACAATAGGGCAAACTCTTGTATCCTGTATTTTTCAGCCGGAGAATGTGAAAACCCTTACCAGGTGGGATTCTCCTCTCCAAGTGGTGTGTTCTGAAAGAGGGAGAGTACCAATTATATTTTGTTTTGTTCTCTTGATTTCAATGAGTAAGAAAATGGAATACTGACTAACGTCACTATTTTAGCATTTTATATTTTCTTGAGCAAATCTTAGTAACTAATGATTTATTCAAACTGTTCATACTGTCACAGTGGTCACATAGGCAAGTGGTACAAAGTGTATTTTGTTCCAAGGCAAAACATTTAAAACAAGCCCAAGGGAAACCACATAGGCAGCAGACTCTAATAAGAGTGCTGTCCCTCAAAATTGAAACTGACGCCTGTAATTGGGAGAACCAAGACGTACAGGCTTTCTGATATCAAATGACAAAAATGCCAATAACAGCATCATATGTTTACTATAAAAACATGCTACCTAAATGCAGAGGTCATTTAACATACCTTGGCAATTCAAGTGTTGGGTACTCTATTGACTTTCCCTGTTAGACATTAATCTATATTGATAAGGATTCAAGAGAGCTCAAATATAGCCATTTATTGAATTCTTATAAGCTGTGGGTATATGCAAAAGGAATCGCACATTCATGGGAAATAATTAGGACACCCAATTAAATATTTGGTTCTTTTGAAACAAGTGTTCACATATCAATCTTTAATTTTAATTATCTCTGGATAAGAAAGAGATTTCATTACAAGTAAACAACTCTACCACTCCGACAGAGAGAGTTCCCCATTTCTTACTTTTCAGCTCTTAGGTTTTTGAGGGGTTCCATGCGAGAATAACTCATTTCATGTTGCAGGGTCCAGTTCTGTTAAGACATTTTTTGTTTTTGTTTCACTGAGTGTCTAAGATTTTCCTCAGCACCTTATGATAAATTGAATGATTTAAAGCAGCTTCTATGATGGTGAGCTAGCCAAGTCCTGCTACTGTAAACTCCAAAACTATGACACTTTTTTGGTCTATGCTTCACATTTCGTATGAGGTTCTTTTTCTGGTTTTACTAGTTTTTGTTGAACATTTAGCTGTTCTGAGGTCCAAGTTATTAAATTGTAGACTCCACTATTGAACATTTTTTACATTTTCTCTCTGCCAAGCTTTAGTGTGATCTTCACGTTTTTGTTAAAAAAGAAAAGTTCCCTCAGTTTTTCCATGAAAATTAATCTTTTCCGATTGATTGCATTGAAATGCAGTTTCAAATCAACAGTAGTAGGAGTTTGCTCTAGGTCCCATTATGGCATTTAGGGTTTTTAGAGACGTCTTTTAGCATTTTGCAGTCTTCTTTCAGGTTGAAGCTGATAGGATGACCACCAGACCTGGCCATGTAAATTGTGTTGAATGTCCTCAATTCTCAAGAACTCTTTGAGAACCTCTTAGAAGTTTCATAGGCTGCAAAAGTATAATCTCTGAAGGCCTCAGATGACCCACTCTCATAGGATAACAAAATTAAAGTATTCTCCATCTGATGTAATGTGACTGTTGCTGAAATTGGGGGGAGGGGGGGGGGGTGTTCAAATGTATTAAATTGATATAAATATCAATTTGTCTTAAACTATGTTGTTGTAGGATGTCCTAACTTTTTGACTGTTGCTCAGTATCATTTGTACATTTGAAATTTATAATTTATAAATATATAAGTGTTAAGTAAGTGCTTTAATGTGTTTAGTTGCCTATAAAGACAGAAAAAGGGAGAACAGATATAAAGTAATGTTTATGGTAGGTTGAAGAGATTGAATTTAGAATAAAAGGGACCAAGACAGAAGATAAACAGCTGTGTCTTAGTAGTTGGGCAAAGCCGGTGGCCAGTACAAGGAGTTATGATGGAGTACAGAATACTACCTTCTGTCCCCTCCATGCTTGTGTGCACATTGCTCTGATTCATCATCCATCTTTTTCTTTTTGTTAATGCCTTTCCTCACTCTCTCCTCTCCTTTTTTCTCTTTTTATTCAGTCCTTTCATGTCCAAAGCAGCTTAGCTTCACCTTTTCCCGTCTTCTCTCCATTTGGTAAAATTTTAATACACGTTACAAGAGGCTGTTTCTGAGCCTCGACCTTATCAAATGAACACTAAAAAGACAGTGGTGCATTATTGATCAAAATGGTGAGTCCCTTCTTCAGATATATTCACGGGAGCTAAAATTGGATGAAGATCCATTAAATGAGTAAGAAAATGCTTTTCAAGCTGAGCTACACATCGTGTACCACAGGGAATCCTGTTTCTGGTTTTGTCCAAGTCATGAATATCACCTTAGAATTTGAACCTGTCATCCAAGTGGTGTAATAATGTCTGAAGTCAGTAAAATAAGCGTACTCTATTTTGCAAAATTACATTTAAAAGCATATAATTTTCATACCAGTGATTAAGTGACAGGATGTAATTTTCTTAACATTCATATCCAGCATGAGCATATATCTGACTTTTCCTATTATGGCACCATGCAGTACCAGGAGCTATTCCTTGTGAAACATTGAAAAGGGGGATTTGTTGGGGGAGGTGGTAGAAAACTGGTAAAAATATCCAACAGTAACAATACATGTATTCATTCTAAACCCTCACTGTACAGAAATCTTTCACAGATTAAGTTTGTGTTTTTATTAGCATTCCAAGTGCTTAAACATGAGATGGGTAATGAAATGTGCACATATAGCTGCAACCTGAAGCACACAACACCAAACCTATGCAAGAATGGCTGGGAATAACTTAAGTCATAAGTTCCTGTTTCTTTGTGAACTGCAGTGGCAAAGTTGTTCAGTTTTTCGGTTTCAGCGAGGGCAAAATAGAAAAGGCCAATAGTGAAAAGAATTGTGTGTTTAAGGCAAGTAATTAGTATATTTAATCTACATCTTTTTTCAATAACATGTCCTGTCTGGCAGAGTGGCACTCAGAATTGGTGTCCGAGTACCAAGTAGAAGCCCAACAGATTTACTTTCACAAGCATTACGGCTATTTTTTTGCATATAGTATTCCACTTGATATTTGTGCAGTCAGGTGGGCACGGCGCCCCAGAACCCCGAGCCACCAAGCCCACCCTAGACCTACCCAGGAGCAGCACGGCCACCAGGCCAGTAACCTATGTCAGCCAGTACAATCCCCCCTGAAGGCAGCTGCCAGGAGTTACCACCCAAAGCCCCACCCCAGGTGGGGCCACAGCACCAAGCACCCAATGTTTTAGCTTTTCTACAATACATGTGACGCTAACTAAGGCAAACATACCAATTTTGATTTCTGCATTTCTGACATTACACCCCTAGTAAATATCTTCAGGTCTACCAACTTATAAAATAAAATAAAAAACACAGGGTTCCTGTCATACCATTCCTATAGTTTAGACTCTTTTAATGAGATGCCAAAGAAAGTGCAAACATATTGTGACCAGAATTTTCTCCAGCTGTACTGAACATTGAGTTACACACTGCTGTCCCTCCCCACATGTTGCTACACACTGTTTGTTAGCAGGCAGAAACACTTTTCCCTTCCTTTTTAGAAAGACTAAATTGACTTTTAGGAAAAACATCCAGCTAAAACAACATTTCCTAATGTGAAAAAAGGGTTACCGCCTATCATTTTCATTAAGGCAACACTGTTTCAAAACCAGTTTGTTTTATTAGTATTTTACACCATTAGAAATAACTGTTGGAGTTCCATTTTAAGACATTTGATTATTTTGTAGAATTTTGTCCTAATTATTCTTGTTGATATGAAACCATTGTGTTTTAGAGGAAGCTTATCTTTCCATGACAATATCTTACTGCCCCATGCTTAACTATATGTATACCTATACAATAAATTGAATCACAAATGGAACCACAATTTTAGTGTGCAATAAAATATCCATACTGACAACTGCAAGTCTATGACATGATGCAATCGGCTGGGATTCCTTAAATAGAACACTTTTAAACGGATTGGAATGGATGTATGATTGAATTTAAATAACTTTTCTTGTAAAGTGCCTTGAGATGACAGGTGTTGTGAAACAGCACTATCTAAATGAACCGATTTGTATTGTATAGAATATCACAATAACAAAGAACTGCTCAGATGTGGCAGGATACAATATGAGCAAGTATCAGTCCAATGTTCAACAGTAATACTGTAATTTTTTTAATATTTTGCCACTCTAATTGTATGCATTCCATTAGATGTAGAGGATTAAAAGCATTAGTTTATATATCTTCCCCATTCTTTTGATGCAGGTACATTTGTTATCTTACACAATTCAACCTTTAATCTACACTTTTCCTTTTACCTCTTCAATCAGCATTCATGCCCTTTAGTTTTCTAATATTTTTAGATCATTTATTCCACCTGTGTTTAAACATTTGCTTGGATAAACTCTTGACCTCCTTAATTTCCATCCTTTGAGCTGTCAGACCACTCTAACACATGTCTGCTTCACTCACTCCTTTTCTACTCTCTCCATTTTCTTCATCTTGCCTACAGTGCAAACATCTTTCTCTTGCACCAGCCGGTCTATCCTTCCATCACTCATCTCTGCAAGCACAACCACTGATGCATGCCGCCAGAGAGAAAAAGCACATTTTCTGTCATATTGCCATGTCAGTGAAATTTAGGAGCCATGTGTTTGTGTTTATGTGCGCGTGTCTCCGCTTCAAGGGTACTTTCATCATCAAATTCCATTTCCTCTGCAGACAAACACTTCTGCCGGCAGCCTGACAGACAAGAGGGAGCGAGTGTGTTTGTGAACCTTTCTGTCTGGTTGTGTGTTGGCCACGCTGGGCAGTCATTAAGATGTATTTGCTCTTATTTTGCCTTTATTTTTATTTGCTTTACTCCCACAGCTAAAACGATGAGCATTAAACAAGCTATTTATATTGGGCTTTTCCATATTTAGAAGTGGTATAAAGATTCTTCATAAGAGGAACACGTCCACATACAGGCACGAAAGGATATTTTACTGAAAGCCAATCACTGTACAGTCGTGGCCAAAAGTTTTGAGAATTACATAAATATTGGAAATTCGAAAAGTTGCTGCTTAAGTTTTTATAATAGCAATTTGCATATACTCCAGAATGTTATGAACAGTGATCAGATGAATTGCATAGTCCTTCTTTGCCATGACAATTTCACTGCATTTCATTGCTGTCATTAAAGGACCTGCTGAGATTATTTCAGTAATCGTCTTGGTAACTCAGGAGAGAATGTTGACGAGCATAAGGCTGGAGATCATTATGTCAGGCTGATTGGGTTAGAATGGCAGACTTGACATGTTAAAAGGAGGGTGATGCTTGAAATCATTGTTCTTCCATTGTTAACCATTGTGACCTGCAAAGAAACGCCTGCAGCCATCATTGCGTTGCATAAAAATGGCTTCACAGGCAAGGAAATTGTGGCTACTAAAATTGCACCTAAATCAACAATTTATAGGATTATCAAGAACTTCAAGGAAAGAGGTTCAATTCTTGTTAAGAACGCTTCAGGGCGTCCAAGAAAGTCCAGCAAGCGCCAGGATCGTCTCCTAAAGAGGATTCAGCTGCGGGGTTGGGGTGCCACACGTGCAGAGCTTGCTCAGGAATGGCAGTAGGCAGGTGTGAGCGCATCTGCACGCACAGTGAGGTAAAGACTTTTGGAAGATGGCCTGGTGTCAAGAAGGGCAACAAAGAATCCACTTCTCTCCAAAAAAACCATCAGGGACAGATTGATATTCTGCAGAAAGTATGGTGAATGGACTGCTGAGGACTGGGGCAAAGTCATATTCTCCGATGAAGCCTCTTTCCGATTGTTTGGGGCATCTGGAAAAAGGCTGGTCCGGAGAAGAAAAGGTGAGCGCTACCATCAGTCCTGTGTCATGCCAATAGTAAAGCATCCTGAGACCATTCATGTGTGGGGTTGCTTCTCATCCAAGGGAGTGGGCTCACTTACAATTTTACCCAAAAACACAGCCATTAATAAAGAATGGTACCAAAACACCCTCCAACAGCAACTTCTTCCAACAATCCAACAACAGTTTGGTGAAGAACAATGCATTTTCCAGCACGATGGAGCACCGTGCCAGAAGGCAGAAGTGATAACTAAGTGGCTCGGGGACCAAAACGTTGAAATTTTGGGTCCATGGCCTGGAAACTCCCCAGATCTTAATCCCATTGAGAACTTGTGGTCAGTCCTCAAGAGGCGTGTGGATAAACAAAAACCCACTAATTCTGATAAACTCCAAGAAGTGATTATGAAAGAATGGGTTGCTATTAGTCAGGATTTGGCCCAAAAGTTGACTGAGAGCATGCCCAGTTGAATTGTAGAGGTCCTGAAAAAGAAGGGCCAACACTCCAAATACTGACTCTTTGCATAAATGTCATGTAATTGTCAATAAAAGCCTTTGAAACGTATAAAGTGCTTGTAATTATGTTTCAGTACATCACAGAAACAACTGAAACAAAGATCTAAAAGAAGTTTTGCAGCAAACTATATGAAAACTAATATTTGTGTCATTCTCAAAACTTTTGGCCACAACTGTACAGTGTAAATATTAGATGAACAAGCATCAAAACACATTGTGACGACAAAGACTGTACTGCAATATGACAAAAATGGTTCCTTCTCCATACAAATACACCCACACAGACATATTTATGGAATTATTTCTGTGAAGTTGAGAGAACTAGATTTAACCGGCTTCACTGTGCGGTTCCTGCACCTTGTGTAGATTTAGCCTAAAATCTGTCGGTCTAGGTGCGGGTCCTACATACTGGGCAGCCCCATGGTGGATGATATAATGTACTGGTCACTGAGCTGGCAAAGGTTGGATTTCCCCTTGGCTCATGTGTGACACAGGAAGCACAGAACCGATACAAGGGAACACCACACAGAGTAAACAGTTGGCACTCAGCGATGCACAGGCATACAGGAAATCTAAATCTGTTAAGCTGGTTGAGCAACTGAAGGAAACATCATGCCTAAGTTGTAAATTCAATATCTCAAAGTTAATCAAATGTAACCCCAGGTTTATCAAATACAAGAAATAACAATATGCAGAGGGCCTAAATGTTTGAGTTTTTGTTCCTATCCTTTCCATCTGAAACTAAACTAAATTAGCAATGAAAAAAATGAAGCACACCTTACCCTACAATAGCTAGTGTTACCCCAAATATTCATGCAACTTTAGTGAGGTGCTTATGACATCAGTCAAAAGATTGTTTGGTCCACTCCTCCCTTTCAGCTGTAAGAGGTTTGTGTCACCCAAAGCATCTCAATGAGATCTAAATCTGAACTTTGACTGGGCCAATTACCTTATGTTTTCTTATTCTCAGTCAGTCCTTGGAATATTTATTACTGCATTTTGTTATGTTACTGGGTCCAGTTCTGCAGCAACTTTATGTAAATTGTATTTATGTAACTAACATTTAAGTGACAATTGCTTTAGGTGGCATTTTAGGGTTTTTGGAGACTTATTGTAGGATCTTGTGGACTGCTTTTAAGGTCCTTAGACAGCCATAGCAGGTGATGTTGGCAGTTTTTTTTCAATCGGCCATTCAGCTGTACAAAATAGCAGCAGTTTAAATGTAATTCAAGACTTCTTTAAATTACACACAGTACTCATGTTGATGCTAAATGATGTTTCAGAAGGTCTCAGAGACCTTCATTCTCACTTCAGCAGTCGGAAGCAAACCAAGTCAAATATCAGAGTTCAAATAAATGTTTACCTAACCAATATTCTATTTTTATTCAATTTTAGACAGTTTTTGTTTACATATATTACTTCTATTTCTCATTATTCAAATTTTGCTAACATATTTTACCTAAACATTTTGCTTAGAATTTACCTGATAATCTTAGATCAATTCTCATTTGCAGTGTTAAGCAAATAACAGTAAGGCTGACATGTTTATGTTTATTGTACTATGAATGAATATGTCAACTTAAAAGTTCAGATCTGTCAAAACTTGCTTTAGAGAAAGTTTGTTTTGGAGCAAGAACCAAGTTTTCTTTCAACTTTAACAAGTTAAGCAATAGCAAGGATTGGCAACTTTCAAAAATTGAAATGAGGAACATTGCAATTTCTCTGAAATCCATTTAAATTTCTCCTTTGGTTCTTTAATTCTAGATTACACCCTAACAATTGGATTTGATTTATTAAAGCAAACCATATATCCTTAAAGTTTGATGCTTATAACTAAGAAAATATGTTCTAAATAGTTTTACAGATGCATGATAAAATTTGATTATTGTATATTGCTTTCCCTGAAACAAATAATTCCCTCACCATCCTATTTCCAATATTACTGATAACTGAAAACTTTGCTGAAAACACTAAAATACTAAAATAGTTTTTGGTGTTGGTACAGTTTGATTTAAGTCAAGAGATGCATTTTCTTTACTGGGTTTTGCTAAATTCTTACTGTTGTAGCCTGTTATTAATATTCTTGCAATTAAGAGATAGATATAGAAACAGACAGAGACAAAGAGAGACCTAAATAGATCAAATCGGCTGGGGTTAGATTTGTTTAAGCAGATTAAACAAATCGGAGTATCTTCAATACTTGTTGCACTGACCATCTGAGACATCTTATATTTTTCTCATCCTCTGGCTTTTCTGGCTGCCACTAGGTTCAAGTATTTTTCTGGTACATGTCGTTTGATGTCACCAATTCCTCCAAGTAACTAAAATTCCTCTCTGACATTGCATACATTCCTCTTTACATTTTCAAACGGTATGTCTGTTTTTTATTTATTTTTTTAATTGAGTTTGTTGGAAACCCTATTAACATTAATATTGCTAAAGACAAACTTGCTAGCAAGCTAGCCTCTTAACCCTGACGCAGTCATTGATAATTAACAGCGCATCTTAGATGTGGTTGACAGGCAGAGGGTTTATAAGATTTAAAAACAATTACTATTTCATCATCATTTAATCACAATTCAGTTCTTGAATTTCTGTTTAACAGACGAAAAACCAGATGAGCAATGGTCTTTATATGTATGTATAGATTACAATATTATTTAGACAAGCAGGTACATTTTAATAACAATGGAATTACATTTTTTATAGGCTTTTTAGCTAGTAGACTTGCATAATTTCCACTAAAAACACCAAACTATTTAATTTTATCAAATAAATGATATGACAATTATTATACCATCTTTATTGGTTCAATTTTGAATGTATTTCTTTTAATGTGCTGTCAGCACAGTGAATGTGGCTAATCTTCATTTTAACCACCTCTGAGATAAATGTTTCAAGTCTGCAGTGGCACACTTGAGATTCAGTAGAGAGTTTCAATTATGAGTTGAAAATAAGAAGTCTGGATGATGGTCAAAGAGATGAGGAAGATTAATATTATGATTATTAGTAAGGTGGAAAAAAAAGTCTAAGATAGAGTTCAGAGGGAAGATTCACTTGGTGAATGAGAGGAGCTGGAGGTGCAGAAGAATAAATAGTTTTAAAGTTTAATTCAAAATATATATTTTTAAATGTTTTTGTGTCTCCCAGAGGAACATGAAAGATTTCACTTTAGGGTCTCAGTAAATGCTACATCCATCTCCATTCACCCATGCCACGCGGATGTTAGGCTCTGCCTTGTGGACAGTTTAGCTTCACGAAGTCAGTGAACCGAAAGCTCTTCAGCTTGACATTTTGCTTTTGGAAACTTTTACCTTGTCATCCAATTCACTGTAGCCTACTTCCCAACCAAGTAACAGAGCTCCACTGGGAAAAGGTAGTATGTGTTTTGTATCATATTCTACCTTAAAATGGACAGCTACATTGCCACTCTTTGACTCATGCACTTCATTCCCAAGTAGGCTACATTCCCATTTCTTTATCACATATCTCAAATGAAAATAATTAGGAGATTAAAAACTGTTTAAGCTTTGAAATTGCAAAGGGGAAACTAAAAGACTCAAAAGCAATTTTTTGGCATATGCAAGCTGAACATAATCTGCTGGCAAAGAAAACGTGAAGAAAGAGAGCTCAACAAATTCTTTCTTGAGCCCAAAGAGAGATCATAGACAAATGGCTGGCTCATTAGCCTGGCACGGTGTGGTTATGTTCTTGCCAGTACAGAGTCTCTAAGCATGTGTAAAACCTAATTTATTTTCAATTTAAAAAACAGTCTAAAAACTTATAAAGCTGTCTATAAGGATGGCAAGATGCAGAGACTGGGAGGAGATTGCAAATGGCAGACATATTTACAATGAAGAGCAAGAAAGATGCGTACCTCTTCAAAGAGCATCGGCAGACATGAAATTATCCCGGCACTATGAGTACAAATACCATCGTTTCAAGTTATTATATTTCTGACAATTCAGAACAACAAGCTACAAGATAGATTTATTCCAAAATCATCCTACAGCCGCTAAAATATTAGAATTTATTTAGATTTTACTACCCTTATCACCCAACATTTATATGTTACTTTGATCCAGATACAGTCTGCATTCTGGCACAGTTAGTAGCAATGTTCTCTTGCAGCAAAAAGGTCCTGGGTTTGTATCATGGCCTGGAGTCTTTCTGAATGGAGTTTGCTTATTTTTCCCATGCATGCATGGCTTCTCTCTGGGTACTCTGACTTCCTCCTACAGTTGAAACTTGACTCTTGGGTTGATTGGTTTCTCTAACATTGACCTCAGTTATGAATGTGTACATGATAGACTGGCAACCTGTCCAGGGCGTACCCCACCTTTCGTCCAATGACCGCTGGAGATAGGTACTAGCTCCCCTGCGACCCTGGACGGAGAAGCAGGAATAGCCAAGGGATGTATGAATGATCCTAATACATGAACTTGGAAAACACTGTGTGAAATATTATACAATATAATCATTAAGCTCTTTAATAAGAGTGACACTGGGAGTATACCCAGAGGATGTTAACTGGTTAATTATTCATCTTATTGGCTGCTTTACTCCCCGATTAGCAACTGTAGTCCTAAAACTGCTTTATCCTAGTAAGAGTGATAGGTGGCACTTTTTTTAGTACCAGCATCAAGGCTGTCCATGTTTGTTATTTCAAATAACTTTAGACTGTATGAATAGTATGACAGAAAATGTTTGCAGTTTTGAAACTAACTTTTGAAAACCTTGGTATACATTTTGTATTATATACATTTTGTATTATATACATTAATAACTTAAACTTATTCCCATTTCAACACATGCAATTTCACACTGGCTATATAGCATAAAATTATAAATCTGTTTTTAAACATCAAATGCACAGGTATGCCTAAGGAGTTGAAAGCAGAAGGAACTGCAATAAACTTAAGCTGAGTGCAAAAGCAGTGAAGTAACAAACGTGTAAAATATATATTTACAACAACAAAAAACAAGAGCGAAAAAAATTACTCTATTTGACAGAATAATGTGAAGCTTTCATTAAGGGCAACAGCAAAAAAGAAGGATAGTTTTTATTTATAAAAGGAGATAGAACATTGGCACAGAGGTAAGACACTGAAATAAATGGCTGTAGCCCACATGGAGCTGGCATTGCATCAGGAGCCAGTCCACAGTCAATGTGGTTTATTAGATCCAACATAACTGAATAAATGGAGAAAACAGAGTTAGAGGGAGCTTTTATTGTAGGGGAAAAGTGGCTTGAAACCCACCCTGGGGTTTGAATGGGTGCATGTAGCTTTTCTAAATCTAATACTCGCATTAAATGTGTTGGAAAGTAACTGACTTTAAGAACATGTCTCTGCTCTCAAGGGATCAAGAAGTCACCGTCCCCAATAGTGTATTTACCCTATAGCAGAATTTTAAAGTTTAAATTCTTGCAAATCCTGAAGGGTCAATCGGTGTTGAACCACATGATGAATGGGTAACAAAGATTTGGCTCCACCATTACAGTGATTTGTGGATGTAGCAAAGTATTAAAGAAACACTTATGTTTACACAGTCATAAAATATGAATGTGACAACGTGTGAGCAGACATCCTCAAAAGATGGAAAAAGGAACATGAAAAACGTCTTCACCTCATTTTGACCTGACAGAAAAATTGAGGTCTTGCTCAGTAGGCTGGGAAGCAAAGTCAAATGAATATTTGAGCACTCAATGCACACTGAAAGCTTGAGGGGTTTTATTTACTCTGGACCACAGCTATCCTAGATATGAGAAGACCCCAAAGAAAGACAGGATGGTGGAAAGGTTGGTTGTTTTTTTCCAAAACGTTTGGATATAAATATCATTGCATCTGCAAAATATTTTTTCCCCATATAGCATCAGAATATGCATCAAATCACATAAAACTTGTGATTCCAACAAGAACATTTGCCAGTGGCTGGTCAGAATCGTCTTTCCAACAAGTTATGTCAACATATTTAAGTACCACCAGGTTGAAGTAACCATTTTTGATGTTTAAGGTTCATTCAGGGGTTCTGAGAGTGAGAGAGCAAGACTTTTACCAGAAAACAGGAAGTCTGAACAAAGTACAGCAAATCTGATCTGTTCTATCCTCTTGAGTTTCTGATCTTGGTCTGTCACAGAGGAGACTGGATTTAGACAACTATCTCAGGAATACACATGCAGGATGCTGTTTTAGTTGAGCTAGCCATGCTTACTATGGCTTTATATGACTGGCACTCAGCTCATAGCAAACAACCAAGCACACACACACCACTTTGATTTTTTTCCCAAGCAGAATAAAGGTTTCTTAAAACTCAAAATCGGGAGTTTTAAAGAAGTGTTAAAAGTGGAGTTATCCAATTAAGGTCTGACGGGGTCTTAATATGTAAAATAAAATTCTAGCAAGGAGATGCAAATAAGTGACAGAAAAACTGTTAAATGCAAAACAGTCCCAAAACTTTAAATCTTTACTTTTTCCATTCTTCGGTACGCCACCTTGAACAGAGAGCCAAATTACCCATTTCAAAATCAACTAATGATATTAATCACCAATATAAGATGCTAAAGACTGTTTAAGATGTAACCTTTCATCCTTTTGCCCTTGCTTTAAAGCACAAGTAAAGCCTTTACAGTAATAGTTTTACAGTAACTCCTCAATCACACAGATGGTGATGCTATTTTTATCCTCTTATATATAGTTCTAATCAAGCAACTGCAATAAGAAAAATCTACTTGTCAAAATTTTATAAAATGCAAATAAATCGGCTGAAATAAGCCACCAAGCTCTGGCACAGCTCCACTTCGAACCTCAAATTAATTAAGTGGTGGCATTATGTAGAATCAAATTTCTTTCTGAACTGTGGTGACACTTAACCTGTCAAAAGTTAACTAGATCTTTGCTATGTTGAGCAGCTGTGTCAATACAACTATGAGCGAGTAACACTGCTCATCTTTTTGTAACGCACTGTTCTGTTTGGGAGCTCCAATTCACATGAGAACTTGTAACAATCAGACACAGGCTTAACATGAAAGATGGAATATCTGACAAATACCTAACCTGACAGAATATTTGTGATGTGAACTCAGTTCAAGGATTTCCGTTCAGCAACCGATGAGGTCCATAGAAGTAATTACTTACACCGAACAGGCATCTCATGATTGCCAATGCCTTGAGAAGTCAATAATACTGATTATTTATCATGGCAGCTCTTGGAAGGGTGGGATATATTAGAAAGCGAGTTAAGATGTCAGGTTTGATGTTATCGACTCTGCTGTATTAGTAGCAAAAAAACCTTGATGACCATATGAATTTGAGGGAGTCGGATGATGTCTGAGTGATGGCCAGATAACTGTGTCGGTGTTTCTCACAAAATTGCACTTTTCTTTCGGGTTTACTGGCCAGTATCCATCAAAAGTGTTCCAACGAACAAACAAGAGTGAACTGGCGACAAGGTCTTGGTCAAGCACATTAGGCGCGTTTCCACTATCGGAACTTCAGGGTAATATTACCGGACCCTCGCAGTATGCGCGTATCTCCACTTAACTGGGCTGTTTTCAGGTCAATTTTAGAAACCAACCAAGAAGCAGTCTTGGGGTATGTACTCAGAAATGGGCCAGTAGAGTCCCTGGGCAGGAGCTGTAGTTGACTCATGCTGAGTTAATTGATTGGTTGTAACTCGGAGGGAAATTATATCAAGGATATCAACAACCGGCTTTGTAATATTGGAACAGTTGGTGTTAAAGCAGTTTATAACAAAAAAAAAGAAGAAAGCAGAAATGCTGCAACCATCCCCGTTTCTCTATTTTATAGGCAATTTCCCTCTCCCTCATTTTTTTCTGTCAATCTCTTGTTATTCTCTCCTGCTGTGGACGCCTTTTGGCACTGATCAGAGATGCCACTCACTGCTGAAATGGTAGCGATAAAAGGCCGCCTTGGCAAATTCCTTAAAGGGCCAATTTTGTATGGAAGATGACGACTGAGAAGACTGAGAAAATGTATTTACGCCCTCAGATTTTCCCTCTTAAAAATGTCCCAGAACTCACCTAGTGGAAACGCACCTATAGATAAAAAAGGGGAGCAACAGATGGGCCCTACAATCCATTAGACAAGGTTCTGGAGCTCAAATTTCCGTAAGTAGTATCTGTTGCGTATGGGGTTGGATAGCTGTAGACCAGTCAAAGTGGACTATTGTCCTCTGCTGAAAATGCTAACAATGGGCCTTTGAGCCTCAAATCACGAAACAAACAGACCAGGCTAAAGAAGGTGGCTTGGTCTGAAAAGGCACCATGATGCACCAATGGAAGAATGCAAGCTGGCAGAGGCTGTTTTATGCTTTGTGTAATGTTCTGCTAAATCCTGACATCTATGTGGATGTTGCTGACATGTACCGGATTTAAAAGCATGAATGCAGACCGTGAATCCTTACAAGGAAACCATACTTCATGATGACAGACTTTACGCAAAATAATGCACCCTGCCTCAAAGCGAAAAATAAATAAATTGGTTCTGGACTTGACTGACAAGCACAACAAGCTAAGGTGTAGAATTAGACTTCAGCTTCTCAAGATCTCAATCCAACTGAGCAACTGTACGATGTGCTGGACAAACAAGCAAAGGGTGAAACTCAACCCATCCTTGATGAAGAAAACAAGGTCATACTGGTCTTCTTTGGACTTATTGAGGATAGGTTCAAAGGATTTGTCAAAGTATTTGCAACCCAGACACATTTCCAACCCTAAACATGTGCTTCTGTTTACTCTGCTCTCAGTTCTAGTTCACATGATCAAAAAGACAAAAACGGCAGTTCACAACTTTGAAGATGCCAAAAAAAATTTAAAAATCAAACTCTTTATACCTCTCAGCTTTCCAAACGAATGTCTGAAATAATTTCTATGTTGCTCTCTTATGATTTTTTATTGTTCTGCATTCTCAAATTTTGATGTTTTTTTACTGTTTAGTTTTGGTCTAATTTCTACAACATCCAGTGGTGAATATGTCTGGTTACCTACCCTTACCAGCAAAAACATAATTTAAACTGTAGTTCCTCCTGTTTGAAGACATTTGCTTCCTTTGAGGAGAAGCATCATTACCAAAGTAGTAGTAAGTCAGAGTGGAAAGTGCTGCTTTTAAAGGTGATGAGAGGAGACTGTGATAAAGCAGATAATGGATTCTTTATAATCCCTTAGCGTTTTCCTCTTCCTGAGAGCACTATGCACCTACAGTCATATGCACTGCTACATCTTTGCAACCTGCAAAAAGATTGCAAATGTCAAATGGAGTGATGTAACACTGGGTGCATGAGTTTTATCTTTGCGAGTGGACTGGGGGGTTGTATTAACATTTATTTGTTCACTGGTGTCTTGGATCACTTTCTGCCTTACACACATTGATTACTGTATTGATTGGAGCCATGTGAGGCGGAGGCAGCTGTGGTCATGTATCTCGAAGCCAAGCACACAGTAGCGCACAGGGAGGATAAATCCAAACCCAGTGAGAAATCAAATCAAATCAAACTTTATTTATGAAGCGCTTTTCATACAAGAAGTTGCATCACAAAGTGCTTTACAGATTAAAATGACCCCACATAAAACCACCTTCCCTTCCCTCCCCCACAGATTTAAAAGCATGGTCACAGTTATACCCCCCTCCCCCCAACCCGTCTCCCATGCACACACACAGTTAAAAGAAAAGGTAAAAAAGGACATTGGGCCGAGTGCAGATGAACCATGCAAGGAAACGCCATCAGAGGAGCCATATGCCCCGGCAGCAGTAGATTAACAGCAGCAGCCGAGGCACCGACACAGGGCACCCAGTGGAGGCACGGCCAAGACCCCCCCCTCCACCCAAGCTCCACCCGGAGAGCACCCAGGCAGCTACAGCCGACCACCGCTCCCGGGGCAGAGGGCTCCCACAGAGGAAACACTGGAACGGGGATTAAGATAAATTAAAGTATAAAAAGAAACGGTAAATTAATGTGCTAAGATTGAAAAGTAAAACTGATAAAAAATATAATCATATAAAACATCCAAAGCAATTAAACAAACAGTGATAAATAATAATCAGTTAAAAGCTAAGCTAAAAAGGTGAGTCTTGAGCCTGCTCTTAAAAACATGAATATTCTCTGCAGCCCTGAGGTTCTCTGGCAGCCTGTTCCAGAGGTGAGGGCCATAAAACTGGAAAGACGCCTCGCCATGCTTGTGTGTCCTGACTTTTGGGGTGACAAGGAGACGGCTGCCAGAGGAGCGCAGAGACCGCGAAGGTTTATATGGTAAAAGCAGTTCAGAGAGATAAGAAGGCCCAAGACCATTAAGACACTTAAAAACCATTAAAAGAACCTTAAAGTCGATCCTGAAATGTACGGGGAGCCAATGCAATGATTTTAAGACCGGTGTAATGTGCTCCCGCCTCCTGGTCTTCGTCAGGACACGTGCTGCTGAATTTTGTAGTAGTTGTAAACCTGATATACTCTTTTTGGGAAGACCAGAAAGCAGGGCATTACAGTAATCAATTCTACTGGAGATAAAAGCATGCATCAGTGTCTCCGTATTGGCCCGAGACAGAATGGGGCGGACTCTGGCGATGTTCTTTAGTTGATCAAAACCTATTTTAGAGATATTTTTTATGTGAGGAATAAAAGTCAGCTCAGAGTCAAAAATCACGCCCAGGTTCTTCACTTGTAAAGAGAGATTAAAAGACAGTGATTGTAGTTTTGGTAAAAGTTTCTCTCTCTGAGCCTCAGGACCGATGACTAAAACTTCAGTTTTGTCCTGGTTGAGCTGGAGAAAGTTTTCTGCCATCCAGGATTTAATGTCTAAAATGCAGTTAAAAAGTGCATCCATTGGCCGTGTGTCATCGGGAGACATGGAGATGTATAACTGTGTATCATCAGCATAACTGTGGAAGTTAACTCCATGTCTCCTGATGACGCTGCCAAGAGGGAGCATATAAAGGTTAAAAAGCACTGGGCCTAAAATTGAACCCTGGGGCACACCACATGTAATCCTATGGACCCTAGAGGAGCAGGTATCTAAACTTACCATAAAAGTCCTGTCTGTGAGATAGGATGTGAACCATTTGTGAACAGCACCAGAGAGGCCGATCTGTTTTAAAAGGGTTAAAAGAATAGTGTGGTCTACTGTATCGAAGGCAGCGCTTAGATCCAGTAGAACCAACACTGTCACCTTCTGAGCGTCAAAACACGTGTCACTACATGTGGAGTAGCTCAACATTTATTAGTTCTTTATTTTGTCAGTGAGGGTAAATATCTTCTAGGGTTGGGTGGTATTTTGGTCAGACAACGCACTGAGGTCATGCTGAATTTTATAAAAGTCTCTGTAAAGACTATAGGCTGGCACACACTACAGGATTCTTCAAACCTTCACAGATTCAGAGACCACACACTAGAAGATAACAAAAAACGAGTGACAGAAAAAGTATGAATGATTTGTAAGTACTGTGAGAAAACTGCCCCTGGCTAATCATTAGCAGTTAATAAATCTAGAGTTGGTATCTGCTTTGGAACTTTCAATCAGTGATGAACTAAAGGACTTTGTTACAGTTTAAATTTTATCTGGATCACATTTGACCATCTTCAAACTCTAAAATAACAATCAACCCTGAATAGATCATTCTTACAGAGGTTTATTTCAATTATGTTTTAAGATTGATGAAAATTTTAGTTAGTAAAAACCTAAAGAGAATCTTTATTTTATTTTTAAATTAGGACCACCAAACAGTCAGACAAGCATTGATACTTATATGTGAACAAGTCAAACTGGACTGAATTATTCAACATTGACAAAAGATTCTCTAAAACACAGTTTGACTTATAAATCCTTCACTATTTCTGAAAAACAAAAACAAAACGAGATTCTTAGTTTTTACAAAAATATTGCACGTCTCATCTCATTTTTGTAATTCCAAAATCATGCTCCAGAAGTGTACATCTCACGACATCATTTGTAATAAGGCCTACTGTTTCCGAAGGAAATGCAGTCACTGTAATGTGTTTCAAGTGCAAGAACTCTGTCACCTTAACCACCATAACAAATCTATCATGCAATACATGGAAGTGCAGAGACCATTAGCTGCCAAGGTGGTTGAATTCAGAAGGAACTTTACATTTGTCAGATGTGTGTACAATTTGTGCACATATTCCTGGGCTTGATCAAATTAATGTATAGGTTTCGCTCCTGATGGTGCCATTCCATCGACTCCTGTATGTTTCACTTCGAGACTGTAATCCCACTCAGAACCCAAAAGAACAAAGCATATTAGCAATATTTGATAAATAAATATGCCTCAATCATATTCAATTGCAATAAACCCCATGCTACTGCTTCTCCTGCTTTGTTTGCAGATTGGGGGGGGGGGGGGGGGGTGTTCAGGTCATCCACACAGTAGCAACTTAAAAACTTTTCTTTCACACTTTAAAAGAAAACCAACTTTAGAAAATTGATTAAAATAAATGAAAGCACTGAATACATGTTTTACCTCTAACTAATCAGCTGCTTTGGAGAACGAAGAGGGTGCCGTTAATTTGCACTATTCCCTCACTAAAACCTATGTACAACACAAGTTTGAGATTGCCCTTTTACTTTTTTTTCCTTCTACTTTCTGCCAGCAGACTCAGAGATTGGGACTCTTACCTAACTCTAGGGGGTCAGGCGAGGATGGAGAGAAGGAAGGTTGGTGGATGGCAAAGCTGTGTCCCCTGGATAGATCAAAATATTATTTGGAATACAACTGACCACCCCATTCCCAATTACATTACATGGAGTACTGAGACATTTTCACAAGCTTTTCCACGTAGATGGGAACATCATATATTCCACCATAAAATCTGAGGAAGGCCAAACCTGAATGTGTGACCACATTTGAGGACTAAAGTGATGTTTTCAAAAACAAAGATATTTGGGGGGTTTTAAAACAAAGAAATATCAGCAACCAGCTATAATATTTATATATAAACTTTCACACCCTCAAACACTTTCCCAGGTACTGCAGCTCCTCTGCAGCAGCTGACCCTGAAAGTCTGTTCCCGAGTCTCAGGGAGAATGAGGGAAAGAAGAGAATGTTCCTTTTTTTATTGGAAAAACAATCTGTTCTAATCTGCAGAGAGATGACTCTCATCACACCCCCAGCACCACAATTCATTCACTCCCCATCCCTTTTTCCCACTAGTACTGCTCACCACCCACACAGAAAGAGAGACACATTTCCACACACTTGGACAGAGATGCTCTTTTATCTGTTGCAGAGCTCGTGTGTTAAAGAGAGCGCAGCTGTGTTTGTGTGCACTACCATGAATGTTTTCATGGCATCACCAATCAGGAAGGAGGAAGTCCCCTGCAGCAGCTTTTAAATCATGTCTTCCTCAAACAAAAACAGCAACATTCACTCGAAGAGAAAACGGGGGAAGACTGGGTGGAAAAAGCTGTACTTGTTTGTTTCACTACAGAACAACAGAAATGCTACAAGACTCCACTAGCAACACAACGGAAATTGTTGCAAGCAAATGTGACAAAGCTACAAGTCGCACAAAAAGATTTCAAAATGGAGCATGGACCTACTTCTGATGGATTCCCACAAGACTTGACATGCATTCCATTGTGAATAAATCCCTGGGCAACAGGCTAAATTTTACTTCCCACTGGAATAAGAAAAATAGGATTATCTAAAGGACTTAATACATTGCAAAGAGGACAGTATGATCGCTTCAGCTCCACCCTTGAGCAAATCATATCCAACTTCAACCCTCATGTTTTAGTGGCTGCAACGTTACTTTTTCAAAGAAATCCAGTATCTTCTGAATATTCACAGGCAAGTCTGGCCCGCAGTCATTACCCCCGCTAGACACTGCAGGGTTCAAACTGAATGTGTGCGTGCCTTGAAACAGTGAAGAGGGCAGAGTGTGCCTCAGATCCATTTTCTCACTCACAATTTCACCAGATGGATTTACAATTCACGCTGCTCCCCCCTCATTACCATAAAGTAGCCTTAATCTGAGAAGTTTGCTTCTAAATTGGGCTTGAAAAGTACTTTAAACCTTGTTCTAAAGCTGAATCGGGCCCTAAGAATATGAAAGTGGCTTATCAGATCCAGTCAAGAAGTAGGATTATACAGTGTGAACATAACATCTTTCTTGCAATTACATTCGCATTTTCTTGAGGTGGTAAAGGTCTTCATCATTAAAGCTGAAGCAGGTTGTGCAACAATGCTAACTGGCTTTCTTCCAAAATTACCTTTTGAAAGCTCTTTCTATGCTGTAATTAACTCTGCACATCTTACCCTCCTCAGAGCATTATTCAGCCATCACCATGCCTCACCATAGGGATATTGTGTTCAAAGTGATGTGCAGTATCCTTTTTATGCGACACAAGTTTTGAATATTGACCAGAAAGTTCCATGTTGATATGATCCGATAGGAGGACCCTCCTCCACACATTTGCTGCGTGCCCTACATAGTTAGAGGCAAATTCTAAATAGGACTTATGGCTTTCTCTCTGCAATGTTTTTGTTGTTGGTACTGTACTCACACACATCTGGATTTGTGTTGTCGTTCTCGCACTGAGGTGTAAATTGCTGAAGCTCCTCCAAAGTTGCCATGGACGACCATGTTTGACAACTTTGCCAGATTTCTTTCCATTGAGATAAGATGTTCAAAGGCTAGGCTAATGTTTTCATGACCAAACCCTCCTTCAAAGTTCTCCACAATTGTATTCCATACTGGTCTGGTGTTCCTTTTTTTTTTTTTTTTACTCTGAAAAACAAGCATAATTTTCCTTCCTCTTAAAAAGTATGCACTACTTTTGTGTCGTTGTACCACATACACTCCAAATAAAATCCAATCAGGTTTGTGGTTATGATATGTCAAAATATGGAAAAAGTCAAAGGGTAATAAAGATGTTCACAAGAAAATGTAAAGCATGCCCAGCCTGCTGTCAGTGCCACAAAATCCCAAACGTGACTCTAGTAGACACTCAGACTTTATCATCTCCCTGTGGCCACTGGCTTAGATTTCTAAGCACTTTGTCTCAGATTACCAGCCAATCAATGAGCTCACTTCAATTAGCCAAGCCTCAGCATCTGGTGAGTCCTGGAAGATGTCTGTGGGTGTCTGAGGGGGCAAAGCGATGCGTGTTTTTGCATGCATCTGTTACTAGATAGGTGATATCAGGCCTTAATTTCAGTCCCATATCTGATTAAGGCCGAGTGACTTCGAAAACCACAGAGACAAACACAGAAGCTCATGTTTTCTCAAAGTTTCTCATGACTGACTGTATTCACATGCATATGTACTTACACATGCAAACATGTGTATCCTCAGTGCAAACCAGGTTGATTAAGCTATGCATCTGTAGATTAGGACATTGCCAGCCATCAGCACCAGATAGAGGAAGATAAACTAGGCACAACTTTTGAGGTCTGATTTACCAATCTCTTGCTACTCTAACCCAAAATTAAAACTTTTATTTCACCATTTCTGTCTGGCAAAAAGTCTCAGTGAAATATATACAAACTTTCATCCAATTACATCATGTCACACGTGTCCGAAAGCGCTAAAAGCACATGGACAGAATGCAATGCTGCAGCAAATTATTTTGAAGTGACTCGAAGCACATCACAGTTCCTTTGCAGTGAGTGCAGGCAAGTGTAAACAAGTCAATATGTTGTCGTGAGATTCTGAATCTTTGGCTCCCAATTAGTAATCTTCCTCTGCAAAAATAAAAAAGAACAGTAACATTTTTATTTAACAGATTAGACTTGCTGATTTAGATAAATCTTTATGCTGGAGTTCAAAGCGATGCCGAACTGATAGAAATATGAAAAATTCAACTTTTACATAATTAGGCACTGAACATTACATAACTCCTGAAAGTACTCCAGGCTCAAGGGCCCACTCAAAAAAAAAATCTCCAAATAAAGTGCTACAGACCACTAGAATGTTTTTTTCTACATAAAGGCCGACTAAAAATGAATTTACTGCAGCCTGTTTAACCTACTATGGGGAAATATACATCACTGACTTCATCTATCCGTCTTCTACAGCAGTGATTTGCAACCTTTGGGGGTTCAATGCCTAGGAGACTGTTAATGTGGACAAAGTCTAGATAAAACTTTATATGCATCAAATGGTTTTTTTATGAATAAATGCCAAATCACAAAGCACATTTATGGAATCACAAATAATATTGCAATGCTGGTTATGTTCCTTATTAAAATGGTGTTTACATATATTGATCTTTACACTAGGAGCAATATGCAGAGGCTGCAACATGAAACTATTGATTAAATTGGAGTAAAAAGGAAGAACAGCACCATATGTCGATTACAAAGTAGAGGGCGTGGGATGTGTGCGTGTGTGAGTGTATGTAGATTAGTAGACAAGTTTGCAACATCTATCAACCATCGTGGTCCAAAGATTGTAAGGCAGGAAACAACCTTGACAGATCGCCAGTCAGATTTATACAATAACTTGAGAAGTTAACTAAGGACCTGTCTACATTAGGCTGTTGAAGTGCTTAAACGAATAAATATTTAGTCAATACCCCATCTTGGCCACACTAGCCCATCGTTTAAGGTTCCCCTCCTCGGCTATTTTTTTTACACGGGTAAGTGGGCCGTATATTTCTTAAATCTCTGCCTCGTGGACTGGTGTGGATTTGTTAGGCGTTTAAGAACTGAATTCAGGAAGGAAGTGATGTCAGAAAACACGCACCACAGCCAGCTTAATAACAACCGGTGACCACTCAGAGGTAAACAAAGAAATCTCTCTTCTTGTGAACAGCCATTCTTCGTGATTTTGGCCAACAAGTTGCAGATCAGAAACAAGCTTCTTGCTTCTTCTTCAATATTTACAACTGCCGGGTAACTGTAGGGAGGATGTACTTCCAGGTCAGAGGGGACTCTGATGTCATATATGTGAGGCTGCCTTTGTTTGCATGCCTAATAGGTCGGGGTTGAGCCAAAGGGCAGAGGGGAGGAGGGGGTTGTAAACTATGCTGTGTCTGTGTGTTTGTGTGTGTACAGGAATAAGGTTAGGTGGGATACTTTCCAAATTCTGATCTCGAGAAAAAGCATACAAGGATATTTAAGGAGTTTAATCAAAACGATTTAAACTGTCAAGGGACAAGCTGTGATATAATTGATTCAACTGGTTTAAGGTCATTTTCTCAATTAATGCTACGGCATGTACGAGAAGTAAACAAGCCTTTATGAGCTGCTATGGTGACATCTGATCCCTAGACAGAAGGATGAAAAATCCAAAATTATATAACTGGATTAAATTACACTTTAAAAAAATTTTTTTGCATTTATATAAACAAATGCTTCAAATATATACATACACTCCCTCCAATATTTGGATAAATGTTCACTGGCAAGATGCACCTCCATCCCATGGTTTTCTTAATCATTAAACTATCATAACTCTTGCTGAATATTTGGATTCATAGAGTTAAATTAAACTGGTAATTTGCTATGAAGTTCAAAAACCATGTAGATAGCAACAAACTCTAGTTTGTCCTGAACTGGAAACTGTTGGAACACTAAAGTCATTTTCTGTACCAAAGCCAATTCATCACCACCATGGACTGAGAGGGTGCGTGCCAAGAAAGCAGTGCCAGCTTTGATATCAATACCTTCAGCCTCAACTGAAATACAAAGACAAAAAGGAGACATGAAAAAAAACAGGAAAGAAAACAGCAAAGTATTTTAAAACCCATTGAATTATTTTGGAGCAACGGATACAAATCTTGATCTTATCAAAAAACAAAAAAAACAAAAAGGACAACTTTCAAATTATAAAAAAAGTTTTTTTCAGGAGTAGTGGAGTTTCATTGCTGAAGAATACAGATTGCATTTGATAATATATGATAATATATTTAAAGATATTAATATTTACTGCAGTACTTGTGGAAAATGAAATGGAAAATTAGTCAAAGTAAGAATAGCCTAAGCATTCTGCCAAATGTCAGATAGGATCACTTCTGAGATTGAAAAAAAATAATTCCGGCATTTAGCAAATCAAAATAATTTTGGTAATTTTGACTAATCCAAAACAGGAAAGTTTAGTTTGATTTAACATTAGACCGTGAGGAAAACTATCTTATTAAAAGTTTCTTATAATTTATATAAATATCTTGTTCCAAATGTGTAAACATTCCTCTGTGTGGCTAAAGTATACCAACAAAACGAAAAAATCCCACAATCTTATTTTTGGGGCAATAACATCGAAACATTTGTGTGCATTTCATCTTTTATGTTGTCTATCTATTGAGTAATTTGAGTGTTTTAGTCGAGAGCATTATTACTGATTGCAAAGCAAGATTATCTGTGGCCAGTCTTAGACATGTTCATTACAATCATAAAATTCAAGCAAACAGAAATCTTTGTTTCTATATCCCTGCAGTCTTGGGAACACCCATGCAATCATTTTCATTCACACAGTTGGGAACCCAGAGCACAAACCTCACCTGCAAGGCCTCATTCTTCAAAAGCTTTCAGACATCCCACACTTCCAATGAAAATATTTCTAAACTACTGCAGCGTTTGCTTCCAGGTATATTTCAAATTTCCATAATTTTGAGAAGTCAATTTTCAAGTCAGTGAAGCCTGTAAGGAACATTGTCATGAAACTGAAAGTCATTTTTACTTTCAAACAGATCTTAATGAACGTGATAACAAAAAAAATTGTAAAAAAAAACAAAACTTGGCTACCTCACAGAATCATTTTGGAAATAAGCTATACGATAGAATGCAAAGTATAAGAATCATTTTTTGTTTGTTTTGTTGTTGACATACATCATTAATGAACATAAAAACAAACTTCAAGAAAATGTGATTTTTCAACTGACTAAATTAGAACAGATCATCATGCTGCAATCGATATAAAAGTAAACATAGCAAGATTTATTGAGAGCTTAGATTGTATAATCAGACACTGATTAAACCTTTTCATTTAAAGTTTTAGCTTTAGTTTTCATAATGAAAATTTATTTTATTTATATTGTGCCAATTATTAAGTAACCTACGGGCATTTTGCAGAAAATGTAAGCAAGTCAATGTTAAATTAAATACGGTACAACCGAATTCATCTCATTAATCCAATTATTATAGTTACCCACTCTAATGCTATTCATTAAAGCCTTAATTGAACACATTTAAAGTCTATTAAATTTGTATTCTATTTTCTCAAACTACAGATTTACTTCTGGTTCCTTGAACATGTCAAAGGTCCAGGGTGTACCCTGCCTTTCGCCTCGTGACTGGTAGAGATAGGCACCACCCCTCATAACCCCACATAGGATGGACTGGTACAGAAAATGGATGGATGGATGGATAGACAGGCATATTGGCTACCTTTAAAACTAAAGGCTTAACATTTTGCTCAATCAGGTTTGCAGGTAAGGCAGGCTTCAGTGAGCCGTGTCTTATGTTATCTTGTTATAGGGCTATATTGCTTGGGGACCAGATTAACTCAACATTTCTCTGCTTATGTTTGCGATTACTGCTCTCAAACGTGTTGCTACTTTCTATTCAAAAGTCCCACGTTCTGGATGTTGCTTCCAGTTAAACCAGAATCCTTCCCCTCCACTGTTGATGCACGCTTGCTTAGATTCGAAGATTGACTCTCCTGATTTCTTTGACATTATAGCTTTACTCGTTGGTTTGTTATGATTAACTTATTCTGGTTGTCTGGGATTGCTCAATAATTGGGTCAAATTTGAATTTTGTGTTAAAGGACTAGACGGTAATATGACAATATGCACATGGGCAGGTCTCTATGAAAGAGTTAAAAAAAATTATAGTATTTACACAAATTATTTGAATGAAAAATGCAAAGCATATGTTTCAAACCTTTATATGTTGTTTTTTTTTATTAACTCAAAGAAGTGTAACAAGGCAAGTGCAGTTAACTGATGCATTTATAGACCAAAATGGAGGGAGTTCTAAGTTTTGACGCATTTAAGGAAAAAGTTTATTTTGCCTGATTTAAGTCAATATTATTATACCAATTCCAATCTCTAGATAATTCATTGCTCTAATTTAATTTAATCTCTAATCGTGGGGTCTTGTAGTTTTGTTTAAGCATAACACCCAGACTTCTGATCTTAAAATAATTGAACAAACAAAAACCACCAGCCTATTTGGCAAAAAACAATTGTTGGAGAAAATCATGAAGTGTGCAATTTTAAAACCTGTATATATGGCATAAAAGTAAGATACATTTTGACTTTAGGACCTTGCAGAAACCCTGAACCGGTCTCTTACATCCAAAACTGACTACAAACGTGACACATTCGTGCTTTGTGGCGTTGAATATAGATGAGCAATAGTGTGATGATCTGCCAAATTGGGTGGTAACTTTCATAAATATTTTTATTCGTCTGTTATATTCAATGAATAATCCATCACACAAACAAAAAGAAAATAATTCCAACAGGATTACCTTGTTCATTCACTAATCTGCATTAGAAAAGCATTTATATTAACCTTTTTGTAACATTCAGTTGTTGTAAATGGAGTTTGATGGATTTGAGATTTTACTTTTCATCTACAGATGTTACAGAGCTTTATTCCCAGTGACACCCCAGTGTTTTAGAGTCTACATACATATTGGTGAGCAGAAAAGTCAATGAAAAAACTGAGGTACAAAAGGCTATAACAGCAATCAATGTTTCTATGCATGAAAAGTATAAACAGGTAGCTTAAAATGCATGGAATCTTAGAGGAAAACTTTGACAAGCAGAAAGGCAAAAATTGAATTGGCTACAACAGATGGATGAAAATGCACTAAAACCCATCAGAGTGAGAAAGGGACTTGGAAAAAGCCAGATATACATATCAATTTGGGAGGAAAATTTGACAACTGAACAGACTGGGAGCAGATTGTGTCTTCAAGAAATGCAAACAAAATGAGCAAGGGTAAGGCTTTGCATAATTTAAGGAGGAGGGCAGACACTATATCACTGATGGACATGACGAATTTTTATTAAGAGAGAAAACATTACTCAAGTCGCTTTAATTCCCAGGCTGAAATCAAAGAGCGACAGTTGACGGATGCATCCCTTTAAAGCACATGCAGATTTAACACCAGAATCGTCTTCAGCTTCACTCAGAAACAATCCTTCATAAGGGGAAAATTAACACACACGCATATACCCACACCTAAATCTCCTTTGAGGGCCAAATTCACTTACAGACACACTTAAATCTCCTTGATTATTTATAGATTAGTGGATATAGCATGAAAATAACTAATTTCCACATTTTAACTTATGCACACAGATGTACACATTCTAAGGGGCAAAGCCAAGCCAATTAAAAGCAAGCAGATGTGTAGAGAATCAAAGTAAACATTTATAGCTTCAAAGCTCTTCCTGACAGTATGGTTTATGCCAGAGCAAAGTGTCCCTGCCTCACCTTTTCATGGATATGGATATTTCTTTTCTGCCTTTAATAAAACAAACTGTGGGACAATTCAACAGAAGTGGCACTATGTAATATAAATACATCTACAAACACAAAGGAAAGGGACAGCTCAGAGAGCGAAGATGAAAGAGATATTAAACGAACACATTGACAGATTTGTAACAAAATGAATCATAGAAGTGAGCAAAAAATGGAAGGGGAATAAGTATTAAAGGGGACATCAGAAAGAATAAAGCTGCCAGTATCCCAACAACAGACATTCATTTTCTGCAACCAAATGACATGACTGCGGGGAAAACAAAAACCTTGATCTCTACATGCTGGTCTTCAGTGAGTGATCGGGCAGATATATCACAATTTTGTTTGTTACTAAGTGGAAAAGATTTCCTTTTCTGGGTGACCACCTGTCCCTGCCTCTCTGAGGTCGTGCCATGTTAAATAAATCTTGTTAGGCACCGAGTGGTGTCAGGAAGCAAGCCGTAGGGACACAAACACACAGACTTAAGAGCAGTGACTGGTATGTGACAAGTCGGTCTTCTCTGCAAGTAACCTGCTGCTTTCAGTGGCAACTAAAAAGGCATCCTGGCCAAAAGAAAAACGAAAGGTGAACTTGTTTCACCCCTAGCATCTAACACTTAGCCCTGACCCCATATTTCATGCATATACAACAAGGGTTAGAAGTGTGTACATTTTATTTGTTTCTGATAGTTTTTTTTCCCAAGGGTAATAAAAATAGTTGCAAATGTTATTTATATTAAAAAAAGACACTAAATTGTTTTATCCAATTAAAAAACAAACTTGTTAATGGCAGAATGCAGTTGTGCACTGGTAAAAAGAAGCAAACAAGTTATAATTTTAGGATGGTGGACTATTTTCATTCAAATCTACAAAAGAACACACTTGCAGGAATCAGCTACATCTTTCCAATAAGCCTGCGAATCCTATTTAATGTGTTGGAAGATAAACCTTTTCCCTTCCTATGGGCTTGCACTTTACAGTGTGTGTAATAGAATAAGCGCGCGTCCGTGTGTCTATGTGTAAATTTGTGATTAATACAGTTTTACTAGTCGGAGGTGGTGATGCCCTGCGGCTGTACTTTCCTCTGATGAGATCTTGACAGATAGGTTTATTCCACTGAATCTCTGTCAGTTTCCCTCCTTTGCTCCTTTTTAATTCAATATTCCTCACCGCTGCTTCATTCGCTTGTCTTTAATTGCTTACTCTATCTCCTGTTCATCAGCTTGCAGTGCTCCATTCTGTCTGACCTCCATCTTCCTATCCTACTCACACAAACACCCTCCGCAACTGAACACATGCATTTATCAGCTAAACCTTATCTGGTTGTATTACTTACTGTCCACCTGAGAGTTCAACTTTCCCTTCATTTTCTTTTGTTTCCTCTTTAAATCTCCCTTTCTCTCATTCTCCACAGGCGATCAGTATAGCACAGAGGTTGAAACATGTGAACGTGTTGAAATGAACAGCTTTCCTTTGTGCCTGGAACTGGGTGTACACGGTCTCATACACTTCCACAGCCTGGGTGAAAAGACTAATTGTCTGCTTTCTTTCACATTCCACCATCAAGCTGACAGCCAACCTTTCCAAAGTTTTAACATGCAACATAAAGTTTCCATTCATGTGTGAAAACCACAAATGAGCAACACCAGTGGTCTTCACACGGCACTTCCTGACATAGCCATTAAATTTTGATACATTTATTATTTCAAACTACTTGTATTATAATAATACATCATGATCTGCTACAGTGATATTGAATGGTATTAATACTCCAAGCCTATAGATATCAATCAAATCCATCAATGTGACATTCTTTAAAAGTCATGCAGTTGATACTAAAAAAAGGCTAGGAGAGCACTGAATAAGAGTTCGTGTTGAAACTGAGCTACAACAAAGCTGAATCCGTTTGAATCGAGCATGTTTACCTTGATTTCTTTAATTTTTGTTGCCAAAGGTTGCCTCTACTATACTCTCATTACTGTAATGCTAATCTTTACAACATTAACGCCACACAATCATTACAGATTCAAGTGAAACGGTGTAAAATTTGGCCTAATAAGTCAATCTTAAAAATAACTTTAAATAAACATTCTTATAATTCTATATTTATATGCAGATCTAGGCAGTTTACAAAATGTTCTAACCTCTTTTAGTAACTATTTTGGCCATTCTTTGTATTTCCTAAAAATAGAGACCAGTGATAACTATTATAAAAACTTCTGGTGTTATTGGACACTTAAATCTGACTTGAACTTATAATTGTGCATGAGTTTTTCCAAGTCAGCTGCTACTGCCTTATTACTGATGACAATGATTACCTTGATAAAAACAACAGTAGTATTTGGTCCATCTTTTACATGGACATAATCAATATTTAATTTAGAGCATATACTCATGTTCAGTTAACTGTACCAAAGTTGTACCCAACGGTAACTTAAAACGTAAGTATGAAAATTTTTCTTTACCGTTACATCCCTAGAACCTTCATATTGTAAAATTGTTTGCCACTGTATTAAGGTTTACCACATCAAACATTAAAACATGACAGCAAATAAAAGTGAAAATTTATTCAGTTTGGGGGACAAAGTTGACTGCTTTTAAACATCGATGAGCAAAACTTGCCAAACTACCAATAAAGTTTCTTCTCTTACTCTCATTACCCAAAAAAATACAATAGAATCTCCAGACGAATTATCCAGGAAAAAGCTGCTCATTTTAGACAGCACTTACTGCCATTTTCACAGCTTATAATAAGAAGATGTTGCTGATGGCAAGCCATGAGCTATCGCTAATGAGCAATACTTAAGCAAGTAGGGTGATGATGGTCCAAAATACAAATGTATCTGCCGTATTCATGCTTCCACAAAGTCTTAGTGTGTCTGGGCTCTTTGTGTTTGGTTCAGACATCTTTTAACATCTTGTCAGTTTTAGGAGTTAAAATCCCAAAACGAAATTCATTCAACTTTAATAACTGAAGTGTTTAATTGCAATTGCTAGCAAGTCAAAAACAAAGTTATGAAAAATATGTAGTGACTTTTAGTAATATTACATTTATACAAAAATCTTTTTTTTTCTTATCGTTTTAATGCTTTGGTTTAAAAATGTTTAGCTCTAAATATGTTTTATCTCGTCTCATAATATCGAATCAGCCTATTAGTACATTTTCCACATTTCTTCCAGCTGCGAAAACAAGCAGCTCTAATTTGTTGATCTGAAAGGGTAATTAACTCTTGGTCCCCTATAGAGACTGCTTGCATGTTGCTGGCAAACCCAGCCATGACCTTTCAGCGCACCAATGACATAAATATGTTTGAATGATTAACAAAGCCTTAATTACATTGTGACAGCTTCTGATTTTATTAGTTCTAAACATATTTACATGTTAGAATAATAGCAAACTGGCTGATTGACTTGAGGCTGGGAACAAGTTACCAGCCAAGATAATATGCTGAAACAGTTAAAGTAGTTAGACGCAGCGTTCATGCTTAACAACTACTACTTATAAAGATCAAATAACAGTAAAATTCTATACATCCATGGTTAAAATGTAAAATTTTGGAATTATAAACCAAATTCTTTCTTTCTTTCTGGATCGTTAAATAGTTTTGCCAATCTGAGCTCTGCCAATTTAATATGCATGGTTAAAATAAAATTGAATGTTACAACACAATGTTTATCATGCTAAAAAGGTGTATAATATTGCTTAATTCTATATAGTTACTCTTTTTACATTAACATTTTTTTATTTGTCTGTAGCAAAATTGTCAGAAAAGTGGCCTAATAAGACCATTGTGTTTTTAGTAAACCATGCCCCCTACAGGGCATATTTCAGAGAAAAATGTTTAGAGGTCTAATATAAGTATCTTTTTAATATAACAACATCTGGCCTTAAATTTCTGCGATGGTAATACCCACAGAATTGAAAAAAGTCCCCCTTATGACAAAATAACCTACAAAATGTGAAAATGTTAATGTGTCTGAACAGTTTGAAAACTAGTTGGTGCTTGTTAACCTGTTAGTATTTATGTGGCGTCTTCTGATTCTTTGGTGTATTTACCACAACTGACATCTGATAAATACAAAAACTGTTTGCCATATAGGTGGCATTAAGCATCCAACTTCTCTGCTGCCTTATAAATGGAAACTCGAACTTGGCACACTCCTGGTTAAATTTAAGCCAGTGCATCTGTATGCTACTGTGTGTTGTCAATATCCTCCATCTTTGCATTAGTTTTGGTGTGGAGCGCTTTGGAGAGGAGCTACAAAAAGCAATAAAAACATTGTAGCTGTCCTCTTCTGGATAATAGTGTTGTTCTACCAATGACATCTGTTCTATGATAATTCTGTAGAAATAAATCTATTATTTCACCCCTTCTTACAATAAGACAGATAAGATTGAGCATTCCAACCTATCTTTTTTACTATTTTCAACTCTTTTTGTTCTGTTAGAGGGGGCCCATAACTGAGACTGAAACCATTTACGACAAAGCCATAAGTTAAAGTTTATCGCTCAATCTACAGTACTTAACTCTCTGAAGCTTAACTGCAGTGTCTGGAGGGGACAGCGATAACATCACAAAAAGATTGCAGAGGATAGGACTCAAAAGGCTTAAAGCCTAATGCCATAATTACTAAAAAGACAATGAGGAAGCACTGTGGTAAAATCTGCATCTGACAATAATGAGGCCAATGTCAAGTTTTATCCCAGCACATGTGTGTAGAAGCCAGCCAGCTGCATATTTGCTGTAAAGCATGTCCCTTAAATGACATTACCATCAGCCAATTTATGGCCAACAAACAGAAGTGAGGGTGTTTGATTTGTGCAAGCAACAGACTGAAGGACTGGTGGTTGTGCACATCTCTTTTTGTGCTTTTGCCTTAGTGGTGCCAGTCAGGCATGACGGGAGAAGATAATTCAAAAGCCAAAGGTGCAGAGAGACCTTCTCACAACAAATTTAGTGTATGGACCTGTGTTAGTGTGTCTTTAGAGAATGACCTTCTCCCAAGACTTGTCCCAGACTGGTAATTTTGGTACCAGGCTTGTGGCTTAATAGAGGCCTATGGGTAAAATATACTATTGTCTGGGATAGAGGACAAACATATGTTAGAACCAGAAAGCCTAAAATTGTTCCAAGTGTTATACAAATCTTAAGGATTATTAAAATGCTGTTTTCATATTTAAAAAAAAGCCTTTTCAATCACTCGCAGTAAAACAGAAAGGCACTGTTATACATATATGAGTTTGTAGGATCTGCAACGTAATGCATCCAAAAGAGATTTGGACGCGCGTTAAGCCGGAAATAGACAACTTGTGGGAGGAAGTAGTGCCAGACGGTCTGTTTACAAGATGGCAGCTGTCGATGTAGCCTTTGAAGAGAGTCTTCCTTCTCTATTTACTGTACACTCCTAGCCAAAAGTTTTGAGAATTACATAAATATTAGAAATTGAAAAAGTTGCTGCTTAAGTTTTTTAACTCGGGTGAGAATGTTGACGAGCACAAGCCTGGAGATCATTATGTCAGGCTGATTGGGTTAGAACGGCAGACTTGACATGTTAAAAGGAGGGTGATGCTTGAAATCATTGTTCTTCCATTGTTAACCATGGTGACCTGCAAAGAAACGCGTCCAGCCATCATTGCGTTGCATAAAAATGGCTTCACAGGCAAGGAAATTGTGGCTACTAAAAATTGCACCTAAATCAACAATTTATATGATTATCAAGAACTTCAAGGAAAGAGGTTCAATTCTTGTTAAGAAGGCTTCAGGGCGTCCAAGAAAGTCCAGCAAGCGCCAGGATCGTCTCCTAAAGAGGATTCAGCTGCGGGATCGGAGTGCCACCAGTGCAGAGCTTGCTCAAGAATGGCAGCGGGCAGGTGTGAGCGCATCTGCACGCACAGTGAGGCGAAGACTTTTGAAAGATGGCCTGGTGTCAAGAAGGGCAGCAAAGAAGCCACTTCTCTCCCAAAAAAACATCAGGGACAGATTGATCTTCTGCAGAAAGTATGGTGAATGGACTGCTGAGGACTGGGGCAAAGTCATGTTATCCGATGAAGAATCTTCCAGATTGTTTGGGCCATCAGTCCTGTGTCATGCCAACAGTAAAGCATCCTGAGACCATTCATGTGTGGGGTTGCTTCTCATCCAAGGGAGTGGGCTCACTTACAATTTTGCCCAAAAACACAGCCATGAATAAAGAATTGTACCAAAACACCCCCCAACAGCAACTTCTTCCAACAATCCAACAACAGTTTGATGAAGAACAATGCATTTTCCAGCATGATGGAGCACCGTGCCATAAGGCAAAAGTGATAACTAAGTGGCGAGGAGACCAAAACGTTGAAATTTTGGGTCCATGGCCTGGAAACTCCCCAGATCTTAATCCCATTGAGAACTTGTGGTCAGTGCTCAAGAGGCGGGTGGACAAACAAAAACCCACTAATTCTGTCAAACTCTAAGAAGTGATTCTGAAAGAATGGGTTGCTATTAGTCAGGATTTGACCCAGAAGTTGATTGAGAGCATACCCAGTCGAATTGCAGAGATCCTGAAAAAGAAAGGCCAACACTGCAAATACTGACTCTTTGTATAAATGTCATGTAATTGCCAATAAAAGCCTTTGAAATGTATAAAGTGCTTGTAATTATATTTCAGTACATCACAGAAACAACTGAAACAAAGATCTAAAAGTAGTTTTGCAGCAAACTTTGTGAAAACTAATATTTGTGTCATTCTCAAAACTTTTGGCCACAACTGTACATCAGCAGGAAAGTTATCGTAAAATAGCGGGACAGTAGGCAGGCTTGCGGGCTTCTGCATGGGTTCGCAGGGTCAGTCAAAAGTGAAATGAACTTACCAGGTTGCCCTATCTCGTCACTTATATTCCTCCAAGCGAGGTCCTTTTTATTCCTGTTTCTGTAGAGAAAGCAACTGGTGTCGTATAGCTTGGGGTGATTAGCAACGGCCGTTATCTGTATTTCCTCCATGTTTTATGAATGAATTTTGCCGGACCTGACCCCGTGAAATGGGTCACAGCATCACGTGATACCACGTCACCAGGCTCCTGATTGGTTGACGCGGCGCGAATTGACGCCAAAGTTCAGATTTTTCAACTTCTGCAGCAGGCGCAAAAATGGGCGTGACGCGCAAATGCACCACATAAAATAACATGCGTATTTTCTGACGCGCGAATGACGCAGAAATGCGTTTTCAGTAGCAAAAACGCACGTGACGTGACGCAGAAACCCTGACGCACGTCAGCGTGCTTGTGCATTAATTTCACATGTAAACCTGACGGCCATGATGCTTCAAACGCGTTCGGTGTGAACGCACCGTTAGAGATAATTATGGATTTAAAGGGGATTATTTGAAAGATTATAAAGTTAATTAAATGTTTGCCCAGATGAAAGATCTGCATTTTTTTTTCAAGAACACTGGTGATTGACCCTTTAGCTGTCATTTCATGTAGGCTATAAAAAGGTTATATTCTTCGATTACATTTACATAAAATGACGTTTGTAGTGCGTATATGTATGCTATTTTATGTGGTTCATTTAGTATTGAATCAATATTAAATGAATCACATACAATAGCTACCAATATTACTGATCAAAGTCAGATTGTATGCATCACAGAAGAATTGGTAGCTGCCATTAGGTGTTGAGTTGCTGTGCCCCACCAAACTTATCATGCCATGATTCTGGTTATAATTTTTAACAGATTTGAACCCCCTGTTGCACACCTCTACACAACAGAGTAACAATGCTAAGAACTGGAGTGTAAATTATAATATCAGCTGAATACCACCAGAATTGAGTCTTTTGAAACATTTCTCCTCACTTTCGCCTCAAATCACAGTAGAAGTCTAAACCTATTAATTTGAATTCAAGCAGCTCTTGTATTTTAGATCTGCATTTTAGATATACCGTAATATCACATTTTAGGCAACTTTTGCTACATATTTCTAGCTCACTGGTTGCTTTTTCACATATTTCTCAATTTTTAACAAGTAAATTATTATTATGAGCAATGACACCCTGCCATAAATAACATCTGGCTGAACAATTTCAGCAGATAATTTGAACAGAAGCTCAAGTAAAGTCCATTACTTAGCCACATTGGACCTCATCTCAGCATGCATATGCTGATATAAGACAACAACCCCTCTTTGTGGTCAGGAGGCAGACGCGCTTTGTATTCAGCTGAAGTCAGGCAGGACTTCCTTGACATACACAAGCAGGCCCTCTCTCTCTTTCTCCAACACTGTCTAAGCCTCCACAGACCCAATTAGACAGCCATAATTACTGCCAGACAGGAATGAGAGGAAGAAATAGAAAGCAGGATCTTTTTTTTTAACACAGCCGAGGTATTTCATTTCATTAACAGCCCTAAACATGACAGTAAGGAGAGAAGAAGAGAGGAGACAAGAGATAAGGGAAAGGAGAAGTTAGAAAGAGCAAAGGAGACAAGAGTAGAGGAAGTGACAGAAATTAAAACGTGTCGAGGGTTAGGGAAAGTCTTAAAGCGAGAGATGTCAGCAAAAATTTCATTGAATTTGATGATTAGTTTAAAAAAAAGACTTGTTCCACTTTGTGACTTCCAAATTCTGTTGGTTTTTGTCCAACTTAAAGTAATTGTCAGTACAGTACAGTATATTAAAACTGTATTCCTTTAAGAACCATACAAATCTGTCTAAATAAACAAAAGCAACGAAAAAAGGATCAATGTCATGAATTCCTTTTTGATTTTCAGTTACCGTAGTACTGTCAATCTAAAGGACACAATTCCAAAGCTGTTCCTGCTTTTTAATTTGATGAACTCTCTGTCTCAACTTCTCTCTTTATAGTCGACTTAAATAATACATCTACTTGCTGTGGGGCATTCCTCAAATAGCTATGTGTTATGAAGCTTTTTTCCCCCCCTTTACCATGAAAAGGATCCTGTGATCATACACCACAGTTGTTTTCTGTTGACTGCCAGGGCTTTTTATGTTGCCAAGCTCGCCAGTGTGTTCTTTTCATCTCGGAATGAAAGGACAAGCTCTGAGAGCTCTTGACTATATGTTGCAGGTGCTCAAATCCAATAACATCTAGGGGGGTTCTCCAGTTGAGAAAGAGTACAATCTGCATTCAGACTGAATCCCTCTGTAGTAGTTGCAGATCGTTATTTATCCCATCTCTGCTACACAGTGATCAAAACATGGCACCCTGTCAGACACGATCATTTGCAAGCGCAAGATCTCCTCCAAAATAAAAAGAGGGCAACCCTATAAAAGTCAGGCTGCTCAAGTATTCTTCAGTTCAAACCCCCCTAAATGTACAGAATACATACATTAACCAAATAAAAACTTTAAACCACATGTATGTGACAATCATTAACACCACTGAGCATAGTTTGTGTGTGAACGGAAAACCACCAAAATTTGATCTGTAGACTTGACTTTCCTCCCGAGTCAAACAGGTACCCAAGTTGGAAAACGTATCTGCTTTATATCCATTTTCATTTATAATATTCAGTCTTTCCAGGCAGAGGTGCAGTGGGAGCTGACAGAGAGCAGGAGCACAATGAAATATGTTGCTTAGTACAACTTAATACACTCGCTGCTGAATGCTGATTTTCAACACACATTTTGTTTAAACACACACACTACGCATCTCCAACTGCTCAGGCAATAGAAACCTGACAAGTTTTCTACCTGACACACCATCTGCATTTCTCCTTTACGCTCTTGTTCAATACATCTCTTTCAACAAAGAGTGCACACACAAACAGCAAACCGACAACCAGCGCTGTGGTGTTTGTCCATTTCTCTTTGAAGATTTAATTTCCTAGCTTAACGCTCCGTTTGTCAAACGCATGTAAGGCCTACATGTCGCCACTGCCTGCAATAAATGTTTATGTATGAGCTCATTTCATCAGCTTCGCTGCACTGTTTGCAGCCGGTGTATGTGTAGTTTGTGTGTGTTTGCATTACTCCCAGAGAGTCATACCTCAAGGCAGTCTGTTATCACCAATAGCCTGCTAAATTAATCAGCACCCCTCAGGCCCTCTGACCAGGCCCTAGAGACACACACGTCATATGTTTCGCAATATTGCGGCGACATCACTCACAGAGTCAAACAGGTCTAACAGCGCCCTGTGGAGAAATACCGGGAGCAGGTGAGAAATTAAATCTGACAGCCAAAAAAACAAAACAAAAAACAAAAACACAAAAAGACAACCAACACACACTTGGTAAGAAGTTAAAAAAAAGAAGAAAAAAAAGAAAAAAGGAACTGTAGACAAAAAATGTTTTTTGTGTGGTAAGAGAAAGAAGCTTAAGATTTAATCATTCTACATATTTCACTGAATTTGTGTGAGTCTCTGTGCAGAGGGGGAAAAAACGTCATGAGGTTTGTTATGAATGCATCACCACTGCTACCACGAAAGGAAATGAAAGTGGAATCCAGGCGCGGGTGTGTGCCTGTGTGTTTATGAGGGGGGCCAAGGCAGAGGGAGCATTTGTGTCTTGGTGTAAATGCATAAATCTAATTCCCATTCGCAAAATTACAACTCCAGCTGAGGAATGTAAGCTTCTTTTCTTTCTCACTTCTTTTAGCTGCAACACAGACATAATGCTTCCTAATTTGACCCCTAAAAATCTCCAAACATTAATTAAAAATTAGACTCCACAATTCTTACAAGAATCAGTCTGACTGTAATTTTGTGTCTTTAAAAAAGAAGAGTCAATATCAACCAATCTGCAACATTTAAATATTCCAATGGTAGAGATTGAAAATTCCACACTCGTTCTACTCATTTGCACAATATCTGGTGCTACTCAAAGCAAACCCACGCTGAGCATTTTTTGCTTGAAAAAATCTGAACAATGACTAAAATTGCCTATAAATGTCTAAGCCAAATTGGGATAAATTCAGTCTGAAAGTGACATTTTAATTAACGTCAAAGCTTTGTTTGAATACTTGCATACTGCTGTGCACATCCGTGTATGGATGTGGGCACTGTGCGGCGGGATGAATGTGGCTCTGTCATAAAAACAAGTTAATTTACCATTTAGATGTTCCACTACTCCCCTTGTATGCATCATTGCTGCCATTAAGTCCATCTTTCTTCACACAGAATGGACAACAGGCCATACATAAGGTTTCTTCCTGTTAAAATGGAGTCGTTCCTCTCAACTGTCACCACATCACTGTTGTAGAGTCATATTTAGATAACACTACATACTTGCATTTAATTATCAGCAGATATCTGCAGATTCTTTTTTCTGAAAAATAGTGAATTATTGTTATTTTAAAGGACAAATAGTGAAGAGGATACCAAATATTAACTGATATATCAGCAAAAATGAGCAATGTTTTTAACCGTGTTTATGGCAACAAGGTACATTAGGATTTTAATGGAGCATAGAGAAGCCCTGTGCTCCCCCTCTCCCACCTGCTTGGAAAGTCTGAACATGGAAACTAAATGAGTGCTGTTTAAGGTAATCCTATTTCTAAAGTACAGTTTCCAAGCTACAAGTGGCGTCTCAGCTCACTGCTGTCTTTTCTCAAGGCAAAACTCGACTAAATAATTGACCAGCTAATATCAGCTCAGACTCTCTTTCTTACTTTATTAGAATCAGAACACCAACAGCAACAATATTCTCTATGACATGCATGTTTACTTGAAAACTACAACTAAATTTAGCAGGTGTTTCTTCAATATTTTGGTCATGTTTTCCATCGCAGTCCGTATCTGTTTAAGTACTTTAAAACTGTTTACATCGAGAACAATGTTAAATTTAATCTCATGAGTGACTTGTGACTGAAATACAATATTTGTGTTTCAAAATATATTTAGCAAAACGAAACCGCGTGGCAAGTTATTGTAATGAATATATTAAATATCTGACTGGGATTTTAGTGGAGAGACTGACTACACAATGACTTGTGTTCTCTGTAAAAAAAAAAACTAAAAAAACAGATCTCCTTTGTTCCGTAACCTTTCACCTTTTTTCCAGAAATAAAATCACTTGAACTCCACATGAAACGCTGAAACTTAATCTAGTCCTGTTGGCTAACCACCACAGATTGTTGGTCAGCCCTATTAAACACTACATAATCAAACAACCTGCTACAAGTGTAATTACTATAAACCATACTGTAAAATGATAGGAACATCTGATTTATGAGTACTAGACACAGCAGGAAAGAACTGACATGACTAACATGAAGTAATTTGGCGGCGCAGCGCCAATAAGACAAGGATTCCCCTTCAGCTAGCCAGCAGAGCTGTCCCACTGGGAAACACAAAAGTTCAGAGCACAAGCGTGTATCTCTTGAAGCCAAGCTTTAATTTCTTCCTCACTCTCTTAGCAGCCTAAAACAAGAGATTTAAGCCGACATGGAGCATTACCTCGACATCCTTGAACCAAAATTAGATCTTATTTCAGGAACTTGTTTAGCTTGTGTGTACTTGTGTTTATCTTAAGAGTTTTACAGACTGCACGTTAACATTTAATCACTCTGTCGACACAAATAAGCTTGTAAATCTGAAGGAAACATTTACAACATTTTAATGCATTGCAAAAATGATTTCAGACATTAAAATGTACTCGAATGTGCTCTGAGAATAAGCTTTTGTGTCAAAACTGACCGTTTCATTGATGGCCTTCAGCCTTCGGGATGCTAACTTTTAGTGCTTTAAGTGCATCTAAACTAATGGATAAAAAGCACACAGATTGCATATCGCTAAAAACATTTGCAGAGAAAAAAACAGCAAAATTAAAACCAAAACAAAACCAGGATTACACCTGAATAAAGGTTTCACATTTCCCCATTCTATCTTTTGGATGATCACCAAAAAACAATCTGATTAGGCAGGCATGCGTCCCTGCCCTATTGTGCATTGCGATGGAAACATGTGCACCGCTTTGTGTGTGTGTGCAAATATTTCTCGCCCCCCATGCATAAACTCTGGCAAGTGTCCAGCTTCACTTGGACGGAGCTCAGCGAGAGAAAGGAGAGACTTGTCTTGTCTTAGTGGTTAAATCCCCCTATGAGACAGCGAGTGAAACACGCTCCATGAGTTTTATGTATTGTTGCAAAGCAGCTTTTTTACAGAGCTGAGCTGTGGCAAGTACTCCCGGAGGCTTTCCAAAACACCTCCCGGACAGGTATTATGATACACGGAGCTTAATTCATTGACGGGCCGTCAGTGGAGAAGCAGTGTTGGCTGTTTGAAGAAGATTAGGACCCTTAATTGAAATTTTTACTGCTATAGCTCTTGTTGGACATCCTGCACAGTCAATTAGACAAAAGATCAATTTCTCTACCAGCATGTTGTATGCAGAATTTTATTTCAATTATGCTAATTTAAGTTAAATTGCATCGGTAACATTCACTTACGCTCATCATGAACAAATTATTCCAGCTGCTGCTACAATTAATAGAGTAATAAATGCACGTAAAGGACTGTTTTCCAAATGAGCTCATGTTTTTCTTGGTACAACCATTGCATGAATAGTGTACCCTGCTTCTTTCGTGGATTTGAGGTGTCAGTGTTTGGGTCTGACTGTAAAAGTGAGTGTCTAGCAGGGAGTTGTCAATTAGAATGATGCTCTTTGAAGGTCAAGGCTGGCTAAAAGAGAAACTGCAGCACCAAAGGAATTTTTGCAACCGGCAACCACCCCAGACAACATCTCAGATGGATTACAGAAAGGCGTTAGCCCTCCGCAGTTTCAAGAGGGAGTCTGTGATCAAAATGTCACGTGAGCAAAGCTAGAAGCGTGCGGCTTGTCAGGAAAGCTTCTCTCAAAATGTCAAAAATGTCTTGCAGAGTAGGAACCTGGAGTCAGATTTAGAACAGGCAAAAACAGGCTTATTGTAAAATTTTAGTCAGCCTGTGTGGACTTTAGCCTAAGTTTCCTCCTCTTAACGGCAGTGGCACCTGGTGTGATATTCTGCTTCTGAATCCCAACTGCTCCAAGGTTTGTCGTGCTGTGCATTCAGAGATTATACTCTGCATACATTTGGTGAAACAAGTGGTTATCTGAGCTACAATTACATTTTCAAAACCTAAAACCGAACTTTCCATTCTCTTCCAACCTCAACGGGGCATTGTTGTCACACACACAAATGCCGTTCACTTTCTTTTTTTAGACCGTGCTCTTTAAATCAGAGAGCTGGGTGTGCATAAAAATGCCATAGGATCAGCCATTTCTGAAATACTGAGGCCAGCCCATCTAGCACCAACAACCCATGCTGAAGACAAGTTTTCCTCTACAATATTGTGCACAGTGACATTTCTATAATACTTCCACAATATGTTACATATATACCTCACAAAAAGTTTATGAAGCAGATCTTTACATTTAAAGATCTGAAGAGAAACTGCAGTGACAGATAATGTTGGCTCATTTTTTTATATCTCACACCCTTTTGTTGCCAAAATGATTGGAGGCCTTCGCTGGCAGGAAGTATTAAAAACAAAAGACCAGTTTACATAATGCTCAATGCATGTGGATGTAAGTAAAAGCAACACAAAAATATAACCATGGATCAGCAATATAACTTTGTTATCCGTTTTCAATATTATAGCATCTCTACTTCTGGAAAAAGTTATTGTATGCTACAGCTACAACCATTTTCTGTTACAGTTATTAACAGCCTGTTGCTGCTGCTTTTCTGTTTTTTACTTTGCACTCTGTCTTTCTGGATGGGTTTATTCCACTCATTCCTTTCTCTAAAAAATAATAAACTTTTGCAGGATGTGAATTTGTCTGCATTTGTTTATTTACCAGTATGTAGATTTGGTTATTACAAGGATTTTTCTTTTTTACATACAGCCCAAAGGGACTATTAGTATAAGGTGTAGTTAGCCATGAGCTTACTAGACATTTGCCATTATTAGTCAATATTGGTTTCCAATAATTCAATCCATTACCACCAATAAGGTCAAAAGAGCCAGTGAGTTATTATAAGGTTAAATAAGAGGAATGTAAAGCTAGATCACTTCATCTGCCATTTTTGTCACCAGACACTTCCAGCACTAATGAGCTCATCTTAGACATATCAAAACAACAGGCAGCAGGTAGACCAACATCGAAAAACAAGACCACTCAAAAAAGGATGAATTGCCAAAAAACAAAACAAAAACATTCCTTTGAGTCACAGCTTGCAAATGAGAGTAACCGAGCCATGTTTCCATGAAAATGTCTCATGGTCTCTGAACTATTTCTTCAAAATGTCTAATGAATGCTGGCACTGTCATCTTGGAATTGGTTCATACCATCGGGAGGGAAAATAGTATTTTATATATATATATATATATATATATATATATATATATATATATATATATATATATATATATATATATATATATATATATATATAAACTAAATTTGGCCAGCTGAACAGAATCCAGATCAAAGTATTGCTCCCACAGGTTTCCATAGAATCATTCCATCTGCCACTCTTACCCCAATGTGCAAATCATACAACAAGGAATGTCTGGACTCTGACCAAACAAACGTTTTGGTCTCAGGTCAAGTGTTTATGCTTCCATGCAAACAGATCACTTTATCTCAGTAAGACTAAGTGGGTTTAACCAGTGATCATTCCACTGATCACAGCTTGTGTGCCAATTATTTCTATTTCACGATGAAGTTATAATTGGATTTCTGATGTTAATTCTCTTTGTTGTTACAGCAAACTTTCAAAGGAACTTTCAGTAAATCATTTAAGCTTTATAAAGAACTTTTGTCTGAAAAAACAAACATATCCCACCCAAGCAAAATTTTGCTCAAAAGCCTATGAAAATTATGTAGCTTTTGATTTAATCAAAGCATTGGAGTGTATTTACAGGCTAAAAACAATTGTACAAGCCAGACAAAAAGCCAGGTGCTTCCATAGGTGTTGTGCACTCCTTTTCAAGAAGCCACCATAAGCCTTTGGTTCCATACAAACTCTCACTAACCAGGGTCTGCCTGACCCTGGCAAAAAATTTCAACATACATAATTTTGTCTCAGTAATAATATAAAGGAATGGTACAATGTCACCGTATTTTACAGTGCCTCCTATCTCTCAAATTGTAATCTGAATTATTCAATCTAATTTCAAATAAGTCAGTTATAGTTTCATTAAAAATAGGGAATCTGCTAAATGCAGAATTGGTGCTCGTTTTAAAATAAACTCCCATGTTGTGTTTCTTTAGCTGAGATCTTTCAGAAAGCCAACTGTCGCAGTTAATTCAATTCAATTCAATTCAGTTGTATTTATGTAGCGCCAATTCACAACAGATGTCATCTCAAAGCACTTAACAAGAAGTCATTTCAATACATTTATACAAATATTCCAATCAGTTAAAAAGTTTCCTATGTAAGGAATCCCAGCAGATTGAGTCAGTCATTGGCGTGAGGTTGGGCCCCGTTGATGCAGACTTTCCAACCACAGCAATCCTTCAGCAATCCCTCATACTGAGCAAGCATGTAGCGACGGTGGAGAGGAAAATCTCCCCTTTAACAGAAAGAAACCTCCAACAGAACCAGGCTCAGTAGGAGCGGCCATCTGCCACGACCGTCTGGGGGTTTGAGAAGACAGAGCAGAAACACAGAAGGAACAGAAGATCTGATATAAGAGTACTTTCTATGTTACAGAAAGTAAAAAGTTGATAACAGAAAACAGTGGATGTTCAGCCACTGGGAGCACCATCCCAGTCAATGCCGCCCGTCCAACAGGGCATTGCAGCCAAGCAGGATACCAGACCAGGTATATCTTCTATGGAGAGAAAAACACAGAGAACACAAAGTTAACAGTCGAAATAGCAGAATGTACTGTAATACAACTGGAGAGTCGTAGTAGAAAAGGAAGTAGCATAGTGAAGAAAATTGGTAAGTCTGTCCTCCAGCAGTCTAAGCCTATAGCAGCATAACTGCAGAGATAGCTCAGGATGACCTTAGCCACTCTAACTATAAGCTTTATCAAAAAGGAAAGTTTTAAGCATGGCCTTAAAAGTAAACAGAGTGTCTGCCTCACGAACTAAAGCTGGGAGCTGGTTCCACAGGAGAGGAGCCTGATAACTAAAAGATCGGCCTCCCATTCTACTTTTAGAAATCCTAGGAACTACAAGTAAACCTGCAGTCTGAGAGCGAAGTGCTCTGTTAGGAACATATGAAACAATTAGATCTCTGATGTATGATGGAGCTTGATCATTAAGGGCTTTGTATGTAAGAAGAAGGATCTTAAATTCTATTCTGGATTTAACAGGAACCCAATGAAGGGAAGCTAAAACAGGAGAAATGTGATCTCTCTTTTTAATATTACTCAGAACTCTTGCTGCCGCATTTTGGATCAACTGAAGGCTTTTAATGGCATTTTGTGGACTACCTGATAGTAAAGAATTACAGTAGTCCAGCCTTGAGGTAACAAATGCATGGACTAGTTTCTCAGCATCACTCCTGGACAGGATGTTTCTAATTTTAGCAATATTCCGGAGGTGAAAGAAGGAAATCCTAGAAACCTGTTTAATATGGGATTTAAATGTCAAGTCTTGGTCAAAAATAACGCCGAGGTTCTTTACGTTATTACTGGGGGGCAATTGAATGCCATCCAGATGAAGTGATTGACTAATCAGTTTCTTTTTTAGAACTTCTGGTCCAAAGACAGCAACTTCTGTCTTGTCAGAATTTAAAAGCAAAAAGTTTAGATTCATCCGTGTTTTTATGTCTTCCAGACATGCCTGTAAACTACTTAACTGACTGGGTTCTTTAGGATTTATGGATAAATATAGTTGTGTATCATTGGCATAGCTGTGGAAATTTATCCCATGCTGTCTAATGATTCTACCAATTGGAAGCATATATATGGTGAAAAGAATTGGTCCAAGCACAGAACCCTGTGGAACTCCACAAGTAACCCTTGAGAGTGAAGCAGATTGATCATTTAGATGAACAAACTGGAATCTGGCAGACAAACATGATTTAAACCAGCCTAGTGCTGTTCCTTTGATCCCTGCAACATGTTCAAGCCTTTCTAAGAGAATATTATGATTGACTGTGTCAAAAGCAGTACTGAGATCTAACAAAACCAGAACAGACACAAGTCCATTATCTGAGGCCATGAGAATATCATTAGTAACCTTCACCAGTGCTGTTTCAGTGCTATGATGAGCTCTAAAACCTGACTGAAACTCTTCAAACAGCTCGTTACTGTTTAGATGCTCACAGACTTGATTAGCAACAAATTTCTCAAGGATTGTGGATAAGAAAGAAAGGTTAGATATAGGTCTGTAATTCACCAAGTCATCTTGATCAAGGGAAGGTTTCTTGATTAAAGATTTAATTACAGCTATTTTAAATTCCTGTGGTACGTATCCATTTACTAAGGATAGATTCATCATATCCAAAATGGGGCCAGGAACCAAATGGAACACTTCTTTAAATAATTTGGTTGGGATTTGGTCAAACATACAAGTTGAAGGTTTAGATGAGGCTAATATTTTGATAATTCCAAAAGCTCGACTGAATCAAAACAGCCTAAGCACAAATGAGGATCTACAGTTCTTTCCGATGCTGCCTCATTTACTGAGGAAGAAGTAATCATGTTTGGGAGGATGCTAATGATTTTACTTCTAATAGAATTTATTTTATCTATGAAGAATCCCATAAAATCATCACTGCTAAGAGCTGGGGGAATAGTTGGCTCAACAGAGCTATGACTCTGTAAGTTTGGCAACTGTACTAAAAAGAAACCTAGGATTGTTTTTATTCGCCTCTATTAATGATGAAAAATATGCTGTTCTAGCTTGTCGAAGGGTCTTTTTATACAGCAGTAGACTGTTATTCCAGGTTAAATAGGAATCCTCTAGATGTGTAGAGCACCATTTTCTCTCCCACTTCCTAGTATTCTGCTTTAAAGTATGCAACTCTGCGTTAAACCAACGAGTCAGCCTCCTATGGCTAGCCACTTTCTTTTTTAAAAAGGGGCTACATTATCTAATGCAAGCAATGAGGACGCAACGCTGTGAACCAGACCATGACTGCTTAATCTATCTTCAAACAACCACACTCCTGAACTATTACTTTAGGAATAACTCATTTGTAAATATTGTTATTCATCCTTGAATTGTACTACGAAATCCGCATCAAAGTAAACTTAGCTAAGGTTCTTCAGGCAATAAAAATATATATTTGGGGTTCATACTCCCAAAATATATACAAGGATTGTTTAAACATTTTAAAAATTATTTCATGCCACTTTTTAAATCTGATTTAACCATTTTATCACTCTTTTAAAATCAGAAAATCTATCAAAACAACAGGACATTAGTTATTATTCTTATTTATTCATAAATCCGTGAAAAATAAATAAATGACATAAGCAATGTTTGAGAGGCATTTTGAATTACCAAACAAAAGCAACAACAAAACAGCCAAAAAAATGCCTCGACAGACCACAGTAAGAAACAAAGCTTTTCTAAATGTCATCCTAATTATTCTAAGCGTTGCAATGAAATATCAAAAAATAAATCAAAAATATCAAAGCCTCAAGGTTCCTCCCTCCCCATATAACCTCTCAAACTCATCTTGAGCTCTCAGAGCTTTATCAGAACTGGAGAGGAGTCAACAGCGAGTCAGGTTGTGTGGGTGTGATTCATCATGATTCACAGCTGACGACTAACAGACAACGGTGAGGGCCAGAAGTAAACTCAGGGGAAATGTGGGGGAAAAATAGGTTAATTTGCATGTTTCTTTGCTTTTTATAAATTTGAACATTAAATGAGTGGGTTTTATTTACTTCATAGATGACCAATCTCCCTCCATCACAGCTACGAACAATACAAAAAGATGTTGTAATGCTGTACAGCAGAGGTCTGTTTTTAAACCATATGATCAGCTGACCTTAAGCAACACAATCAACCATCAGTCTAAGCCATTTCATTTTGAAAATGTATATTTATGCTGTTCCTATGTTTGACTTTCTGCCTGCTCTGTGCAGCTTGAATCAGCTTCCATCAAAAATAGCTGTCCGCAGAGCTGTGTATTTGGACTGTGACATAAGCTGCGGTACATCAATTGCAATTTTCTTGTCTCACCTTTTTGCATGTAGTGTTGGAATGTTTTGCGTATTGCTCTTTGCAAACAAGGTCAAGCTCAGATTGGATGGAGAGCATCTATGAACAACAGTTTTCTAATCTTCTATTTGTCAATTGGATTTAGGTCCAGACTTTAACTTCCCAATGCTAACACATAGATATGCCTTCATCTAACTGTAGCTCTGACTGTATGTTTAGGTTGCCTTCGCTCCCGTCTCAATTTTGGGATTGGGGCAAAGGATATCTCAAGTCTTCTGCAGCCTCCAACATGTTTCCTACCAGGACTGCCCTGGATTTAGCTCCATCAAATCATCTCTCAGCAGCTTACCTGTTCCCACGTTGAAGAACAACATCACCACCACAGTATGACACCACCCCCACGCGTTTCCCTATTTCCATATGTTAAAGGTCATATGCAGAGGAAATTTTTGTGACCAAATCAAGTTCTTCCACATGTTTTCTTTTGTAAAAACTAAATAGAAAACTATGTATCCTATTCATGCCACTTCATCAGTATTGAGTACTTTGTGGTGCTCTATTATGTAAAATACAGATGAAAAAAGTCTCGAACGGTAAAACCGTTAAAATATTTGAAAAAGTGAATGACGTCATTGAATCTGTGGCTCTTAAATACATTCAGTGGATCGTTTACATCCACAGCTCATTGCTCTGCGGTCAACTGTGTGTGCTGCTGGCTGAAGAGAAAGTACGGTCAGAAATAAGTGCAGGAAAAGAAGACCTCAAATGTATGGGCAAGTACTGATGACTGCACCTTGGAGATTTTTTTTAAACATTTGGTCCATTTGTCAAAAGGTAATCTCATTAAATGTCACTAAATTAAACTTGTATGCATGTGGGCATACTGGGTCTGCTCATAGATCACATAATTGAAGGCAGTGTGAGGCCAACGCTTCAGACCGACAAGTCTTTTTGATAACGACAAGCATAGCACATTTCACAGGCTCTAGCGGCAATGTCTTATTCTGTCTTATTAAAATTAGATCAGTCGGTTTAATAAATAAGCCAACAGACAATACGATCTAATGGGAAGATAAAGGAAGAGGCAGGCAGAAAGATGAAAACATTAAGCAGGAGATGGAGGGAAAAAAAACAAAACAGATTTTGACAGAAGGATGGAGGTGATGAAATAGCAGGACATAGGCAAAGGGGAACCCTAGAGAGGCAGAAAGGGTTTGGGGGTGAAGTCAGATCAAGAGGTGAAGAGATAAAATTAAGGTCTGATGGAAGGAAGCAAGAGGTCACAGTCTCCTCCTCTCTGAGCTGTGATTATTCCCAAATACACATCTCTCTCCCTTTTTCTCTGCCTCTCTTTTGCTCAATTCCATTTTATTCTTTTGGCATCTTTGTCTGCCACGATCCTTCCGTCACCCGTTGATGTCTTTCATTCTCATCCTTCGTTCTGTTTTACACTCGGGGGTCCTCCCTTGCTACTTTCCGCCTCTCTTTTCTCCCATTCATCCCCCATACATAATTCAAGCAGGGTTTTCAGCGTGACGGGCATCGCCATTAAAAATACATGGGGATACTGCGCTGAGCCCGTTTAGTGGTGCCTTACCCTGGCGGAGCACTGTCGCAGGTCAGGGCAGAAAGGGTAGTTAGAGAAAGGAAAAGAAATGGGGGGGGGGGGGTGAGAGGATGTGAAGGAGCAAGAGGAGAATGAGGAATAAGGCGGTGTGGTGACCTTGTACCGGCTCTAGCTAGTCAAACATGCAATTTGTTAAACCCTGAAAATTGAGATATCATCATGTAATTGTTTTTTTCTAGAGGTTCTACACAACAAACATTCTTTTGAGGGACACAGTCATTAAATTAAAAGAAGGAAACCTAACTTGTATCCAAATCATCATCTTGTGTAAACTTAATTTCTAAGATAAGTTAGAGGTTATCTGGTTGCAGTGTACATTTCTGCTCTATAATTGTTTGGTTAAAGAAACTTCAATAACATCTTAATACCAGAGTCACACTACAGTGTATTGCTCAAGTGTTTCAATATATACTATATGAGCATATCTGGCTTTAACTTCACTAGCACCTTTCCCTGTAGTGTGAGATCTACAAAGAGACTGAACAGATACAACTTGACTTTGAAAGATGCAAGGGATTTGTTCATTTCAGAAATCTTTAACAAAAACATTAATAATGCGCAAACTTTATTTGCAATAGTGGAAAAACTAATTCAATTAAAAAAAAATGTATTGATCCCAGAGGGAAATTAAGTGTTGGTATAGCTTATATAATTAATTCTTTAAGGAGTTGTTGTAGATAATGATAGCTGTGGGCAGGAAGGATATCCTGTAGCGGTCTGTATTGCAGCGAAACTGAAGCCTCCGACTGAAGACGCTCTGTTGTTGTATGACTGTCTCTTGAAGAGGATGCTCAGGGTTGTCCATAATGTTTTGGATTTTATGAAGAATCCTTCTTTGCATCATCATCTCCAGATGTTCCACAGTTGTCCCAAGAACAGAACCAGCCTTCTTTATCAGGTTGTTTAGCCTATTTAAATCCCTGGCTCTGATGCTGCTACCCCAACAGATGATGGCTGAAGAGATTACACTCTCCACAACAGACTTGTAGAAGATCTCCAGCATCTTGCTGCAAACCTTGAAGGACCTAAGCTTCCTCAAGAAGTACAGTCTGCTCTGTCCCTTCTTGTAGACGGTTTCACTGTTGCACCTCCAGTCCAGTCTGTTGTCAAGGTGAACTCCGAGGTATTTATACTCCTCGACCACCTCCACTTCTTCTCCAATGATGGAAACAGTTTTTGACTCATCCCTGTTTCTTCTGAAATCTACAATCATCTCCTTTGTTTTGTTCACATTGAAGGTGAGACGATTGTTTCCACACCCTTTCAAAAAGCGGCCACCAGCTCTCTGTATTCAGCTTCTTGTCCATCTCTGATACACCTGACAATTGCAGAGTCATCTGAGTATTTCTGCAGATGACAGGTCTCTGATTTGTACTGGAAGTCTGAGGTGTACAGAGTGAAAAGGAACGTCCCTCTGTGACAGTAGCCCTCGAACTAAACTCCACCAGTGCATGCAATGAATTTGCCACCTTTTTTACTGAAAAGATTCTGACAATCACACGGTCAATCTGTACTTCAGCACCAAATTCATTATCAGTGTCATCCCCAATTAACACCAATGTAGAAAATAATTCTAAATTCCATAAATTAAACCAAAAGCACCGTGATGAACTCATAACCCAATTAAGTTCCTATCCTAAATCATAACCCTGCTGCCTAGATATCCTACCCAATTATTTTTAAGAAAGTTTTCCCTGTCATTAGGTCTGATCTGATTCAAATAATTAACTCATCCCTCCTGTCAGGTGTCTTCCCACAGGCTTTAAACACAGCAGTTATCAAACTACAACTAAAGAAGAACAACCTGGACAACATGTTAATGCAGAACTACAGACTAAAGATAAAGGCTCTAATCTACCATGCATCAGTAAGATTATTGAAAAAGTTGTTTCAACAGTTAAATAGCTTCCTAACAATGACGAACTGTTTTGATTTCTTCAGTCTAGTTTCTGTACATACCACAGCACCAAGATTGTTCTCGTTCAAGTTTTCAATGGCATCCACATAAATACAGACTGTGGTAGAACCGCAGTGCTAGTACTTTTGGTCCTCAGTGCATTTGACACTGTTGATCATGATATAATATCGGACTCTCTGATACAGTACTTGGCTGGTTTGAGTCTTACCTTAAGAACAGGAACTTCTTTGTGTCAATAGGCAATTTTTCAACAGACAGAAATCACATGTGGGGTGCCCCAGGGCTCCATCTTAGGGCCCCTCTTATTTAAAATCGACATGCTCCCACTAGCCCGGTTCAAAACGAGTAAGATTAGCTACCATAACTATGCAGATGATACTCAGCTCTACATTACAATGTCACCATTTGACTTTGAACCCATCCAAACGCAAAGTAAATGCATTAAGCAAATCAATGGATGGATGTACCATAACTTTCTCCAGCTGAACAGTAACAAAACAGAAGTAATTACTTTTGAACCTAAAGAGGAACGATCAAGAGTCAGCACACAGCTTCAGTTAAAACAGCTAGAAATTACTGATCAGGCCCGAAATCTAGGTGTAGTAATGGACTCAAACCTGATCTTCCAGGGTCACATAAAGGCAATAACAAGGTCAGCCTTTTTTCACCTGAGGAACATTTGTAAGATTAAAGGACTAATGTCACAACAGGAATTTGAAAAACTCATCCATGCATTTATCTTTAGTCAGATTGATTACTGAAATGGTGTCCTCACAGGTCTGCCCAAAAAGTAAATCAGACAGCTGCAGACTACTTCTTGTAATTCTAAGGATTATGGCTTACCCATAAACCAAATTTCAGTGCGTCTCAGAGGTTAGGTTCTAAAAGGTTATAGCATATTCATAGAAAGTTGAGTAGAAGGGAAAGGTGTGGTAGGAAAAGGTGCACCAGCAAGACTGATAACAGCATTGGCAGGATTGTCAAGCAAAACCCATTCAAGAATTTGGGGGAGGTTGGGGACTTCCTAAGGAGTGGAGTCAGTGCACCAAGAGCCACTACATGTAGACAAATTCTACACAAAAGCTACAAATGTTGCATTCCTTCTGTCACACCACTCCTGAACCAGAGAGACCATCAGATGTAGCTTACCTGGGGTAAGGAAAAACTGTGCTTTTACTAAATTAAAATTTAGCATTTTATTTGGAGGTCGTATAGAAAAAATGAGACAGTGGAGAACCACAGAATCCACATTGGTTGATATCCAGTGTCAAGTTTCCAAATTAGTGATGATTTGATGGTACCATGTCATCTGCTGGTGTTGGTCCCCTGTTTTTTTTTAAAGTCCACAGTGAAAACAACCATCTCCCAGGAAATGTTAAAGCTCTTGGTTTCCTTCTGCTGACAAGCTTTACGGAGACGCTTATTTCATTTTCCAGCAAGACTTAACATCTGCCTGCACTACTAATAGTACTAAAGTCTGGTTCAATGAGAATAGCTTTAGATGACCTAAAGGGCCCTATCAAAACAATCTAGGCTTCCAATTCATGCAAAGGAGGCCCAACCAAGTATTAAGTGCATAGAAAAGAAATACAATTCAGAAGAATATTTTATAGGGCTGGACGATATAGAAACAGAGCATATCGATAAAGGGAATAGTCATATTGATTGATATTGATAAATTATCGATAAATATCACAAAATGTAAAAAATATATTTTAAGTTCTTCCCCGGTCATTTTGTTATTCTTCAATTAACTAATTTTAACTAAGAATTAAATTAATTCATTTTTCAAACACCTCTTTTTATCATAAATAAGTTTGTAAGACACAGAAACAAATAGAGACCTGAGTAAATACAAAGAAAAGTAATATTATTAACCATTATATTCTATATTTTTTATTTGTTAGTACTTGAAATTAAAGGCTTATCTTGATGCTTTTTAATCTTTTAAACATTTTATGACACGTTATAATATTAATGGCTGAAACCTTTGGTTTAGTTTGTCAATAAAGCTTATTCTAATTCATTTCAGCCGGCTGGCCTATCCAACCCTGTTGTGTTTTTTAAAGCATTTTTCGCTTCTGAGGACCCGAGGCAGAACTGAGGGGGACATTTTAAAAGCCACAGGTGTTAGTAGCGCGACCTGGGTAAGTTTCCTGTGTCTTCGCTGTAACGGATTCGCAGTGATTCGGGAGAGGGGAGTCCTGCTTAAGACAACTGATCGTAGTATTTTATTTGGTTTACTATTGCTACGTTTAGTGTTTTAGTGCGTCGAGGATCGGTTCAAAACGGGGTGCAACCTTTACCCGAGTCACTGAAACATTTACCTGGAACAACTTCCTCCGCTGCTCCCTTGCTGTGACGTCTGACCAACGTGAAGTTACGGCGATGGTTCGCTTAGGGACCATCAAAAAATTCTGTTTCAGCTCAAATCATTTCATCCTTTTTGTGGTTTGAAAATAGAGAGGGGTGGCTGACAGAGCTGCCTATCAGCGGTAATGATTTGTTTAGAGTAAGTAATGATCGTTGTTTTAAGCTACCTGATAGGCTATAATGAAAATCGCACCACACGTCTATCGATCGATATATATTGTTATTGAATTATCGTCCAGCCCTAATATTTTAATTTGAAATATTTTTTTAAAATTGAATTGAAATATTTCACTCTGTGTGTAATGAATATATAACACGACTTCCACTTTCTGAAATTAGGAACAACCCCCCCAAAACAAAGAAAAAAAAAAAGTGCACATTTTCACAATATTCAAAAAGTATAGTTGCCCAGTTCACCCACCCACTCAAAGAAAGCTCCAGTTCTTGCAGCACAAGTTGATCCATGCCTACCTGACAGGACTAGATGTTTACCTAAATGTTGTTCACTCATTCACATTTAGACCCACACAGAAAATGCTTGTTTGTGAAAGCAGTCGATACTTAGTGTAACCAAATTGCAGTTTTGCTTATGAATGCAGCATAAGCTTTACAACAAGTTTGTATGCTTCTTGCCTTTCAATCATGAAAAACTTATCTTGTGTTACTTTACATAGTTTTTTTTTATCTCACTTGATTTATTTTAAACAGAAGCATGTACGTCAAAGACTCTGTGACCTAAAATAAAAAAAGTACTATTTTTAGTCATCTAAATAAAGCTTAAAATGAGGAAAGTGTTAATAGACTCTTGACACATGCAGGGTGCTGATGGATGAAAAACAGCAAAGAGGAAGGGCAGAGGTAATTTCCATATTCTCGGATACAGACATACCAAATGATGGAAAGGTAATGAATACATTTCATTTTAAATGTAAAATATTTTAAATAAGTTTTTTTTTTTACTACATACAAGGGTTGATATTGATTTCTTGCATCTGCCTGAACACAAAAGCAATTTAAGTGGAATGCATGAGAAACTGTAACAATGAGCGCTATAGCTAGTCTGTCATGTTCTATATAAATCTCAGAAGGAGGACATCTATTTTAAAACACACATATTTACACGTCTTGTTAATGCCCACTATGAAAGCATTTCCACCCTTTTTTTCATAATGATACTGGTGTTTGGTTAATGTGGTTCCCATGTCTTTTCCCTTCGTCTCCATGTCTTATCGCCTTTCTCTCATAAATAAACAAGTGTTAGCACGGTCAGGAGCCCTGCAAGAGAACAAGACCAAAGAGGCAAAGACAGAAAGACAGACTGAGGCATGCCACGAGCAAAGGAAGCAAGGAAGTGGAAACAAACACTTAACCTCCTTTTTTCCGTCTTTCCACCCACCTGTTCTCTGTTATCTCATGTAACACTGCTGTAAGATGTAAAAACACCTCTTGTAACACACCTTTATCCCTAGAGTTTTGCCGATGCTCTTTAAACTGTGCTCTTTTTCTCTGACATTTACCATTTCACAGCCTTTCTTCTCCGCATCTATCGCTTAACCTGCAAAGCTTCTTCCTGTGTTTCTTCTCTTTAAAGATTTTTTAAACAAATTTGAGTAACAAACCTAACGATGACACCACTGAGTAGTCAAAACGGGTACATGTGAATAAAGAGGAGAAAATATAAAGGAAATCAGAGAAAAAGAGAACACCCAGTTTTTCCAACATTTCAAACTTCAAACATGGGTATTTAATCCTTCATATGAAACATACAGTATTCTCTGATGATCGTAGCTCTGCTCCAGAACAGACTTATTAAAACTTGGTGCATGAAGAATCCCTTCCCTTGTTTAAGGGCCATACCCCCCCCCCCCCCCCCCCAAAAGTCTAATTTATCTATATGTCATACTTTCACTAACATTTATTTAAAAAATACCGTAGTCTGGAATGTGTTTTTAAAATGATTGAACTATTTGGGATGCTCCTGTTCTATGATCAAATCTCAAACACACTTCAAATCTTTTTGAAAGATGTGTTGATTTCATGTCAACTTCCTAATCACCCCTCTGTGATGGCAAGTCATGGGAGTTTTTGGTAATCTCATAGCCAAGGTAGGAGTAGATTAGGTCTTCTGTGCTGTTTTGTACATCACTTTAAGGCCTAATATCAATGTACAGCAAGAAAACAAAAATATTCTTTGTACGAAAAAAAAAAAAAAAATCACAATGGGCCTTCCCTTTGTGTTTTTTTAGGTGCTTGCCCACAAAGCCTGATCTGATTTGCACTGAAATGAAGGTATCAATGACAGAGTTTGTAACAACACACCATGTGGAGGCATATCACAGTCCATTGATGTAAACGATGAAGAGAGCTCTGTTGACAAAAACCTTTAATTTGGGAACATGTTGAATGTTTCATAGCTACTTATCGGTATTTTAGAATAAGAATATAGCAAGCACTTTTGTTAGAAAGATTCTGATCAGTGAACTGGTTGCATTTCTCCTCACCCATCAAAAACAGTCTCTCAGTTGGAACATGCACCTGTCAGACCTACAGTGTTACCAGCTTACTTTTAGCTCTAATCACATATGAAATACATCATGAGACTCAAGTCACAAACCTAGAGTCCAAGTCAGGTGTTGAATATTAATGGACAAAAAAAATAATCACCTCATTGCCTCATTTCTGATAGTCTGGGGAGGAGGAACATCTCCACCCACACTGCCCAACAGTGCAGTGCTGAACTTTTTATCTTGAGGCCTTTTTACCACTTATGGTTAAATTATTCAAGACTTTGCCCACATTTAGAGTGCCAATAACTAAACGACAAACTCAATGTACACAGACAGAGCTTAGTACTAAAGACAACCTCAATGATATCTGTAACCTGCTATGCAGCAGGAGATAATGCAGTTAGCAATGATATCTGAAGGCCCCATTAGCTTAAAAGATTTAAAGTTTGTTACTCCATTTTTGAGAACCATTCTTTCGCTTTGGAATATAAAGCAAAATATGTCTCATGGTTTTAAAATCACCCTGTTAACCTTAAAATGCTGCAAAGTGGTCCAGCAAACACAAAACTTGTATTATTTTCTTTAAAATAGCATTAGGGGTCTGGTTTTTTATCCTTAATTTGACTGGAAACTGTAAGCTGTAATACCAGGTCTGACCACCAGGATGTGGGAGTTGTACAGTGTGTTAATAAATAATTGGAAAGATTTTCCATCTTAGATGTGAAGAACACAAAATATACAAAGCTTTCCAAAAATAATCACACCCCTTGAATTCTGGACATTTTGTTAAGCCAAAGCTTCCTTTTAGAGGAATTTTATGAGAAAAAAAACAACAAAGATAAGGGATATCAGATTAAGTTGGCCTGAACACAAATGCACTCAATGGTTTTCAGATTCTTTTTTTTTATTAACTATGTATCCTGTTTGAAAAACATTTATGCCTTTTTAAAGAGCAGGTACCTAGTTTACGAGATGAAATAGTGCAGGTCCCTTTCCTGAGTAAACAAAGAAATTAAAACTGGTTTCCCTCAAACTTGTTTTCCCTCCTTGGTGGGTTCATTTACTTTAAATGAGAGAACCCATTACTGCAGCAACATTTCACTGCAGATAACGCAGTCTTCCAAAGCAAGTCGGGCAATCATGCATGCAGAAACCATTTCTGAAGAATCAAAAGCAACAGAAGTTTATGCTGGTTTGAAAAGTTGAGTTCCATCCAACTTCTAAGTGCTTTTATAACGCTTAATTAGTAAAAGGCAATACCAGAATATGCAAAATGAGACCATATCAACTGCTAGACGTTTCGGACAAAAACAAAACATTTGCTCTGTAATTGTCAACACTTTTGTACAATTTCCAATGTAGTCAATATCTCTTTCCTGCAGAAGACATTTTGTTTTCTTGAACAGAGGTGTGAAAAATGGCACTAATGTCTTTGTTCTATAAAAGCTCACCAGGGTGCTCAAATTGTGTTTGCTAGCAGTGACTCCACAGAGGGGTTGCAGACGGGGTTTCTTTGGATGTTGAATCAGTGGTTATCACCAGCAACACACTGAACCTAGATCCCACCAGGGCACATGAATCTCCTTTCACTCTCTAGAATGTAAATGACTTTTTATGACTGAAGGAATGGAGTAGAAATTGCCAACTTCCTCTTTTTTCATTGCACAATATATAAGACGGAGGACTTAATGCACAATAGGGGTTTCTTTGAGAGTTGCCAGGTGAAACTAATAACAATAACACGCTCAGCAAGGAGTGGTACTGGGCTCCGCCTGTGCGTAATGGTGGCTGAAGCACCATTTCAGCCATCGTTTTGAAATTAGGGAAGATTTTTCCAACTGAAGTGATCAGAATTTGGCTTTTCTGAATGCTGCCATGGGGAGAGGAAATCCAGCTGCATTCGCTCTTTTTCAGTAATTAGGCTGCAGCGATCCATCACCGCAAGTGTTCGTACGGTGCAGTAACAGATGCGCTCCATGCCTCCTTAACTCTTCAGCGTGCTGTCAGCTTGCGGATAAGAAGATCCATTGATCACGGTGTCCAGGTCTGAGATTATGCTAAGATGCTCTCATAGGAATCTTTTTTTGATTGATTCAGTTACATAAAGTTGAAAAGGTCTGTGCTTTTTCACAAAGTGGTCAGAGGTGTGAATGCTGATTTATCAAAATTACGAATGGCCATCAGATTTTTCAGCCATCGTGAAAAGAAACTAAAAATAAATAAACTCTCAAATACGGAAAATAGTTTGTTCATGTGACCCCTGGTCTTAGCTGAATGCAAGAGTGAAAAGTCACAAATGTGAGTGAGGTCTCTAAAGCGTAACAAATGGTGTGTGTATTGTCCACCTGTGATGTGTGAAATCTGGGGCTGTGTGTGTAATAGCTTCACTTATCCCTTATCTAAGCTTCCATTCAGTTGATGAAAGGACGACGAGTGATAGAATCTCATTCCACTTTAATGCTCTCTACGCACTGGTCCTCTCACTGACAATACTCAGACAGATAGAACCTTTTTGACCCTCTCTTTGTCAAAAGTACACACATTCAGTGGAAACTATACTGTAAAACACATTTACGGCCAAGTGGGCAAAAATACAAGATTAACATTGTGCACATTTCTAATGACCTCTTGTTTTTCATCAGGGGTCTTAATTAAACTTTAAATTACTTTCCTATCTCATCAAAAAACACCAGCTTTGTTAAGTTTTGTTTAGCACACGAGGTGCATTTCTTTTAAAGCCGTAAATAAGCATGCTTGAGGTAGTTGGGGCATAGCAGAAATGCATACACTTGGACGAGTACCGGTTTTGGACTGCACCACTGAAATCTCATTAAAAAATTTCTCCAAATAAAAATGTTTTGCTTGTTTAACTTGAGGTTGCAGTCTTGTGAGCTCTAGTTGGACATCTAGTGTCATATAACATTGACGCTTCAATTTACTTTAATTTTTTTATGATGTTTCAATGGTATATTGAAGTGTAGAACTACACATTCCATCATTTTTAAAGGTCGTCACTCAAAAACCAATTGACTACATTTATGTGAAGAACTATTGGTATTGCCAACCACAATAGTTCTGCAATTCACTGTGGACTACTGGATGTCAGATTGTTGGTGAAATATTGACTGATGGTGACCTGCTCTCGCTGCATCAGTGACTCAAGTTAAACCTGTTTTGTTCTCATTGGGATTAAGTTCAGACTGAACAAAACTTGCAACTACAGTATGGGAGACTTCCAAGAAGCTGTTGTTGAACAGAAGAACACAGGGGTCAGTCTTTGCTAAAAAGAGGTAATTTCGTAATGTACTCAATTTGTGTAGTGCTTTTCTATATAGACCAAACTTCTGACTCATTTTGCACCCAACTGCACTCTCATATGTCAACATATTTATTTACTGGTATGCAGAGTATTAAGCAACTTAAGGTGAAGTGCGTTGCGTATGGCACCAAACCTTCAGTAGCAAGTGGTGGCAGTGGGATGGTGTGGGGCTTCCTTTCTGCGTTAGGCTCTAGATCAGGGGTGCCCAATTCCGGTCCTCAAGGGCCGGTCTCATGCATGTTTTAGTTCTTTCCCTGGTTCAGCACACCTGAATCAATCGCCTGATGGCTCATTAACAGGCCTCTGCAGAGCTTTGACAGGTAGCTGGACCATTTGATTCAGCTGTGTTGGAGCAGAGACGCATCTAAAACTGGCTGGAGACTGGCCCTTGAGGCCCGGAATTGGACACCCATGATCTAGATGCATGCTTTAACTAGAAATTGTACCCTCTCAGAAAATCTTGGAGGATGTCCCGGTCATCAGTTTTTGACCTTAAAGCTTGAGCACACTTACTTCATGAAGTAATACAATTTTCCAAATCACACAAGCAAGTCCACCTCTGAATAAAAATGTAAATGTCCGGACTACAAATCAGATTGATAGTTTAATGTGACCTTCAATAAGCCATTTGTGCACAAAAACCATCACATGTGGCACAATTAAAGCAACTCTGCAAAGAAGAGTTGGTCAACTATCCACAGTGATTTAAGATTTGTCTTATGAGTTAACACCAACACTTTATGGCAGGTAGGTTAGGGGGGCAATTACTTGCTCACATAGAACCAGGTTGGTTTTTGTTCCCTCAGTAAAATAACTTCAAAATGTTTGTACTCAAGTTACCTTTGTCTGCTATTAAAATATATTTGATCTGAAATCTGTATGGGGGGAAATACTTTTATACATCCCTGTACGTGTTCCAAATTAAGAGTTTCTAAACTCATTCCCACCTTTCCTGATTTGAATATCCAACTTAATGGACTGCATATATTACCCTTTACAGTGATGGGTAAGCAAATCATTTGTCAGTTTGTGTTTAGCCATTCCTCATCAAGGAAACAGCTAAATGAATTGCATGTTTGGAGTTCCCTGCTTACTAGTTTCAAACCCAGGTTAAAGGATTTGCACCATCCAGCTGAAAACAAATCCAATTTAGCCCATGTTCAGGCATTACATACAGCCGCTCTTAATGAATCATCTCCAGGCAACACTCAATAGATGAAGGTAATAAATAATTTCGGAAGGACAATTAAGTTAGTCTTCATTAACCATTTGCTCGTTAAGTCTGCCTTCGTTAGCGAAGGTTGGATGATTGTGTCCTGCCCCAGTGTAGTAGTGGGTGATTTTTCACCCACTGCAGTGATTTGCAGTGAAGTGTTGCACGCGAGCCGCCACAAAACGGCGACCCACTCGCGTCCTAAATGAGTATTCCCGCTCGCTGTTCAGTGTGCTCTGTGGCTTCATTATGGTCACCCTCTTAATGCATAATGCTTTCATGAAGGAAATCAACACATCATTACGCCCTGGAGGACGCAATGCTTTCCTCTCACCATTTATTTCCATCTGTCGTCCCAGCACATTTTTGTCCAGGATTCACTTCCACTTGTCTGCTCCCTCATTCTCTCTTCAAGTCTCCCAAACACCCACTACCCTCTCTTCTCCCCATCCCTTCATTATTTCATTAAAAACCGCTAGCACGATTAGAACAACACCGTAGATCAAAGTAGGCCTAACCTCGAGAATAACAACCACCTTGTGTGGAATTATGTCCAAATTGTCCACTGAATGAAAATTACAACCTTCCTTGTTAATTACATTTTGATGCAGTCATCGTCATCCTTGTGAAGAAGAATGCCAAATTGATTTGTAATTCAGGAGGGGCTGATTTGTCTTAAAGAATATTGGTCTGGTATGCCTTTTTATATGTGTGGAAGGCCCAAGCCTACTATATGCTCAGACAGCCAAAGCAAACGTTTCCTCTTACTGATTTGCATATTGTGAAGAGTGTGTGATTTTTATTAGCTCATGCAATGTTTAAAGAACCTTTCAGTCATATGTACTGTGGTTCCCATGGAGGACTAAAAGTGCTACCAACACAAGTCAGCACAGAAAGCAATCATACAAGAATCATACAAGAAGAAATAAAATTAGAGAAATTCAACAGAGCACCAGTAAATTTTCCAGGGACATGAGGTAAAGCTAATATACAGTAGATAAGCATTTGAACCATGTGTATGCTTATATGTACAAGCAAACATTCGTACATTCAGAAGCACATAGATACAATAACCCTTTGCAACTCTTTTCAACGAGAACAGTACCAAAACTTCCAGGTCAAGTTCATTAACCTTTAACATGTTGTGAGAGTGATCAAATCAAACTTTATAAAGCGCTTTTCATACAAAAATCGCATCACAAGTGCTTAACAGATTAAAATGACCCCACATAAAACTACATTCCATCCCTCCCACACAGATTTAAAAGCATGGTCACAGTTATACCCCCCTCCCCGCAATCCAACTCCCATGCACACACACAGTTAAAAGCAACAGTAAAAAAAGGACATTGGGCCATGTGCAGATGAAACATGCAAAGAAACGCCATTAGGAGCCATCTGCACCAGTAGCAGTACATCAACAGCAGCAACCGAGGCACCGACACAGGGGGCCCGGTGGAGACAAGGCCAAGACCCCCACCTCCACCCAAGCTCCACCTGGAGAGCACCCAGGCAGCTACAGCCGACCACCGCTCCCAGGGCAGAGGGCTCCCACAGAGAAAGACCGGAACACAGATTAAGATAACAAATTAAAATATAAAAATAAGCAGTCAATAAATGTGATAAGATTAAATAGTAAAACACTGATAAAATATAAATCATATAAAAACATGCAGAGCAATTAAACAGACAATAAATAATCAGTTAAAAGCTAGGCTAAAAAGGTGAGTCTTGAGCCTGCTCTTAAAAACGTGGCAGCCTGTTCCAGAGGTGAGGGCCATTGTACTAGAAAGACGCCTCACCATGAGTGTGTCTCCTAACTTCTGGGGTGACAAGGAAACGGCTGTTAGAGGAGCACAGAGACAGCGAAGGTTCATATGATAAAAGCAGTTTAGAGAGATAATTCAAATTCAAAAATACTTTATTGATTCCAGAGGGAAATTAAGTGTTATTGTAGCTCATATAATTAATTCTTTAAGGAGTTGTTGTAGATAATGATGGCTGTGGGCAGGAAGGATATCCTGTAGCGGTCTGTATTGCAGTGAGTCTGAAGAAGCCTCCGACTGAAGACAACCTGTTGATGTATGACTCTCTCATGAAGAGGATGCTCAGGGTTGTCCATAATCTTTTGAATTTTATGAATAATCCTTTGCATCATCATCTCCAGTGGTTGTATAGTAATGCCAAGAACAGAACCAGCCTTCTTTATCAGGTTGTTTAGCCTATTTAAATCCCTGGCTCTGATGCTGCTACCCCAACAGATGACGGCTGAAGAGATTACACACTCCACAACAGACTTGCAGAAGATTTGCAGCATCTTGCTGCAAACCTTAAAGGACCTAAGCTTCCTCAAGAATTACAGTCTGCTCTGTCCCTTCTTGTAGACGGTTTCACTGTTGCGTCTCCGGTCCAGTCTGTTGTCAAGGTGAACTCCGAGGTATTTATACTCTTCGACCACCTCCACTTCTTCTCCCAGCTTCTTGTCCATCTCTGATACACCCGACAATTGCAGAGTCATCAGAGTATTTCTACAGATGACAGGTCTCGGATTTGTACTGGAAGTCTCAGGTGTACAAAAGTGAAAAGGAAAGGTGAGAGTACAGTCCCCTGTGGTGCTCCTGTGCTGCTGACCACCTGGTGGTCTGTTTGTCAGGTAGTCACTGATCCAGGCGATTGTTGAGGGCTCCACCTGGGGCTCAAGACCATTAAAATACTTAAAAACCATTAAATGAACCTCAAAATAGATCCTAAATGTAAGAGGAGCCAATGCACTAAATTTAAGACAGGTGTAACATGTTCCCGTCCCCTGGTCTTAATCAGGACACGTGCTGCTGAATTTTGTAGAAGTTGTAAACCTGAGATACTCTTTTTGGGAAGACCAGAAAGCAGGGCATTACAGTAATCAATTCTACTGGAGATAAAAGCATGTATCAGTGTCTCCGCATTGGCTCGAGAGGGAATGGGGCGGACTCTGGCAATGCTCTTTAGTTGATAAAAACCTATTTTAGTAATATTGTTAAAGTGGGGGATAAAACTCAGCTCAGAATCAAAAATCATCAAAAACCTAGCTTTATTGATCTTTCTCTTGCTTTATTGTGTATCATGTGTAATGTGTGTTTCATGCCAATTTGCTACTTTTACTTAAATTTTCAATGTTATATTCCATGTCTGTTTGTTGTTGGGGGTTTTTTTTGGGGGGGGGGGGGGGTTTAAATCACCAAATCATGTAAAGCATTTTGAATAACCCTGCTGCTGAAAGTGTGCTATACAAATAAAATGATCTCGTCTTGTAAAGGATTAAAACACAGCGATTTTAGTTTTGGTAAAAGTTTCTCTCTCTGAGCCTCAGGACCGATGACTAAAACTTCAGTTTTGTCTTGGTTGAGCTGGAGAAAGTTTTCTGACATCCAGGATTTGATGTCTAAAATGCAGTTAAAAAGTGCATACATTGGGAGACATGGAGATGTATAACTGTATATCATCAACATAACTGTGAAACTTAACTCCATGTCTTCCGATGACACCCCCAAGAGGGAGCATATAAAGGTTAAAAAGCATTGGGCCTAAAATTGAACCCTAGGGCACACCACATGTTATTTTGTGAACCATAGTGGATCAGGTATCTAAACTTACCATAAAAGTCCTGTCTGAGAGATAGGACGTGAACCATTTGTGAACAGCACCAGAGAGGCCATTCTGTTTTAAACGGGTTAAAAGAATAGTGTAGTCTACTGTATCAAAAGCATCGCTTAGATCCACTAAAACCCACACTGTCACCCTCTGTGCAAAATGGTTTAAATCTAAAATCATTTAAAATCTTCAAAAGGGCCGCCTCAGTGCTGTGGTTCACCCTAAAGCCAGACTGAAATTTCAATAAAATCATTAAGTTGAATTAAAACAAGCTTTTCTAAAAATGCTAAGTTAGATACCAGCCTTAATTTGTTAAGATAACTATAATCTAAATTGCTCTTCTTCAACAGGGGCCTCACTACCGCCCGTTTAAAGGCGGCAGGAAAGACCCCCATCTGAAGAGAGCAATTCATCAGGGTTAAAATCTCATCCCTAAAATTGCTTAAAAAAGGAAGTGGGAATTGGGTCCAAAACACATGTGGTAGGCCTCACTGAGGAGAAAAACCTTATCAAGAGTCCCAACCTCCACCAGGACAAAACTGTCCAGCGTTTCCTCTGGTAGAGACACACACTCAGATTTTGTATAAAACCATGTTACACTGAGAAGATAAAATATTACATCTGATGGTGTCTACCTACCCTCTGAAGTGGTCTGCAAACTCCTCACAAAGAGTGTTTGTAGTGCTTTTCTGAAATGCAGTAGTAGCACTCTTATAAAGTTCGTCAATGGTGGAAAAAAGGATTTTGGAATTATTTTTATGTTCTGAGATAATTTTGGAAAAGTATGCGTTTCTTTAATTTCTTACTGCGTTATTGTATAATTATAGAAGATCTGTGTATATTTGATGGTTTATTGTAGTTTTACTTTTCCTCCCTTTTCTCTGTCGCCTTTTCATTTCTCCACGGTGGTGCAGCTTTAGAGTTTAAAGTTTGAACTTTAAGTGGAGCAAGCAGCTCAAGAGCAGACTGAAGCCTACTGTTAAAATCATTGAGAATAAAATCACAGGGGGCAGGTAAAGCTATAGGAGGATTCTTTTCAAAAACTTCCAGAAAACCTGCAGCCACTTCAGGGGTTAGATGGCGCTTCTTGACAGTTCTCACATTGGTCTCCTGCTGGATACAACTGGTGATATTAAATGCACAGTAGTGGTCAGAAACAGCCAAGTCAACAACAAAGTACACACTGATGGACAGGCCATACGTGATGACCAAGTCCAGGGTGTGTCCTCTGTTGTGAGTTGGCTGCATGACATGTTGACTAAAATCCATACAAGTCAGAATATCTAAAAAAAATCTGTTGATAAAGGGTCAAAAAGTGATAAGTGATAAAAACTCTGAAAATTATTGAATAAAAAGTGCACTCTTTTTAGAAGGCCTATAAATTGTGACAACATATAAGGAGTGCTAAAAATAATTGCATTATATTCAAAAGTAAAATAGTTATCAAATAAAAAACGTTTGGCAAAAAGTGTTGATTAACTTATAACAGCAGTTCCGCCTCCCCTTTTGCTACTCCTCGTGTAATAAGTGAAGTGAAAATTTGGTGGGGAGGCCTCTGTAAGAACAACAGGGGCATCTGCACTCAGTCAAGTCTGTTAAAAATAGACAAGGAAGATTATGGACTAAAATCAGAATCATTTATTATGAAAGTTTTGTCCAGCAGACGGCGAACATTAAAAAGTGCCATATTAATAGTGATTGGAGATGGAGTGACTGTATGATTTACTGAAAGGGGGGCTTTTGATAACTTTGAGATTATTGGGGTTGCATTTGTTCGGTTTATGATTTTTAGTCCGCTCTCTGCTGACACCAGGTATGAGTGATGTAGAACAAGGTCTAAGTCCAGCACGTGAGTTACTTTTAAAATCAGGGGTGAGTTCGTAGGAGCAGGGACCATTTGCACATCAGGATGTGGCTGAGGGAACAGAGAGGGCACGGGCAGCTGGGGCCGGTGTGGTAGACGAGGGGGGGGGCATGCCAGGCTCAATGCCAGCATGCGGGTACCCTGTCTGTTAAGATGGAGCCCATCTGGTCCAAACAGGTACTTCCTGCCCCAAAAAATGTTAAAATTGTCTATAAAGCCATTATTGTGAATAACTGATTAAAAAGGTGAATAAAAATCACACTTCAGGAGCTTAGACTGCTGTCTGTGAATGTCACTGGTGCCAAAGTGAATTACAACTTTACTCACATATTTCTGTAGTTCAATGAGATGTGAGATCTGTTCAACAATATCCGTGACAGTGGCTCCAGGAAAACACACAGTGAGGGCTCCTCTCATCCTCACATTTCTGACTATGGAGTCCCCGATAATGAGTGTGGTGGGCGGCGAGTCTGCAGGTGGATGTTTGCGCTGGGCCAGGTGCTGTTTGCCAGGTGAAGAAGCATCCCCAGGACTGCAGCTATGTTTAACCTCGCTCCGTGGGTTCGGGGTTTAGTGGAGCACTCCTCAGCGAGTTCTGGCTGCAGCCCGGGGTTTGGCGCGACGTGGAAGGCTGATGGAAACTGTTGGTCCGGCTGCTGGGAAGGATTGGGCGTTGACCAGGGCTTGTCAGAGGAGGAAAATCCAAATCATGAGGACTGAAACAGTTTGATAATGGCAGGCAGGTTGGAGGAGAGCGGTGCTCCAGGCGCGGTGCTCCAGGCGCCCCCACCACGGCTGGGCCCAACCGTTGACCGGGCACCCTGGAGCACCAGAGTGGAGCTGATGGGGGCTTTTGGTTTAGCCCCCTGCTGGAATAAGTGATCCTCCTCTACAGCAGATGTCACACAGGCGTTTGGCACCCCAAGTCCGCTTGGAGGCCCAACGATGGATCCCCCCCTTCCACGACTTGGCTGGGCTGGCAGGGAATAGTGTCCGCCAGCTGTGCACTGCTGGCAGCAGCGAAAGTCCGCCCGAAGAAAATGTCCACATTGCACTCATGGTTATGGATTTGATGGTGTGTTGAAACCCTCTGGCTGAGTTTTGCGCAGCCATCACACCCAGGACTGCAGGTGAGTGGAGGCATGGTGTGGGGAGAGAAGTAGTCCAATGACAACTGTCTCACATCTAACAGTGTTCGCTCCAGCTTAATATCTTCCGCAGTCTCCAACAGGTTTTCCAACAGGATTGTTCTGTATTTAGCTCCATCCATCTTCTCATCCACTCTGACCAGCTTCTTCTGTCTCTGCTGAAGATAAGCATCCCTAGATCCTAATGCTGCCAACACTGTTTCACTGCAGGGATGCTGTTCCCAGGTAATCAGGCTTAGTCGCAAAGTTTAAAAACTTTCCCTCTCTGGACCGACAAACTGTCCAGGATGTACCCCAACTCTCACCCACTGAATGCTGAAGATCTGAATCCTTGCAATACATGTAAATAACTAGTTGTGCTGGCAGCTTGCCGCACAGCAATAATAAAGTTTGCAACATGGTAGGATTACCAGTAATAAACAAGCACTTACAGGGCATAAAGCGGCAACAAGTGTGTAAGCACGTAGCAACATGTGATGCTAATGCTAAAAGCACCATGTTCAAACCAAACTGAAGACACTGACCCTAAAACTTTGATTAACCGAACTGATTAAATTTTTTGAGACATTCTACCTTGATGTTCTTCAATTCCGTAAAGGTTTTACCACTGCGAAGAATGAGGTCAAATTGTATTTTCAGCAAGTGAGCATACAGCAAAGCAAATACATTTGAAAACAATCTAACCTTTAGAAAAAGTTGTTATGATTACCTACTAAATTTGTAAAGAGTTACTATAAATTGTAAAATTTCAATTGATTGTACCAAGCTAAAACATCTCAGGCTTAGATCAAACTTATTGGAGTAAAAAGGGTTAGGGTACCTTTTTGAAAAGAAACAGGGCCACAGCATCACAGATCCTCCCCCTACCTGACAGAATACATGAAGTGGGGTTTTTGGCAGGTTAGATTGCAAGGAAAACCAAGTCAGCATCTGGCAGTAAAGTCATGTTTGATACACCTCTCAGAGATTAACATTGATTTTGTATACGATTGGTTAACGTTTTGGTAGTTGTCCATTTGCACCACTTGTTTTGGCATATTACAAAGCTACTGGTATTAAGCAAATGAATGGTTAATTCTGATCAAAATGGAGAAATATAAATAATAATTGAACAAAAGACATCGATTCCCTACGTTGGCTATCGTCAACTAGTATAAGCTTAACTGGACGCATATGAAGCGGGATAGCAGAGTGTGGGAAAGACTTTGGCCTTGAAACACAGAACTTTATATATAAAAACCACCACCAGAGACAAATACAATAAACCCTCTCCTTAAATGAAGACAAGCTCAAGTGTGTTTTCGTGTGTCTGCTTGAGGCTTACCATCACAATCAATTGCAACTGATTTTGAATGAATGGAGGGGTAGAGATTTGTGTGTGTGCGCAGTGTTTCCCAAGCTCCCCTGAGGCACCGTCGTTCCATTTGCTCTCACCGGGGGAGAAGCCACCACTTATCAATTTGAGAATTGAATTTCATTTTCAGCCTCTGACACGCAGCGTGCGAGTGTCACCGACTGAAATGTGCCTTTCGCTTCATTGTGGGATTTCCTGGTAACGGCAGACAAAGCTGAATGCAGGCAGTGCATTAGTCCCCGCTTTGATGGAATGGCTTCTTTATCAATGTAATGAAGTATTCGTTGGACAGATATTCTGTGGTTTTATTCGTTTTCTCTTTTATCTAATTTATCCCAAGCAAATGTCAGCAGGGGATATTGTGAGGTCACGGAATCACTCAGAAGTTTATGATCAAGCAAAGCTCAACATTCAGTCATTATTTTGATCTTGATGTACAAACTTGAACAGCAATATAGAATAAGCTAAATGTCATGCTTTTGTTGTGCCATAGGTAGGATTTGGCTATGAAGAATTATGAATAATTGCTTAGGGCAATTATTATTAAGAATCATAATTTTATGTAAAAATTACCAGGTTTGGGGGCACCACCTGGATTCCAGGAATATCAATAGCCAAGAAAAAAAACTTGGGTCAATCTGGGTCTTTGTCTGGCATCTCAATAGATGATGGACTTTAAACTGTAGAAACAGGATGGTGGAAAACAGTTTTGAGACTAACTTGTAATGTGCCAAGTATACTTGTAATATGGGGGAAACGCATTTAAACCTGTTGATCAGAGAAGCAGAGGAGGTTCAGAAAATTGTGCAGCTTTGTGGTGGAGTGAATATTTCACCATCCAGCCTCGGCACCTTTAATGTTAAACTAGCCGTTTGTGAAACTGGGGAAACACCAGCCCTATATTATAAAAATCAATAGTGCCTCATTTATTCCATCCACGACATTTGACAATCAATGAACTCCGAAAAGATCTGATTTTAAATATTTTCTCTTACATCCACATCATGCTGCAAAAATGACTCAAGGAAAATTATGGTTCATATCTTGGGACCTGGCTAAACTATTTAAAGGGCAAAGGTCAAAGAACCGTGCAATATTTAAATGAACTTTATGCAAGTCCAAAACAAACCGATTTTGCAGGGAATCAAGGTTCTGTGGTTCACATCTGGCTTTAAATTTCCTGCCATATGTACAGGCTTCCTATGAAGAAACCAATTACTTCTAACTCTTAGGGAATTTGTGACTTTCATTTAGCTAATGATAAAATAAAGATGAAAGATTCCTGTTTTACTTTATATCAAAGAGCTCTGCAGAGGTACGAAGTTCAGAAGCAGGGGGAAGAAAAACTCACTTTAATCATCTAGCACCTTTTCTCAGACCATCTGCAACCCGTCTGGGGAGCCCAAACTTGTTCCAGTAATCCTGCATAAATCCAATTTTTTGGGGGGAAAATATTTAGAACACATTTATTAAGACAGAGTGGAAGCCACCAATAGTGAAAATGCAGGTATGAGTGCTTGCTTTAATACATGAGAGGCTTAGAATCTAAGACGACTGAATATAAGAACCAAAGCACTCAAGCATGTGAGCAACGTTCTTTTACAATATTTCAAGAGGTCTTGAAGAATATGTTGTAAGCTTTCTCAAAGTCCTAAATGTTTTACTTTGGACTGAAAATGAAGTGGGGGGAAGGCACCCAAAATCCACTGACCTCTGACTAAGGCAGGTGGTAACGGCCTTTGGTTTATAAGAAAATGTTCACTCTAGCCACCTAGTGTACTTATTTTAAATACAACTTTTTTTTAAACTTTGTTTCAATATACTTTTTTAAATGTCTCTGTGCACAATTGGTTTGAAAACATAAAGAACTCCAAGAGGGGAGAAAGAAAAAAAAACATTACCAACTGACGTTTTCAGTCACCACATTTCAATAACTGGTGTGAACCTGCTGTGATGCCACTTTATCTGCCAGATAGAGGTGTGTTGTTGCCCTGCATTAGTGAATTAGGCTGATTGAACATGGGTTCAGAAACATGAAAGAGTACAAGTTTCATAAAGAAATTGTTACAGTAAAATGTGTGGGCAAGATCACTGTCCTTTTCCTTCAAAAAAGGCACAAATCTAATTTTGCAGTTTAAACACACTGGACAGCACCTTCACACAACAGCTATAGGGTTTCGCTGCGAAACCAGACAGCTGTGTGGTTGGACCCCATTTCCTTGTACAGAGCCAAAAAAAATCCAGGCTTTCACAGGGCTGTGATGTAGTTGACTGTGCCAAAGGCATCAGTCATTACATCATTCAGCTAAGGACTCGGCTGTTTAGATGCTGGTCCGTTGCTTTTTTAGCCCATCGTGGATGAGATTTAGCACATTGGATGAGACGCTCTTCATGAGCGTCTCCAGCCCTCCTCGTTTCCCAGTTATAGCCTTCACCCTGTCTTTGCAGATCTCTTCAAAATCCCTACATGTCCCTTGACTTGTCATAAATGTTACTGCCAATGGTATTACTGGACAGAAAAATAGCTTGAAGTTTGCTGGCTGTTTTTTATCAATCAAAGTTGGAACCATATCCATAGCATGGGGAAGTATTAAATCCTCCATAATTGTATGCAGCTTTGCTACTTGTTACAAGACTTTGAGCTCAGTTGAGCATTTGCAAGTGTTTGGTATAACACAACCAAAGGCAAGATATGATTCATCATATTTTCTACTCTTCTCGTCTCTACTCTTCTGGACTAAGGAATCATTTAAAGAGCAACTCACCACCAAATCAACTTTTTTTGCTAGTAAACTGTATAAATGAGTGTCTAATAGTGCTGTCTACATGTCTGGTCATTATTTTGGTATTTTTGTGGACCTTAGTAAAAATATTAAATATAAAAAATTAAAAAAATTCTGCCTAATGTGGCGTCCTATTTAGGTTATAACTGTATACGGCCCTTGAATTTGAATCTGGCATTGCTAGTCGCTCCACGGTGAGCCAGTCAGCCACCCTGCGGCTGTAGAGTATAAAAGAAGCAGAGTCTCCGCTTATGAATCCTCCACAGAACCTCCCTCCCTTCCCTGTCTTTCGTCTGGTGAAGGAGACCTCACCTCAAAAGATCGCTCTAAGGCAAAGGAGCTCAAGTTGCTCTCCATCTTTCTCGCTGTCTGTGCCACAGCAGCAGCGCTGCTGTCAACATGTCAATCACAGCTCAGGCCACGCCCAGCCCTCTCCCCCCACGCATTTACTGGTTCGTCAGGCAGCACCTCCTTTTGCCACAATTTTCAAACAGGAAATGTGGGCGGAGTTGCTCTTTAAGAAAGTTAACTCAAGCTGTGAGTCAGTGTTGCCTCGACATAACACAGTGTAACATGGAACCAATGTTCATTTGAATGTTTAGAAACAAGGCTACCAGTACACCTTTTCCAATAGAAAGTTTTCATTTCTCTAGCCGATTCTAAAATGCCAATTTGATTTCTAAAGAGGAAATAGCTAACAGATTTGCAAACATCAGTGGGATTTCAAGACAAGTTACACCTCAATAAGTAAGTTCTCCATCTTGACATACATTTCAAAGCTGCATATCCAGAATTTTTCACAACACGAAAAGACCTCCTTTCCCCATCGTATTTACTATGTTGGGCTACAGCGGAGATTACTGAACCAAACACAGACCTCCAGCCGTAAGGACTGATAATCATTCAATGCACTCTTAGTTTCAACAGGAAGAGGAGAAGTTGTGAACGCCCAAACCCTAAAGAGACTAGGTGATCCCCAGAACTCTGCCTTTTTGTCCAGGTAACCGCAAAGGAGAGGCGCTCAGTTTAAACTTCCATCCTTCATTGGCGAGGGGGGGGGACGAGTTTCTGGAAGAAACTCAGGTAAGCTATTTTCCGGCCAATGGAATAAGTCCTGAACCTGACTTGTTACAGATTCCACCAAAGATGTAGAGCGAGCCTAGCTGGGAGCCAATACCTGTTTAGCAGACACTGCTGAACTGAAGGCTGCCCCTGAAAAAGAACCTGTCCGTGAGAGAAAATAGGAGCAGAAACCTGCTGAGCTGAGAGCACGACGACATTCCAAGCTAATGGTGGCTCGCTAGCCACACACCCACGAAGACTGATTACTAGCTACGCCCCATGGAGCTGCTGCTAGCTGCATGGTGCGGAGGCCTTTTCCTTCATTTATTGTTCAATTACCCCAGTCTTATCAGGCAGGTATTCATAAATATTGACTGAGACTGAAATATTTGGCTATTATTTTCCTGGATCCCAGGATGGTGCCCCAAACTTGGTGATTTGGACATAAAATTATTGTTCTTACTAATAATTGGCCTAAGTAATTATTCATAGCCAAAACATACCTTTTGTGTCACAACAACTAGTACTGCATGACTGAATGAATGATACAGAGGAATTGTGCACTACATTTTAACATTGTAAATGTAAGAATAACATCTTGTGGTCAAATTTGAGTACTGCAGTCCATCTAGAAAAATAAATGAGCCCGCTCTCAGCCACTCACCCCCTCCCCTTCATGAGTTTTATGCAGGGTTGCCAGTTATGGATCAGTGGCAGAACATTCAAGATGACAAGCAAAGACGAGTCATACACAATAAGCTGATATGTAGATAAATACATTTCATTGCAAGATTGAGTTGTTGGCAATTGAGATATTTTGAGGGGACGACTATATTTTTCTAATATGCAGCTAGCATTGTTAGCTCAACGTTGGCCTCCAGCCAAGTCAGTGTAACATTACAATTGCCAGCACTGTGTTTTTTGTTGAAGACTTAGCAACCTTGTGGGCTCACATGTGATTGGCTCGGGAACCAGGAATTTCAATAAAGGCATAATAAGATGCAGAAAGATTTTGAGACCCAATTTTTTGTCAATTCTTTTCAAACTAAGGAATTCTTTGTTAAAAAATAAACCTTATATTCTGAATAATGCTTGTATTTCCTCTGACCAAAACTATTGCAACACTTTTCACACGTATCAACAAAAAAGCCCTGAAACCAAATTCTGTTGGTCCAAAGCTTTTGACTGGAACAAAGAAAAGTTCACATTACTCTTGTTTTCATGTTGTTGCACTGGCTACCTTTTCATTTGAAAAACCTGACCAAATTTCAGTGACCTGCATGGTCAAACTCCTTTTTGTATTGCAGAACTATTAAGGGCACATTGCCTCTACTGAAGCTCTTAAGATCCACTTGTAGTCCCCAAGGGGTACATATTAAACTCAAGGGGATCACTCTTTGCAGCATGTTGCATCAACTGTGGAACACGACTTTTATTTTTTTTATTTTTTTTAACACATCCAAAACTAAGCTCATTCAAAAAGCAGATGAAGGCATTTTTCTTTAATATGCTTTGCTTTAAGACCTTTTTAGAAAGTCATTTTTATTATGCACCGTCTTTGTGAAGCAGTTTATGATTTTTATCTATGGAAGGCGTTATACAAATAAATCTACCACCTCCGCTCATTCTTTTAAAGCACACCATAACAATAATAAAACAGAGCAAAATAAAATCCTAAGAAAACTTTGAAACGCACTAACAAAAAAAGAAATGTTTATGAAAAACCCTAAGACAGACAGGTGGACTTTAATTATCCTAAATATTTTGGACTTAAAGACTTGGCCCCCATACACACATTTTCTGTGCATGCTTCATCCCTTCAGGGCTGCAAATGTTTGGTGCCCATCTCCAGTGATCAACGCATCATTGACCACTAGAGATGGTCAACAGAGGTCCAGGGTACCACTGGAGAACTTGTCAGTCAAAAACCACGCACGCACACACACACACCCCCCTAAGGGCTATTTACCATCTCTGTTATGTTTTCATACTGGTCGTGTTTCTAGTCCATGTTTTTTTGACTTGCCGGGCCATGAATTGAATAGCACAATTCATGTTACAAGACAATTCAAAGTGCTTTACATAAAACAAAAGCATTACAGCAGGGTGCAGAAAAAGCAAAATTACAGGAATAAAAACCATAAATTAAAATGAGAAAAAAAAAAAAAAATCTTAAAGAAGCCGTGCAGATTTAAAACTTAGAATAAAAACCTAATCAAAAGCAGCTGAGAACAGGTGGGTCTTTAACCTGGATTTAAATAAACTGCGTGTTTCAGCTGATCTGAGGCTTTCTGGGAGTTTGTTCCAGACATGTGGAGCATAGAAGCTGAACGCAGCTTCTATGGTTCTGGTTCTGACTCTGGGAACTGATAAAAGAGCGGATCCAGATGACCTGAGGGGTCGAGTAGGTTCATACTGGGTCAGGAGATCACCGATGTATTTTGGTCCTAAACCATTCTGAGCTTTATAGACCAGCAGCAGAACTTGGAAGTCTATCCTCTGACAGACAGGTAGCCAGTGTAAAGACCTCAGAGCTGGACTGATGTGGTCCACTTTTTTGGTTTTAGTGAGAACCCGAGCCGCAGAGATCTGGATGAGCCGCAGTTTCCTAATTGATTTTTTAGGTAGACCTGTAAAAACGTTGTTACAATAATCAAGCCGACTAAAGATGAACGCATGGACTAGTTTTTCCAGGTCCTGCTGAGACATCAGATCTTTTATCCTTGAGATATTCTTAAGGTGATAGTAGGCTGATTTTGTGATTGCCTTAATGTGTTTTTCAAAGTTTAGGTCTGAGTCCATCACTATACCCAGATTTCTGACGTGGTTGGTGGTTATTAGGTGTATGGACTGAAGCCTTGTGGTGACATTCAATCTTTTCTCTTTAGCTCCAAAGACAATTACCTCCGTTTTGTTTTTCTTCAACTGCAGAACATAGTGGCACATCCAGTCATTAATTTCCTCAATGCATTTGCCAAGAGCCTATACAGGCCCTTGGTCTTTTGGTGACATTCTAATATATATCTGTGTGTCATCTGCGTAGCTATGGTAACTTATATTGTTGTTATTTATTACCTGTACCAGTGGGAGCATATAGATGTTAAACAGAAGAGGTCCCAGGATGGAACCCTGGGGAACCCGACATGTAATTCCCGTCTGCTCAGATGCAAAGTTACTTATTGACACAAAGTAATTCCTGTTCTCCAAGTATGTTTTGAACCAGTTTAGTACAGTGCCAGAGAGACCCACCCAGTTCTCCAGTCGTTTGAGTAAAATAATGTGGTCAACTGTATCAAATGCAGCACTGAGATCCAGTAAAACTAACACTGACATTTTTCCACTGTCAGTATTCAAACGGATGTCATTGATGACTCTGGTGAGAGCAGTCTCAGTGCTGTGGTGCTGTCTAAAACCTGACTGAAAGACGTCATAGCAGTTGCTTTGTCTTAAGAAGTCATTTAGCTGATGAAAAACCGCCTTTTCAATGATCTTACTTAAAAATGGAAGATTGGAGATGGGCCTGTAGTTGTTCATTTGTGTCTTGTCCAGATTGTCTCTTTTCAGCAGGGGTTTAATTGCAGCCATTTTCAGGGGCTCTGGGAAAACACCCGACATTAAAGAGGAGTTCACAATCTGTAACAGATCTGACTCCAAGATCTTTGAGACCTTTTTGAAAAAGCCTGTGGGCAGGATGTCTAAGCAGCAAGAGGAGGAGTTCAGTTGATGTAAGATGTCCTCCAGATCTTTGAGATAAAACTGTTTCATGGTGTTTAAACGGATTTTCCGTGGACACTGTACATAACCTCAACCAGGCGTTAATGAACCAACCGCTTGTCTAATATTTTGGATTTTGTCTTTGAAGAGTTTGGCAAAGTCATTGCAGGCCTTGGTGGAATAGATTTCAGGTGCTACTGACACAGGAGAGTTTGTTAGCCTGTCGACAACAGCAAATAATGTGCAAGCACTATGACTATTTCTGGTGATGTCAGAAAAATATGACTTCCTTGTATTCCTCAGCTGTAAGTTATAAGAGTGAAGTTTCTCTTTATAGATGTTATAATGAACCTGAAGTCTTCAGTATCATGTATGCTCGTTCAGGCTACTGGGCCATTCAGTTAAACAAGTCATCACTCCTCACCACTTTTAACACGACTTGTGGTAGGTACTGTTTCCTGCACCTTTCTTTCGGAATAATATCAGCACAGGATATATCCCAAAGCAAAATCGATAAGACATATGAAGGACCCAATAGTATACCAGCTATCGTGGATGACATACTGGTGTATGACAAAACCACAGGAGGAGCATGATGAAAACCTTGCTCTTGCCATGCTAGAGTGTACCAGGAAACGAGGAGTGCATTTGAACCCAGGAAAATATGTCATAGGCGCCACCAAGGTGAACTAATTTGGACACAAGCTTGCCCGAGAAGGCATTCAACCAGACCCAGAGAAAATAGAAGCTAAAAAGAGCATGCCACCCCCTGAAAACAAAAATGAATTCGAGACAATCCTTGACATGGTTAACTTCCAATCTAAATTTGCTCCAGGCATGTCAGAAGTGAATGCTCTATTATGTCAACTGCTCGAACAGGACTCTGAATTTGTCTGGGACCAGAACTAGTTTGGTGAAATGTTTGAATCTTTAAAAGATTCAGAGCCTGGTTCTGCTGGAACATATATTCTGTTGAATAGGAGTGATTTATTTCCACCGTAGCTGCATGCTTGCTCAAAATGGCTGCAATGTTAAGGGCTCTATGCAGTTAGCTTCACTTTCTTATACAGCATAGATAACTTTTTACAAGTTGGCTTTATACAATTTAGAGAGACTGGTGTGGTTTTCAATGTGCCTTGAGATTATGTAAATGTAGACTAAATATAATTAATTCACAACGCCCAAATTTCCAGTATTAAAACTCTTGAGAACCAGGGGCGTTTCCTGGACCTGGAAACATTGGGGGCTGAGCCCACACCCTCTTAGAGATATCTAGGGAAACCTACGCAGTAAAAAATGCTTTTTATTAAAGCTTTCTTGAGCATTGTGGCACCTTGTTTAAAGCCATATACAGCGATATGTACTTCAACGTGTATTTATTTCCAAAATTAAACATGACTATGTAAAAGATCTCAAAAATCAGTATTAATATTTGGTAAAACAGGATGATATAATTAGTCAAAAGTTAACAATTATATTCTTTTTTTTTTTATTTCCCTGACAAGCACAAAAGTTAGTTCCGTGTAAGGTTTCATGCTGGACCTCTGTGTCTGCTGCTCCTTTCATCATTCTCTTTCTTGTCTAGGTCATATGTAAACCAAGTATAACATCAGATTTCTTTTATCTTAATAGATGTTTTCAAAAGGTAATCATAAAATGAACTGACCTTTGCAGCATGATTAGCATTCAAGTGTCATTTTTTGAGGAACATTGGCTCAATTATATAGTTTTAACTAGAAAAGCACTCAGAGAGCGCAAACCTCCACCATGGCAGCTCCGTCCCAGTCAAGACAACAGTGTTTGCACTCAGAACAAAAGTAAAACTGTTGATTTAATCAGTGCTGTAGTGTAGTTTATTCTTGTAGTATACTCTGATACATTTCCTCCCAGACAGTCATCGGTCAAAATGTTAAATCAGTCATTGATTAGTCAGATTTTAATCCTGCCCTACTTTCTGAAGCAGCTCCTTCTATTCTATTTATGAAGATGCCTACATTATCACTTCTTGTGTAGAAAATATTTTAATGAATGATAAGACAGAGGAACATCTTAAATTAGAATTATCTATGGATTTTAAGTATTTATATTTACATCAAATCTTTAAACCCCCATGTTGAGATTCTGATGTCTGTCACTCAGTCTAGGCCCCGCCCCCTTTGTATTACAGCCCTGCTTTTATTTTAGTGTGACACCCCAAGATCATCACTGGCCCCCCATTTAGCCCTCTTTAAAAACGTCCTACACCCCTGCTCACCAGTCTTAATGAAGTATTTTTAGGCTTATATAAACATTATTCAAGCATTATTACCTATAATCATTTTGAATAAGACGTACTGAATTAGACTCACTTTAGGGTTAAACACAGCAGGTCTGACCCACATCAATAAATACCGTTATTAATTCAAACTCTGAAAAACTCTGAAAGCTTGCAATGAGCTGCATTGTGGGGCGATGAGGAGCCGTAGTGAGACACAGATCAACACACGTCGGTCCAAAATATCAAAAAAATTTGTCAGACTGACGTATTTTCGCAAACACTCCTGTGAATCTGCCTAATGTTCATGTAATTTGAATACATAAAGTATATAAATTGAGGAAAAATTTTCGGGGCTAGAGCCGGCAATGCCCAGGCCAGGCGACGCCACTGGTAGGAACCCTGGCCAAGCAGAAGGTCCTCTACAACCACAAACAATCTCACAATTAACAGCTGACGTCTAATAACCTCAACAGTTTGGAAATTAAACAAATTTTGTAAGGCCAAAAAAAAAGAAAAAAGAAATGGCAGCCAAGTCTCAAGTTAGGACACCAGATGTTGAAAACTTTTCTTAAAGAGTTTGCTCATGAGAAGCCCAAACATAAGACCTACAATATTCAGGTGTGCCTTTTTTTTAAGCTGATGTATCAAATTCACAGCAGCCAGACTTTAACAGGGCGATTTGTTGTCATAAACCCCACATTTTCCTCAGTTTCAACAAATTTTCCACTGCAACATGCAGCTGTGATGAAGGCCTGCTTTCCCCTGATTTACCAAAGTTCCAGCTTATCTCAGCCCTGCCTTGCTCTGTTCTGAATCATCGCTCAGTGCGAAGCGATAATCTTCAAACGAGGAACGGCGAACAAAAGAAACATCAACGACTCTTGTTTGATTTGATTTCTCTCAGCTGCGAATCTCAGCAAGGGGCTCCCTCTGCTGCTAAAGCACAGGAAAAAAAGGGGGGGAGAATTTTTGCATTTCCTATTACACAATCTGTTGTTTGAATCTCACTTGTCTACTGCTGGAATTAAAAAAAGCACACAAACAGACTTTCTCTCTTGCTCCGCTTCCGGGCCTCCCCCCGTCTTGTCTTGAGTGGGCGGCTGGCTGTGACTGACACTGTCGGATTAGCCTGTTTAAAAAGACATATGTTTTCTTGAAATATATTTGTGCGAACATGTGTTTGCGTCCCACGATTTCCAGAAAGGGGGTGTATTATTTATGGAGAAGCATGCAGTGAGAGAGATACAGTTTAGAGACGTGTTAGCACAGCCACAGGCATGAGGTTGACATATCATACAGATCCTGCACACGCGGAAAAAAGAAGAAATCCACTAAAAAAAAATGTAAGACTCCCACACACAAATTATCAGTGGACGTACAATAGCGGCACGTGGCGTGTGTGCACACTGCAAGTTCAAGCGGGAACGCAGACACGCGCAAAGCTCCAAATCGTATTAGGCAAATGAGAGCAAGGCACCGCAGAGGCAGGCAAAACCACTCTGTTCGAGGGCTGTTGCTGTGACAGATCCTGGAATAAATCATGTTTAGTTGTTGTTGTTTAATATGCAAATCTTCCATTCAAAGCAGAAGCTGGTTGTTAACATGTGCGTCCAGAAACACAGGAATATCTTACGCACACACACACACAGACAAGCATATGGATTTTTCTGTGCCAAGAAATGTGTGGTCACACTGTGGAAGAGAGTGGGATAAATGTGGATGTGAAAAATGCCATGGGCGTCATTACTGGACTCATATTTCATGATCACACCACTATCAGTCAGCCCTGCACAACTAATGATGACAATGGGCGCACACTCCCAGATACACACATCTGAGGCGATGTAGCCGAAATTTATAAAAGCTTCAGGAAAGGACGTAAAAAACATCAGTGATCACAAAAGAGTTTCACACTGATGAGGACACTCAATTAGGCCCACACATGTACTAGAAAACAAGGCATCACAAAGCGGCGTCCTTGCAGGCGATGCATGTGTGCATATACAACCGTAGGGTGCAGGAGATGAAGTGGCTGTTGACAGATTTTCAGCCTGTAATTGATAACCACACTTGGCTGCTTTTTTATTTTGCTCAACCTTAAACTTACTTACAAGCATCACTTGACACATCAGTTTCTCCCTCATACACACACATCTTAATGTTTGATTGAAATCACACTTTAGGCTTCGAAAGTGAAATACACAGGCTATCTTTTTCCTGCAACTGGTAAAGGAAGAGGTGCCACTGCTGCAGAAACTGATAATGCTTTAAATGGCTGTCAATGAATGTTATCCTGCCAGTGCCTATGGGTGAAGGCCCATGGAGGTGCGTGGGACGGCAATTGTTCAGCATGTGGAGGGTTTTGCAAAAGTTTTCATACCCCTTTGAACATTCATGCAATACGTCATGTTACAACCTTAAACTTTAATGTATTTTGTGAGAAACCCGCACAAAGTAGTTCATAATTGTGAAATCAAAGGAAAAGGAAACATGGTTTTCAAATGTTTTTCCACACAAAAGTTTGAAAAGTGTGATGTGCATTTGTGCTTGGCACCCATTTAATCCGCTACCCCTAAATAAAACTTTACAAACATTAGCAAAGAGTCTGTGTGTAGTTTAATTCACATTTTGCTCGTTTTTCACCATATATTCCGAGGTAAATCCAGTGCAAGTCCATGTCTTATTTAATCTCAATGTAATGTTCTGTAATGTCTCCAAGGTGCATAAGAGCACATTAGTGAACAAACTGCACCATGAAGACGAAGGAAGACAGCAGAAAGGTAAGGGGGAAAGTTGTGGAGAAGTTTAAAGTAGTGGCTCAAACTCAAATCTCCCAAGACCATTGCCACAAACTTAAACTGACAGGTCGGGCAATGAGAGCATTATTTAGAGAAGCAACCATAACACCCATGACAACTCTGGAATAGTTGTAGAGGTCCACAGCTCAGGTGGAGGAGTCTGCTGACAGCACAATCATCTTGAATTTAACCTTTATAGAAGCATGGCAAGAATAGCTCCCATTTGCATTTTGCCAAAAGCCATGTAGGGAACATGAAAAACACATCACATCACAGAATTAAATTCGGAAAATTAACACTACATTCATCATCAACACACCTTTTCCACTGTGAAACAAGATAGTGACAGTTTCATGCCACATGGATGTTAATTGTTCCCAACAAGCAAAAGAATCTGATCAGAGTAAAACAACAAAAAGAGCAAGTTGGAGGCAAATACAAGAAACTTGGAAGAACATTCATCAAAGGGCTGCAAAAGACTTAAGATTGGGGTGGAGGTTCACTCTCCAGCAGGACAATGACCCCAAACACCCAGTGCTACAATAAAGTTATGTAGATCAAAGGATTAGCGTTGTTACACTAGACCTAATAATCTAATCAAGAATCTGTACCAAGACTTCAAAAGTCCTGACGGTGTGAAGGGAAGAGCAGCAAAAGGTAGTTCCAAAACATCTAAACTAGACATGAACGAATGCAACTGCACTTCAAATTTTTATAAGCCATAATTTTCCCTCGACTTCACAATTATTCACGCATTACTTGGTCGATCATATAACATGCATTTAGGTTTGTGGTTGTAATGTCAAGAGGAATACTCTTGCAAGGCACTGTACTGCTGAGAGAGAAACAGGGAGAAAAGTCAAATTAGGTTGAATCCTACCTTGAACAGGCGCAGTATGTTGGCCACCATGATGGACACAGAGCTGGACGCAGCCCCAATCACACCCACAATTTTGTCAGGCTTGGTGAAGATCGGAGGGTCTCCATTAGCGCAGCGGACATCAGAGCCGTCCCTCTCTATTAGGGCCTGCACGAACGTCAGGGACTGCTCCAAAGCGTACGTGTCCCTGGAGCAGGTATCCAAGATCCGGGCCCCCAATGTAATGTTGGGCAGCAGTTCAGGATCCTTGTTGATCAGGTCAATGGCAAACATCATGGCCTCCAGGCGGTGGATGCCCTTCTCCTTTTTCAGCTCCCCGCATGGAGTACCGCGGTCGCCCCGCGAATGCACTGGGAACAGTCCACCTAGTATGATGTCACCGTCCAGTCGGATGGAGTGAGCATATTCCGGAGCTGCCTGGGGGTCTGTTGGGACTCTCTGAGGGGAGGTGATGGGAAAGAGCCAGGTGTAAGAAGTAGCCAGAAGCAGGAAGATGACAGAGGGAGAGTGGAGAGGAAAAGTTGGGCTCCACTGAGATTCCATGATCAAAGAGGTTAGTAACCAAATGCGATCTGAGAGTCTTTAAAGATTATTAATGTCAGCCCTTTCTACTGAATAACGAGGCAGGGGTAAAGGACCCCAGGTGTGGAGTTAGCCGAGCCCCAAGAGCAAGTCATAATCCAGGGAAGAGAGAGCACAGACAGCAGGTGTAGCAGGAAATGTCGCACTTCGGTTTCGAGTATCTGGTTAGGGGGCAGAGCATGTAATCCACAAGTCACATCTTTTGTACAGCCTGTTGAAGAGACAGAGACAAGACATGTTGGTACCATTAACTGTGCAAGGGTCAAACCGCTGCAGGGTAGTAAAGTCACTTGGCATGTGGAAAACATGATGAATGAAGCTACCAAAAACATTGATATACAGAGGCTCCGAAAAGTGCACACACCCCTGTAAAAATGCACCAAGTAACAAAATTAGATTACAATAAATAAAAATAGTTAAGACTTATTCCATGTGACATTTATCCTGTAATGAAAAACTAATCTGCTAGAAGGGAAATATCAGTCTGCACATCATTAAACTAAAACTGGGCAATATTAGTTGCAGTGTCTCTCCTGGCAGGCTCCCTGGCCAGTTTCTATGTCCTTTTGAAAATCTTTGAAAGCGTTCAATTTGTTATGTCAATGTTGTCCCACATTTCCTCCAAATGTTGATTACAGTGTTGATAGTGCCATGGATTCTCATAATTGACACCTTTGTTCAATAAGATCATTTTGATCCATTGTAACCAAATGATGGCTTTAACTAAGGGATGCAAATGTGGAAGTCATGGAAATTCAACTAGGGCAACTGAACTGTAATTTAAACTAATCAGATTAAATGATTGGCAGTTGTAAACTCAAGAACACGGAATACATAAATCATGAGGATCAGAAGGTGTTAACTGTTAGTATTAGTTAAGGATGTGCACACATATGCAACTAGGTTTTTGCAAAAACCAGGCATGTAAACACATACACGTTTGCGATCCACTGTACTTATTGGAGATCCCCCTCCCAATGCAAAATCCCAAGGGTTTCAGTTTCTGATCTCCATACCCTTATATGCTGGCAGTTCAAGAGGAGAAACAGCTTACAGAGGACCTCGTGGGGAGCTCCTCAGGCTATTCGCATGACTACCTACTGCAGTTGTGACAAAGCAGAAGAAGAGGGGGATGAAGAAAGCCAAAGAGGGGGGAAGGGAGAAGAAAAAGGAGTTTAAGAATAACGAAAATAGAAACATGAGGCAATGCGAGGGGCAGCATTGAAAAGACACAGGAGAGCCATATAGCAGCTTGTATCTACTGCAGTTAAATGAACATATATTCAGTGCATCCTCCTCCTCCTTGCAAAGTTTCAAACTCAACAGGTAAAGTAAATGTTAAACGTTTTTATTTGACATCAAATTCATTAAATGTTGATATGCTTTATCGGCTTTCCCCCACTGCAGGAAGGTTCCACCTTCACCCACGGTTGTAATAATGTCACGCTTCCTCCACTGAGCTGCGCAGCAAGCAGCCATATTGTTGCAATAAGTTGGTCGGGGACTGAAAATTGCTTATGACGAACTGGCGGATTTCTACACGGTGTGACTGCTAATATGCTTTCATTAGCCGAGGCCCCTGGGAATTTATTTTCTCATTTGCCTCCCCTGATCTCAAACCCTTGATTTTCTTTTTCTTTTGTGAGTGCAGACAGGGTGAAGAGGCAATTTGTGCAAATTTCTGGGGCCTAAATAAATATTTAAAGATAATTCATCGTTAGCTTGACAGCCAGATTCAAGGAGAAAAAAAAATATTTTCTCTTTTTTTCGGTGAGCTCCATGGCAACAAATCTAACGACGTTTTGGCAAGTAAGAGGGTTCAGTGTCTGAATATAACTGCATAACTAGTGTAGAGTGTTTTGTTTACACAAACAGTCATACATCTTCCATTAGTAATCTATATATGTAGTGCTTATTCTCTACATTTATAAAATTATTAGAACATAAACGATTTAGGCCAAGGACTCCAGCCCTTGAGTTGTTGTATCCTGCATGTTGTTGGCCTTTCCTTGTCCCAAAGAAACGGATTCAGAAGGTTGCTTTATCCACTCAAGTACTGCAGACATCTAAAAACATGCAGGACATCGATTCTTGAGGACTGCAGCTGAACATTTAAACCACAACTATACAAGTTCACAAATTCAAGAGTTTTTGTAGTGGAAGGGTTCAAAACCCAAAGACAACCCTAAACAAACTCTTCAAGTGATGCAAGTCTCATCTTATATTAAACTAGATGCAGCATCAGTGGACTAAGCAGTGACAACACCTAAAGAAATCAAGGAAGCTTTAGGTGAACAAGTTACAATACTACATATCCATTTTGCATTTTAATGGGTTATGAATATGTACAGCTTGTTACAGCATTGTCTTCTTACTCATCTGAAACGGTAGCTAGTCAATTTTATGTTTAAAACTGATTGTTGCAGGCTTTCTTTCTTTAGATGTCAAAAAAAAAAACTGTGGCATGAGCAATAAAAATTTGAGACGCAACATACAACCATTCCATTGCATTGGTGCACTGGCACCAGTGTAAAGGAATTTATACAAGAGCAACTCAATTGTCGCAGTTAACCCATAACGCACACTGTAAATGTTACACCCTCCATCTCAATAGATGCGCCACATTTAACCAAGGTGCAATATAGACCAGACATTTTATATAGACATCTTCATCCACATTTTTGAATATGAACTTGTTTGATCAAAACACTTTCCAGATACATAATTTCAATAAGTTTACTTGAAAAGGAAACCCCCTTAAATAGTTAGCATTTCTCTTCATTTTGGCATTGCATAGATTGTAACAATATCAAGTCCCACATACTTGAAATTCTGTGCATCAAGCGAATAAATCTAAAACATAAACCTATACAACAGTCATCTTGCACATAAAAGTAAACAAAAGCTTTTTTTAAAGTTAAATGAGACCTTTTCCTATAATTCTTACTGAAATCATTACGCACAAGCAACCACAAAAACAGCAACATAACATGGAAGGAATAGTTTAAAGGCAGTAAGCTTCAAGGATAATTTTACTGAATGGATCAAATAGACAGGGCAGCATTTTACAAAAACGGTGTATAGGGGTTAAAGTAAACGTCGTTACCTCATGATAGAACAAGGCTTGGTTTATCCTCATGTTTTTCAGTCTTTAGGAGTTAGGCAGCAGGAGCTAAACTTCCTCTTTGACAGCTATCATCCACCTAACTATGAAGGAGTGATGACTTTCATCTGAAAGTGCCAACAGCAGGACAGCTCCAGCAGCCACTATGCTTACACATCTCAGGATCCTTGCAGGTCAAGTCCAAGTTACCAAAGAACCAGGCACCAAACTTCAGGTGCCAGACATTCCCTAAATATACACAAAGATCCCATTTCCATGGCCAAGGAAATAACAAAAGATCCAGTTTGTAAAAAGTTTCACTCTGAAGGCAAAAAGACATCCTGCAAAGTCCAAAGCAAACAGTAGGTGTGAGCACTGAGAGAGTGATGAACACAGCTGTGATCACTCAGCTAGTGATTGATCAGAGACAGGGCAAATACACAGGAGAGTGGGCAAAACTGATTCAGAGGGACACAAAAAAATAAGATAAAAGCAATTATTTTTGACTAAATAAGCCATAAATATATTGAAGACAATAAAAGTCAGTCAGCCAGAGAAACCTGAAAAGGATTTTAAAAATACTTTTGTGATGCTGTCTCTCTATCTCTCTCAAAATATAAAAATCACAAGTTCTTAAGTATGCGCCTCATCTTGAGTTTCCGTCTTGCAGAACTGGACTGTCATAAATCATTTTCTGGCTTGGATTCCCCTTGCAATTTAAGGCAGGCGAGCTTGTACCACCCTGCAGGAGATCCTGGTCCTAATCTTTCACTGCATCTGTTCCTGCTGGATCAGATCCCACCCTTTTGCTCCCAAAACCTCCCCTGAGCTAACACAAGAGGTCTCCTGTTCTCAACCTTTAGAAATATACTTTAGCCCAAGCTTAATTTACCCACACGGCCCCCAAACGGGCTTGAGAATCACATGACATCATAGTGTGACACTTGATGAATATAATTTGTTCCTGTCCCAATTAATTCATCAGTTTCTCCTCGCTCTATATGTAAATAGGTCAAAGGCACTTCTACAAGCCAAGCAAGCCCCCGCTATGGTTAAAGCCCCCCTGCATTATATAGGTTAGCCAACCCTGATTCATCTGCAAACACCATAGTCTACTTACTGCATCATTGTTTATTAAACACTTTCTCCTTGGCGAAGTCACAGAAGGTTTCTTAATGAGGCTTAGTGGCCCCAGTAATTGTGATGTGCAGTATATGTAACGCACATCTGCTTCTGAATATGTCTAATAAAAGCCCACCATAGCTCAGAAAGAGAGGTTCTTATCACAAACGCTTCTCTGGTTTCATTTGTTCTTCATTTACAGCACTTTGCACAATTATCCATACCCACAGTACTTCCTCGCATCTAGACAGTATACAACTACAAAAATCAAAGCATGTAATTCAGGATTAAAGGACCAAAAAAAATCTGCATTCAGCCACTATTACTGTGATAACCCGAAATGAAATCATGTGCATTCAGATTTCTTCAGAAATCCCACAATTATTCAACAGAATCCCCATAATTCTAACAGCATGACCACCACTCTTCTCTGACAGCCTTAAGGGAAAAGAGTAACACAACTAACTGACAGGCCAGACAAGGAGAGCATTAATCAGAGAGGCAGCCAAGTGGCCCATGGTAGGGACAGAGATCCCTCATGTGGAAGAATCAGAACTATAATGCACCCTAGAAATCTCGCCTTTAAGGAAGAATGGAAGGAAGAACGAAAACCGCACACATGTAGAAGAAAGTACTTTCTTCAGACGAGACCAAATTTGAACGTTTTGGCCGACATGCAAAACACTATGTGTGGTGGATAACTGAAACTGTACATCAGCATCTGTGTCCCTGCTGAAGAAAACCATGACGATGATGTGTCCCAGGTGATCAGAGTTAATGCGATGTTTCATGACACCAACTCCAGGGGCAAGACAATGACCATAAACATACAGCCAGTGCTGCAGTGGAAGGGTTTAGATCTAAGTAAATTCATTTGTCAAAATGGCCCAATCAAAGGCCGGATCTAAATCTAAAACAGAATCTCTGCCGACACTTAAACAATTACATAATATTTTGTGTTAATCTCGCACGTGAACCCCCCCTCCAATGAAAAAGAAAAACTGAAGCTTGTAATTGTAACATGACAATACATGAAAAAGTTTAAGGCATCTGTAAGGCACTGTTGGTTGGAGGCATTATCAATCATTTAAAATCTATTCTGTTCATTTGAGCTGTAAGTACATGCAAACGTATCCAGAGGGATGCTAAAAACAAAACAGATCCGTACGGGGTGAATGAACCGGACTCATGTACACTTTGTCTCACTGAAGATTATCAGTGCCTTGAAGGGTGAAAAAGTTTACATTTGTGTCATTACGCTCATATGTATAGCACACCTGATCTTACACTAATCATCTTGGCTCTTACTCCTACCTCAAGAGAGCTCTTATGATGCTTCTCAAATGCTGAGGGGGGAGAAAAAAAATTATTCTGGTGACTGCCTCAAAGAAGAAGAGGCAGAGGTCCCCTGCTGTGATGTTTAGTGGCTCAAAGATGAAGAGGGCTGAACCCTAAAAAGTCTTCAGTGAGCTCATCCTCACTCTTCTTAAGTTACACCCACAGCTGCTTGTTGGGGTTCATCCCTCCACTTCCACCTCCACCTCCATCAGCTTCATTCTTATTTCTGCAATCCTGTGCCACAGACACCTCCTCCTCCTCCTCCTCCCAATCTTATCCTTTGCTGCATGCAGGCCCCCTTCATCACTGGTTGGGGGAGAGAGTTGGCTTGCTCTTTTCAGAAAGTGATAGCTTTTCTGCCCCCCATCGTTTCTTTCTAACTCGTGGACCAGGAGTTGTTGGTCAGTCCCTTTGGACCTCTTCTCTCTTATTCCCCGGAGCCAAAGAGGCACTTGCTGATCTTTTCCTCTTCTGAGACCCGAACAGCTCCTCCCTTTGCTTCAAATTTGACTCTTTTCAGGGTGTGAAACAATTGCATATATGAAAATGCTCAAATAAAGCATGCAACAGTATAAAACACACATTCAAGTCTAGTTGCATTTTCTTTATAATTTCACAGAGATGGAGTCGTGCGTCTTGGAGATAAAACGCATATATAGAGCGAGTTAGAGATCAAAGTCTAGGCGTGTGCGCTGATTATGCAGCCCCAACAGGCTCGATTGTCGATTCTGATTGGAGACTAATTAGGACCAATGCAAAGAGAGACAAATGCAGTTTGCATTAATTCACAAATCTCCTGTGCAGCAGTATGCATCAAGTTCAGTCATATATACTCACCCAACAACTAGTACTGCGCAGAGCATCAGACTATCTGGCATTAAACACCCATCACCGAAGGAATGTGAAGACACCCACTGAGGAAGTATTAAAGGTAAAAAAAGAAGAAAATTAAAAAATTAATCTGAAAATCAGGTTCCACCCACGATGTGGAAAATGGGAAGCATCCCGCTGGGTCCCTGTCCGCCTGAGGCAACTTCCTTGCGGAGCTCAGCAGTTTCACACCTCAAAAAAATATATAGGTATATATTTCAGTCCTCCTGAAGAGATAGATTTTTTTTCTCCAAACATCAAAAGATTGCTTGCAACACAATAAAAAGATCCGCAAAGGGCATGGAGCTGAGTCGTGACGCAAACTGCAACTAACTCCGCACTTGTTTAAGGAGACAATGGAGACAGAGGCTGTCTGTAGAAGCCGATGACCAAGAATGAATCTGAGATACAGAGAGAGAGGCAGAAAGAAAGAGAGAGCGAGCGAGACGAGCGGGAGATGGAGAGAGAGGTGGAGGAGGGGGGAGACAGAGCAGAGGAATTTATGACATGCGGCGCTGATCAATATTGTTGGTTAAACCCACCTGATTAGGGTGATCCGTAAGCTCACACGCACACTTTGCGCGTGTTAAAGTCTGCGTGTGCTATTTCGTGCACACGCGCGCGCGCACAGCCCACTCAGATCATCGGCGCTGGTGCACGACGCGCCAAATCAACGCCTAATTGCACCACTGTCCTCCTTGCATACTCCCTCATCCACATTCAATTAAGTTTATTACTGATCAATTGCACGCATTTCTGTCCCTTTTGTTTATTCGAACACATTAATAAATCCTCAAAAAATGTGCACGCACGCCTAATTGAACGAACTTCCCAATTTATTTTCCACTGAGCCCATTGATTATCCCCTCCTTCAAACCAGCTCGCCTTGTAAAAACCAGTGCGCCGTGGCTCTTTGTGGTGAATGGAATTAAACAAATGAACCGCATCCCATCTGCTGTGTAATAACAATTTGATAAGCTATGTGTGGAAGCAATCGGAACAAGACTGGGGTGTTCCCTCTGCCTGATAGCGTTGGGGGGGGACTGTGAGCAACACGTTCAATTTGTGAATCTTACCGCGTTAGAAGAGGGCGCAGAGGGGCGGGTAGATGGCACCATCTAGTGGCACGAGGGGATAATTACAATGTCAGATATAAACAAGCGATGTTTTTTTTTTGCTTAGGTGAAGGGACAATGCAATGATCCAATAAATAATTCGCTACAAACATACAGGTGCATCTGGATAAATGATTACATCATCAAAATATTATTTAAGTCAATTAATCAAAAAGTACGTCCTCATTCATTCAGATTTATTCCACACAGGGATGTATTTCATGATTATGGTTTGCAGATACTAAACTCTCAAATTCGAAAAATGTGAACGTCACACAGGACCAACAAAAGCCAATTCTGACAGAGTAATGTTTTCGTTGTCTATACACAAAATACTGCTGACTTAAAAATTGCCCAGGCGCCAACACTCTCCACAAGGAGGGTAAGCCACGAGAGATTAATACTGAAAAAGTAGCCTGTATAATCATGGAAAGTTGAGGGGAAGAAAACATATTCTAGATAAAATGCACTGGTGGTGATTGCTTGAAATATATTGTATGATATCCTAGTTTATTGACATGTACCCGTGTGGGATAATTTAAGTATTGTAAAAATGTAACAAATTAAAGATACCTATAACATATTAATTTGCCATCCATTTATCCATCGTATATTCCTGCTTATCCTTGCCGGGGCCTGGTCCTGGGCGAGAAGCACGCTGTACCCTGGACAGGTTACCAGTCCATCACAGGGAAGCACAGCAACACACAAGACAAACAACCATGCACGCACACACACTCACACCTAATGGCAATTTAGAGACACAGCTTAACCTAACAATCATGTTTTTTGGATGGTGGTGGAAGGTAGAAAATCCAGAGAGAACCCACACATGCTCAGGGAGAGCAGGCAAACTCCAAGCAGAAAGAAAACCGGTTAGGATTCAAACCCAGGTCCTTCCTGCTGCAAGGCAACAGGGCTACCATCTGCACTGCAGTTTGTAAATGTGATGTTCAGTGACTAATCAATTTTAACTAGTCTTTTTTGCTTCTTTTCAAAATTGAGGAGAAAAGTAAGACCAAAATATACATAATTCAGTTAAATCCAATTTAAAAATAGTCTGGAACTTAAGAATTTTAACATAGAAATAATAAAATCCACCCAAATGATATACAAGCACATTTTTGCAACTATTTCTTTCATTAAATTCTGATAGAAGTTAACCAGATATAAACCAATATTCTGTCAATATATCCCTATTTAATTGAGGTACTCATCATGCCTGTTAAGGTAATTAGCAGTCGGAGTCTCCCTCTTGAGATATTATGACACCAGCACTCAGAGATGGCCATGGGTCATATGAGGCCGTTTCTATCCATCCATCCATCCATCCATCCATCTCTAGATAGACAGGGCAGTCTGAGCTGCTACCGAATAAACAAACTTAACTATGGCAAGCCAAAACCAAGTTTGTTTTGTACAGATGAGTCTTAATAAAATAAAATATCAAATAGGCAGTTTGTTTCAATTTAATTTTTTTTAAATGAAAGTTTTTATTTAAATCCTTTTTTGTACTTGTGTATTACTCTTCACACCCTCAGGAACTTAATTTTAGGTTATCATTAGCTGTAAGCCATAATCTTCAATTTACTCAACTTTAACTCACATTTTAAATTGAATTAATATAAATTAACTTTTTGATTATATTCTTATTTATTTAAACGCTGGTGTGTTTGCAATTCCTTTTAGTATAAATTAAACTGCTCTTGAAGCCCCCAGGCCAGTAGGGGGACAAAATCAGCTGCAAGCCTCTAGAAATATATAATACAGAAACCGTAAACAAGCATGACTCATTCACGACTGATCAACACTAATCCACATAGAAATCCACTCACGGGCTTTAGGTAGTATGTTTTTATTTATTAAATAGTGGCTTTTAACATTCTGGTCACATCTGAAAAGGGTTTTCTACTTGTGATGATCTCTAGAGGAAAACGCTTAATAACATATTACAACATATGATTAATGAAACTTCAGGATAAAAACAAAAACAAACATGAACTAAAACACTCTTGAGTTCTAAGTCATCTCTTTTGTTGACATGTTTCAACAAGCAGATATAAAATTAAAAAAAAACAATTTAGCAACTTAAATTCGCTTTAGAATGACACGTTCATGGCTCAAACATGTTAGAAGCATTTGGACAAATAAGTAAATAAGTATGTTATCAATTATGCTATTATTTTTACCATCTGCACAGGATGAGTTGATACACAGTATGTCTGCTGCAGAAGCCTTTGTTATAAAAATAAAGGTTGGTCTGTCTTTGTTTCTGCTTTTTTGTTCTTTTTCATGGCTTACAGTTTGAACATTAAGACATATCTACATTTGGTCTTCCTCACTTCACTCCTCTTGGTCTTCATTACCTCTAAACTCTTCCCAGTGTTTCAAAGACTAACTTTAGGAGCTCGTATCTAACAAACTCAACAGTTGGACTCACACAAGCATGTTCTTATTAGGAAACAATGCACAAACAAAAATAAATGAATTACATTTGTAAGGATTAAAAAGCTATGATCAGAGAGTTAATGTAAATATGCTCCAGTGTAGAGATTAGTGTAGGCCTTTCGGTCAGGGATAGCTTTGCTTTCTATAGCTCACCCAGACCAGCTCTTAGGCACTGAGGATGTAAGGTAACATAACAGTGTACGATAACAGGGCTATGGAAGGACATAACATCAGGATAAAGGCAGTCAGAAAGTAAACTCTTCCAGTTAATGTCCTAAAGAGCTGTGACCTGTTGCAACTTGAAATGTCCATTTGTTACCCTTTGTCTCATTGTAACTGTGTCTCTCATATATTATTTAGTTTCTAACCATCTGAAGAGACAATAGGCTTAACGTTCATACTCGTACTAAAGCTCATTATAGAGCCGAGTCAAGGTTTTAAAATGAAAAAGTGACATACATACAAACACATTATATATATATATATATATATATATATATATATATATATATATATATATATATATATATATATATATATGTGTGTGAAATCTAACTGATATTTTTAATTTTTGAGAGCAGGAATCTTCTTAATCAAAACAAAAGTAGTATTCTGCAGCAGAGAAAGACAGTAGTTAGCTCATTTGGAAAGTAACCAACAGGGATGGAAATTTGCATTTTTCGCATCACCCAAAAATGTCAAGACTGAACAAGTTCAAAGGAGCTGATTTGAAATGCAAGTGAAATTTCCAAGACCCAGGCATAGTTCAGCTGAGGAAATTTAAGTTGTTATATTCTTCATTTTTTAAGAATTCAAAAAATATCTTTCATATGTAATCAGGCTGAGCACAAAAATCCAGTTTCTAATCCCCTCGTTTCCACTCAGACCCGCAGACTACCTTCATTCGCTTGTTAAATGCAGGATAATATAAGCAAAGCAGTAAATATCTGTAGTCTGTATATAGCTCCATATTTACATGAGTAAATATAGATATGTATATGTACAGCAGATTGGAGTCTGTGTAGATAGCAGCAGGCTGTCTGGCTTCTGTATGAAACTACACAATGTCAGTTTACAAGACTGTTTTTGGTTCTTACACAACTATGCTTTTTCTATAAGGCTCTGTTTAATTTCTTCCTTCATGTTTCCAAGTCTTCTTTGTACTTCCTCTAGTAGTCTCATTTTTTCCAGTTTAGTGTTTTCATTTGCTGTGTAATTGTTTGTGGTTCTCTGTCCCTCATTTGTGGCAATCTGTACATCTGGAAGACGAATGAAAGAAGAAAAATAAGAAACAGGTGAAATATCAGTGCAAGTTGAACAAAAATACAGTGCTTTCACCCCTTAAAATTTATTTTAACCCTTTTTATAATATAGCCAAAAACATCACAGTATTTTGTGTAACTGAGCTAGTTCTGGGCTTTGTTAAGGTAATTCTAATACATGGATATCCATTGATGTACATCAGTGGTTCCCAAACTTTCGAGCGTCTAACCGAGAAAATAAAAATGTAAGAGGGTTATAACCCTAACTGTCAGTTAAGAATACAAGCATTTTTAAAGAGTCAGTTGAAAAGTGGAACAATGAAAACACAATCAGAATATCAAAAGCCAATGTATTGGCCAACATGTTGCTCTTACTTATTTTAAAGAATTGTTATTTTATCTTTTACAATATTTCTAAAATGCATGTTTTCACATAATTTGGGGGATTTAGGTTAATTTCCGAAGATGACCTCATGATCCCAGATTTGCATATTCGTGACCCCAAGTGGGGTCCTGACCCCAACTTTGGGAACTACTCATGTAAACCAATCAACTGTAGCTCTGGGTACTGGAAGGTGAGAAGTCAGTATTCTAATGTAACGTAAACCACCTTCTAGCTTTGATGTGAAAATGTAATAAAAAAATTCAACAATATTTGAAAAATAAACAAATATTAAAAACCTGAACAGAAATATGTTACCCGTTTCAGTGAGCAGAGATAAGCAGTGTGTTACACAGATAAATAAAAAGGAATTGAGGAAACAGCTAGTCAGTGAGCTGAATAATGGTTTCCTAACTCTATCAAAGGGAGTGGTCTTCTGCACAGACAGGAACAAACCTTACACAAAAAAAAACCCAAAACTTGTGGTAAGCAACCTCTTAAAAAGGGCAGACTTTCAAGAATTTGCTAGGATACACAACATGTCAGCCTAACTTAGTGGTTTCTGATTACATGTTCACAGTAAGGGGGGAGGTAGAAACAAAGACAGAGGAATCCAGAGGATGGGAAAGTGATGAAGAAGAGTCAGTGTAATTATTCTTACATTGTGTATTTCACCAGACCAGAGACTTGGAACGGGTGCTAACTCCTTTCCTCCTGCTGGCTGCTCCCACCGTAGCATTTCGATGGCTTCGCTTATGAGACTCCAGATACAACTAAAGGTAGGGAAAAGTTAAAGAGAAAGCAAAAATAAATATTTATTCAACACTCAGGCATGTAACAATTCAAATAAATTTTAAGATCAGTTTATTTCTCAGCACTGGTAGATTTTTGAACCAGAGAATGCCCAGTTTAGAAAATTTAGGATATTTCACAGTTGTGTGTGAAGATATTGAGACTGGCAGTAACCTTGTTTTTCCACAAAGTTGTCTTCTTCAGTATTGTAAACATCTTTTTATCAGGCCAGTGGCGGTTCTCACAAGAATGGTGCCCAGGTTGAGCCTCTTCTTCTGCCGCCCCCAGAGCCAATTAAAATCAGAAAACGAGATTCTGATGTGGGATAAAAAGCAGTTCAGTCCCGCAAAACAAATAAGCTAGTCTCTCTATTCTCAGCAGCAGGCATGGGACGCCAACTCAACACATGGGTATTCCAAGTCCCTATTGGCCGCACATGCATAAAAGTAATAGAAAAGCTGACAACTACCAGATAAGTTATATTTTTCGTCTGATGCTTTCTGATGTCATCCTGGGCAATTGCCTATATGGTACATATCAAAAACTGCCACTGTATCAGTCATTTATTTAGTCCAGAAATAAACATACAAGTTTTACTAAGGAATGTATCTGGGTAATGTTTGGCTCTTCTTTTTCAGGACTTCTGCAGGTCATCCGGACATTTTGCATTTGAGCTTATAGGCCACCTCCTGACTGATGGTGAGCTCTTCTTGCTTTATCAGGAGTTTGTCAGAAGCTTTTTAGTCCACAAACATGTTAAGGGCTGACCACATGTCGGGGTTAAATGGGGTTAAAAACAGGGCCGTTTCTTGACCACAGATCCAAACCTTTAGCGTTTTGATCCCTAAACCACTTCTTTACTGTTGTCTTGTGGCAGGATGTTCCATCATGCTGAATAAATATTCCTCATCTTCGTGTTGCTTCTGGATTGTTGGGCAAATTGGCTCCTGTAGGATTTCTGGCTCCATTCTTTATTTAGGGGAGTGTTTTAGGCAAACTGAGCTAGAGCACTCTCCGTTGGAATATTGGAAGGGCGCCTTTTCCCATCAGCAGTTTTAAGAGCTTTCCACAGGTGTTCAATGATTTAGATCTGGGCTCATTGCTGGCCACTTCAGAACTCTCTAGAGCTTTCTTGCCATCCATTTCTGGGTGCCTTTTGAAGTATTGTCCTGCTGGAAGACCCAAGATTTCGGACGCAAACCCAGCTTTCTGACACTGGGCCCTACAGTGTGACCCAAAATCCTTTGGTAATCCTCAGATTTCATGATATCTTGCACACTGTCAAGGCACCCAGTGCCAGAGGCAGCAAAACAACCCTAAAACAGCATTGAACCTCCACCATGTTTGACTGTAGGTAATGTGTTCTTTTCTTTGTAGGCCTCATTCCGTTTTTGGTAAACAGTAGACTGATGTGCTTTACCAAAAAGCTATATCTTGGTCTCATATATCCACAAGACATTTCCCCAGAAGGATTTTAGTTTACTGAAGTACATTTTGGCAAACTGTAGTCTTGCTTTTTTTATGTCTCTGTGTCAGCAGTGGGGTCCTCCTGGGTTTCACTTCATTTAAACGTCGACAGATTGCGTTGACAATGATGCTCCCTGAGCAAGGACAGCTTGAATTTCTTTGGAACTTGTTTGGGACTGCTTATCCACCATCCGGACTATCCTGTGTTGCAACCTTTCATCAGTTTTTCTCTTCCGTCTATACCCAGGGAGATTAGCTACAGTGCCATGGGTTGCAAACTTCTTGATAATGTTGCACACTGTGGACAAAGGCAAATCTAGATCTCTGGAGATGGACTTGTAACCTTGATATCATTGATATGTTTCCACAATTTTGGTTCTCAGGTCCTCACACAGTTCTGTTTTCCTCTTTCTGTTGTCCATGCTTAGTGTGGCACACACAGACATACAATGCTAAGTGAACTAAGTGAACATCTTTCCTTTTTATCTGCTTTCATGTGTGATTTTTATATTGCCCACACCTGTTACTTGCCCCAGGTGAGTTTAAAGGAGCATCACATGCTTGAAACAATCTTATTTATCCAGAATATTGAAAGGGTGCCAATAATTTTGTCCAGCCCATTTTTGGAATTCTGTGTGACATTATGTCAAATTTGCTTTTTTTCCTTCTGTTTTTGTTTTGTTCCAATACACACAAAGATAATAAACACGTTTATAGCAAAACATGTGTTAATGCAATACTTTCTGTGAGAAATAATTGATTTTCTGGAAAAATTTCAGGTGTGCTAACCATTTTGGCCAAGACTGTAGATCCCACAGGGAAAATCAGAGTTATTGTAGCTCATACTAATTAATTATTTAATGAGTTGTTGTAGATCATGATGGCTGTGGCCAGGAAGCATTCTTTTAGTGTTCCGTGTTGCAGCGAAACTGAAGAAGCTTCCAACTCTTGTAGGATAGTCTCGCGAAGAGAATGCTCAGGTTGTCAATTTTTTGATTTTATGAAGAATGCTTCTTTGCATCATCATCTCCAGTGGTTCCACAATAGTGCAAAGAACTGAATCAGCCTTTTTTAAATCAAGTTGTTTATCCTTTTCAAGTCCCTGGCTCGGATGCTGCTACCCCAACAGATGATGGCTCAAGAGATTACACTCTCCAAAACAGACCTGTAGAAGACTTGCAGCACCTTGCTGCAAACCTTGAAGGACCTAAGCTTCCTCAAGAAGTACAGTCTGGTCTGTCCCTTCTTGTAGACAGCTTCCCTATTCAGTCTCCAGTCCAGTCTGTTGTCCAGGTAAACTCCAAGGTATTTTATACTCCTCAAACACCTCCATTTCTTAACCCATGATGGAAACAGCGTTCGACTTAACCCTCTTTCTTTTGAAATCTACATTCATCTCCTTTGTTTTGTTCACATTCAAGGTAAGACTCTCATACACCCGATAATTGCAGAGTCATCTGAGTATTTCTGCAGATGACAAGTCTCAGATTTGTACTGGAAGTCTGAGGTTTACAGAGTGAAAGGGATAGTGAGAGTACGATCCCCTGTGATGCTCCTGTGCTGCTGACCCCCTGGTTTGACACACAATTCTTCAGTCTCACAAACTGTGGTCTCCTTGTCAGGTAGTCATTGATCCAGGCGATTGTTGAGGGCTCCACCTACGTCTTTGGGAGTTTCTGACAAAGTAAATCAGGCTGAATTGTTTTAAATGCACTAGATAAATCAAAAAACATGATCCTCACAGTGTTGCCAGCGTTGTCCCGCAGACAGTGGGTTGGTTGAAGCAGGTTGATGATGGCATCTTCAACTCCAACTCCACAGGGGTGAAAAAACTGCATTGGATCCTGATATGTTCTAGTTTGCTTACTCAGGTGGCCCAAGAGGAGTCTCTCTAGGATGAGAGATGTGGGATGTCAGGACAATAGGTCTATAGTCATTGATGACTGATGCATGGTTTTTCTTTGGTACTGGAACAAGGCATGATGTCTTCCACAACACAGGAACCTTCTCCTGAGTTAGGCTAAGGTTGAAGAGGTGCTGCAGAATCCCACAGAGCTGATCTGCGCACGCCTTCAGGATTCTGGGGCTGTCACCATCTGGACCGGAACCTTGTTCCGGTTCAGTCTCTCCAGCTGCTTCTTCAACTGACTTTTAGAGACAGACAAGTGGGAGGGGGAGGAAAAGGGGGTAGCAGCATCTCATAACTTGGTTGAAGACAAACTTGTGGAAACAGAAGAGTCCATGACTGAGGTGAAGGATAAAACATCTGCGGTCTGACAGAAAAGCTGTGGATCAGAGGAGAGTGGGATGTCTGTTTGGCTGGAGACAGAAGAAAATTATGCTGAGCTTGTTCCTGAACTGAACCTGTTGAAGAATGTGTTTAGTTCATTGGCTTTGCTCAGACTTCCATCTGTCCAGTCCTTCCTGTGCTTAAAGCCAATGATCTTTTTAATTCCTGACCTGACATCTCTGATACTGTTCCTCTGTAGTTTGCTCTCCAGATTCTTCCTGTATGACTCCTTGCTGTATCTGATCTTGACTTTAAGTTTCTCCTGTATAATCCTCAATAATTCCCTGTCTCCCTCCCTGAAGGCTCCTTTTTTTCTTGTTTAGCAGTTCCTTCAGGTCACTGGTGATCCAGGGTTTGTTATAAGGGAAGTATCTCACTGTTCTTGTGGGGATGATGTTGTCCACACAAGTTTATATAGTCAGTCACACACTCAGTTATGGCATTTATGGCCTCTCCATGTAATTGGCAAAGAGTCATCCAGTATGTGGTCTCAAAACAACTCTACAGGGGTTCTTCAACTTCATGTGATCATTTTCTCACAGTTGTCTTTGTCACAGTTTCCGTCTGAACAAGTGATTTATATTCTGAGCAGAGAAAAACAAGATTGTGATCTGATTGTCCCAGAGGAGGTCTTGGTTTGGACATGTATGCATCCTTTAGATTTGCATAAAACAAATCCAAGGTCTTGTTTTCTCTTGTGGAGCAGCTGACAAACTGTTGAAATGCTGGAAGTGTAGACGAGAGCAAGGCATGAATAAAATCCCCAGATATTGCCACAAATGCATTTGGGTGCTGGGTTTGTAGCTTAGCAACAACAGAACTGATGCCATCACACGCACTGTCTGCAACGGCTGAAGGTGAAACGTAAACAACTGCCAAAATAACACTGGTGAACTCTCTTCGTAAATAATATCGACAAAGACGTACTGCCAAGTGTTCAATATCTGGGCTGCAGAGACGACACTTCACAGTAACATGTCCTGGATGACACAATCTGTTGTTGACAAGCACTGCTACTCAACCTCCTTTTCTTTTCCTGCTCGTCTTTAGATCTCTGTCTGCTTGTACAGTCAGGAAGCCTGGCAGAGAGACATTGGAGTCGGGGATAAGATCCTGGAGCCATGTCTCAGTGAAAAACTAACGCTGCATTCCCGCTACTCTGGCTGAGTCCTTGTAAGGGCTTGGAGTTCATCCATCTTGTTAACCAGTGATCTCACGTTGCCCGTTATGATGGATGGTAGAGATGGTTTAAACTTCCTCCTTCTCTGTTTCCTTTTTGCTCCTGCTCTGCATCCACGTCTCCTCCCTCTCAACTCAGCAGGGATTTGTTGTTTCAGTTGAGGTATTATTTCAGGTTTTGCAATGTTACCCAGCTGCTCCCGGCTCTAAAACACCTTGTTGCCATTGTTACGCATCATAACAAGTTATCAAAATGTGAAAAATTAACAGCATAAATCCTTGCAGCTTCACAGCACCAAAAACTAGAAAGTGTACAGGTCCAAAAAATGCAAGCTTTCCTCAAGAAAACAGAGGAACCAACATCCGGGAAAAAAAACCCTCAATATTATGTAGCCAACAGAGCCAATCCAACATGCAGCCACCCAGAGCAGAGCAATTCTAGAAAGTTCTTAATGAGTCTTATTTGGATGCAATCACACCAGGAGAAAAATGTGTCGCTTGTGAAGCCTTTTTGACAAAAAGATGATGTCAAGCATGACCCCCTTTTTACGTAACTATCCTGCTCTCTAATTTTATTAGAATGACCTCATGATATAATCTGCACTGTCCTTGGTAGAGCTGCAGTTCGGAGAGTATATTTGTTTTCAAAGTTATATAAATCTTGAAAATTATATTGAGGTTCAATACTATCATAAAAGGCTAGTGCTCCACAACATTTCTTATTCTTTCTAAGTCCCGCCTTCCTCCCATAGACCCCTATGCATTTCACACTGATCGGCAAATTTTTTTAGCCAATAGAATTCGAGTTTCTGCCATGTCGGATGTTAATCAACGTACATGCGCATCGCACAAACATGTGAAGATGGAAAACAGGCCGCTCCAGTTTACAGTCGCCATTTTGTAAGAGAGCGTCAGTCATGGAGAAGTCGCTCACCTCTGAAATGTCCATAACAAAATACAATCGGGTGATGCTCGATAGCGCTTGCTGTTTTCTCTTTGACCTGCTGTGACACCGCAGGCACAATTGTGGAAGTGGGGCTAGAGGGAGCGGGAGCAATGTTTTGGGAAGGGCCTTGGTAGTGGAAATTAAAAATCTCTCTCCCCCAAATACTCCAGACAGCAGTTTTAAGATGTTACCTTGAACACATTCAACTGTTGTCAGCATGCCATTTTGTGGCAGAGATCAAACAGCTGCTTTTCATTTGATCACTCTTCATAAGAACCTAGATTTAACGGAGAGCATCAACATAAAGCTGAAGAATTAACGCTTGTGAAAAAACAAGGTTTCCATGAGGCTCAACACTTTTTGCCACAACGGTTTAATGACTAAGATCTTAACATTTTAAAATGTACCTTATCTGTTTCTTTTCACATTATAAAAAAGTTATTCTTAAGGACCAAATTATTAATAGTGGCAAATTAGAATCCCTACCTTCTTAGCGAACGCCCGACCACACTGATCACAAGCATGAAGAGAAAAATTCTTTGTCACTCTCACTTCAGTGGATGATGTCACAGAGCTGCTCTCTGATTGGGCATCCTGTCGCCGGGTGTGTGGGGTTTGGTTGCTGGATGGGGTTGAGGAGGAGGCATTGCGTGAGAGTGAGTGCTTCTCACTGCGTCGGGTCAGAGGAGGGCTGATTGGGCGGGGCTGGTGAACCATCTGCTGTCTTTCCTGCTTGCGGGTGACGGGAGGGGAAGGAGTTAAGGCCGGAGATGAAAGCTCCTGTTGCTTCCTGGTGACAGGGGCGGCAGTCAGGGCGGAGGAGGAGGTTGAAGAGGTGGTTGGGGCAGTTGTGGAGGCTTCTTGTTTGCGGGTGATTGGAGGTGATGGAGAAGAGGAGGAGGATGACGATGAAGATGACGAACTGTGACGTCCGTTCATCTCCTCTTTGACACTGCTGCCTGTCCTCTTGTTTGTGCTGTTCAGGACCACCTCTGCCAGCCTCTTCACTGCTCTGCTTTCCAGTTTGGGCATGATCTTTGCCAGGTATGCAGACGACTTCTTGTGGACAACTGTCACATGGCGCAGGACATCACGTTTGCGGCGTGACTCGTAGCGACAGAGAGGACAGCGGTAGAACTTGATAAAGATGTCATTGCCATCTGTGTGCAGTTCAATGTGCTTTGTTAAGTTCTGACGTGAGCTGAACTGTCGTTTGCACAGTTTGCAAAAGAGTTGCTTGAAGTCAAAGCCCACTGACAATTTGTTTATTTTGGCAGCCACATTTGTACTGCATGTGTTGCCCCCACGGGACGGGGATGAAGATTGGGTAGAAGGTATCTTTGGGCTGGATGGGGCTTCTTCCTCCTTCACCTTCAGCACAGGTTGTGGAACGCCTTTAGCTGTCCCACTGTTGTCAGTGGGAGATGGAGCAGGGCTACTGTCAACGTCATCGTCCTCATCAGAGGGCTCCACTGCTTCCTCCTTCACTCTTACATTGTTGCTAAGGCTCACTTTAGTACTGCTGCTGCTAGGAGTGCTTACAGAAGGAGCAGACGATGATGTGCCACCAGACTTGTTACTCTTGACACTGTAGATCTTGTGAACGATGCGCATGTGTCTCTTCAACATAAGCTGAAACGAACAAATAAAGTTTTTAGAGAACACACAATTAGAAAATCTCTTCCAACCCTTTAACTTTTCCACATTTTGTCACATTACAACCACAAAGCTGGATGTAATTGTCACTTTATGTGATACACCGAAAGCGGCACATAATTGTTAAGTAAAAGGGAAATTATACATGGTTTTATAACTTTTGGCTAACACTGAAAAGCACCCAGAACAAACCATCCAAACTCTTAATGGTTAGTAGGGGTATCATGCTGTGCTATTCTTTAAACAGGGACAGGCTGGGGTTCACCTTCCAGTAGTACACTTAAGAAAGAAAGCTACAATACAATGGGTTTGATCTAAGCATATTCAGCTGTTAGAGTGACCGAGTCAAATACCAGACCAAAATGCTAATAAAGAATTTCTGGTATGATTAAAAAACTGATGTCAACAGAAGTGAGTCGTCCAATTTGACAGATCTTGGGCTTTTTTGAAAAGAAAATGATCACATTTTCAATCTCTAGATGTGGAATTCTGGTAGACACATACCCCAAAAGATCTGCAACCAAGATTGGAGTTAAAGAGGGTTCTAGAAAGTATTGACACGGGTTGCTGAATACAAATACACACCACACCTTTTAGGTAGTTATATCTTTTGAAAGGCATTGATCATTTTCATTCCACTTTACAATATCCCACTTTGTCTTGGTATAGTGTACAATATTCCCCTAAAATGCATGGTATGTGGTTGTAATGTAACAAAAAAGGTTCAAGGGAAATGAATATTAATGGAAGGTACTGTAAATGCTTTCATAACCAAAGCACGTTTGATTGTTAGTGAAAACCAGCTTTTAAACTGTGATAGAGTAAATATTAACCAACCTGCGAGCTGTAGTTCCTCTTGCACAGGGTGCATCGACATGAGGTTGAGTTTGTCTGTGAGGAGGCCAGGGACTGACTCTGAGGTTTCCCTTGGCTTTGGTTTGAGGTGCTTGTCTTAGAGGCAACAGATGTGGGCTTGGAGTTGTGGCCACGTGTTGGGGAGGAATTGCTGCTCTTCCTCGGTGGTGTGACCTCCAGTGAGAAGGGCTGGCCTGGCCTTGAGGCAATGCTGGGTGTGATGCTGTCCCTCCGTAGACCCCGGTGCACTTCATCAAAGTGGCGCCGCACATTGGCTTTGGTGGCGAAGGTTTTCAGGCACACTGGGCAGGACTTTCCAGTCGGTGTACTGAGAGTCCTTGGTCGGCCTATAACAGTACGAAGATATACATCTATTCAGTCTAATAATTTACTTTTTCAAATAAAAATAGCACACATTTCTTCTAGAATAACAGAGATGATGATAAACACAGTTGTAGAATTAACCGGATCTCTTTAGCTAAACATTTTAGCCCTAAAAATATGGACCATTTCATAAAGTTTTGCCATCTCTTTAAAAGAACCTTGTAGAAGCATCCATATATTTTGGACCTTTAAGAAGTTGAAAGAAATTTAACTAAAAATCTTCTGGTGAGTGCAACTGGCCTATTGTCAGCCTAATTGTCCCTGATCAGTTAAACTCGGTATCAAGATGTCAGAGATGTACAAAAAAATCAAAGACTGGAAATAGGACAAAAAAAAATCTGATATGTGAATTTCCGTTAAAATATGTTTTTTGTACATCAAGAGAAAATTATTTGGATTGATATTTTATACACCTGATTTAATCTTAAAGGCCATATTCTATCACCTGTATAATTTCATACCTTTCACCATGGAGAGCAGGCTTGTTGGAACTGTGCGCGTCTCTGTGAACTTTCGGAGCTCTTCCAGTTTAGTCTGGTGCATTTTGCGGCAGTGACGCCTGATACTCCGACGGGAATTAAAGTCTTGGCCACAGAGACAACAGGAGATGGTCACATCCTCAACCTGGATAGCCAAGAAAAATAGAAATACTTGGTACCAAAAACCAGACAGCACTGATAGAAAACACTTGTTGAAAGAGTGATTAAACAACAAATTAACAACCTACCCCACTATTGGAGCCCTCGTCTTCAGGCTTTGGCTGCTCCTCTTTAGCCTCATCTTCAGCCTCCCATTTCCTTGGTCCTGGGCTGTTGTGGCTGTCAGGTCCACTTGCCTGACTAATTGGATTGTTTTCCACACCTTCCATAGCTTCTCCTTCCCAAGCCACAGGACTCTCTCTGGCACTGTGATGAACAATAATAGTTGCAACAAACATAAAATGAACGTCTACATAAATGTGAATTTAAAGTATCTAGTTTGACCACAACTACAACATATGTTTGTTATAATAAGACTTACCTGGTTGTGTGTGATGGATATCTCGCTAGCTCCTCCTCTGTGGCGAGGTACTGGAACACCGCCTTGTTGGTGGTCTGAATGGGCTCTAGTCGGACCACGTAGTCAGGTCGGTCAACTCTGGGATATATAGCATCCAGTAAATCCTTCATGGCTACGCTCTGTCTGTCATCACCAGAAGAGCCTGTGTGAGAAGATCATCCATTATTTCAAATAGCGTACAGGTAAAAGGTATGTTATAACCTACTGCCATAATTTAACACACAAACCTAATGTGTTACATAAGCATTTATTGTTTGTCAGTTAATGTGTGATATACAAAGTAGGGTCAGAACCCTACTGTGAATAGTAAAAGTTCAAGTAAGGTGCTGAGAGAATTTTCATCTCCAATCAAAACTGTGCACAGGAATCAGATAAAATATTTTAAATCTAAACAGACAACATAATCTTACCAGAGGCCAGTAAGTCCTACCTTCAATATTCTGCTTAGTAACTAATCAAGACAGTAAACGGAAAAAAAATAATTTTATACAGTTAGAAATTACATCAATGGGACCATCAACAACATGTGTTGTTTCTCAATTGGTTTGGAAAAACATTTTTATTCATACGGAGCTTTCCTTTTCTACAGCACATATAATCATTTTGCCATTAAGCATCATTAGTGTAAAAAATATCATCTTATAAAAGAAAAGTCATCTGTTCATACTGTTAGGGTGCATTGTGACAGGTGAGACAAATCGAGTGTTTCAGGAAAAAAAAAGTTTGCCGTTACCACAAACAATCAATGCTCAGAGTATCAACGGTGGACATGACAACAATTAGGTCATTTATTGATACATTACACATCCAACCCGAAGCTATAAACTCTTGATTGAGGAAAACCAAGCTACTTGTGCAGAGAAAAACATATTTACAACCCCAGGCAGATGATGATAACATTAGAATGGATAAAGTTCATACAACAGTAATTGGTAAGGTAGAGAAATCTGAGCAAAACATATTGACTTCCTTTGTTAAGATTGTTTTCTCTTTCAGGAGGGGAGGGTTACTGAAATTATATCAAGAGTTTTACAGACTTCTTCCTTCCCTGGAGTTAGGAGTGGAAACATGGAGACACATTGCAGCTAATGAGAATTTGAAAAAGCTCAAACACTGACAAATTAAAGCATCTCTTATGGAGGGAAAGCTGGTATTTGTGTAATACATATCCAAAGGAGAGAAAATGCTACTGTGTGTCTATGTTTCTGTGTGAAAGTGCAAGGACAAGAATCAAAATTAGGAGACAGATGGCATGAAAGTGAGTGAGGAATCCTTGGAGTGACAGAATACTAAAGTAAAATGTGAATGAGTCCAAGGAGACTGTGATGAGAGAGTGTTTGAACAAACTTCAGGGTTCACAATGACTTAGATGAAATCAAGACCAATCTTGTTGGTCTGTGGGATGTTTTTAGATGTTTACTTGAACATCTTTAATATGCACAATTTGACAAATTCATGTCCTTTACTTGCTCTGACTGTTGATTTTCATATCAAGAGAAAACACTTGTGCTTTTAGATGCTTTAAACTTTACTTTAGGGTTTTGACACTAAGCAGGGTCAAGGAGTTCGCCTAACCGGTCCATATGTGTTTTGTGGACTTGGAGAAGGTGTTCGACCATGTCCCTCGGGGAGTCCTGTAGGGGGGGGGGTACTCCGGGAGTATGGTAAATGGTAAATGGACTGAACTTATATAGCGCTTTTCTAGTCATACTGACCACTCAAAGCGCTTTACATTGAAGTCACATTCACCCACTCACACTCGCATTCATACACCGACACCCAACATGGCTCGGTAGGACGATGTTTTTTGGGGTTAAGTGCCTTGCCCAGGGGCACATCGACATGTGACTGGAGGAAGCTGGAATCGAACCTACGACCCTCCGATTGCAAGCCAACTCTACTCTACCACTGAGCCACAGTCGCCACGGTCCCGGCCCCTTGATACGGGCTGTTACATCCTAGTATGATCGGTGTCAGAGCTTGGTTTGCATAACCGGCAGTAAGTCAGACTCGTTCCCGGTGAGAGTTGGACTCCGCCAAGGTTGCCCTTGCTCACCGATTCTGTTCATAACTTTTTAATAGACGTGATTTCTAGGCCCAGCCAAGCTTTTGAGGGGATCCACTTTGGTGGCCTAAGGATTGGGTCTCTGCATTATGCAGATGATGGGGTCCTGTTGGGTTCATCAGAACGTGATCTACAGCCTTCGCTGGAGCAGTTCGTAGCTAAGTGTGAAGCGGTTAGGATGAGAATCAGCACCTCCAAATAAGAGACCATGGTTTTGAGCTGGAAAATGGTAGAGTGCCTTCTCAGGGTCGGGGACGAGGTCGTTCCCCAAGTGGAGGAGTTTAAGTATTTGGGGGTCTTGTTCACGAATGAGAGAAAATTGGAACTGTAGATCAACAGATGGACTGGTGGGGGCGTGATGCTGGCGCTGTAGCGGTCTGTCATGGTGAAGAGAAGAATGAGCCAAAAGGCGAAGCTCTCAATTTACCGTTCGATCTATGTTCCTACCCTCATCTATGGACATGAGCTCTGGGTGGTGACCGAAAGAACAAGATACTGATACAAGCGGCTGAAATGAGTTTCCTCTGCAGGGTGTCTGGGCTATCCCTAAGAGATGGAGTGAGAAGCTCAGTCATCCAGGAGGGGCTCAGAGTAGAGCTGCTGCTCCTCCACATCGAGAGTCAGTTGAGGTGGCTTGGGCATCTGTTTAGGATGCCTCCTGGACGCCTCCCTGGTGAGTTGTTCCGAGCACATCCCACCGGATGGACACCTAGGACATGCTGGAGGTACTATATTTCTCGGCTGCCCTGGGAACGCCTTGTAATTCCTCCTGAGGAGCTGGCCCAAGTGGCTGGAGAGAGGGAAGTCTGGGTCTCCCTGCCTCTGCTTAAGCTGCTCTCCCTGCAACCCGATCTCGGATAAGCAGAAGATGGATGGATGGATGAATTGTTTGCATGAGTCTTGTTTCAGTGGATATCTGCACATTTACAGTGCCTTGCAAATTCAACATGCCTTCAACTTTACCACATTTGTCAATTACAAAGTTGACTGGCTCATTCTAATACACAGATAGGCTTTGATCAAAATCATTGAATTGTAGCTCTGACTGCTGGAATGTGAGGCTGGAAGCTGATCAGTAATATGATTAAATTTTTATCTCTTTTATATTTAACTTGATCTCTTTTTGCACCCTGTTTGTTCCAAAATGTTCTCTAATGAACCTCTAAAGCCTTCACAGAACAGCTGGATTGTTAATAGCATTAAATGACACAGAGCTTTACAAATTACCGGTAGGTGACTCCCAAATACAGTTGGTTGAATTGGGTTTTATTTAGCGGTATTAGAGTAAAGGGTGCTAAATACAAATGCATATTACACTTTTCAGATTTGTTAGTAAAAATAAAATAAAAATCAGGGGTTTTTAATACATGTGCAAGGTACTGCATGTGTTGCATTACTTACCATCAGATCCAGGTAGCCGTGATAAGCAGTAGTACTCCTTGTGTGTGATGAGGTTTGGGAGGCCTCTAAACAGACTGCGACACAGTTTACACTCAAAGATGGTGTCTACCTCCCTCAGAAGCATGCTTTTGAGCTGGTTGGTGCCTGCAAGTAAAAGTGAGCAGATGGATCAACTCTAACAGCCTCTTTCTGTACCTCATTATCCATTTGAATATGGGAGAAAACAGCAACCCTGCCTGAAACTTTGTTAAAAAAAACGTTTCCCCATAAAATGTTTGACATTTCTCATTATATATTTTAAAATTAGATTTTTTTGGTCATTTTTTCAGAATGATGATGCATATTTCCACAGACTAAAGAATGCTAGACCATTTATTTCTAAAGAAATATAAAAAAACAATTAGCAAACAATCCAGATGTTGATAACTACACATTTATTTATGTGCTTTTCCCTGTGAAGGATTGCAGAAAACCGGGATCTTGATTTTTCTTCCTTGCCACCACAGGGCACTCAGGCGCATGACAATTCATGCTCCCATTCACTTCAAAGGTCAGTTTAGAGCCACCAAATAAATCTAAAATTCACACAATAGGATTCTGAGGAATTTGGAAATTTACCACAGTACTGTTCTGCCCCTCCAACTAAAACAACCCCAAATCAAGTCTAGAATTCATAGTATTTGACCTTTAACAAAGGCCAAATTGGGTGCAACAAAATAGCAGTTATGATTTGGTTTGTACCATGATTTATTTTTTTTCCTCCTTTTACATAATGGAAAAAGATTAAAAAACTTCCATTGACTGGTTTGGATTTGTCTTACTAAACCTGAATGATCAAGTGGTAAATGTCAGGATTTTTGTTGTCCTGTGACATTTTTACATAAGAAAAAAGAAGAAATCAAACCATCCTGACTCCAATCAGTCTCTTTTTTCTTTTCCCAGGTCCCTTTTGTTTTAAAGTGTTACATTTCCATAACAAGTGTCCCTTTTCACTTTTCATATCACTGCCATCAGCTTTCTGATTCAAGTGGTGATTTTTAATCAATTCAGATTGAACTTGAGTCCTCAGCAGGTTTAGAGATCACATTTTACAGTATAAAGCAGTGGAAATTCTATGTTCTGCAGAACATTTATCTCAGGTTGTGTTATTGTACTGTACATTTAGACAAGTATACAAAACCCAGGAATTAACACAGCTTAGTTAAATCACAAACAGAAACACTAAGGACACACGCTGTTTCTTTTAACCAATAATTGGGCTTCATTTGTTTAGAGCTTGCTGATTGGGTGCTTCAACAGTAGAGGGTAAACACATTTTTATTCTGCCTAACAAGAGACTTCCTATAATGCTAACTACTTAATATTTGGCTCAAGAAGATTAACAGCAATTGCAAACAGATGATAATGTGCTCAATTAGTTACTTTTGAGTAACTCTAATTAAGTAATACAAAATTCTGCACATTTAGACATAAGTATCTACAATTAATATTAATACCTGTGAACTTATGACTTATGCTGTAAATCAAACACACTTTTTCCATCTATTTGCACAAGATCAGCTAACTTCAAAAGATGGCTATATGGTTTCTATTGTCCTTTTCTTTTCAACTCATGGTTCTGTAATTTGGCCACAAATGAGAGCCCATTTTTATGCTGCCGGAGATTGCTCACACATGTGCAAACCTCCTCAGTCTCTATTATCCATCCATTCATTATTTCTACTCGTCCATCCTACGCAGAGTTTCAGAGGAGCTGGTGCCTATGTCCAGCAGTCACGGGGCAAGAGGCGGGGTACTCCCTGGACAGGACGCCAGTCCATCAAAGGGCAACACAGAGACACACAGGACCATCAACCATGCACGCACACACTCATACCTAAAGGCAATTTTAGAGACACCAATTCACCTAACATGTATTTGCTCACAAATGTTAAAGCTAAATGCAGTTTGTGACAGAGGAACTCCAAGGATCCTTGAGAACTAGTTTAGATGACAACATCTAGGCTACATGCTGCAGGTTTTGAGGTCATACCAATAAGGTGAAATCATAATTATACCTATAAAAGTCCTACCTCAAGATCTGCAGCCGGGTAATCAGTAGGAGGGAAACAACTGCACCATGAAATTGGCAGGTGCCTGGGATTGGATGATTTCTAACTTGACCAACAGTCTTCAGTTTCGCTGTTACCGAGTAAAGCGAGCTCAGCTATTGGCAATGGTTAGGTATGTAAGAAAATACTGATACGCCAATATATCGCGACATTTCATGTAGGGGTGTCAAATGATTGCATTGATTGCGAATAATTAATTACGGCAATACTTATCGCACTGTTTTTTAATCACGTTAATCTAATTTTGAATCTTTAATTGGCCATTTAGCGGCTTTGTTGCTATATTTAGCAAGTTTATAGACCCCTCCAGTGATTATTTTTCAAAAAAGCGACTGGCAACAAATCTAGCGACCTTTTCTGGGGTTATAAATAGAGTCAAGATGAGGGCTTTTCTCAGCAATTATTAGGTGCGATTAAAAAAAGAGATTAAACAGATTAATTAAAGATCATAATTAATTAATCTCAACGTTTTTTTAATCTCTTGACAGCACTAATTTTATGTCACGATATTGTATCAATATTCAAAAAACCAATGTATCGTTTTTTTTGGGTTTTTTTTTAGACTTTCAATAGAACCTTTAATCATGACAGTAATATTTGTAGTAAAATTAAAAGTATGACCACTAGTTAGTGGCTGTTTTCACCTTCTTCATACAGTGGATCAACTAGATCTAGTAATAAAACTGTATCTGATTATGTATCAAACAGGTTGGAGTGTTTAGATTGCTGAGACAGTTTTTCGACAGCTAAATTAAGTTTTAAAGATCACAATATATAGTCTTACTCATAGCATCGCAAATACATCGTATCGTCCACACTGTTTTGTTATACATATCGTATAACCAGATTCTTGCTAATACACATCCCTAGTGATATCTAATCTTATTTCTGTTGTAAAGCATACCGGTATATATATATATTTTTTTCCTCTTTCTGCTTTAACAAGTATGGCATCACCTCTGATTTTAATATAAATAGTAGGCATATTACAGCAGAAAGACTAAATAAATTTTGGTTATTTTATCTTAGGAAAAGTTCTTATAGATTATTACTTATATAAATAAACTGAATCTGCCAAAATCAGTAGGGCAGCTTAAGTGAGATTTATTAAACTGAGCCAAAAATTTTGAACATTGCAGCTCTATAATAAAATATAAATATTAGATTTTAAATACAGTTATACTTACGGTAGGTATAATTACTATTTAATCTAATAAACAAAAAAAGCTTAAACATACAAATTTCGGCTATAAATAATATTTTTTTAAAACAACAACACATAATTGTATCCTACTTTTGAGTAAATCCAACTCCTCATAAGGAGGGTTTTAATCACAAGTCACAGAACAAATCAAGGAATGAAATAAAGACGTAAACAGTAAAAATAACAAGAATCTAGAGCAGAGAGGTAAATAAGAGGAGTAGGAAGCAACAAGAAAACAGAGACGCGTACCGGATCGGAAGCATTCAATTATCTGCTGAATCCCGGACTTGGAGGTCTGCAGAGGCTGTTGGAGCAGAGGAGGATCGCCAGGCTCAACACAGGAACCTAGACAGAGAGAAAGGCACAGTATTATATCAAAGTCAACTCCGAATTGTATAAGAATATGGTCATCGTAGAGAACTATAGAATCACATAAGATGTCTGCGTAGCCACTATGAAACGAGGTAAATTACTGTGTGCTGAAAGAGCACAGACAATGAGATCTGTACATGATAGTGATTCATTCTGACCTTATTACCTTCTACCACACTAACACCATGCATGCTCCTCTCAAACAAAGACGTGTATAATGGCAAAGATAAAGCAAGACATCTTTTTTTCCTTCTTAACATCTGTATCCCTACAGAAGAACAAATAGATTGCATGAGAAAAAAGAAAATCTTCAAAGGAAATGACTCTTAGTGGGGCTAAAAAAACAAAACAGTGTGAACATTATCTGTCGTTTTAGTTTAACACAGACCAGAGCAGCTTATTGCCACCTAATCTGTCAAAATCAGAGATGCATTCCAAAGGACATTTCCTGATTCACAATAAAAACGGGTTTTGGCTTTGTTGATCCGAGTCACAACAGAGTTCAGGGTCAAGTTGGAAGCAGCAATCCTGATGAAGAATCACTTTTTTTCTTATTTACAGACATGTGCAGAGAGAAGACCAAAAATAACCGTTTATGTTATTTTTTAAATCTAATTGTCTAACTTTTACAGTTCAGTTTTAATGGTTTTCCTAAACATTCAATACAAAATACAATGATAGGTGCATAAAACTGTGGCATATTTCAAAATGTTTGTCACTTTTCACACAAAAACGCTGACTAATAGATGCTCTTCATAAGCAGACAGGGTCAGAAGTTAAAACAATATTTAAAAGCTTGTAGCTAGGCCTGCCGCGATAAATTTTGCTGGACGATAAATTATTGATAATATCATTTTGAGACCATTTTCACTCAGTGTAATAATAATGTATGTAGTCGGAGTGATCAATAAAATCTCTAAAGAACGTACCACTGCAACTCTAAGATATTTCTAATGTCCAATATAAATTAATACAACATCCAAAACAATAAATAAATAAAAATGGGTGAACCTTGTAAACAAAATTGCCCTTCAAAAAAAATGAATTGCTGGGCTCAGACAAGAAAAACAGCCAAAACTACCAGTTAGGAGTTTTGTCAACAAAAAGTGCAAACTAACAACAAAAACACTCAGTTTGAATAATAATAAAAAATAACTTGTAATGCTCAAAAATGTTACTCTGCCACTACAGATACATGGATCATTTATGCCTTTTTTCATCCAGTCTCTTTGGTTGAAAGAGACACGGGAGGAAAACAAAACAGCACGCAAATGGAAATTATTGTGGCAGGAAAAATTATTGAGCTCATCAGAATATATCATGTGATTAATTTATTTATTGTTCATTGTGACTAGTCTGCTTGTAGCACTTGAATTTCATGTGAATGACTGCACATAAATATATACAACAGCAAAGAGGTGTGTTGTGGTCAATGTGTTTTGCAGAGTGATACAGTGACACAGGTTAAAAGTGTGTCAGCCTCCATCAATCATTCGTCCCTCATGGTCCTCATCTCAATCAGTTAGATGCAGTTCATTCATGAGACCAGAGTGTAAAACCAGCATGGACTCGATTCATTTCACATGCACGTCAGCTGTCTTTATGAGGTAAGAGTGTGAGACAGGGCAGAAAAGATGTGGACACTAGGGATGTGCATTGGCAAAAATCTGGCGTATCGCGATACAGGGGAGACGATACGATATATCATGATTCTATGAGTAAGACCATATATTGTGATTTTTAAAACTCAATTTAACTGTAGGAAAACTGTCACAGCATTCTAAACACTCCAACCTGTTTCATACATACATTCAGTTTTATTAGGAGCTCTATGTGATCAACTGGAACGAAGAAGGTGAATACCGCCACAAACTACCAGTCATGCTTTTAATTTTACTACAAAAATTACTGTCATCATTAATGGTTCCATTCAAATCCTAAAAAAAAATGTATACTTTTATTTTGAAAATCGATACCATATCGGTCAATAAAATATCGCGATATATCGGTGTATCGATATTTCCTTACATCCCTAGTGGACACAGTGGCTCCGTTTACATGCAGCCAATAACTCGTTCAAAACCGGAATATTAGCAATAACCCGGTTACGCACGGCCATGTAAACACCGGCAAAAACCCGAATATTACCCCTGGGGAACTCGTTTTCTAACCCGAATATTTGGTCATGTAAACGCGTATCGGCATATCCCCATCAAAAGGAACATTGATTTGTGTTCTGCGCACGTTCTATTCGCAAAGAATCTTGGTCTTTTGAGTAGAGGAACTTCTTGTATGCGCATAGAAAAACCCACGTGCAGTATACGGCAGTAAACAAGACACAGTAGTATCAAGTGCTGCTGGTGGGTCCGTACCAGCACCATAGTGCAAACAAAGGCTATTGCTATCTGCCCCAAACTATTCATTATCCGCGTGCTGCTGTTGATGTTGTTGTCTTTGGATACAGGAAGAAGAATCGTAAATTACGCATATTGCGTCTAAGGTTGTCGCTACGTCCTGATGCTAACCGTGCGTCGCCGTTTACTTTGGTATATGTCAATTGATTACAAAATCCATGTATACAGGAGTAACTCTCTCTGCCCGAATATTGGCTGCATGTAAACGTAGTCAGTCACAAGTCCCCTAAGGCATAGACTAAAAAAGTTGGAAACATGGATGACAACTGTGGGAGAATCCAAAACAAAAAAGTGACAAGGATTAACTAAACTAAAGCGTGACAGAGAGCATTGTCTTCGCCACCATCCCCCCCCCAACACCTTTACAATCAAACTGCAATAATCCCAGCAACACAGGTCACTGAACCCCTATAACCCCTGACCTCCACAACTGAGTGTGCAGGGGAGTCAAAGATCAACAACATTCCTGTTTACAGTGAGTGCTGCAAGTGCACAAAGTTTTACACAACATCTAAAACATCCAAACACTAATAGTGTTAGTTAAAATTCAACTATATATATATATATATATATATATATATATATATATATATATATATATATATATATATATATATATATATATATATATATATATATATATATACACACACACACACACATACTATAAAAGCTAGCTGGAGCAATTACTTTACAAACGGAACCTCCTTAAATATTTGGATAACCCTGGCCAACTTATGGTGCATGTCATGGTACTCAAAGCCAAAAACAGCTCCTCTTCGCAGCGGTCAATTTCTCAGCGAGAACAAATCAATCAGTTTTATTTTGAGCAGCTAAAGTCAGTGCTCTGGCAGTGAAGCTACACAGGGGGTTGACAGACAGTCTTAGCCTGAATGAGAATGAATCAAAGCAGCGAGATGTGCAGAATAAAAAGAAACACCTGTGTTATGACCATGGCTATTGGCAGTGGTGGGCTGCCCTGGCTCCTCGGTCTGGCAGCTCTGGTCCCTGGTCTCTGACACGGTGCTCCTGTGGGGTTCAGGCAACAGAGGGGGAATGGGCTTCCACAGAGACCTGGCTTGGGGCAGGGCAGCGGTGTCTCTCTTTTCCTGGCCCTCCCCTGGAGTTTCCTTGTTGTCCCAGTTTTCCGACAAGATTCCAGGTGAAGAAGAATTTTGATTAAGGATTTGATCTCCTCCCTTGGACTGCCCCTGTGGTGGATGCTGAGTGTCCAAGTTAAGTTCCTCCATGTCTGTCTGACCACCACCCTAAGAGCCAAATCCAGAAATGAAAAAAAGTTATCATTCAAAGGATGTGATGGATTGGTTGCAATCTAATATTAAAGTGACTTGCATAAGTAAATATGTCTATCAGCTTTGTACATCTAAAGAGGGACATTTTTGAACATAAATTATCTCAAGCAAAGTCAAATTTAATAGAGAGTGAAGGTGAATAACAGTTTTTCAACTTTCAAAAGCATCCCCGCAGTTTCATGCTGCCACAATCATGTTTGGAGCATAAGAAAACTTTGGCAAAACACAGTAATTGTACTTTTTGCTTATTTAGGCTGCTGGACATAGCAGAAATAAACTGCTTCTATGACAGAATAAAACAACAATTATGTCCATCCATAAAAGCAAAGTGGTGCCTATTGACTACAGAAGGTAATGTCCTTAATATTTTTTCATAAAATTGAGCAAGCAATGTAGATGTCTGGATTTCGAAATCCTTTCCATTTCAAAATTGCATATTTTTACATCCCCCCCCGGAACTTTGAGAATTAAATATTTCCCTCATTATGCTTGCACAGTCAGAATGTTTTATTATCTTTATGTTTTCCAAATTATTAAATAACAGTTCTGAATTTTGCTTCTTGCTGTTTTTTTATGTTATATGCTTTGTAATGCCTTGATGTATCTGTGTATGCTTTTGTCTGAGTTTTACAGCTATTTTTATTTTACCTCTTAATCATGTAAAGCACCTTGAATCACCTTGTTGTTGAAAGTGTGCTATACAAATAAAATTGCCTTGCCTTCTGACTTGGCTGAATGATAAAGAGCCGTTTCAATGCTCTTTTGGTATCTTAGCAAATTCATATAAGTTCTACTTACAAATTCTGGAAACCTTTTTTTGTTTCCATATAAAATAAATCCAACAATGACTGGTCAAGTTTAGAACTATTTGCTAGAGATACAATAATAGTAAATCAGTGAGGTGTGTTTTTTATTATTATTTTGGCCCAATAGTACATTTCCCTGGGAGTTCTCAGCAGAAAACAGGATAAGCAAATATACTGATTTTCTTTTTTCCATATTTATCCAAGCCTGGAAAAAACAAGTTTTGTACTTTTTCAGACTCACGGGATCTTAACCTGGTAAATAAATGCACATTATTGGTATAAAGTATGGCCTCAGAACACCTGGATGAGGATGGTACCCATGTGTATGGCCATCAAGTCAGCTGAACAGCTGGGCTATTTGTGAAGGACCATTATCTTTGGCATTCACAGGCACTCTTGAGCTGAAAAGTGACTCCACTCCTGCTTCTTATAGTTTGCATGTGCGCTGTTGTGTCTGTTAACCAGACCTACCTTCTCTTCCACTCCCTAATCTTTTTTTCTTTCACATAAACCAATTTATTCTCATTTTCTCTGTCTGTGTCTGTCTAGCTAACTGTGTGTGTCCCTGCTGCCCTTGGAAATGGATAAATGAGTTCACATTAGGCACATTACAGTATATCACCACAAGATGTATCTCTTGGGCACTGGGTCAGTCCATACATGCAAACACGCATGCATGTGTGATGTGGCATAACACATGTGCTTAGCTAAGCCAGCCATGATCACCAAGAAAAAAGAAAGAACATCATAGCTATTCAAGAAAATTTGAGGAGGGGACTGGAGGGGAATCTGTTAATGTTTTTCTTACCTGTCTGCGGAGACAGTGAGAAGTCTTCCTCCCAGCTGATTTCTGGGCCTTCGCCATGCTCCCAAGACTGGCCTGCTGCACCACACGTTCACGACCACCTTACACCTGTAACCGTGCAACAACAGTCCACATAAGCAAATTATTTTTACTCAACTTCAGCTAGATGAACAACTCAAGCATAAAATGTCTGTTGGTGACTTTATTAAACTTATCTTATCCAAAACCTTTAAATATATGAATTTTATGATGTGCTGCACATTACATGTTTACATGCACAAAAACAATCACTGATCAATAATTTGTCTTATCAAGTAAAAGTTTGGTTATATATTTGTGAAGATACCTCTGTGAGACAGCTCTGTACCCTGGGCTGGATTTCATGTTTTAAAATGTTAGAGTTTTAGAATGTCAAGAAAATGAAAGTGTTATGTTTATTTATAGTTCCTAAAGAGAAATTCTAATCAGCTAAAATTGGTGTCTGCTCTTCAACATTTTAAGAACCACTGTATAAATCACAAATAGACAGCACAGAGCAAAAAAAACACCAAACAAAAACAATTTAAAACAGGAATTATTTTTAAGCAAAGCATGAGGGGAAAAAAACACCTTGCTGCCCTCTAGTGGGAATAATGGATCAAATCTGATCTACAGAGCCACATGTATCGAAGCGCTACAAAAAACAAACCAAGGATAGCTAGATTTTAAAGCCTCATTTGTTATTTCCCAATACGTAAGCTTTTCTACAAAAAATAAGCAATTTGAATTTCAGCAGGAGCTGAAAACAAAGTGTGTGTGTTTCTTCTTCTGCAACTGTATGCAGTTTAATAATGTCAGTGAAACTGACTAAAAACAAAAAGAAATAAAAACAAACACTTAAAGAAGAAGAAGCTTTAAGAAGCTTCAAGAAATAGCTGATTGATGTGGTTTATAAGTCAAATATTATTGTTTTCCCAACTTCACACAGCACACAGGCAAAAAGAGAATGTCACATCTTATTGAAACTAAAGTATATCTTTAAGAAACTTAACATTGATTTATGCTAAAATATCAAAAGTAATGCATTGATTAGGTGTTAGAAAATAGCAGCAGAACTTTATGACAAAAATATAGAAAATTAAACGGAAAGAAACATTCCTACAAGCTAAAAGTTAGAGGGTCTCAATAAGTGAGAAAATGACTAAATAACAGCTACACATCTGTGACTTCTATTCATGTATTTATAATTTTGAAACCTGGTTCTGAACAGTCATACCTCCACTTTAAAGAATTTGCAGATTCCCTCAAAATCCAGCAGATGGAGACAAAGATGTTTGTAAAATGTTTTGGCAGTTCTAAACTTCTTTTATTCCACCAGTCTTTAAGTCTCAAAAAGAACAGACATGGAGCTTGTTAGTACAAGACAGCAAGCATTTTTGTGCATGCACAAAGTAAGTCCAGTGCGTTAGAGAGCAAATTTGTGAATGATGAACAAAATATACACCAGCAACAAGACCTCCCTGTGTTCATTTAAAAGCAAAGGTCAAGCTGTTCCTGCAGTGAAGTATGCAACAGGAAATTAAATCAAATATTTTACATAGTAACAGCTGTGTAATTATTGTATTGCCAAAGTGCTACAATACCCTGTAATTTAACATTTTTTTAACTAAGTAATTAAATACCTACTTGTAGTACATAGCAGAGTTACCTCAGTTTACATAATTTGTAGCTTAGGTGGATTTTGTTTTCATCTAGATTTTCAGGACTTCAAGAAATCAAAAGGAGGTCATTTATTTTCCTTCAAGTCCAGGCTGCAGACAACTTCTGAATCCTCACATTCAGTGCTGATGATACCCCAGATTACAACGAGGCAATAACTCAACAGCAGAGGCTACTTGAAATGATGGAGCTTCCGACTTAATAGCTGGAGTGGAGCCGCAACAGAAGAACAGACGAGAAAATGTCAGTCTGTCCGAGATAAAAATGGAGTTGTTGTTAAAAACAACAACAAATGATAGCTGCTGCTTGCTGATGCCATATATCATAAATTCAGAAGTGTATAAAACCATGCTGTGGCAGCAGCGCAGATTGGAAACAACCACTTATATTTCAAAAGATAAAAAAAAAATGATGCTACAGGTGAAGTAAGGCATTACTTCCAAACTCTGTCAGAGTTTAAAAGACAAACCAAAATGAATAATACAAAACGCTTACAGAGCAACTTGATAAGTTAGCAGATTTATTGGACCTCGATTGTCAGTTAATGTTGATCAACAAGTCAAATATTTTTTTATTTATTATTTGCCTATGGTCAATAAACATCGAACAACAGCTTGTACTTTTATGTTTTTAATAAAAACTAAATAAAGGCACGTGTGCTTTGTAGCATCAAAATGTGGATAATTTAGTCAGTTTTCATGTACTTCATTTTGTGTTGCCTTCAAAATTCCTAAAACTCATTTAAAATCAGAATCGGTAGGTCAGACCTTAAAGAAAACCTAAAATTAGTATCTATCAGGAAAGGCCTGATCAGTTCTTCTCTAAGCTTTTGCACAGGTGAGATTTAAATAACAAACAAACCTAGTAAAGGCCACGTCATTTGCTTGACTCCCTCAGAGGAAAAATAAAATTTGTAATGAACTGATAGATCATACTGTAGATGTACAGTTATTAGGCTAACAGAGCAACAAAGCACACCTATCACAGTAAATGAAGTTCAGTAGGCAGACAGCAGAATAGTTCTTTCCTTCAGACTTTATTCTGTCTCGACTTCTTCTTTAGCCTCGACCCTGAGCTTTTGGGGTCTCACTGCTGCAAACTAGCTCAGTGTCCTCTAAAACAGCCAATGGACTGAATTTATAAGGCAGTTTTCTAGTCATACTAACCACTCAAAGCACCTTACACTAGAGCCACCTTCACCCAATCACACCCACATTCATACACGGACAAACAGATCGGTAGGCAACTTGGGAGTTAAGTACCTTGTACCAGAGGCACATCGGGATATGGGAGGGGACCCTGGAATCAAACCCTCAACTTTCAGATTGCAAAACAGCTACTCTACCCAGTACCCACAGAATCACCCTATAATTGTCGCCTTTAAATAAACAAAGTTCATTACTATCAGTTTTTAAACAAGAAATCCATCTATCCCTCATATTTCCTTCCTTGCAGAACCACTTCTCAACCTTACAACTGTTATGGATATAATAAAATGATCCTCGATCAGCTTCACAAAAGTTAATCTTGTGTCACATGTTGATCGGCTGAAAGAAATATTTTGAGTTAGTGGCAGTCAGCTGGTAAAATGAAGCCTCTTACATGTTCCCCTTGATTACAAGAACAACACATTGGCTCTTTGAAAAGATCTCCAGTCACAAAAAAATCTTTGACAAAATCATGGTTTGGAAACTAAAGGAGCGCCACGACTCACTGTTATTGAAGAACTGTTATTTCAAAGACAGTTTACAAGATAGGAGTGACAGCCTGGTGCAGGCTTGCTACCCAAGCAGATTTTTCAATTGGAATAACAAAAATGTTTTTTGTTTTTTTTTTGAAGTAAATATTGTGAAATAGTGGCGTTTGAGTGTTTATCAGGCAGATATTGAAAAAAAGGTCAGGCTACCATCATATGTCAGTTAATAGTTTCATCATAATTAAAAAAAATTAATTCTAGATTGAACAAACCTCTAAATTTGTAACACATTTCAAGTTCATGTGAAATGACCTTTCACCCTCTACTCACTTGTTTGAGGGAACACTAATCAAATTTTTTACTACATTCGTCTAGTTTGATAACTGCCTAATAAGTATTGAGATGTTAGCTCTGTGGCCCCTGATGACCGACTGAAGGACTTTCACCTGAAGGATGCTTCAATTCACCCCTTCACTCTTCATCTAGAATACATCGCTTTAGGAAATTCTTAATGGAGGAGGGATTTCAGCCTAATGAAAATCTCTGTGCATTAGGGAACATCTTAGTAAAAACTGAGTTTCTAAGTGACTCAAAACTTGCACTACTACCTTCATTCTCAATATCAGTAAACAGTAATAAACAAACAGATTTATCCTGGGATCCTGAGTCTTATTTAAATGTACAGCAGTATCCAGAAGGTTGCAAATGCCAAACAAAGACCACCAGGAGCTAATTACTTTGCTGAGAGGTATTTCATTAAAAAAAATCTGACAAGCTGGTTGGAAATGAACCCCCCCAGAGTCAACCATCTCAAAACGAACAAAACTGCCAGAAATTACTTATTTAAAGGGCTTAGATGTACTACAAAGATTGGAAGCAAAAGGATTTAGCCAGACACTCACCAATAATACACTAACACACATAACGCAAGGGACTCTCCCATTTCCATGGCAACAGACAGCCATGGTTATGAAGTAGTGAGTCTGGTTATGACTCAGGTAATAAAAGAGAAGGTGTCCTGGGCTAAAACTTCAGAATCAAGAAGAGTAAGGAGCATTTTGCCCAAACGCTGCTCTTGGTTTTTAATTTGATGCTCTATTGAGGTAATTACAAATACCTAAAAATGCCATATCAATAAGATTTTCCTCTCAGTGGAACAGAGGACGGTTAAGTATCTCAATTACAATGAAATTCAATAGACCAGTTCACATAACCACTGAAGAGAAAATATTCTCTTACATATACTGAAATCAAAGTGTAGGTGATTAGTTGAATAAAAGAACAGGTTTCAATGAGACACTTCTTTACTGATTTCTGTGAAGAGACTTTGATGAACAACTGCTGATCAGCACAGCACTGGAACAATGGCTATTGCTGTGGAAAACGATGAAACTTTAAGTGAGACGTGGCTGGAATGCCAGATCATCTCCGGACTTTAAATGATAAGTTTTGAGATCATAGAAATGTTCAGAGTCTTAAGATTTTTTTACAAAAACACTGAGAACCACGGCTCAGGTGGGTGAATTTCTCAACAGGAAATCACTGCTACAATCCACAACAAAAGCAAGAGAAAAGCAAAAACATCCTGTGTAGACCTTGTTAAAAGTCATGTAGGGGATACAGCAAGGCACTGGAATAAGGTGCTCTGATCAGATGAGACCAGAACTTAACTTCTTGGCCTACATGCTGAAGTAGCGCTGTGGAAAACTAGTATTGCAATTTACCTTGAACACACCATTGCCAGTGTGAAAAATGATGGTGGCAGCATCATGCTGTGGGGATGCATTTCTTAAGCAGCTGATATGATAACTCTTGCGTTGTGGTAAACGGATTGTGACATTGCACTATTCTATTCATGGTCAAAGGGCTATATACATATACACATTCACCCGGCTGCACCCAAACACATTCATGGGTTAAGTGTGTTGCCCATGTGGTGAAAGGAATCTGGAATTGAACCCACAAATTTGCAACTACAAGACAGCTTCTCTTCCCACTGAGCCACAGTCACAGTTGATAGAGATGGATGGTGCAAAACACAGGATAATAGGGATGTAAGAAAATATCAATACACCGGTATATCGCAATATTTTATTTCCCGATATTGTATCGATATTCAAAACAAAAATATCATTTTTTTAAGGATTTGAATGGAACCATTAATGATGACAGTAATTTTTGTAGTAAAATTAAAAGAATGACTGGCTGTTTTCACCTTCTTCATTCCAGTGGATCAACCAGATCTAGTAATAAAACTGAATGTGTTAAAGTATGAAACAGGTTGGAGTGTTTAGAATGATGTGACAGTTCTCCTACAGTTAAATTCAGTTTTAAAAATCACAATATATAGTCTTACTCATGGTTTCGCGATATATCGAGATATCTTTTCGTCTCCCATGTATCGCGATACATATCCTATCGCCAGATTTTTGCCAATACACATCCCTACAGGATAATCCTAGAAGTGTGGCTAATGTTAACCTTTCAGCAAGATGAGGACTAAAAAAAAAATTCTGTGTTAGCGATAATGCAATGGTTTAAAAAGGATATTTATCTATTGAATCCAAGTAGGAATCTGTGGCAGGACTTGATACCTGACATTCATGGATGCTGTCCATCCAGTCACACAGATCTTGAGCCATTTTTCTAAGGCATTTTGGCAGAAAATACCCCATGCTTTAAATGACTTACAGCTGTAAGAGCAGCAAAATGTATTTCTACTGAATACACATGAAAATATGATGTATTGATTTGTAAAAGATTCTGATAACCCATGTATCATTTAATGTTGGTCAACAAAATGTGAAAAAGTTAAAGCGGTGTGAATACTTTTGCAAGGACCTGTAGGTTCAATGACTATCCTCATCCTTTCCATAAACCAACCAACTCCGTATCCAGCCGAAGGCAGAAAATAATCTAGACTCTGTGCCTCCAGTCATCTCACTGTACGCATTACCCTACGGTTATGATCCATTAAAAGCTAAATTTACACCACAGAAATACCTACTCCACCAGCGCCCAATATTGCACAAATGCACCTAATATTAGCTTCCAGCTTCTGGGGTTTTGTTTGTGTAAGCCCAAAAATAATGTACTGGTGTGCTGACCATTTCTAAGCAACTGTTATTTTAAAAAGGTAAATCATCCGTTATATGTTCAGAGGCAACAGAAGACATTCTCCAGTGTGAATAGAAAAAGGCCTCTGCTTGTTTGCTGCGCAGAAAATTAAATATGTCACCCAGAAAACAGATTTTATTTGGCCTGTGTGCTTACGTTTACCTCGGCATATCAATTTATCAATAACAGTTGAACTGTTTGTTTGCTTCTAGAGCCAAGAGATGTGTGGCAGCAATCAGTGTCCTCTGATATTTATTTCCTGCGGATGAGAAGAGGCGGTCTGACAGGACGATACGCTGACATGATGCTGACAGCTGGCAGACACACCACTGATACCAGCTGGCCACAGGACAGTGCAGACAGCGCCATAGCCAACTGGTACACATCCACATCGCTTGATATTACAAACACTCTGCACTCAGTCACTGAATACTGCGGTTTGGGCATTGTTCGCCTGATGTGATAGTGGGTTTACATCACCGGTGCCAATGTACGCTACAAGTGCAAACGGCGCTTATATAAATATAAGCACTTTGAGCAGTGTTATGTAAACACAATTCATTCTACGTTGTCGATGTACAGGATGTGTGTGTGTGAAATAAATTCTGTAAATCCTTACATCCAGTCTACAAGCAGCTCACAAGTGCTCACAAAGTTATAGCACATCAAACATGATCAAATCTTCTGCATGGTAGTTTGGAGTGGAAGGCGACTTCCTGCGACTGGAACACACATTTGCTAAAGTATTGTTGTAAAATGTAAGAACAATAATGAAGGTCCGGTCAGATGTTTACAGTACATGTATGTATCATCGCCATGGATTTGATTTGAGCCGTTTATCCCTCTGACAACTTTAGTGAAGTGTAAAAACAAGAACCGGGTGCCAACGTTGGAATTTATAGTTGATTTGTTTTAATCTACTCAGGGTCAAAAATACACATAAAATACGTACATCCCTGACCAATGTTTGATCAAATGTCTCTTTGCAAATTGTACCCTGATTAAATGCTATTTGAAACAAACAGCAACCTTTTGCCATCACACTGGGCTGAATAGTTGATTAATCTTCTAAGCAGAATTGTAGAGTACAGTCCATAGATTGGGATGAGGCCATTCCAGAAGCTTAATGTTAGTATTGATCTTTTCCCAAACTAGATTTGATGTGTTTGGGGTCATTATTCTGTTGGAACACCCAATTGTAGCCAGGTTTCAGCTTTCTAGCTGTTGGTTTAAGTAAATAGTAAAGACTCTTAAGTTAATCTTGCCTTTATTATTATTTCCTGCACACAAAGCAGATCCTCATCATGATGCAGCCACCACCATGCTTCATAAATACAATGTTTTAGGTTTGAAACACTCACATTGACTCATTGAAACATACTTTCTTGTCACTATGCCCAAACAACTCAATCTAAGAACAGGATCCTAAATATGCCTTTAAAACTGTTTGTAAAGGGATAATGTTGGCCAGCTATAAGCTAATGGAAAGCCTGCTCCTCAAATATACCTACAATTTAGAAATTTTGCCAAATGAATTGAACCCCACAAATTCTGTCAAGAAGAAGTGTGCAATCTTAAAAAGTAAAGTCAAGGTGCAACTTACTAAGGCCAAATGTTTGTTGGCAGTTTCTATATAGCATGTATGTATAATTGCAAATAACATTTGTACCCAATTTTTTTTATTCATCGTTTATAATCATCTTACTCTGGTAACAGTTCAAATAAATCATTATGAACCTGTAATTATTGAGATTAATATCCAAGATTCTGACCAGTACAGCAGGGAACATAAGTTTAATTAGTGGTAGAAAATAACCATAACACTGACTAACATGTGTCGGCTACAGCACCATGCCATGAAGAAAAATGTACTAATGTTGCTAAAACAGGAGGCACCTTATTATCAATGTCTGAAGTCCATGCTAAACGGTGTACACCAACTCAAAGTAAGAGTATTATTTGTCCTTTTATCATCACATTTCTTTACCTTTTCATTTTTATCAGTCCAAAGGTCACTTGACTGAAAGAGATACTCTTAAAAAGGTCCAAAGTCAGCTCTTTTCTTTTTTTACTTTCATCATATGATTAAGACGAGGAACAATGAGACAGAACAGGGGGAACCAAACACAGCAACAGACATATGCTGAAATGTATACTGGGACTTGTTTTTTTATTTTTTTATGAATTCTGCAAAGTTCATTGTCCAATGTTACTTTAAAGTATGCACAGCATATTAGAGCAGCATAAAGACTTGTGGCAGCAGAGTGTGTGTAAAAGGAGCACAGACACAGATTTAAATAAATATAGCCATGGGATGTGCATAATGGGCATTTTCAGGCCAGGTGTGGATTCATAGCTCTGAGAAAAACAAAAACACACCTAAATATTAAACATAGGTGCTGTATTTTGTGAATGTTAAAAAGCAAAGGAGGAGAGCAATAATTCATATCACCTAAAGCTACTCCATCCTGAGCTAACACTGTTGTGACAGCAGACTTGAGAAGAAGTTCTAAGAAGTTAGAGATCCTTCTATCACTAAGAAGAAGAAAAAGCAGGTCTTTTTTAAGGGGTTAAAGCTTTGTCCAAAACAAAGTTCCCCTTCACCATCGACACAGCAACGTATCAGTTCAGCTAGGCTGTGTAGTTAGTGTGCATGCTGAACAAGTAGCTGACCTACTAACAGAGCCAGATGCTGATTTTCTAGTTGCCTGGCTGAGTCCACCACCACATGTGCTTCTGTTTCCCTCACAGACTAGTTATGGGACTGACAGGTTAATGGGTTTGTTGAATGACTTCAGTTGCACATGGGTCTGACAAGCTGACTCAGTGACCAAACACAATAATACATCATTAAACTGACTGAATCATACGATGACATCAGTGGACTGCGACAAACCAAAAAACGACAACTGCAAGACTTGAGCCCAGAAGAAGCAGGAAGTCCTTGCTGCTGCTGTGTCAAGTTAACCTCATGTCAAATAAATTTTAAAATAGCCTAGCTATTGCTACCAAAATTATAAAACATTGTGAATGAAGTGTTACCACCACAAATCACATTGCTGCAGCTCTCCCTACTGTTACAAGTTATGAATCTTCTCTGCATTTGTTCTAAGAAAGCTCCATTAACAGGCCTGCAATCCTGTTCAAAACTGATCCACATTTTGTCACATTACATCCACAACTTCAATGTATGTTTTAGGGATTTGATGAAAGATCAACACAAAGTAGCACATAACTGTGAAGGAAAGAAAATACATGGTTTTTACATTTTACATTTTTACTACTTAAAATAAATAAAAAATGTGATATGCGCATTCAGCTCCCCTGAGAGAGTTTGAAAAAAAAAATCTGCAATTACAGCTCCAAGTCTTTTAAAGTGTCTCCCTACCATTTTTGCACATCCTAAGGCAAACGTTGTTAGGCATTCTCCTTTGCAAAATAGCTCAAGCTTAATAAGATGCGATAGTGTGTGTCTGTAAACAGTAATTCTCGACTCCTGCCACAGATTTAGGTCTGGACTTTGACTGAACCATTCGAAGCCATGAACAAGTTTGGATTTAAAACATTTCACTGTAGCTTTGTTTGAAGGTTTACGGTTGCTGTCGTGCTAAAAGGCGTGTACCTCCACCTCACTCTGAAGTTTTCTGCACCCTCCACCATGTTTTCTTCCAGGATTGACAGGTTTTTAGCTCCGCCCATCTGATCAGCTTTTAACGGCTTTCTTGTCCCTGCTCAGGAAAAGCATACCCACAGCATGATACAGCCATTACCATGTTTCACCATAGGGGTACATGCAGTCTTTGTTTTCTGCTAGATACACTTATTGGAACAAGGTCAAAAAGTTCCGTCTTGTTTGACCAGAGTTAGCTATTCCACTAATTTGCTGTCTATCTTACACTGCTTGGAAACCAGACCTCTTCTAGTTTCTTTTAACAATGGCTTTATTCTTTTTCCTCCTATAGAAAAGGCCAGCTTTGCAATGTGCAATAGTTGTTTACTTTGTTTTACAAGCCAACCTTGCTTTAAAGAAGCATGGGTCACGATTGACGTCACATCCATAGGACAGCGCGGGAATTTCAGGCCTGCACTGCAGCTCATTTAGTACATTCTTTTTGGTTTATGACACTTCATCACCCAATAGCATTAATAAACTGAACATGCATTTTTATTTATTTTTTTTAGAAGTCCTGCCCCATGCTCCTTTAAACTTCCCCCAACTTTATCACTGTAGTATCTGATGTTTTTTTGGTCTTCATATTCCTTTTGTTCACCAATATTCACAAAACACCTGTATTTATACTGCGCACAAGCGGAGTGTGCAACTGGTTGCACTGTATCTTTATAAATGCCTGCCACACTTTTCAGATTTCATGGGGGGGGAGGGGGAGAGAGACTTTTTTCCACTAGATAATTAAGTGCTACTTTGTGTCGGTCTTTCAGTTAAAATCTTAAGAAAATATAATCAGGCTGTAAGTTGACAAAATTAAACAGTTCACGCTCTATACTTTAACACAATGCAAAGTTAAGTGAAGTTAACTCTAATTCAGTCAGATAACTAAAATTCGTTTCCTTTTTTTTGTCAAAGTCTATGTACGAGGGTATTATGATTACATGTAAAAAAAAAAATCCTGCAAATGGTTATTTAAGTCATTTACACATTTAATTCACTTGCATTTGAGAATTTCGTGATTTTCCGCCTCCTTTAGGGTCCAGTAGATGAAACCATGCGCAGTGCCCAAAAGCATCGACAACAGATACAACCTTCCTGGATTAAAAAAACAACAAAAAAACGTTCATTTCCAACCCAGAAACTTGTGGCGCGTCGCATATCTAAAAAAAAAAAAGTGACCGATCCAGTGTTCGACTTATAAAACATCCCGGCGATCCCTGCGCTGGTAATAAGGGTTTTACGGCCATATCATCACGATCCAGAGGAAAAAGACAGTTATCCAGCGAAGAGCGAGTTCTCAAAGGCCACATGCACTGATCACCATGAGGGAGGAACAGGACAGATACAGGCTACTCCTCTCCGACTAGCCTCCGTAGCAGGTTTTAGCCGTGTGTGTAGGATCCACTTACGCATCGCGGCCAGAGCGATGGAAACCTCAACAAACCAAAATGAAACTGCGCGATCTTCCGCGTTGATTCGGAATCCCAAGTCGGTGCACTGCCCGAGAGTGGCGGCGCACTGGCGATCGTTGCCGCCCGGGTCCGTGTCTATTGGTTCCCTTTTCAGCTGGGGCAGCGTCAGCACACACATACAGTCTCCATTTGCAACTCCATCGCCCCCCATGGGCGTGCGAGGCCGCGGGCTGTGACGCAAATGGCACTGGGTGATTTGCAAATGACAGATCCTTTTAATTCAATGCGATTGCGGCGAGGTGCTTTACGATTTCCCTGATATTCCACGCAAACATATCCATCCGATGATGGATTTCGGGTTAGTGAAACGGCGATTATGTTGCATAACTCTGAAAACTTAATATAAAATGTGCACGGGGCGATTAGGATGCTGATGTTTCGTGGATTGCTTCGATTTTGTGCTGACCTGCGTTACAGCTCTGAGCGCACGACCAGGCATCGACTTCTGTGGCACAGGAGGAACCAAGCAGAGCGGATACAGGCAAACCCAGTGGCCTCGCTGTGCTGGATGTGTGGTGGCCAGAGCGAGGACGCATACACGTAGCTGTCGGAGTGGGGACTTAGGACCACATTCACAGGCCATAAAGGGCCCGCTTGAATACTATTGTGCTCTTTTATCCTAGAGTCCTCAACTATTTACAAAAGGCTGGCCAACAAGGACACAAAAAATATCGCGGTGAAACGCTCGGCGGCGGTTACAGCAGCTGCCACAGTTTCTCTGCGCAAAGCGGCAACACAATCGTTGCGCAGCGCCTGGACTTCCCCATGCAGTTTATAAAAAAAAACTGTGCGATTCATCAAGGGGACTTTTTCAATTTCCTCCTCATTCGGCGTGTCCTTGCCTGGTTCGGCTGCAAAACCAGAGCGCAGGGGCAGGTCGCCGTTTCTCATGGCACGATTTGCATCGCCCCCCCACTATCCCCCCCGAAAATCTCCTTTACACGCTTATTTTGTAGCCGCTATTTCCAGCAACAAAGGGGCAGCTTCATTTGATCAGAGGGAAAAGCCAAGGATATAATGCACCTTTTCAAGCCGCGTGAGAGAGAGGCCCCTCGGAACGATTGCAGCATGGCAGGGGAGTGCGGCGTAAAAACGAGCTAACCCGAGCAAATTATACACAAAGATACGGTGCAGAGCTACCATAAATATGTCCATCAACGTTGTGGGGAGAACGCTAAATTATCCGAGGTCTTTGGATGAGTCTTGAGCCGTTGTAAAACGCTGCGTTTTGCGGCTCCGTGCCACCTTTTCCAAGAAGCAGCTTGGCGCACAGGACCGGTGACCCTTCCATCTTTGCGCGTCCTTCTACTGAGTCAAAACGCGAACTATTTCACTATGTAACGCCTTATTATTGAATAAAAGACGTGGCAGCACGCGATTTTCGCCTTTAAGGAAGTAGGCGCTTCGTGTGTGCCCCGCTACAAGTCCCTGAAACTACTCCTCTCCCCGCCGCGGCCAAGCAGAAACAAGAGGGCGATGACGCCATTTTCTGCAAAAACAACCACGCTCGGGAAGCCAGAGCGAAGAGGATTTAACCCGCTCCGCAGCGCCCAATTACCACTGAAAGCCTTCTAAAACAACTCCTTACCTTGTGTTGTTGAGGTCGGAAGCAGAATTAATGATTTCAGGAGGTAAACAGCGCGGTTGTTGTGACTCGGACTCCGGAGGTTGTGGATTTCGCCTCCCAGCGTCCCCGGTTCGCTCTGAACAAGTTCCTCTGCGAGCCGCTGTCTTTGTGCACCCAGAGGAGCCACTCGGTAGAAAACCAGCTTCTGCGCAAAGGTGCACTCTCTGCATCCGATTTCAGGACGAAATTTCCGCTATTTCGGACCGACGCTTCAAAAACAGGAACTATGTTAACTATTTATATTCGAAAAAAGTTGAATAAATCGCCACTCTTTAGACTACAGCCGTATTTGTTGGGCTGATTTGTCGGCCAAAACGCGCAACCTTTCGAGGACACACACGCCTCTCCACGAAAGTCCACGACGCAAATGCAAAGTAAAACAGGAGGTTCGTACCCTTAGATAAATTATTCCATCAAATAAAATGGGGGAAAATATGATACAAAATACCAAGTTTTATCAGATGTATGTTCAGAAAATTAAAAACAGAAGTGAAAATCAGATTTGTGGATAAAATTATGACCAAAAAAACTGCCTAAAATAGACAAACTATAGAAAATATATCAAGAGTCTCAAAACAAGCAAAAAATAATATGTTAGGAAATGGAAACGTTCAACAAATTTATAACAAATAACTAAATAATCACAAACAGCCAATGAAAAAAAAGGAAATAAACTCTTGGAACTTTAAATTGTTTTTCACATTACAACTTTAGACTTGTATGTATTTAATTATCTTTTTTAGATAAACGAAAAGCAGTTTATGTTTGTGAAGTAGAAAGAAGGGGATAACTGCTTAAAACAAACGGGAAAAATAAAAATCCGAAAAGTGTGGCTAGCATGTATTCATCCCCAGTGTATACCCCCCCCCCATCAGCATGATGATGCCAAAAATTTGTGTCAAAAAGTTCAGTGTTGATCTCATCACCACTTTTCCCACACGTTTGCTGTGTCCCCGAACCTGGCTTGTGGCAAACTGCAAATATCTCTTTATATTGTTTGTTTATTTGCAGTGATGGCTTCTTTCAATAAAGGACTGTTTTGTGTCACAAACAATAGTTTTTCCTGTCAATAAAACTGAGCTCTAGATTCAGTTCAGTTTGTTTATATAGCGCCGATTCACAATAGATGTCATCTTAAGGCATTATACAAGAAAAGTCATTTTAATACAATCATACAAACATTCCAATTAGTTTAAAGTTTTAGTTTGTTTCCTGTTTAAGGAATCCAAGCAGATTGCATTGAGTCATTGACTTGAGGTTGCGTCCCGTTGATGCAGACTTCCAACCACAGCAATCCCTCATACTGAGTAAGCATGTAGCGACAGTGGAGAGGAAAAACTCCCCTTTAACAGCAGAACTTGGCTCAGTACGAGCGGCAATCTGCCACGACCGTCTGGGGGTTTGAGAAGACAGAGCAGAGACACAGAAAGAACAGAGGATCTGATATAAGAGTAGGCTACTTTCTATGTTAAAGAAAGTTAAAAATCACGGCAGTTTCTCCAGAGTTACCATCAGCCTCTTGGCTGCTTCTCTGATTAATGTTCTCCAAACAGTTAGGGTCATATTTTTTCAAGTTTTGGGTGATGGACAGAGATGTTCAAAGCCTAAAAGACAGTCTTTTTATAAGTATTCATTTTAACTTCTCCGCAAAAACCATGGAAAACCTTGCATGACGTTTTTTGCACTTTACAAAATTTGTGTGCTACTTAGAGTAGTTCTAAATTCTAATCTAAATTCTAATCACAACAAAACGCAAAAAAGTTTTCTATTAAAATGGGTAAAAAAGTTCAAGCGGTATGAATGTCTTTTCAATCCATCACAGGGTAACACAGAGATGCACAACCCTCATACCTAAGGGCAAGTTTAGAGTATTCAACTGACCAAATAGTTATGTTTTTGAAATGTGTGAGAGCACACGCAAACTCCAGGCAGAAAAATCCCAGGCTGGAATTCAAACCCAGGACCTTCTGGCTGCAAGGCAACACTGCTACTAACCGCACCACAGTGTAGCCCATGTACTGAAATAGTACTGCTAAATTGTACAAAGTTCTTGGATCATGTCATATTTTGGAATGAAAACACAGCAAATCTCAATGGTGTCATGGAGACAAAAGAGAGAAAATGGTTCAAAACACAAAACTAAAATTCCTGATCAGAATAACAGGTTCTTGGGTTTGCAACAGTTATATGAACTGAAACTAATACACTGGTATTAGCTCTGCTAATGCTTGATAATAGCTCAGTCAATTTACTGCCAACAAAAGTAGCGCTAGCTAAATATTTGCTGCCCTTACAATTTCTTTGCTTTGTATATGATTCACTATAAAACTTCATATAGCTTTTTTCTCTCTCTATTTTACCTTATTAAAATAACATGAGCTTTTTAAGTTGACTAAAATTTGATGTTTTCAAGCTTGTTAGCTTAGTTGCTACACCTAGTTAGTTAATGCAGTGAGGTTAGCATGATTCTTTTTGCTGGTTTCTGTTGGTTTCAAGTCTTGAAAAATACACAGATTTAGATATTGTTTAAATACAATTTAAATAATCTAGATAAAACTTGCGACATAAGCATATGCAGGCAAAAATTGTCAAGAATTAAGTTTATGTAAACAACACCTTCCTACCTTGTTTGTAGACTGCAAAAAAATACTTAACTTGTTGCTATGGTGATAAGTACAGGGGGTTTTCAACAACCAGGGAACACTGAAATGTACATTATGTCAAATAAAAACAGATAATTTATTAACAAGTTAATTAGTCTGTGAATTACTAAGAAGCCAAAATCAATTCCCACTGTTTGGCTAACCCTAGCTATCTGATCCACTAACAGTTATTGAGAAAGAAAAGAGTAGTTAGCTGAGCTAATTAGCTGCAGCTGGAGCAGGCATTGTAGGTAATAACAGTTAATGTGATGGTTCAGGTGTGCTACCTATTTTAATCATAGAAAAACTGGAATTTAAAGTATTTTTTTGGATAAATTAATATACAACATGCAGTTTCAGGAAAAATTATGCTACAGTGAATTAACTCAAAGATTTATCCAAAAACTTGATTAATATTGGACAGCAGTTCACTAATACTGGATGTTTTGCTGTAGATAATGGGAACATTGTTTTAGGTTTACCTGTTTCCCTATTCAAGCTTTACTACACACATGGAGCCATGTGAAAAATATTTCAGCAAATAGAAATCCTGAGAAATCAATTCAATTCAATTCAAAAATACTTTATTGATCCCAGAGGGAAATAAAGTGTTGGTATAGCTCATATAATTAATTCTTTAAGGAGTTGTTGTAGATGATGACGGCTGTGGGCAGGAAGGATTTCCTGTAGCGGTCTGTATTGCAGCGAAACTGAAGAAGCCTCCGGCTGAAGACGCTCTGTTGTTGTATGACTGTCTCATGAAGAGGATGCTCAGGGTTGTTCATCATTTTTTTTATTTTATGAAGAATCCTTCTTTGCTTTATCATCTCCAGATTTTCCACAGTTGTCCCAAGAACAGAATCAGCCTTCTTTATCAGGTTGTTTAGCCTTTTTAAATCCCTGGCTCTGATGCTGCTACCCCAACAGATGACGGCTGAAGAGATTACACTCTCCACAACAGACTTGTAGAAGATCTCCATCATCTTGCTGCAAACCTTGAAGGACCTAAGCTTCCTCAAGAAGTACAGTCTGCTCTGTCCCTTCTTGTAGACGGCTTCACTGTTCAGTCTCCAGTTTAGTCTGTTGTCAAGGTGAACTCCGAGGTATTTATACTCCTCAACCACCTCCACTTCTTCTCCCATGATGGAAACAGTGTTTGACTTATCCCTGTTTCTTCTGAAATCTACAATCATCTCCTTTGTTTTTTTCACATTCAAGGTGAGACGATTGTTTCCACACCATGTCACAAAGCGGTCCACCAGCTCTCTGGATTCAGCTTCTTGTCCATCTCTGATACACCTGACAATTGCAGAGTCATCTGAGTATTTCTGCAGATGACAGGTCTCTGATTTGTACTGGAAGTCTGAGGTATACAGAGTGAAAAGGAATGGTGAGAGTACGGTCCCCTGTGGTGCTCCTGTGCTGCTGACCACCTGGTTTGACACACAATTCTTCAGTCTCACAAATTGTGGTCTGTTTGTCAGGTAGTCATTGATCCAGGCGATTGTTGAGGGCTCCACCTGTGTCTTCAGGAGTTTCTGACAAAGCAAATCAGGCTGAATTGTGTTAAATGCACTGGAGAAATCAAAGAACATGATCCTCACAGTGCTGCCTGCTTTGTCCAGATGACAGTGGGTTGGTTGAAGTAGGTGGATGATGGCATCTTCAACTCCAACTCCACAGCGATAAGCAAACTGCAGTGGGTCCTGATACGTTCTTGTTTGCTTACTCAGGGGTGCCAACAGGAGTCTCTCCAGGACCTTCATGATGTGAGATGTCAGGGCAACAGGTCTATAGTCATTGATGACTGATGGGTGAGTTCTTTTGGGTACTGGAACAAGGCATGATGTCTTCCACAACACTGGAACCTTCTCCTGAGTTAGGCTAAGGTTGAAGAGGTGCTGCAGAATCCCACAGAGCTGCTCAGCATAGGCCTTCAGGACTCTGGGGCTGACACCATCTGGACCTGCAGCCTTGTTCTGGTTCAGTTTCTCCAGCTGCCTCTTCACCTGACTTTTGGAGACAGACAAGTGGGAGGGGGAGGCAAAGGGGGTAGCAGCATTTCCTGACTTGGTTGAAGTCAAACTTGTGGAATCAGAAGAGTCCATGGCTGAGGTGAAGGATAAAACATCCGAGGTGTAACAGGAAAGCTGTTGATCAGAGGAGAGTGGGATGTCTTTTTCGCTGGGAACAGGAGAGGGGGATGCTGAGCTAGTTCCTGAACTGAACCTGTTGAAGAATATGTTCAGTTCATTGGTTCTATCCAGACTTCCATCTATCCAATCCTTCCTGTCCTTAAAACCTGTGATCTTTCTCATTCCTGACCAGACATCTCTGATATTGTTCCTCTGTAATCCAATTTAGGTAAAAGGACCAGCAGGTTTTAAAAAAAAAATATTGATATCTAAGGCTAATTGGGGGTTAAAAAAAGAAAAGAGTCGACTAAAAAAAGAAAGGTGATAGTTTTTCGTTTAGCACATTACTTTCTAAAGTTAAGTGGGTGGATTTTAGCCCCCTCATCTTTCCAGAATTGAAACATGTCAGCTACAATGCAGTGTTTGGGCATTGACAGTCTGTTTTAGGTTAGGCTGCAAAATTTCAATCCAATTTAAGTCCAGAATTTGACTATTTTGCAACTTCTAAACCTTTATTTTGTCAGTTTCTTTTTGTAGTGGTTGAGTCATACAGAGGTGGACTTGCTGATTTGGTTTGGATTATTTGTCAGCTGCGAATGGCCAGTCATTGTTCTTCATACTTAACTGGTAGAGAGCAGTATTAATTGTTTCATTATTACATCAAGTTGTTAACATCCTGAAGTAAAAAGCCTAGACCACTGTGTAGGTATAAGGTTATTTTTCTGAAAATGTTATTCCAGATGTACTAATAAAGTGCAAACGTTATAAAAGGTTCCCATTTTGTCATGTCAGTCCACAAAATATTTTCCCAAAAGTCTTGTGGATCATGAAGATCTTTTTTATGTGAGATGGGCTTTGTATTTCTTTTGCTCAGGGGATATTTTTTTCCTACTGGAAAGTCGCTGATGCCCTCTTGGAAGAATTTTGTTAGACCGGCAACTCCTGGAAAGGTTCGCCATTGTTTCATGTTTTCTCAGTTTGCGGGTAATCAATCTGACTGAGGCTTCCTGGAGTCCCAAAGTTTTAACAACGGCCTTGTAACTCTTTTCCACACTTATAACTGATTTTGTTTCTTGTCTGTTCTTCAATTTATTTAGTTTGGTGTATTGTGTTGCTTTTTGAGATCTTTTGGCCTACTTCATTTCGTCATACAGGCTCTGTTTAACCGATTTTTGATTTTACGTGTCTAGTTGTAATACAACTTGGGTGGGGCTAGTAAAGTTCAAGTCGGTTTTCCAAAAAAATATAGTTATCCGCTTAATTTTAGATTTAACAAAGAAGCTTTGAATCGTGGTTCCTTGTTGAGGCTTGTTGACCAAAGATTCCGTTCCTTTAAACTTTTTAGTTTTTATTCTGAATGTACATATGGAGTCATTTGCTGTCTTATGGAGATCAAAACAAATCTGACTGATCTGAGTAACATTTTCAGCTGTCTTTCCCCTTTTGAGGAGGGAATAAGAGAAATAGACCTTGTGTCACATAATGTTTTTCTGATTATTTAGTTTTTGCTTAGTGCTTTAATGTCTTTTTTTTTGCAAATCACAGTTTTACATGTTTCTTTCTTAAATATATCAATAGTTTAAATTGCTTAATGACCCATAACAGAAGCTGATACCATAGAAATGAATAATTTTCATGATTTAAAATAAGGCCGTAAAGGTTCTAAGTTTTCTTTTTGACCTCCAAGAATTAAATAAAGAAAAAAAAGTTGAAAGTAAACAAGAAAAATGGACGGAAGCAGGTGTAAATTATAAAATCAGTATGAATGTGTTATAACAGATGACCTGGTCTTACAAAATGCTTGTGCATGTAATTTAGTGTTTTAATAACCTGAATCAGTCGAAAATATTCAAAATACTGTCTTAAAGATGGACCAGTTTTGACTGTTTTTGCTCTCTAAAAAAGCTGCAGACAAGTGAAACTTATGTTTTGAGAGTACAACTGTGCACGTTTGAGCTCGGTTTGCTGTAGGTGTTGCCATGACCTTTCAGGCTATACTGTAAGAATTTACTAAGTCATAAGTTTACATCGCTTTCGAATACACATTCCCAGTAAAGGAGATGGTAAGGGTGGAATTAAGCACCTTCCACCCAAAAAGCTAGTGTTCAAAATAACGAATATACTGTAGCTCCCTTCTAACTATTCTGAGTCATCAGTATTTTCAAAATTCAAGAAGGAAAATCAGTCATAGATCCGATGTAATAGTCACCTATAAATGACTGGGAGCTGACTTATGGCATCCACCAAAGGCTTCACAAATGCACCCATTTTGATGCCTGTTTTGAGTCATCTGGGCAACAGTGCCACACTCAAGCTTTTTATTAAAGTCCAAAAGGTGGCAATAATACATGGATTTTCAGAGGAAAATTACTTTTAATTTTTTTCTCTACGAATTGGATACAGTTTATTTTAGGTTGTCGTTTTCAGGGAGGCACGTTCTTTCCAAATGCAAGTAACGAAAAATCAATTCGAACATTTTATTTTCCCTTTTCTTTTTAAAGCCATTTTTTCCCCTTCCTCAGCTTATGGTGTGGGAGATTTTGTTGTAGGTGGCTTGGTGTTGGTGGCACAATGACCACACACATCTGCTTTTGAGCCATTACAGTTCCTAAATTTTCCATCACACAGATAGGCATTGGGCACTGGCCGGGGCAGCAATAACCTAGGGATGACACAATGCTTTTGGGGGGGTAAATGCTATGACCACATTTCGGCTGGGTAACAATATTGAAATTGCCATCTGATTTGTAATGTCTGATACAGTCTGATACAGCTGCTACAATAAAGAACTATTTCCCATTTTTAAAGAAACCTATAGTTAGTTTCTTTAGCTGGACTTCAAAATATACAATTCTCAGACTGATCACACCTGAATTGGTTGATTCTATTGAAAATCTATTTAATGAACTCAAAAAACGAATTACCCTGTGCTCATGTTGCTAACAGAACTTTGCCTGGTTGCAGAGTGCAAACATATACTTACTCTGTGGACTGACTCACAAATCGAACATAGTTCCAACTTGTATGGAAACAACTATTTCTCACAACCACTTGCAGGCAAGGCAATTTTATTTGTATAGCACACTTTCAACAGCAGGTTAATTCAAGGTGCTTTACATGATTTGGTGATTTAAAAGAAACACATAAAAGAAACACACATTACACATGATACACAATAAAGCAAGAGAAAAAAAAAAAAAGCAAGAGAGCATGAACACATTTCATACATATAACATCAAGCATTTACTCAAAGGCAATTCTAAACAGATGGGTTTTTAGTCTCGATTTAAAGCAGTTCAGAGTTTCAGCAGCTCTACACTCGTCAGGAAGTCTGTTCCAGATAAGGGGAGCATAGAAACTGAAAGCTGCTTCTCCATGTTTAGTTCTGAGTCTAGGGATGTTTAGTAGGCTAGAGTTGGAGGACCTGAGTGGTCTTGGTGGTTGGTACCATGACAACAGGTCTTCAACATATTTTGGTGCTAAGCCATGTAATGATTTATAAACTAGTAAAAGTATTTTAAAGTCTATTCTCTGAGCTACAGGGAGCCAGTGTAAGGACTTTAGAACTGGGGTGATGTGCTCTACTTTCCTGGTTCTAGTGAGGACGCGAGCGGCAGCGTTCTGGATCAGCTGCAGCTGTCTGATTGACTTTTTAGGCAGATCTGTGAAGATGCTGTTGCAGTAATCAATCCGACTAAAGATAAACGCATGGATGAGTTTTTCTAGGTCGTGTTGCAAAATCAGTCCTTTAATCCTAGATATGTTCTTCAGGTGATAGAACGCTGACCTTGTTATTGCCTTTATGTGACCCTGGAGGTTCAGATCTGAGTCCATTACTACACCTAGGTTACGAACCTGATCAGTAATACTTGCAGGTATGTTGCTTTCAGTTTCCACTTTATTTCCAAATTCCAATCACAAAATTAATGAATGTACAACTGATTGTGCCATACCCTCAAGAAAAGCTTTTTGTTTGCTTGTATGGGTTCAAGTTTGAGGAATCTTAGGGTTAAAAATGTAAAGGAAATAAACCAAATTATATCATTCATTATCTATTCATTTTATTCCTGATGGTGACAAAGTCAGGGCACAATGTGGAACTTTTGGTCTTAAAAAGGGCCACAAAACATGTTTCAGAGCTGGTAGAGTTGAAACCTTGTCAAAGAACCTTTGCAGTGAAGTGCACCGTCAGTTGTTGGTGTTATTTTTTATTTTTGCTTTATTTTTTTATTTTTTTCAAAACAGTTGCATGATTCAACGGTTGGTGAGATAGCCTGCTTGTTTAGTAGAAAACCCAACTGGTTCCCAATCTGCAACTGGGACGAGGTTTGAATGTGACCTCATTCCCAGATTCAAGTTCCAACTATCTCCAATAGCTAGATGTGTAAACTACGACTTGTCAGTGCCTCAGAAACAGCTATTTTTTTGCTGCCTGTTGGGAGTTCCGAGAATCCAGGTTGATGGCATAAAGGGAACATAATCAGAAAATCATTAATATCTCAGCTGGGCACAATATATAACTTTTGGCTCAAATAACCAATTCATTTACCCAAATATTAGTCACATTTTTGAATTCAACCAGTGATTCTTTTTGCCCATCCGTGTATCCAAATAATATGATTTCACACACGAGCACATGATCTTCTAGTCTAAGGATTGTCTAGGGTTCTTAAAAAAATGGGAATAAAACATTATTTAGTATTATATTACATCTACAATGTTACCTTTGAAAAAAAGGATACAAACAGAATGTATCTGTAGACATTTTAGTGGCAAAAAAAGTATTCTACTATAACAAACATGATCTTCTGGTTAAATTAATATATGACAAGTCTATCATCTTATATTTATTTAAATAACAACAAAACTTAGAACATTGATCAATCTGATTGTTCTTTTTAATTCATAAATTACTTTTGTAACTATGCCCATTGTTGTAATTTCGAGTGTCAAATATTCCTAGGTTTCATTTTAAACTGAAGGACATGAATTAATCCCAGATTTTGATGTTTAAATTGTTCTGTCTTAATTTACAGAATAAAAATGTGATCCTTCTATGAACTGAAAATTATTTTATTGTTCTTTCAAATGAAATGGTTTGTTTTGACATGCAACAAGAACTAACTAACCCACTTGTAGTTAATGGAAAATTCAGCTAGTCAATTGTGGCCTTTACTGTGGGAGATAGTGGTAGTATTTCAAGATATAGTGTCAGAATTTTGTCACTTTACATTATATTGGATACAGTAATTATATATTTTCGCAAAAACTACAAAGCTTTCAAATTCCCCCCAGTCACTCTTTTAAATAATAAAAGCGTTCTTAGATAAACAAATTTAGAAAGACTGCCAATTTAACAGTATATTAAAGATTTGATTTGATCAAAAAGTGTCCAACACATAGCTGGATGGTGACCGGTTTTCCTGAACAGATGATTTGATTTTGATTAAACAAACATGTTATAAACCAATTGTATATAGTGTAGTCTTGTACTGGAAGCTTTTAAGCTACTTATAAATGTATTTAGTTTTGCCTGCAAAAGAGGCAACATTTAGATATAATCTCTTAAACAGATAGATTCTACCAATAGACCCATCAACATGTTATACAAATCACATAAAGACAAACATTTAACACACTGAATAAGTTATGAGTTAGGAGGAATTCGAGAAGTTCCATAAAGGAGATAATCCCCACCAGCTTTTTCCTTTAGCTCCATGAGAGCCCTCAACAATAGGTGCCCACCACTATCGCCTATACACAATTAACTAAGGAGCAGCATTATTCCATTATCATAAGAATGCTGTTTGTAATGCAGGGGGGAGCAGTGAAACTTCTCGGCATTCACTGATGTGGCCGATGGACCCAAGACAATTTATCTTCTCAATCACATGCAGGCTGAACTTATATCACCTAGCCATATATTTAGAACCCTTTTTATGGAAATATTCCTATAACTTAAATAATTCACTAATAATTATGGACTGAGGGTTACCGGTAAGGATGGATAAAATCTTATTTCTTAACCCTACAATGTCAGTTGTATATTTTTGATACATATACTACATTTCTAAGAACTCTACATCTTTAACAAAGTTATACGCTACTCAGAAACCCGCTGTATCAAATACCATACTTATTTTCTGCCCTCTGGTGGAGGAGCTTCTGTCAGTACTTCGATTATTAGCAAAGAAATGATCAACATCCAGTTTTGGAAGACACTTGGGATTGAGAAAACAGTCTCACACATAAAACAGACACTCCCATTCTTCTTGTATGACATTATTATTTACCAACATAGGAAAACAGTCAGAAATGCAAGTGGAACACTGACAGTAACATCAAATATGTCTACTCTGTATTATGCAATAGGAAAGAAATCTGACAAAAATGGCTTCATAGTCTTCCATGACAACTAACATCACTCAACCCCAAATATGGCTCAGTGAGAGAATGGATAGCATTGACTATTTATCTTAGTCTTCAAGTTAAACAAACATGTTGTCAATTAATTTGATTAATTTCACACATTTCATGTAGAGATGCTAAACAAGCGAAACAAAAACGTATGTATGTTATGTAGCTACAAAGGCACAACACATTTAGAATTTTGGGGTGTGTGAAAAATAATAAATACAGTGCAGTGAAAACATGTTTGCATGCTTCTGTTTCCACTTAAATGGTTTTACATCTACAAAGAAACTAAGTAAAGAATGCAGCCTTTTAAAGGATAGTTTAACCAATTAAGGGGAGAAACACTATATATTACTTTTAGTAGTTGTAAGTAATTTTCCCGCTTGTTAACCCATCAATTAACTAGATAAAAAAAGCTAAGCTCAGTTTTACCCGTCACATTCATTCCTTATTATTACCAGACTTGATAGCCAACCTCTAAAGACATGAAGTTGGCTAAAAAATCCCAACAAGCTCTGATTTAAAGAAATTCACATTTCTCAGTCTGGAAATGGTTGCAAGATTATTTTAAGCCTTTGGGACTCAAGTGAGCTACAGAAAGAGCCATTATCCACAAATAGTGAAAACATGGAGCAGGGGTGGACCTTGCCAGGAGTTGACGACCAAGCAAAATTACTCCAAGAGAGTAACAATGACTCATCCAGGGAGTCGGGAAGAAAGCCAGAACAACATGTAACTCCCTATGGGTCTCACTTCCCTCTGTTAATGTCAGACTTCATGATTCAACAATGAGAAAGAGACTAGGTAAAAAAAATAGCATCCATAGGAGAGTTCCAAATAAAAAAACAAATGCCTAGAAAATAGGAACACAAAGGCTCTACTCATATTTTTCATAAAGCATCTTGATGATCCCCAAGGTCTTTGCAAGTATTCTGGGGACTGACGAGATAAAACTGAAACCTCTTTTAGATGTGTGTCCCGTTGTGTCTGGTATAGAAAAAAATTAAAAAATAAAACAAAATCTGAAAAAGAATCATCCTGCCAAGAGTCAAACCTAATGATGATGGTAGTGTGAAGACCCAAAACTCCAAGACCTGGACGATCCAAAGTACACAGGAAAGTCCAACTGTGAATGGCTAAAAAAAAATTAAGGCTACTGGACACTCTGGAAGGCCACTGTTGCTGCCAAGGGTGGCCCAACTAGTTATCAGGTTCAGGGGGTCATTACTTTTTTTCCAGACGACAATGTTGGTTTCGATAGCTTTGTTCCCTTATGAAATAAAATCTACCTGTGAAAACAATAATTTGTTCTGCTTATCTTTAATATACATATTTGTTTGATGATCTGAAGCATTTAAATCTGACAAAAAAAAGCTAATCTTTAAAGGGACAAACCCTTTGTCGTATCAAATAGGATACAAAACAGAAAAATTTAGGTGACATTTCAATCTATTGTCAACAGCTTCTAATTAAACCGTCCATTTTTAATAACAGAATGTCCTGATTACTTCCTGTCTTTAAAAGGTTAATGGAGTTTGGTTTACAAGTGTTCTTATTTCCAATTAATTAAATAAAAAGGAAACCTGTGGAGATTTTGTTTTATCTTTACAAGTTTGCCATCCTCTTTCAGAGGTTTTGGAAAGCTATGTGACAGTTGCTGTACTTAACCATTCAGGAGACAGTCTGTGCCATAATTATTTGTCCCAGTAGGAATATCTGAATAAATGACGACTTAATAAGAGCACTTCCTTACTTTTGGGCTCGTTTGTTATGCATCACAATTCTCCCTCCAACAACATGCGTCTGATCTGATAAGTGGCTGATGAGGTTTGCTGGGGTCGTGTTGAAAACAAATGGCCACAAGGTGTCAATGTTGTCAGATATGCGATTTGTTTTGTGACATCTCGGTCCATTAATGTGGAAAAAGCATGGAGGAGAGCTGCAGGTAGAAGTGGCTGCTGGATGTCATGCTCAAACAAATCTAATTAGATGCAGTGATTTGCAGGAATGGATGGCAGCAGATAGATATTTACCTTCTGCAGCCACTGCCTGAGTATTGTTTCACGTCAGCCACAGCGGGCCGTACTGTTGTCAGACTTAATCTAATATATTTCTGCCTTTTAATCTCCATCACAATCAGTTTCTTGCATTGTGTTTAGATTCCTTTTAAAAGCAATTTTCAACCATAGGCCTTGAATTACATGACTAGGCTTTAATCTAAACCATTCTTTTGTTCTACTGGAAGGTAAAGCTATGCTCCACTCTCAAGTCCATTGGAACCTCTTAACAAATTTTTTTCCAGGTTTTCCCTGTATTTAGCTCCATCCATCTTCCAATCGACCCTACCAGCTTTCCTGTCCTTTCTGAATAAAAGGTTCCCTACAGCATGATGCTGCCACCACCATGTTCAACCATGGAAACTGTGTGTTCAGAATGCTGACACGTACCATTTTGCATGTGGGCCAAAAAGTTCATTTTAGTCTCATATGACCACAGCACCTTCATTTACATGTTTGCTGTGTCCTCTACATGGCCTGTAGAAAACTTTAAACAGAACTCCCGAAGGCTTTTTATTTAACAATAGATCTCTCTTTGCCACTCTTCCATAAAGTCTTGATTTGTGGAGAACCCAATTAATAGTTGTCCAGTCAACAGATCTTTCCACCTGAGCAGTAGAGTTATCACGGTCCAATTGAGTGCGTCTCTGACTGATGCCGTCCTTGTCTGGCTTATCAGTTTAGACAGACAAACTTGTCATGGAAGGTTTGCCATCTGCAATACTCGTTCCCTTTTTGGATTGCGGATTCATGAATTGAAAACGACTCAAAGGGCTTAAAGGTTCTTGTTTAACTTCACAAAATGTGAAAATGTTATGAGTGCTTTCCAAAGGCGTTATACAAACTAAATCAGGGGCATCGCTCAAAGCCATCTTTTTTTGTGTTGCTGGGTTTCCCTCAGTAACCAACTATGGTACTCTACCAGTTTCACATTGATAATTTTTTTGGTCAAGTTTTTCTGGTTTTTGTAAGCTGTGTCCTGCCAATAAAGATTTTATTCATTTACAATTTCATCTCAAGAGCTATAATTAATGCATATTTGTTTCAACTTTCTGGTTGAGATCCTGTCCAGGGTGTACCCCTTCTCTCCTGATGAATGCTGGAGATAGGCACCAGCCCCGCGCAACCCTGCATATGATAGACAGGTATAGATAATGGATGGATGGTTTAAATCAACATACTGTCTTCACAATAACATACTCATATTTTTTAAAAAGCAAATAGCTAAATATTTGAACTAAATTGGTGCAAATTCCTTAAATAGGCAAAGATCAAAAGTTCTCTATCACTAAAAAATCTATTAATATTGCAAAACCCTCTGTTATTGGAAAAGGATATCTGTAGTCCAAAAAAATAACTCGGGGAAGAGTAAGAAAGTATTTGGTTAAAGGCTACTTGAGTACTGAGTAACATCTGATTTATTTAATTTTTTAAATAATGTCAGACAGACAAAAATATAAAGTTATGGGCAAATTCAGGCATTTTAAAGATCAAAATGAAATAAAAGCCAATTAAATAACATATGTACAAAATAAATTTTAAGCAGAAAAAACACGTTTCTAAGTCAATGTTTTTCAACTTAATACCAAATCTTTATACCTTAAAACATGATAAAACGTTATTTCAGTGAAAATGAATGATGTTTGCCATATATTCACTTCACCTCAAAATGCAAGAACAAGCTCAACAGATAGAAATAGAAAAAACAGTGTTGTGTAGAAACAATTGCTCTCCTTCAATAAACTGTAGGTGTCTGTCTCTGTGTGGTGTATTTAAAAAAAACAACATGTGGGTAGAGCATCTAGAAGTTTTCCTCAAGTAAGAGTAGCAATACTTAATAATGTTGCTCAAGTAAAAGTAAAAAGTACGGTGTAGTAAACCCACCTCTGCACCTAAAAATATAAGTGTCAAACCCAAAGATACTTATTTTAAATTTGAAATAAAAATGTCAAAATTATTTTTGTATGGCAAAAATCTCTTATTTGCTGTTAGAAGTGTTACGTTATTTAATACATTTACTTATTGTTGGAGCTTTTCTGTAAAGAACTGCAATTACGAGGAGCAGAAGTGATGTCACATTGTGTTGGAAATCTGCATTCATGGTTTTACTACAATTTTAATACAAATAATATGGTTACATAGTTTACATTTGGTCTTTTGCACATTATTTTAGCAATTAGCATGGTTAGTACTGTTATCATTAGTAACTATGAACAGGAGAGCCTGTCTGGCGTCCTCTTTGTTTTAAAAATGTCCCCGTTAAAACACAGCTGATTTAAATGTATTATGTCCTCAGCCTGCAACTAGTTTCTGCAAGAGGAGGTGTGTTTTAGCCAAGGAAACATGTGAAACATCCAGGACATCTTCCCGTCAGGTCTGGAATAGCCCACTCCTACAATCATACCCTCCTCTGAGACTTCCAAAAGTCTGCCACTTTTTCCAAATTCTGCAAGTTCCATGTTAGACAGATGGGATGTTGACAGCTTAAAAGAATAAAACGGAGCAATTTGTTGTTGAGCCTTCCTGTTACCTGCTAAAGGCTTCCTCTCTGTCTTTTTAAAACCGCTTTCTTACGCTTTTGTGCTTCCGCTAACCCCTCGTTTCCATCAGTCGCAACTTTCCTACTGAAGAGACTTGGTATGATCATGAACTAGCTGCTGAGGAATGTTGCATTCAGTGATCGGACAAAAAACAAGAAGATTGGAATTTCTTTTGTCTCAAGCTGTGTGATAACTGGTAACACTGATCAAGTGGCGTAAACGGATTCTGGTTAGCAGTTATTCTCTCTGTAGCGCTGTGGTTGACTGGCATCCTGTCCAGGTTGTGACCCACTTTTCACCCAATGGCTGCTGGAGATGGATATTATGATTGCATAGTATATTCCACCTAGACAAATTATACTCCCAACTTAATTGTCAATAAATAAATTGTAAATATTGCCTGTTTTCTTTAAGAACAGACTCTTTACAAAAGAGGGATCACAGGGAGTGCTTCTACAACAAATAAAATTCCCTCTTTTTACTAACAGGTTTACAGACCTCATCTCTGGGTTCAAGTTGTCTTCAGTACAAATAATCATTTTGCAAAACTATGCAACCTTTTGAATAAAATATGCTGCATGTGGTTCAGAGTAGGGGTAATATGTACATACAGCCCAAGCAAAATGCACAATTTGTTTAGAAATTATACAGCAGCTTCAAACCTCAAACATTAATGACTAAATACAAAGTTGCCAATGGTGGTATAATGTCTCGTCCCAAGATGCATCAACAGACAGGGTTAATTTTAGACTGCGTTCCAACCTCGATCATTCGAGCCACGGCCACTCGAGGCGCCTGTAAAGCTGTTTAAGGTTTTATCCATGATCCCGATGTCTAAAACCTTAAGCTCAAATCTCGATCTGACTGATGAATCAACAGGTCATGGAGACTTTGTCCAGCTTTTAAATACACTAACAGTGAGGGCACACTATTAGTTTGAGCTGTTTATGGTTAGACTTTTGGATTTCTGTCTAAATCAGTATACTAAACAGCATGGCATAACGGAGGTTTTCTGTACTTTTTGAAACTGCAAATGAACTTGTGACTGACACATTTGTGTAAATTCCCAGAAATCGAACAAATCAAAAGGGCCCGTAGAGTAAAAACGGAGTCTTCGGTGTAAGGACACAGGGATTTTTCAGCAATTGCAATGAGATTTACGAGAAATGTTTACCAATATAAAACTAGAGAATGTCAAGACTTAATCACCTTTATCAGTACACAATATCACTAAATCCAGACCAGCTACTGCACCTCAAAATGGTTAAGAAGTTGATGCCGTTTTCTGCTAGAAAGGTGTTAGAAATACACAGTGGCTCACAATTCTGGGGTCCACTTCTAAACACCTGAAGTGGACCTAGTGCAATGCAATAAAAGTGGCGTGGTCTAAGAAATCATCCTTTTCATCATGGCCAGATGCTTGTGTGTTGCTTACCTGGGGAACACAGTTCCAGGATTCACCATGGGAGTTGATGGATGCTTTGGGTCCTGCAGTCCATGTGGATGTTATTTGCACACATCGCAGACCGTGCACCCCCTTAAATTGGAACGGTATTCCCTGATATTTGGAGCCTCCTTCAGCAGTAAAAGAAACATGGCTCGGGAAAATCTTTAGGAGCTTAATGAGTTTGAGTGTTGACTTGACCTCTAAATTTCACGACCTAAATTTAATGAAGTATCTTTGGGCGTTCTGTACAAACAAGCCCGATCCATGGGGTGGCCCTACTTTGTAACTTACACAATTTAAGAGGGGCTGGTGACATTTTGCTTTCAGATACCTGATCACACCTTCTATTGGGGTCCATCACTCAGCAGCCAAGGATTTTTAGGGCATCAAAAACAGAACAAACACACTATGAGGATGGTGGTCATAATTGTATGCATGATCAGGTCAATTTTGTCATCAGATGGCAAATGTACTGCATAGAAATCATTCAACTGACCAATGTGAAACCTCTGTAATCAAGTGAAAACATATTAAAACATTAAAACCCTGTACCTGCTGATCAAAACTAGACTATATATTTTGTAACAACTTAATAGATCTAAGTTCTAAGGAGGCATTGAAAACACAGAGGGAATAACAGCTGAAACTGAACAAAGAGAACACAACAAAAGAAGCCACAGAATCGAAAAAAGCTCGACAAGAACATTTCAGCTTAAAACTTGAAGTACCTAAATAGTTGAATATACTGCACTTTTAATCCAATTCAACTTCTATGCTTTGAAATTGTTTTTACTTTTAATATATACTATAAATTAAATGTTCAAATGAACTGCAAATCACCGCCCTTTATAAAACTTTCAAATATCTATAAACATGTAAAGATGTGATTAAACGGTAGAAACCCTGACTAGATTGATGAGATATGAGAGACATAAGGTATTTTCTGAGTAGCTATTATAAATAAATGAGTTTAAACAGTGTTGTAATAACGTTTTTTTTTTTGTTTTTTTAAACCAAGAATGTATAACAGGCTATTTTGTTGGCAATGTCCTTTTAAAGGCTGATTAACAATTTGGCTGCGTGGAGATCTCAAAATTAATTACTAAACTAATTATTTTAAGGGCATGAAATAATACATTTTGTTAAAGGATGGAGAAAATCCCAATGTGTGACTTTGCAACTTTAAAAAATATGGAGTAATATCTTCATGCGCAACAACATATGCTTGTGGTTTACTTTGCTTATGACCATAAGTGATTTGTGAAAATGCATTAGTATCAAGAGAGAGTAGAAAGCAAAAAAAAAAAAAAATCTTATTTCTAACTTTAGAAGACACCTTTTTTGTTAATGGAGGAGGATGTGGTTAGAACACGTGCTGAGCCGAGACCCAGAGACCGCCTAAGAAGTTGAATCTCAAAATTAACAATTGCATTAACTAACAACTGAAGATCAACGGTCTTGGCATGGATAGGTTTTTCAGATTTTTTACAAACCTGGTAAACCCTTTCCAAACAATTTTGAGCAACCAACAGAATTCAGGGGTCACCTACGTTTTTAACACATCCTAAACAGTGTTCAAGCCATCATTCAAAAATAGAAATAGTAGGGGACAAATGTAAATCTACTAAGACTTAACTGTGTATTTAACTAAATAAAGTTAAGTCTAAGTCTAACCTGACAAGCTGTTAAACTAGAACATTAATTATAGAAGCAAAAAAGAGACTCAAAACTCTGTAGTTGTCAAGATCCACAGCTCAGGTGGGGGAATGGTCAAATGAGAGGGACAGGGAAGCAGGACAATCAAGACATCAGAAATAGCCCTGGAAGGAAATGGTTAGGGTTTCAGTTTTATATTTTCACAGTAAACCTTTTTTTTACAAATTTAACCTTTCAAAGTTTTCGCATAGAAACAGCACAACTGAAGCTTCATTGTTGAAACAGTTTAAACAACCGCAGTTTTCTTTCGCTTTTTGATCATATATCAGTTTGGACAACCCCCCCCCCCACAAAAAAAAACATTCAACAGATCATTGCATTGACAAGTATGCTATACAAAAACAAACACTGAATAGCATTAAAATGTAAATGCTGCAAATTCAATTTACAAATACCACCACCCCTCTTTCAATCTTTTAATAAAAGCTTGGATATAAGACATTTTTACAGTATGTATTACATTGGTCTGTCAAAAAACAAAACAGAAAAAAAACTGCATCAATTTATTTTATAAACCAACAAAATCTTACAAGGCATGTTTTTCCCCAGACATTCAACATTCACCAGTTTGGATCGGAATACAACAACAGCGCGTTGGTTTTTAGGGGATTTGGGGCGACAGATCGCAAATAAACCTGATGTTTTTTGTAAAGTCCAAAAACACTTTCAGATGTTTTTTTTGTTTTTTATGATCATATAATTAAAGTGGATTAAAGATCTAGGCAATTTGAGAAAGTCCAAAAAAAATTTTTAGACAAAGACAACAAAGTTTAGCACAAAATATAAGCTTTTTGTTTAAATTATTGCTGCAAGAAAACAGTGACTTTCTATTTCGGTGACTATAAGCAGTGAGTCCAGATGCCTTCGAAAAGAAAAAAAAGGCTATTTATCTAAGACACATAAGAAGGTGGCTCAGATTTTTAACCAAGAAATCAATGTTCTTCACAATTAGCCTGTGTACTAACAGGTGAAAACATGCTCTTAAACTGAAAATTAGCCATTATCCTTGCAAGCACAGGTAGACTTTTAGCTGTAGACGACGAGTACCCAAAGAAACCAGGAGTATCTACAGGAAAACATCGACAACCAAAACACTGCATGGGTTCACTAAACTGATCCAAGCAGTTTCAGCACCCTCTGAAATTATTGGCACCGCAGGTGAGCATGAATGCAAAAGCCTTTTCTGATTAAGACTTTCTGTTAATTTGGCCATTTGTTTTAAATTCCTATCCTGCTCAAAAACCCAGAGATGACCCAGTTTCAGGTTACTGGCTGAACACATCGGATTGGATTTAAAATGTACTGGTATTTAATAACTGTGCAAATAAAAACCAGGCCCACAGCATCACACATCTTTTACTGTGTTTTATAGTGGCTATACAGTTCTTTACCACATATTTATCCTTTATTTCCTGCCAACTTCAGCTGGAGTGTTAGTTGTTGAGGTAAATCTTCCCATGCCAGCTGCATTTAGAAAACTCCACACATTCCCGTTTACGATGTTTCTCTCTCAAACAGCCATTTAGATAGCATCTAAAGTTTAGGTGAGTAACCTATTTTTCTGCAGTAAATTTCTGAATTGTGGAGAAAACCAGATATCTGCCTTACTTAAATGACATGTTCTCTTGTTTTTCCCCATTCTGTAGCGCATCCAAAAGAAACGGGGCCTCCTTACCGTACTATATTTAAACTCTAAGAAAGAGGTAGTCTGGGATTGCACAACTTTTCAGCAATAATTTTTTTTAAATGTATGCCTGGCTCGATACAACGGATGGATATGTGAAAAAGCATCCACACTAACTTTTAAGCATGATGGAGGATCTGTCACGCTGTGGGCCTGTATCTCATCCAAAGAGTCTTTCTTAACTTTTTAGTGTTAGTTTATGCTACTGCAAGACAAATTATATATATATATATATATGCTATGGCTTTGTGCACATTTTTACGAGGTGCTAATAAATATGGAGGGTGCAGCAGACGATCTCACACACTGATCAATAAAGCGGCATCACAGGATGCACTTTTGAGTACTTGGAAAAAGGAAAATAATTCAGATACAACCGATTATCTACAATTCATCCATTATTAGTGTTTCAACACAAAGTTAGTCGTGGGAGAAGCTGCTTTACTGGTGGTCAGAGGGCTGATACGCTGTTGTTGTAAGGTTAATCAACAGGCTTTCAGTTACTTTCTATTATCAGGGACTCCACATGTGTGGGTGGTGTTCTGAAGAGATTCTGGATTTCATTATTCCAACTTTTACCAGTATTTTTTTCTTCTCCACACTTACAAAAGATGCCACTAAAGAGCCAACAGAACTTCTACATTTAATTTAAAACCTAACACGCCTAAACTTTGGCTGTTAGATTTGCCACCAGATGCAGATGGAGATGCATATTTTAAAACGTAAAGACTCACTGGAGTGGCTGCGCCGCAGGTTCCAGCACAGTGGACTACTCAGCTGCCGGAGAAAGAAACTGTACCTAGCTGAAGTAAGTGAAAGCATTTTTGACCCAGTTTTGACTTGACATATCAACACAACCCACATAATCACACTGAGACTAGACCAACGGGCCTCGGAAGATAAAAATAAAACTGTAGTTTTCAACTTCGGAAAGGGAAAAAGAAGTAGTTGGGCCCGTTTATATAAAAATAAGGTCTAGTTTCACAAAACTAACAACGACAAAGCTGGATACAGAGTACCCATTAGTAATGTTTAATTGACCAAATGGTACATTATCTTTTGCAAAGGATTGGACTTGGGCAAGGTTTAAATGTGATAAGCGCCTGACAAAGAACCCAGTGAAGGGTCTACGGAGCACAAATGAATATTGGACTGGACTACGCGTAGCAAAACCATTGTAAGCACATACTCCATATGCATAATTTGTAGCTTGAAATTTAGACACTGCATGATCATGAACAATACCTTTGAGTTTATTATTTTTGACAAACGGCATAAACACACCCTTCACACTTATTGGCACTCCTGGTAACAATGTTGAAAAAGACAAATTAAATTCCAATTTTTCTGGAGCATATTTTGTAGTAAAAAATTCTAAATAAAATAAAAATCCACCCTTTGATTTGAGTTTATTCAATGGATAAGTAATCCTAAATTGATAAATAATTATTTGGTGGTTGTAATACTTCTGCCAGTAGGACAGTCCTTAAGTGTTTTCTTTTAACATTTCATAAGGTTGGAGCAGTTTCAAAATCCTGTGCTCTTGGAACGGGAAATAGCCCCACAGCATGATAAACCCTCCACCGTACTGAATAGTGGCCATGAGGTGCTTTTTCATACATTCAGCCTTTGTTTCATGTCAGACTCACACTGAGCAATGACAAAAAGCTAATTCCAAGAGTCATTTGACCTTAATAAAAACCTTACATATTTACATTTGTAACTATAGGATAGAAAATGCTTTTTCCTGGGATACCTCCCAGACCGCTAGCTTGCATTTAGATATAGATTAGCTGTCATGGAAACTTGGTAACTCCAGGACTGACGGATAAGAGTTCTGGAGAAATTTTAACTTCCATTACCATCGTGCTCACCGTGCTTGTAGGCAAAACAAACTTGGTATCCTACTTGAGCCTGGTCTATCATGGTGGCAGAGCTTTCTGACGGAAGATATGGGTGTGTTTGGGTGAGCAGATATTTTTATTAGCCACTTCCTGAGCTAAGGAATTTATTCATCTGCTCATGTCATTCCCATCAAGAATCATTAAAAATATATACCTCCTAGACACACTGTGAAACAAAATGTAAAAAAATATATATATATACACAAATTAGAATAATAAAATTAACAGGAATTTTCTATCCTTATTAAAATAAATTCAAATTATAGGTGCGAATTTTCCACATCTTCCAGTGTGAGATTTATGTCAAATCAGTAAACAATTTGTTAGGCTTTTTACAAACCCTTAACAAGGGTGCTGATAAGTGTAGAAGGTAAGGTACATTCTTACAGAAAGGACTGCATATGTTAACAGAACACTTCAAACTTATTCTCAAATTGAACCCTTATAGTTTTCAGCCTGCAGAGCAACTAGATGGAAATAACATAAAAAGCAGCAGGCGCCAAATGTTTACACCTGGCTTTGTGCGCATCATTAACTGGCATTAATTTGCTACTGATGAAAAATAATATATGATTTTGAGACACCAGGTCAATCTCTTTATTACTGTTAGACATAGACCAAGATAGGAAGGGAAAAAATATCTCTGGCCTCATTTAGTGAAAGGGGATAATTATTAATAAATACAAAAATAATAACAGATATGTACAAATATGAACTATAATACTTTCAACATTTCTTCAAAATGCCATAGAAATTGTTTTTGTACTAAAATAGTCTATGTAGCTCAAACCTTAATGGTCACTTCGATACCAAACATTATTTCAGAATTATAAGTTATTATACAAAAACAAAGCAATCCAACACCATTGTAATAATTCCATTTTGGATGCTAGTACTGGAATTTGTGTTTCTTCCAACATCAAAACCAGAGATAAGAAAAAAAAAAAAAAATCTGAATAAAGTCAAACTTTATCTGATACTGAAATACAACGCATCGACGTGGCATCATTGGTAACACAAATACTTCCTTTCCTCCTTTTTGTGCGAGCAGAAGTTTGGCATGGCACCGACGCAGAAGGTGGAGGAGTCAGCCAAGGAACTCAGGACAGTAAGTGCACTTTGAACACAGGCATGCTGGGACAGAAACGGAGGGGGAATGGACATAGTTGCTGGGTATACAAAGAGACAAAGATAGGGGAGAAAATTGGCTAAAACACAGCCAAACTTGCTGTTCTCGCAGCCCTCTTAGACAAAAAAAAAGGCTAAACGACAGAGAGAGAAGGAATAGAAAAGGTCAGTGGGAGCAACAAAGTGGCATAGCTAAAGTCCCACAGTAGTTGTGTCAGATGGTCCTGGAAAACAATCACAGTTGTCTTTCTTTACCAGCAGACTGGAAACGAGACCTGCGGTTCTCCAGAAATTCTACAGCGACGGTGTTATCAACAATGTGGGCGAATTCCCTTTTACAAACAAATAGTTGTTCTGATAGCTTGTTCTGTAACAACCACAATCATCGTGCGGCATGGGAGCTTCGCCGACAGAAGGATCCAATCCGACGGGCAGGGAGTGGAAGGAAGGAGCTCCCTGAATCACACTGATGCAGCCGGATTGGTGCCGTCACTAGAAGAGTGGTGAAGTCAAAGGTCACAAATGGTGGTGGCCTGAACAGCTGCCCAACGTTCAGTCCGTAAAACGGCTTTCTGTTAGTGATTTAGCTTGGCCTGCAGAGACAGACACAGACTCATCATTCAGAGCTAATTTCTTCCCCTTAGCTCTAATAATGATTAAAATGCATAAGGACGGCATTGGTTATTACAGCCTAATGGCCCACACACCTGTCTGGGCGACTCAGGCCCAGACGCCACGATCCCCCCGCCGTCGTTTCCTTTCCCAAAGAGGCTCTCCAGTCCGCCCGGTCGGCTTAGTTTGCTGCCTTTCCCTTTGTAGGAGCTGGGACTCCTTCTCTTCCTCCCCTCTGCTCCTCCACCATAAGCTAAGGGTCCTGTGGGAGGAGCCATCGGCTGGAGTGGTGCTGAGGCTGGCTCCCTGGCTGTGTAGGTTATACTGCTAGTGCCAAGTTCACGACTAAAAAGGAGCCAAACAAAACCAACAAGAAATGGAGTTAAGTCAATCAAAAAAAAATAAAAAAACTTTTTAAAATCCTGATAAATTACTTTAAAACATTTGGCACATTTAACATAACCTACACAGTTCAACTGAAAAACATACATGTAAAAAAATAAACATAAAAATCTGCAAAAACCTTGTTGCTAAAGTTGCACACCATTAAACTAATACCTTGCTGAAGCACCTTTTTATTAAATTTTAGCATTCCATCTTCTTTGGTTGAACCTCTTTCACTATACCAGATCTAGACCTGGAAGTATTTCTGTAATCTTGTATTGCATAAACTCTCCAGATCTGTCGGTTTGTGAGGACATCTTATGACCACAGCCGTCTTCATATAACACTTCAGAATTTCCTTCAGATTGGTTTTATTCATGTTGTGAAGCTTTCTTTTTTATTTAGATGCATGCCTGGATTCCTCTTTAGAAAGACTAAAGTTCCTGTACCTTTTTTCTTCACAGTCGCTATTTATTCTAATTATCGCTAAACATACGTAGACCTACCAGTTCTGTGTGTTGTGGCTTTGTGACCCCTCTGCTCTGGACAGCCAGTCATTTGAGCTGCTCAGAAACCCACTACCCCCACGAGGTCCCTTATTTTTGCCTGGGGAGGCCTTGGTCACCCCGAAGCCTTGTAACGTTGGATGAAAGCTGCTGCCGTTCCTTTTGTGGACATCCACCGTCTGAAACGATGAGGACGAGAAGGAGGACGAAGAGTGTGAAGAGTTCTTCCTCTTTTTCTGGGCCGCTACAGGGACGTCCGTGTCTTTCAACGAGCGGCTGGCTTTGTGCGAGCCGTTGCGGGCTTTTCCCTGCGCTAAAGCCAGGCCGTGGGGTTGCGGCGAGTCTCTGACGTTGAACACTCCGGCTGCTGATGCAGACTGAGGGAACGTGGCGGTGTAGGTGAGGGTGTTGGAGGGGGAGGGCAGGACAGGAGAGGCGATGGAGGTGGGAGAGGGAGCCTGCTGTGCAGTAACCGAGGAGGTGACAGATGTGGAGAGGGAGGGTATGCTCTCGGCAGCCAGAGGCACCTTCCTGGAAAACCCAGAACAAAACTCTTAGAAAAGGAGCTCGAAGAAAAACTTTGCATTACATTACATTCACCCTGAGCTAATTAAACACCACATTTTAAATGTATAGCCTCCTTGTTGTGATCAACTCACACAAGGATTCAGTAAAGCCTTCTGAGAGGATTTCTTGGCACAACCATGCCTTCCTTTTACACAATATCCAACTACACAGTGATAATATATCCACATTACAGTGCCTTGCAAAAAAGTATTTACACTTTTTACAATCCTCCACATTTTATCATTGCATCCATGTATTCCATTGGGATTTCACATGATAGAACATCAAGTGATACCTAATTGTGAAGTGGAACACAGACGATGCAGAACTTACTGCAATCACAGCTTCAAGTCTTTCAGGGTATGTCTCTACCAGCTTTGGACATATAGGGACTGAAAAATCCGCCCATTTTACTTGCGAATGAGCTCAAATTAAGTTAGATTGGATAAAGAGCTTACTTGAACCCCAAATTTTAAATCTTGCCATAGACTCTTAAATGGGTTTTCCATCTTGACTTTGACTAGGCCATTCTAACACATGAACACCCACTGATCTACACCTTCCTTTATGAAAGCTTTGTTTGTCTTTTTATGGTTATTGTCATTCTAGCTGTCCCAGCTTCAAGTCCTATAGTCTCTAAAAGCCCTTCCTCCCACCCCAACATTAATTCTGCATTTAGTTCACTCTATCTTACTATTAACTCTGACCAGCTTTCCTGTGGCTGCTGATGAAAAGCATCACCGCAGCATGATGCTGCTGCCACCATATTTCACCATGGGAAAGGCATGATCAGAGTGATGTGGAGGGCTGGTTTTCGGAACTTTGACCATAAAGCTTTTGTCTCATCTGACCAGAGAACCTTTTCCCACATTGTTCCTGCTTGGACAACAGGTGGCCTTTTTTTTTAAATTAAATTAGATGAAGGCAACTGGTGGCAATGAATGTTATTTAGGGGTATCACAGTAAAGTGTGCAGAATAAAAAAAGCACATCAGATTTTTTATTATAAAATTTTTTGCAAGACACTTCACACCCTGATTACCTCACCTTTAATATCTGACTCTAGTTATAAAAATAGAGCATAAAGTGAAGTTGTAAAGTTCATGTACACTCGCCTCCACATCTGTGCGTTGAGGTGTTTCTCCACCATGCTCTGCAGCGCCAGCCTCATCCTGTCCCATCGCCTGTCAAACACATAGTAGCCCGGTCCCATGAGGCGGCCGCCGAAGACGCAAAACTGGACAGAAAGACAAGAGAACCTGGTTAAGACTGCACAGAGGAAAGCATGACGCCACAAGGCATGCAAGTAGAGCGAGAGAGATAAATAAAAAGAAAAAAATGGGACATTAAAGGAGGAAAGGGCAAGGAAATATGAGACTGATGTGAGGGATCAAATGGAAGAAACATGAGAAGGAAATGACGGACAAAAAGCTGAGTCTTCTCAGACATTAGATAAGATGTGTGATAATACACTGCAAGCAATTCTACATTTCTTTACTTTTTTATTATAAGAAATAAATGTCAACTATAAAATGTCACCCAAAAAGGACAGAAATGGAGGCCAAATGGGATAAAACAAGTGGAAATGGGCTTTTCATAAATGCTTTTATTTCTGAACCGGTGAATCTCTAAATTAGTTCTCTTAATATTTACCCCTAATGGCCGTGGGTGATGACTGGAGTAGTGCAAGGAAGGTCTGTCAGTGTCATCCGGAGTCTCCGCTTCTCCCTCGTCGCTGGAAAGTCGGCTGCTGTCCCCTGCTGCGTTCAGCCAGCTGTTAGGAGACGGCTCGGGGACGGGCACTACGGCAGCAGGCGCGGCTGGAGGCAGGGGACTGGAAGTAGAAATGGAGGAGGAGCTAACCGGAACTCTGGAGAAGATACAATGGAAAGAGGGAAGACTCGGTACTCTCACATGCATTTATGTCTCCCTTATTAAGCAGTTTGTGTTTTACAGCATCCCCTGGTGGTAAAACAAGGAAACACAAAGTCTTTCTTTCCATTAACATTGTTTGGTACAGTTGTTGTTGGAGAACGCTCTCATTGCTGAGAGTATCCTCTCAACATGGGCGGAATCTACTCATCAACGTAACAAGCAGCAGAGACCGAGCCAATAAACCTCCCAGGGTGGGTGTGTTTATTACATTAGGTTGCATTAGGACGGTTGTATTCAAAGCGAAAAGGAGAATATTACGCAGTGAATGAATTCAAAATGTTTTGGGACATACCCCAAAGAAAAGCACTAAAGATCTGACTTCCAGACAGCGGAGGAAAAAAAGATCAATCTATAAATCCATACTGTGTGTGAATAAGCTCCTTTTTGTTGCTTAACCTCCTAGTGGAGGGTAGGGGGTCAATAGGTTTCTGGTGGACAACTTTCAAGTAAGCAGTCTTCCACATGACTGTGTAGACCGTAACGTGACATAGCATGTATGTAGTAAAAAATCTCTTTAGAATTTTTTGCAAAACAAAAGGTTTAGCCTCAACCTGCTTTACCTCGGTATGTGTGCATTTGCAAGCCGCAGCTTCAGTGAGGAGAGCGGTCGTTCACTGGGGCAGTGGGATTTGCTGGGACTCGTCGTTTCTTGAGATGCGATAGTCTGACTGCACGCTTCCTTCCCTCTCAGCGTTGCCTCCTTCTCCTTCAAAGCCTCCCTCTCCTTTGCCAGCCCCTTGTGCTCAGCCAGCAGGACGTCAAAAAGTCGGCTTCGGCCGGGGACTGCGCGGCGCTGGGTTAAGGAGTGAGTCTGTAGCGAAACAAGGAACACAAAGGTTAATAGTAAATGTGATTTTTTTGATCTTCAATATAATTAGCATTCAGGTGGATTTCGGTACTTCTTTCTAAACATTGGCAACACAGTAAACGGCACTCATGCAGTCAGGACGGATACCCTTCCAGTTAGCTAACCAGTTAACTCTAAACAAATGGTAAATGGCCTGCATTTGTACAGCACTTTTTCAGTCAGAGGACCACAAAGTGCTTTACACTACATTCAGTCATTCATCCATTCACGCACACATTCAGACGCTGATGGTGGCAAGCTACTACAATGTAGCCACAGTTGCCCTGGGGCACACTGACAGAGGCGAGGCTGCCGGACACAGGCGCCACCGGGCCCTCTGACAACCACCAGCAGGCAACAGGGTTAAGTGTATTGCCCAAGGACACAACGACCGAGACGGACAGAGCGGGGACTCAAACCAGCAACCCACTGATTACGGGACAAATTCCTACCACCTGGGCCACAGTTGTCCCACAACATCTGCTTTACAGTTCACAAGTGATGCAATCTAACAAAGTAAACAAGCCCACAGCATTATAGAGCTTCCATTATGCCTAAAAGTGGACATGATAGGATTTTTCACATATAAGTACTTTGCTTCACACCAAACTCACCGAGTGTTTGTTACCACAAAGATAAATCAGTCTGGGATTGTTAATTAAAGCCTGAATGTATGTTAATCCTTGTTTTACAAATCTTTACCAGGGGTGCCAATGCATTCTATTAAAAAAATATTTTATTTATCCCAAAGGGAAATTTAAATAAATCATAACATCCAAGTATCTTCAAAGAGTCGTATAGATGGTGGGGACAGTCTCACGACTGTCATGACGTGGTAACAGCCTAATATCCAGGCAGCAGAGACAATATTTCACAGCAGCATGTCCTGGCAGACATCAGTTTTTGGCAAGCACTGCAAATCCACCCTATATTGTCTTTTGCCACTCTTCTTTAAATCTCTGTCTGGCTGTATGGTGAGAAAGCCGGGCAGAGACACTGAGGCAGGGTTATGATCCTTGCCCATTATGTTCGATGGAAGAGATGGTATGCACTTCCTCCTTGTCCCTCTGCTGTTTGGTCCTCCTCTGTGTCCATGATGCCTCCGTTTCAATGCCTTTGGGATGTGGGGTCGTAATTCAGGTATTATTCAAGCTTTTGAGATGTTAATCAGCTTCTCCAGAGTTGTAAGAAAAGAAAAACAAAGAAGAGTAAAAGTAAAAAAAGTATGGGCAAAAATCCTTCCAGCTGCACTGCATCTGAACCAGAGGGAATAACTGTCCAAAGAAAATTATGAACTAAAGTGTACAAAAGAAACAAATTAGAACAAATGTACCATGTCTATTACAGAAAGTTGACACAAAGAGTGGCACCCTTCTAGAGTTGATTTAGTTTAACTTTAATTTAGCAGTTCTATTAATGGGGCACAATAAAATAGATTTCAAAAACTGGTGTTCCAGCTTCTGAAAAGAAAGATTTTTTCCCAATTCTCACTAAGAAAAAAAGGAGAACACTTAAAGTCAGGTAGAATCTTCAAACTGGCAGGGGAGGTTCATAAATCTTCCACCTAACTATCCCGACTGCAGAATAACAATGTGACAGCTTGACCAATTTAAATCTGAGGACAGACTGAGAGCTTTAGGGAGCACTTTGTCTTCATGTTCATCTGATGTAAGGTCAAGGACAACATCTAGAGCAGAATGACGTATTGCTTGATGATACTAGGTGATATGGAGCTCTGGCAGCATGATTGGATTTTCTTTAAGTCATTATCATATGCTAAATAAAGAAATTTATTGCAACTAAGTTTAAAAAATAAACTTAAAGTCACAGTTTGGTTTATTAATATAACACACTAACACACTGTTCTCTACAGTAGAGCCCATAGAGATTATGTATAAAAATAAGGCTGTTTGCAGATTAAAAATTTTTAATCGCAATTACTCAGATGGCCCAGAAATTATCTGTTAGCTGGTAGGTTGATCCCTTGTTGTCAAAGAAAGGTCACCTGTATTACTTTAGTGAGCAAAAATACCTCTGTCCTAAACCTGCAGCTGTCCAAATATACATGAATCTATTAAACTATTAATTGACATAATTGTTCAAAAGAAAAGATGCGAAGTAGCACAACCAGGCTGCAGCTGAGAAATGTATCAGAGCATGCAGGATGACTAATTGGGCCACTGACCGTTTAGACAGCCATAGATTCCAGGCTACCTGGTAGGCCAAAGGTTGTTCATCATGTTCAGCATCTCAGAAGTTGTAGTTAGAACACAGCTGATGCAAAGACACAATGCTGCTCATCACTGCATAATTGGTCCTGACAGCAAAGGGAATTTAGCAGCAACAAGCCAGGCTGCCGCTCCTGGAAAGATGACTTCTCCTGTAACTAGACGGCCCTGTTGATTCGGCCTTGCTCTGTATATAGCATAGGGCTAATGCTGTTGGTGTGGATTTAAGGCAGCACATAATTGCAAATTACATCTGCCTAATGGTGGAAATCTTAACAGGAAATGTCTGTGTGTGTTCAACTCCATGACCAATAAATCTTTATGCTCCCTGCAGGTGCCTGTTTTTAACTCTGTGGTGTCAGGATCAAACCAAATCCATCTCACAAGCATTTTATGTTTGTTTCTTAAATTAAGCAGAAATGCTAAAAATAAATAATGATAGAAGAAGGAAATTACCTTCAACTTAATGCAAAACTCTTCAATGCTTTCTTTCTTTCTTAAAAAGCATGTGCTGTGAACACTTTTCATGGGTATATTCCAGACTCTTACAAATTCAGCTTTCTAGAGTTCTCAGCCCTTTACATCCATATAAAAATACTAAAGTTCCCAAAGGAGGGAAAGAGAGAGTACTTACTTACAAACAAATCAAAGAAAGAGAGAGAAAGAAAAGAATACAGAAATAGATTCCATATTTTATTCTCTATACTGTACTTATCCAGACCTGGAAAACATGAGCCTTGAACAAATTAATCTTTTATTGCGGTAGTACAAGGTTTTTTGTTAACCCAACCATGAATTTCAGTCGAAGTTTCGAGGTGGTTTGAAAATTACTCAAACACACTTACAACCAGCTGCTGGGATTGATACAGCCGGCAGGCTCAAGCAACACCACTTTGTGAGTAACATGGATGTTGACTGAAAAAAGCTGTGAAAGTGTAGATGTTTAATTTCCACTAAGCTAGAGGTTGGATCCCACTGGTATAAACATTTTCAGTGATTGATTCTTGATTTGTTTAAATTGCTAAAACATGTGGTCACAGCCTTTTATCAATCTGAGAATTTCAACACCCGTCTACTACAAATAAGAAAACTTTTAGTGATAACCAACTATCCCTTGAACTGGAACTGTGTACTTTGGTCAGCTGAGTTTGGGATTGAGCTGTATGGCAACAAACATGCCCCGCCCCCCTCCCCCCCTGCTAAACCCAGTGGCTGATCTGTGATGCTGTATGCCTGTTTCTCTCCAACAGGCCCCAGGAACCTTGTTAGCGTGAACACAATCAAGCAGCTATTGAAATGCCGGGAGATTTTTAATTTAAAAAAAAGAACCCACCTTTGATCTAAATTTCATGGCTAAATAAATTAAATTAGCCAACTAAACATGAAATACAAAAGATCAATATATTACTTTCAATCTATAAACAGTTTGTTTCAACTATTAAAACGTATTATTCAGCTCTAGTTGATTTCCAACATTCAAACAAATCTGAGCTCTGAGTTGTGTCCAACATTCATTTGCAGCAATTTGATCTATTTTTACTGAAAATGTTCTACACTTTGCCTCACAGAAACACTCTTCTGACTCAGGGGGAGAACTTTGTTACTTCTAATATGTAACAATACAGTTTCTTTACTTAATTTTACGCTTTACCCAAAAGTATTTCACAATCCTTTCACATTTTTCCACTTTACCTCAAACTTTGATAATTTTTTTTTTAGGATATGATATTATACTCCAACAGAAAGGAGCACACGGTTTTCAAATTTTTTAATATTTAGAAATCTGAAAAGTGGCAATTTGTATTCACTCCATTTACTTTGATCCCTCCCTAAAATTCAGTGCAACCAACTGCATTATTAATTGCAGATACTAAAAGCAGTACCATACCAATTGATTCTGTGCTTAATGTACAGAAAAATGGGAAAAGGCATGCATGTTATTTTCACCAACTACTTCAACCCCCCCTATCCTTCTTTAAAAAAATGATGGATCTTTAATTGCTTAATAACCAGTGTGTTTGAAAAGATTAGTAAAGCTTGGTGGAGGTAATTAAAGGGCAGTAATAGAGTATTACAGCTAAACGATGATGTAGCCTCATCTCACATCTATAATTATCTCATCAAGAAAAGCGAGGACCCTGTAATGCTTCGGCAGAGCTACCCAGCATCAACCGAGAAACTGGAAGCGCAGACAGATGCCAGCAGTAGATATGCTTGTTGGTGATCTTAAGTCAGGGTTTGTTTTCCCAGAAAGGGCAGCGTGAAGGGGAGAAAGTTGGGAAAAGCGATCGTTGTGCTTGCGGCATTGTTACCTTGCAGGTGAGAGAGCGCGTGCAGGACCGTTTAGTCTCGGGGTCGGGCACTCCGCAGTGCTTGTCAGGATCAAAGACTCTCCCTGTAAAAACAAAAACGTACACACATATTACACTAAAAGGCCATCACTGCATTATTTCTCCCTTCCTCTATCAAATCTCATTAGATGGAAGAGGGAGCTCTAGAATATACTGACTGAGCTAATTCACCACTTTAAGAAAGCAGTTAGTGCTTTCTCATTCATGCAGATCTTCCACATTAACCTCGATTCTTTCAATCATTCAGATCTAGTTCAAGGAGTCAGATACTATGATTCTATGTGAGCTCACCCTGTCATGTTTTCAGTATCAAACACATCAAATGAACTAAGAGATTCATGGTGAGACTAATTATTCTGACTGGACATATTGGCAGGGTGGCAAGTATCCCCAGTGACCGACACCCCTGCAAGCTCTGTTCTGTTTTTAGGAATGTTGTCTTGGGTTGACACTGATTTTGAAAAGGAAATGTTAACCGTAACTTTCTACACAACCACAGCAAGTGGTTTTACTTTGCTTTCTGCGTGTAAAATGATCATATGAGCCAAAACCTATCTAATATGATTTTCAGCAAAGTAACAAGGTTAAAAAAAACAGTTACATTAAAAACTAACAAAAACCAAAGAGGTCCAGTCCATTAGAAATTTAGGTACTTAAAAACATAATCTGGTCAAAAAATGGCAGAAAACTAATTAGCCCAGTAGCTAAGGAACATTTTGAACTGCAAAGAAAAGGTGGAAAAGACAGTTAGTAGTGACAGAAGCAAAAAAAAAAAAAAAAAAAAAAAGATCAAATGTGATTTTTTTTAATGAAGAAAAGACGCACAGGGATTAGTCTGAATTGAATATGATTGCTAGAGACTTTACTGACAGATAACAGATTTCTTCGAAATCTGATCTGCTGGTTCGGATTTGTTTTTAAGAGGTTACCATCCACCCAAACTCATTTTTGTGTAACCACTATTTTAATTCAACAATTAAATGTAAGAAACATTGATTATTAAAAAAAATGCTGCAGGTGTCAAATTTTAAATCCAACGATTTCCCACATTATTGCTTTTTATTTATAAAGGCACAGCTCACTTACCTGTAAGTATTTTGTACTAAACTTCCAGTGCTTCAAAAGAACATGCATTTAGGTGATGCCTTTACAAAATGAAAAATATGGGACTTTCCAGTTATGATACATTTAATCAGAAAAAGTTGATGATATTTCAGTGTTTGAAATGCCAATCAAGGTTTAGAGCCCTTGAAGGTTAAACAGTCTGAATTGATTGATTGGACCATCACTCTTTTCTTCAACTAGGAGGTCACCAGAAAAGCTTACATACTGTTAGCAAGACGTGATTTTTTTTTTTTTTTTTGGTAAAACATAGCAGTAGCGAATGGAAGCAGCTAAAAGTCTAAATTTACAACACATTCAATTAAGGAATCAGCCAGTAACGATCATTTTAGATGAATTATTTGTCCGGAAAAGAATGGAAAAGGCCTTCGTTTGTCTCATACTTCTCTGGCTTTAAAATACAAAACTTGCCTCTCAAGTTTCCAGAGCAGTTAGCTAGGCTATATATTTCAGATTCTTTTGTTCATTGTTTGACTACTTTTAAAAAATGCACAAGAATTCACTATGATTCTGAGGCAGAACGGTCAAAACCAAAGTTATTCCCACCCCTGGCAGATACTTTGAGTATTTTCTCAAAGATAAACTATTATAAAGTATCAATCTTAAAATAATTATTCGTTATACTTCTCAATAACTTTTGAATTTACTTTAACTGACCATCTTAAATCTGAAAGAAAATGTCATTATAGTAGAGCTTTATCAGACAATGGTGTAACAATTTTTAAAGAATCTGTTCCATTCTTAGTTTCCTCAGTGTCTCAGAGTAACACAGTGGATGGCAGCAATTCTATCTCTAACCCTTCAGAAATTGATGGTCTGGTTCACAGCGTTACGTCCTCATTGCGTTTGGCATTAGATGGTGTAGCCCCCTTAAAAAAGAAAGTGGCTAGCCATAAGAGGCTGACTCCTTGGTTTAACGCAGAGTTGCGTACTTTATAGCAGAATACTAGGAAGTTGGAGAGAAAATGGCGCTCTACACATCTAGAGGATTCCTATTTAACCTGGAATAACAGTCTACTGCTGTATTAAAAGACCCTTCGACAAGCTAGAAAAGCATATTTTTCATCATTAATTGAGGCGAATAAAAACAATCCTAGGTTTCTTTTTAGTGCAGTTGCCAAACTTACACAGAGTCATAGCTCTGTTGAGCCAACTATTCCCCCAGCTCTTAGCAGTGATGATTTTATGGGATTCTTCATAAATAAAATTAATTCTATTAAAAATAAAATCATTGGCATCCTCCCAAACATGATTACTTCTTCCTCAGTAAATGAGGCAGCATCGGAAAGAACTGTAGAACCTCATTTTTGCTTAGGCTGTTTTGATTCAGTCAAGCTTTCGGAATTATCAAAAATATTAGCCTCATCTAAACCTTCAACTTGTATGTTGGACCCAATCCCAACCAAATTATTTAAAGAAGTGTTCCATTTGGTTCCTGGCCCCATTTTGGATATGATGAATCTATCCTTAGTAAACGGATACGTACCACAAGAATTTAAAATAGCTGTAATCAAACCTTTAATCAAGAAACCTTCCCTTGATCAAGATGACTTAGTGAATTACAGACCTATATCTAACCTTCCTTTCTTATCCAAAGTCCTTGAGAAAATTGTTGCTAATCAAGTCTGTGAGCACCTAAACAGTAACGAGCCGTTTGAAGAGTTTCAGTCAGGTTTTAGAGATCATCATAGCACTGAAACAGCACTGGTGAAGGTTACTAATGATATTCTCATGGCCTCAGATAATGGACTTGTGTCTGTTGTGGTTTTGTTAGATCTCAGTGCTGCTTTTGACACAGTCAATCATAATATTCTGTTAGAAAAGCTTGAACATGTTGCAGGGATCAAAGGAACAGCACTAGGCTGGTTTAAATCATATTTGTCTGACAAATTCCAGTTTGTTCATCTAAATGATCAATCTGCTTCACTCTCAAGGGTTACTTGGGGAGTTCCACAGGGTTCTGTGCTTGGAACAATTCTTTTCACCATATACATGCTTCAAATTGGTAGAATCATTAGACAGCATGGGATAAATTTCCACAGCTATGCAGATGATACACAACTATATTTATCCATAAATCCTGATGAACCCAGTCAGTTAGGTAGATTACAGGCATGTCTGGAAGACATAAAAACATGGATGAATCTAAACTTTTTGCTTTTAAATTCTGACAAGACAGAAGTTGCTGTCTTTGGACCAGAAGTTCTAAGAAAGAAACAGATTAGTCAATCACTTCATCTGGATGGAATTAAATTGGCCCCCAGTAATAACGTAAAGAACACCGGCGTTATTTTTGACCAAGACTTTTAAATCCCACATTTAACAGGTTTCTAGGATTTCCTTCTTTCACCTCCGGAATATTGCTAAAATTAGAAACATCCTGTCCAGGAGTGATGCTGAGAAACTAGTCCATGCATTTGTTACCTCAAGGCTGGACTACTGTAATTCTTTACTATCAGGTAGTCCACAAAATGCCATTAAAAGCCTTCAGGTGATCCAAAATGCGGCAGCAAGAGTTCTGATGAATATTAAAAAGAGAGATCACATTTCTCCTGTTTTAGCTTCCCTTCATTGGCTCCCTGTTAAATCCAGAATAGAATTTAAGATCCTTCTTCTTACATACAAAGCCCTTAATAATCAAGCTCCATCATACATTAGAGATCTAATTGTTTCATATGTTCCCAACAGAGCACTTCACTCTCAGACTGCAGGTTTACTTGTAGTTCCTAGGATTTCTAAAAGTAGAATGCAAGGCAGATCTTTTAGTTATCAGGCTCCTCTCCTGTGGAACCAGCTTTAGTCCGTGAGGCAGACACTCTGTTTACTTTTAAGGCCAGGCTTAAAACTTTCCTTTTTGATAGAGCTTATAATTAGAGTGGCTTAGGTCATCCTGAGCTAGCTCTGTAGTTATGCTGCTATAGGCTTAGACTGCTGGAGGACAGACTTACCAATTTTCTTCACTCTGCTACTTCCTTTTCTCCTACGACTCTCCAGTTGTATTACAGTACATTCTGCTATTTTGACTGTTAACTTTGTGTTCTATCAGTGTTTTTCTCTCCATAGAAGATATACCTTGTCTGGTATCCTGCTTGGTTGGAATGCCCTGTTGGACGGGGGGCATCGACTGGGATGGTGCTCCCAGTGGCTGAACATCCACTGTGTCCTATTATCAACTTTTTACTTTCTGTAACATAGAAAGCACTCTTATATCGGATCTTCTGTTCCTTCTGTCTCTGCGCCATCTTCTCAAACCCCCATACGGTCGTGGCAGATGGCCGCTCCTACTGAGCCTGGTTCTGTTGGAGGTTTCTTCCTGTTAAAGGGGAGTTTTTCCTCTCCACTGTCGCTACATGTTTGCTCAGTATGAGGGATTGCTGAAGGGTTGCTGTGGTTGGAAAGTCTGCCCAACCTCACACCAATGACTGACGCAATCTGCTGGGATTCCTTAAATAGGAAACTTTTTAACTGATTGGAATGTTTGTATAAATATATTGAAATGACTTCTTGTTAAGTGCCTTGAAATGACATCTATTGTGAATTGGCGCTATATAAATAAACTGAATTGAATTGTGTTAACATATTAATAGAAAATTGCATGTCAAAAATTATTAAAACCTTGCTCAGTAATTAATGGAAAATGTATGATACTTTTTACAATTGCTAAGAAAGTTTTTGCAAGTTTCCACTTGTACTTTGACCTTTTATCTTTGGTGATGAGCTGCAAGTTGTTGAAATACCTCTTTACTATTTAATTTAATCCTTAGTTCCCTCCACAGATTCAAGGTGGGACTCTGGCGGGGCCAACGGCCAATGTTAACATCACAAAACAGCCAGGAGTAAGATGCTGAGAAGATAAGATTGGTTAAAACCTAAATATATCAGGGGTATAAATCACTCTGGGCTCAACTGTAAGGGTTTATGAAAAACAACTGCTTATAAAAACTCAGCATCACTGCAATTAGATTAGATTTTTCTCCAGACTTACTAAAACGTAATGATAACTAGCAAAGCAGCTAAACATGCAAGCTCAACACTTGCAAACATAAAAGAATGATGCTGTAATTCCAATTCTGGACAGATAAAATATTGTTTTCTAAACTTTGCAGTACTTGGATGCAACTAAAATCTAACTCCCACCATAAATGCTTTGAAAGCCAAACTTTTCTAACAGCTAGAAAAAGCCTACTAATGCAGGGAGTTTCTTTGCACAAAAAAGCAGGCCAAACTACAATCTCCAGTCAGCAGGTTATCTTAAACTGTTGCTGTGAGAAGGCTGTAATCTTGTCCTGGCCCGTTTTATAATCCCCGTAATCTTTCTGCGTTTGCTGCACCGGACAACAGGTCAAATCTACGCAGCAGCAAACAGGCAACAGAGATATAAACAAACTCACATGCTCTCTCTCTCCCTCTTACACACACGCGCACACACAGTTTACACTGACTAGACAGAGGAGCCTGATAAAGAGCAAAACAAGCAGAGAGGAGCAGAAAGGAAGAAGGAAAAACTCCTACCAAGTGCTAACATGTCGGAGAAAAAACAAGGAGTTGGTGATTTGGAATAATAAGATGATTAATATGTTGAGATACTGTGGGTGGGTGGGGGGGTTCTTTAGATAAACAGCTTTTACGGCGGTAAATCAGAGGAAAAGATAAACAATACCACCATTAGCTGCATTGCTTTCCTCTTTTACACATTTAGAAATAAACAATAATGATACAATAATAATTAAAAGATATCTCGTTTGGAAATCAGAGTAAAACTTGTGCAACTCGTAGTTAAAGAGGATGAAGGTCCATTCTTCTAGATACTGACTCACCTGAGACTCTCTTGTGTGACCTAGCAGGGGTCTTAGTCCCGTTTTGTTGCTTTTTCTCCATTGGTGAAAGTGAAGACAACGGCGGGAGAGCAACGGCCCTGTGCGAGGGCGAGAGGGAGGGCTTCCTGTCCATCGGGGAGGGCGACGGCGTCGATGACGCCCGTCTGTCTAGGGGGGATCGCGCCGGGCTCGGCCGCCTATCCAGGGAGGATGGAGGCGTGATGGAGCGCGGCGTGGAGGGCCCGCTGCTGCCGCGGCCGTTGGTGAGCTTCTCGCTGGAGCGCTGGGAGGCCGGCGGGGCAAAGGAGGAAGATTTGAGTGGAGAGAGCGATGATGAGGACGAAGATGAGGAGGAGTTGAGGCGAACGTGGGATGCCGAGTCAGCTCGGTTCAGACAGGGCATCTTCTCCAAGCTCACGACTGGTAATGATACGCTGGGGGGGAAAAGGGAAGGGTCGACGCAGCGTTAAAATATAGAGCACGTTTATGGTTTGGAGGCAGCAAAAGCTGCATGTGACAGAGAAGAATCAGACCATAAATGAAGGGAGAGCATGCACAAACCATGTCTTGTTCTTTGCCCCCTTTGGTGGGTAAACAGCAAGCGGGGCCTTGCTGAAGCGGGAGTGAGGGTAATCTTTGGGGACCCTGAATGGCAGCGTGTCCCCCGGGCTGGGAGCCACAGCAGAGGCCACTGCAGGCGCTTTGGGCTTCATGGGTACCAGAGGGCTCCTGGAGGGGATCGGGGAGCTGTGTCGCTTCTCTAAAACACGTCAAGAAAAACAAAAATTGTTACTTCAACCATGAGGAGGAGTAATATTAACTAAAACACACACCAACAAAAAGGACAGAAATAGAAATAGCACACGCTCATCACACAGAAACATGCAAAGGTTATCATAACCCAATTAACTTTTCCACATTTTGTCACACTGCAGCTATAAACTTCAATCTGTTGAATTGAGACTTTAGGTGACAGGCCAAAACGAAGTAAATTTTACTTGCAAATTAGAAGGAAATTGTACCCCTCTTTACTCTGGTATTCCAAATAAAATCAAGTGCAAAAAATTGCCTTCAGAGACCACCCGAGTCGTAACTACACTATTAGTTGTGCACACCACAAATCTGGCATTTATACGACAATGCTAAGAAGAAAGCTATTCATGACAGAATAAGTTGACAATCTATGTAGAGGAGACAACAACTATGTGGAAGAAAGAAATCCATTTGAGGCAGAATTCTAATGTGCTGAAACCAGCAACACCATGGGTTAAGCACAGGGGTGGCAACATCAGGCTGTGGGGATTCTTTACTTCACCAGCGACCAAGAAACTATTCAGAATTGATGAGAAGATGGCTGATTTAAAAACAGTGTAATCCTGGAAAAACACCTACTTACGGCTGCAAGACATACCACACACACCATAGCAGAAGATCATCTTCCAGCAGAAAATCAACCCTAAACATACAGCCAGGGCTACAATGAAATGAGTCAATATAAAGGCAAATTCTGTGTTAGAATGGCCCAGTCAAAGTCCAATTGAGGAGACTTGATGTTCATAGATGTTCTCTATCCAACCTGACACAATCTCAGCTATTTCGCTAGGAAGAATGAACAATTTCACAATCCAAGTGTGCAAAGTTGGAAAAGACCAGTCTCAAAAGACTTGCAGCTGCTTTTGTTGCAACATGTGTTTCCACAAATTTCTGACTCACAAGTTAAATCCAAACGTAATTATTTAGGTGCCTTCTAAAGTCAAGTTTTAACTAGCATTATTAAAATAAAAAGAAATGTTTAGATGTTTTTGTGCAAGTATTAAAACCATGCATCACATTTTGGACTACTTTGTGTTTGTCACATTAAAAACTGCTGAAGATTATTGTCGTAACGTGACAAAATGTAAAAAAAACAAAAAACAAACAAAACAAAAAACTTAAAGGATATGAATAGTTTTGTAAGGTACTGTGATCATGAAAAACCAGTAGGGACATCCCGAGTAGTTTTTACTGCATGTTGGCAATTAGCACTTAAATATGACACTGAAAGTAATTCACTGATTGTTCTTTGCTGCTCTGTAACCAGGTGGCGGTTTTGTAGCACAGAAGAGAGCAAAACTGAGTCTGAACTTCTCCTCAAAAAGAACTGTTCCCAAATCAACTTCCAGCACTTTCCTCTAATTATCAACATGCCCGCCACTATCTGAAGTATCCTCATCTGATGAACGACACCTTGGTAATGCAAATCAGACTAGAGCCCACAGTGACGAACCCCTTTTGACCCAGATTTGATCAGATTGCTTGAGCTAAAACTGAGTAACAGTAGGGAAAAAAAGAAACAAAAATAATAATAAAATGTTAAAAAAAAATCACAAGTCTGTTGGGTGTGTGGAGTATTCAGGGGGACTGAGGAGAGGAGCTTAACTTACGGTTTTTGCTATGCATGTCTTTGTGGGAGCAGGGTGGGTAAGGGGTCTGGGGGGGTGTGGTCCAGGACTGTCTCTCTCTGTGTCTGTCTCACAGGGAAACTATATCCCAGCTACCTGAATGAAAACAGAGGGGTGAACATGTCGTAAAAGCTCAGAAATGAAGTGTAAGGGGGGTGGCACATACATGTACAAACTCTCACGCACAAAGTGTCTCTTAGGCAGCAGAGATCACGATATAGGAGTCAGGTCAAAAACAAAAAACAAAAAATCGGTGCGCACAACAATGTTGTGAGACTGAATTTCCTGCCTGGTGATAACAATCAAAGTGTGCAGGAAGCTGCAAAACTGAAACGTACTAATAGAGAAAAAAAAAGAAAAAGGGTAGGGCAAATCTAAAAGGCGAGAAGGGTTAAAAGTTACTAAAAAGTGTTCAGTTGTATAAAAAAGTTCTTTTGAAGTGAAAAACAACAAGCCTTTCTCGCAGAATGCCATTTTCTCAATCATTAGCAATCAACACATTTCTACACCTGCACATTCATGCAAATCGAACTTCATGTCCCCCCCCCCCCCCCCGAGATCAATTTTCGTAAGAATATCAATAACCTTCCAACAAGCAAGGTTTTATCTCCAAAAGTAAGGCTCAGAGTAATCCTTGGTTTAGGAACAAAACACGCTCTCACACACACACGCCCAGACAACGCCAAACTGTCACGAGCGACTACACAGCACATCCAATTAAAGTGAAATGAGAAGAATTTCTGGGACAGATGGTGGATACAGCATCATCACCACATGGCACAACTGTTAAAGATGCAGAAAAGGAACCAAAATACATGAGTTCTTTATTACGTTATGATCTCACACTGGGGTGAGGGTCATTTTGAGTTCTGGTAGTTCAAAGTCTCTGATGCCATGCACTTCAACAAGGTTCCCAGCGGCTTTGGGAGGGAAATGGGCCCGCAGAATCATAGATCCTCCACCTTACTTAACAGCAGGGGTGATTTTCTTTTTAAAACCTCAACAAACACGCGTCTCATCATTAGTTCTTTACTCTGTTTTTTTTAAAAGGGTAGAGCTAGCACAGCTGTTTATATAAATGTGAGGGTGTCCAGATTTATTCCACACCTGAAATAGCATTTTGCCCCAGTGTATATTCCAGAGATTTTTAAAAATGTATTTGCTTCAGTTTTAAACAGTTAAATAGATATCAGTTTGTCAAAATGTATTAGAAAAACACAATGTCATAGAGTGTTGGAATTGTTTTTACATGACTGTAAATCCTTTCACAAATGTTTAAAATGTATCAGCCAATAGAGTTAGTTGTCTTTGGACAGAGTCTGGTTCTGTTTCCTTCCACTGGCTGTCCTAATGCTAATAAAAGCATCTCTTCCTGCAGCTTTAGACAAATATTTATTGATTTACCCGGCAAGCATCATAGCTGAACAACGCCTTAATGACAACAGCAAAAGGCAGGACAGTATAACAGAACTGAGCCTAACCTGCACTGTGTTTGTTCAGAGTGAACGTGTGGAAGCGGGCTGTGGGTGACGGGGCGGGACATCGTGTGTCGGATCACATCACGATTTTATGTAAAAATGTATATTCAAAGGGCATTCTGGCGGGAATGGTTTCAAGTTACGCCAAATCTAAGAGCATAGTTCTATATTTAAAGTTTGATTTTCTTTTTTAAAGAATTTCTTGTGTTTGTGATTTTTTTCTGTGTGACAGGTGTGTAAATAAAGCACTGGAGGCAGACAAACAGCAGAGGCAGCTGTATTCAGAATAGTGGGGCTAAAGTCCAGAGTTGCATTCACTGGCACGCAGTACAAGTTTCACACATTTATTCACATGTTCTCTCACAGATTCACACATTTGACTCACACCATGTTAGTCAACTCAGCTTTACAAGTCAACAAAGCGGTTGAGGCGGCCACATTTACTCTCTGATTGAAGTATTCGTCTATTGTTTAACCCCCATGCAAAAAAATGATCAAAAATAAGTTTACACAAAAATTGTTCAGTTTATAAACCAGAATTCTACATGCTATAGAGCTTTGTGGTAAATTGCTTTTTAATCGTTTAGCTAATAAAACCCCAAACATTTCTGGTTTTCCCTGGTTTGAAAGAACAAAAGGATAACATTTGGGCAAAAATGTGTTTGAAAGTCATGAATATAACAAAAGCTTTTTCAAATAAGTGATACTAGATATTGTAATGAAGAAAATTACTTTTCATTAATAAAAAATAAGCTAACGGACCCTAAAAACTGAAAGCTAACCATCAAGATTCACATTAATGGACAATCCCCTGGCAAGGTCACCAAGCCACTCCACTACAAGGTTGCTATCCCTGCTACTGACTCCTGCTCGCCTGTTCTCATCGGCCATGCTGACAACCCAGCTGGCCGCTGATTGGTCTCTGATGCATCCTGCGGGTGGAGCCAGAAGATGATGAGGAAGTACGCTCTCGGAGCTCAGTTGAGTTTGTTTACATGTTGAGAAAGTAGCAAGAGAGACAGAAGGCTGAGGGAAATAAAAAACATCTGTAATGGACGACTACAGCCGTTTTCTCATAAACAACCCAAAGTTCTGAATAAACTAATAACACAGTGGTGGTGCTGGTTTCCCCCCGGCAGTTCCCAGAAAATATTACTATTGTTTAATTTAATACTGAAAACAAATCTATAGTTTACATTCAACCGAGTAACTCCTGCTGATTTGGAGAAAAAAATACCAAAGAAACCTGCAAAGTTACCAACTAATTAAAAAAAGAACTTGATATTGTCAGGTTTTCAGAAATGTAATGTTAAAACCTGCTAAATACTGATTTTCTTCCAAAAAACAGCTTAGGGATAGGAATTCAATTGCACATATTTTGAGCAAAAATGCAAACATTGAGTCAGACCCTGCTGCAATAATGGTTTTACTGAGGGAAATTGGCTTCGAAAATTCAACTGTCTTCTGAGCAGCCGAATAATAAATGTAGGGACGTACCACTTTGTCATCCGTTTCACCTGGAGCTTTAACTTTACCTCTGTCTCATATTAAACTCTGGATTAGGACAATGAAGAAATCCCCGCGGGTAACCCTTATGTTACAGGTACGGGTAAAAGCTTGTAGTCTGGCGCAAGAAACTGCCACTGAAATTGAAACTAATATGGAGAACCTTGACTTAAGATACTCTGCAAAATTCTGTAAAATAAATTTTTTTTAATCAAAAGTTGGAACTTAAAAAACCGAACATCATAAGACTCAATTTTAGTTCTCACAGTTTTTATTGTGCTCCCCATTGGGCAGTGTCATCGCGAAACATAACATTTATTTTCGTACCTTTACTGGCAACACCCGGCTCTTTATTGCAGTGTCCCCAGATGACACAAGACCCACTGATGTAATTCAACTATTAGTTATTAAGGAATTTCCTTCAGCTCAATTATGACAAAACTGAAGCTTGGGTGATTGGCACAGAAGCTTTCAGACCAAGTCATGAATCTAGGCAATATATAGATATTTTACATTTCATAAATAGGGTATTAAAATGTTCTCCTCTGAGAAAAATTACCAACATTCAAGTCTTTCTTAGTGGAATGAAGAGATGTTGATACAAGCTTTTATAAATTGCTTATTCAGTCTTTTTTAAGTTCATTTATTTGAATTATTGAATATTATTTTATAATCCACATCAAGTAAAACACAAATAGATGTCAGAAATTAAATAAAATGAAAGCATAAATAAATACATTTCAAAAAATGTAGCAGTTAAAGAAAAATATGGAAATCTCCTACAAGAAAAGTGCTATATGAAGAATTCTTAACAATTCCTCTAACAATTTAATGCTTCCTGTTTTGACATGTGTAGAGAAGACTACAGGGGTGTGTCAAATAGACACACCAACATCTGACTGGTTGCTTAGCCTGCATAGCAAAACAACTTCAAGGCAATCACCTTCGACTATAACAGTGTTAACCCCTGCAACTGATTAAATTGCTGCATCTTTAGGGATCAAAAGTGTTGTTTTCATAATTTAACAAATGTATATTAGATTTTTATTAAATGAAAAATATCCCTTTTTTTTTTACAAATAAAATGCATAACCATTTTACAATCTAATAAATTATTTCACCATCCTGTGCTGCAACACACATGTCAATGTGTGGGGCTAATCCTGCTGTAGTCTAATCTGATTGGTCTAAAATTCAATGCGTTGCAAATTTAACACATCGGATATTAGAGTCTATTTAAAGAGCCAGAATTAATCTAATACATTATTTCATGTTTTATCTCAGCTCAGGAACCAGGAACTAAAATACACACACACACATATATATATATATATATATATATTATATATATATATATATATATATATATATATATATATATATATATATATATATATTATATATATATATATATATATATATATATATATATATATATATATATAAAAATAAATAATTTCTTAAATGTTTAACTATATATATTTAAATATCTACCAGCACTTATGATATGTATCATAGATAATGATACATAGAACATGGACAATAGAATTATGTCCAACTGTGCTAAAGTTAAGACATATGTTACTGATTCATTTCTTAAAATGTGGCACTTTTGGCGCTGCACAATACTTTAGATGTTAACGAAACCAAATACTTACGAAGAAACAGACATGTAACTGTGGCTAAAAGTTGCAGGTTGTCATAAAATTGCAGCTGAGAAAAAGGACGTTTTAGAGCAAGCGAATGCAGGCTGCGTCACTGTGGAAAGATCTCAAACAAATAAATTCAAAACAGTGGTGAGATAAAAAAAAAAATAGACAGAGCTAATATGGCTCCAAACATCAACTGTTAAGTTGTGAGCATCACTCCCCCAGTGGTAAGCGAAACCCAACAGCGCTTCTGTGGTTAAAGGCAAGGGCAAATTTCACTACCAACATTCAAACGGCAAGTGAACAACAGCAAACTTTTATAGCAACACACTCGAACTCAGAAGCACCACGCTCGTTGAGATCGGGGAATACTGAAGCTGAAAAGATATCCAGAATTGATTTGATCTGCCTGTAAGCTCAATAAATCCACAGCCACAGAGAAAAGAGAGAGAGAGAGAGAAAAAAACGCTTCCACTGACAGCAGCAGCATGACCCTTTCATTGCGTGTTCAACTTACTCACACACACAAGGAGGAGGAGGAAGTAGTGAGGAGAGGAAGAGGTGCAGATAAGAAGAAATGCACTGGATTACTAAAACGATGCGATAGAGACCTGATTTATTTGAACACAGAAATCTGCACTGACCCATGAATTCTCTTGTCTCTGCTGGTGCCCAGGACTCAAATGGAATCCTGTTTCAAACACGCCATAAGGGCTGCCCATACAGAATTCATGTTTCAGATAGTTTCCTAGCTTCTTTCACAGAGAACATGAATTTGAATACTCCCTTACAGCAAAGATTAGCCTTTTACACCCTGATTAAGCAATAATAGCCTTTAAGGTTTAAGTATTTTTGAGCATTTCTTTCACATTTCTTCTCTGAAAGCTCTCTAGACAGAACGTGGCACTGACACTGCCACCGCTGGGGATTTAGATTATATCCTACAGGGAAATTTATGCTAAGAATATGCACGCTTGCTACACTCTAAGGAGAATTAAATAAACACACTCACACAAAAAAACTAGCAAGTCTGATGAACAGAAGCCTACACAAACTGCAATGAGTGAAAAAATTGATGGATACAGATGATGGATGAGCGGATGGCTGGATGGATGGATGATTGATAAACAGATGGATGGATGGATGTCAAACAGATGGATGGATGGCAAAAAGATGAATGAATGGATGGCAAACAGATGAATGAATGGATGGATGGATGACAAACAGATGGATGGATGGATGGATGGATGGATGACAAACGGATGGATAGATGGATGGCAAATGGATGAATGGATGGATGGCAAACAGATGGATGGATGGATATCCAACAGATAGATGGATGGATGGATGGATGGATGAAAAACAGATGGATGGATAGATGACAAACAGATGGATGGATGGACGGATGGCAAACGGATGGATGGATGTCAAAAAGATGGATGAATGTATGACAAACAGATGAATGGATGGATGACAAACGGATGGATGGATGGATGACAAACGGATGGATGACAAACGGATGGATGGATGACAAACGGATGGATGGATGACAAACGGATGGATGACAAACGGATGGATGGATGGATGGATGACAAACGGATGGATGGATGGATAGATGACAAACAGATGGATGGCAAAATGACAAAAAGGAAGGATTCAGGGCGATTTGGGTGTTAAGGGAGGTAGGTTGAAAACTTTAAATATGTTGATCAAATATGGCCTTAATCTTAATCTAATGGATAGATGGGTGTTTCACACAATGGGACAGGGAATAAAGCCTAGAAACAAACATTTTGCCAAGTCTCCATTTTCTTTGTTCAAACTTATCATCTGCAAGAATCTCGTGGCTTGTGATCACGCCACTGTTCAAATGCAGCAGATATGAGCAGCAAACTGTGCATGCAGAACTTAGGAGCCAGGGACGCCCTGAGGCAGCCAGCCTGCTCCTCCCTTCTGTGTGTAGATGTAAAGCCTCAGAGCTGCTCTGATGTGCAGGTCAAGCACAAAAGCCCTCAATGAATATACACGAAAAACGAAGATGACGCTTCTTTGGGTCCCAACATTTAAAGTCAAAATCCCAGCAGGGAACATTGGCGCTTGTGAGGATGTGAAACAACAGAAGGAAGTCCATCAAGTATCATAAAACTAGCTAAACAGGGTGAGCTCTTAATGCAGCTTTCATGTCATCTTCTTTTTATAGTCATCAAAAGACAGCAAGTACGCTAAAGCAATAAAATTTTATCATTTACCTCTAAATTATACTAAAAGTTGCTTTGCTGCCAATAATTTCAAGTATCCTGTATTTTATCATATATTAAAAATAATCACTTGGATGTTTCCCTCGCCTAACTCAGAGTGTTGATACTGTTTTCACCCAACACACAGAGTGGAGTGTGTGTGGGGGGGGGGCATGAGTGCAGACAGAACAGTGGTTGCCGGGAGTTTATCTGTGAGTGTGTGTCTCTGTGTGGCGCTGACCTCCTTCTGCTGAGAAACAAAAAGTGAGGATGTGAGTGTGTGCAGCTCTGCTCGCCTTGTTGTCCACACTGGGGAAGAGTCTGTTTGTTGGGTGTGGGGGTGTGTGTGTGTTCACCGACTGTGACAGTGTGCGTAACCACCCCCCCTCCCCTCCACTTCCCCGCCTTAGATCAGCTCACACTGCTGGCCAATTCAGCAGCTCACGGGCAGATGCATGGACGTCAGCGGAGCTGCGATCCAAAAAAACGAGAGGTCGGAGGGTGACGGGATGGCGACCCGATGAGAACCACGCCTCGGACTGCACACGGCTCACCTCTAAGGCTGATACACTTTAAAAATGCAGATCAAAAGCCGTGATTTCTATACACAGAAATTTGCAAAAGTATTCATATCTCTTCAACTTCAATGCATCCGATTGTAATTGTATGGAACAAATCAAACCAAAGTAGTGCATCATTCTAAAGCAGATGATAAAGAACAGAGTTTACACAAATTCTTTACAAATACAAATTTTGAAAAAAGGGCATTAAATTATATTTAGCCCACTCTACTGTGATTCCCCTAATCCTGTGCAATTTATTGACAATGGAAATATTCCCAGTTCTGGACCTCTGCCTGAGCACTCTTTAACTCCTTATGGAAAAAATGGAAGGAGGTGGCACAGCTGTAGACCAAACAAGAGCATTCATCAGAGAAGAAGCCAAAAGTTTGGAGGAGCTGCAAATATCCACAGCTCAGGTGGACTCTATTGAGACGGCAACTAAGTATTAATGGAATAGAAGAAAGTAGGGATGTGTATTGGCAAGAATCTGGTGATGAGATATAAATCACAATACAGGGGGGTTCTATAGCATATATTGCAATACTATGAGTAAGACTATATATTGTGATTTTTAAAATGGAATTCAACTGTATAAAAACTGTCACAGCATTCTAAACACTCCAACCTGTTTCATACTTTAACACATCCAGTTGTATTATTAGATCTAGTTGATCCACTGGAACCAAGAAGGTGAAAACAGCCACCAACTACTAGTCAGACTTTTAATTCATCATTATCGGTTCGTTTAAAATTCTAAAAAATAAAATACAAATCAATACATTGCTTTTGAATATTGATACAATATCGTGACATAAAATATTGCGATATACCGGCGTATCAATACTTTATTACATTCGTAGAAGAATGCCATAGTTGGAAGATGTTTCAGTCGCCATAGTAATTCATGTTTGCAGTCTGCCTCATGCCATATAGGGGGTCATTTTTTTGGCTTACGTGTTTAAATGCTGCACATCACTCTAAACACACAGTTCCAAGTGAAGAAATGGGGCGGAGGCAGCATCATGCTGTCGGAATGCTATGCTTCAGCAGGGAAGCTGACTAAATACTGCCCCCTCAAAGACTGAGGTGGGGGTTACCCTTCGAGACGAATAATGGCCTAATACTGCCAGAGCCATGACGGAACAGTTCAGATTAAAGCAGATTCATGTTAGAACGGCCCAGTCAAAGTCCAGACCTAAAACTAATCAAGGGTTGAATCTCTGGATATTCTGGCAGAGACATAACCTATAAATACATTGAAGTCTGTAGTTGTAATGTCCAAGGGCTATGAATACATTTGCAAGGCACTATTTGCAGACTTAATTTAATACTCTAACAAGGTTTTTTTTTTATGATTATTCTATTTTATGACCAGAACAATTATCAATAATGTCTCAAGTAGATGTATCATTAAAGTTAAGAGCCAAATATCATAGTCCTAATAACATATATAGGGATTCAGCGAAGAGCCCATTCATAAGTCATTCGGTATATGTGCTGGATATTGTCTGCTAACATTATTTTCCATCCACATGTTAAATCACTTAATGTTTGTTTTCACACATGAAAGCATTGCTTACAAACCGATTAGCGGGTGTACATATTTGTTGGACAAAAACCCTTGTTTACAAGACTCCACCTGTAAATTATTTCATGTTTCCCAACTTTCATCAGCCCGCTGCTGATTATTAGAGGGCATACATGTGTGGCGCCTGAGCGCTTACCTAAATGACAGCTTGGAGTGATAAGCACCAGTTATTGTATTGATCTGGCTGTCTCTTTGTGTGTGTCTGAGTAAATATCTCAGTAAAGTAGATGAATTTGGCCTTACGTGTCTTTGTCTTACTGTAATGCACATTTCTTAGTGCATTTATTAAAAAACAGCATGTTCAGATTGAGTGTTTTTTCCCCTTATGCTTTAAATTTGCCCTTTTCTAACTTTCCGTTTTTACTTTTTTTTTTACCTTGTTGTGAAACTACATGCTTTAACTTGCCTGTCACTTTTCTGCCAGTACACCTGAATTTCCCCACTGAAGTACAATAAAGGTTGTCTCTATTCAAAAGTGTGAGTATGTGTGGGTGTGTTTTGACCTCTCTGTGAGCTGCAATAACATCAGCTCAATATCTCAATCAAGTGTATGAGTTTGGACCGTCAATGTCTTTGTCTTACCGTAATGTGTGAGAATGCCCTGAGGAGTCACCACCTTACTGCAGACATGGCAGACAACGAGACAAAAATCCTCCAAAGCTGGGAAATGGGTGCAGACAAGCATCTCTGAAACAGACAAATCAGAAGCCATATTTATGTGGGTGACGGGGTAAAAAAACGGTCAAAGTAATTGATATTTCAATATAATCGATACTACAGAAATGAATTATTAAAAAATACTAAACGTTACAAACATTTGCCTAAATTTTCGCACATTTTTCATTGTTACGTCAATATGAGTTCCCCCGTCGTGATCGTTTCGGCTCCACCCACTTTTTTTTAATGCACGTACTTGATACAGACTCATCCTCAATATAGGGTGCATGTAACAAAAGGGAACTATAGCAACTGTAAAAGCTCAAAAGACTGTTTCAGTGATTTTTCATGTCTGTCCTGATTCCTAGACATCTATCATTGCTTGATTAAATTAGTCTGTAAACTTGACCAGATTCAGTTTGTCTGTTTTTCTTATACAACGATTCTACAATTTAATTTCAGGATGTTTTTGTGAAAAGAAAGTATGTTTTGCATAATTTTAATGTTAAGAGGACGGTTGTCAGATAGTGTTCCCCCTCTGATTAACACGTAAACAAGCTCACACCACTTTGGAAAAAGAACATTTCTCAACGTGTTTCACTTTATATTCTGCATTGAGCTCTATCCATGTTCCCATCAACCATGATCAGCAACACCGCAGCATAATGCTGTTTTCAGGGTAATGTAGTTTTTTTTATAGGGGTGATGGAGGAAAATAAATATCTGTGTTTCTCTTTACAGCCGACAGAACGAGAGCGGCAGAACCAAGAGGGAATTACATGAAGAGCGGCAGCAGCAGCAACAGGTTGTGTTTGTTTAATAAGTCCGTGGATGACAGCCCACTTTACTCTGAAGCCACCTGCCGAGGCATCACAGCCACTGACTCAAGGGAAAAAACTGATAAAACAAACTGTAAAGGCCACTAGAACCCCTGGAGCAGCATGTTTAAAAAAAAAAGAAAGAAAGATGCACAAGCAACCGCACACAGTTTGCCTTTACTTGTCCTTCAATTCAATTCAATAAAATTCAATTCAATTCAAAAATACTTTATTGATCCCAGAGGGAAATTAAGTGTTGGTATAGCTCATATAATTAATTTTTAAGGAGTTGTTATAGATGATGATGGCTGTGGGCAGGAAGGATTTCCTGTAGCGGTCTGTATTGCAGGGAAACTAAAGAAGCCTCCGACTGAAGACGCTCTGTTGTTGTATGACTGTCTCATGAAGAGGATGCTCAGGGTTGTCCATAATTTTTTTGATTTTATGAAGAATCCTTCTTTGCATCATCATCTCCAGATGTTCCACAGTTGTCCCAAGAACAGAACCAGCCTTCTTTATCAGGTTGTTTAGCCTATTTAAATCCCTGGCTCTGATGCTGCTACCCCAACAGATGACGGCTGAAGAGATTACACTCTCCACAACAGACTTGTAGAAGATCTCCAGCATCTTGCTGCAAACCTTGAAGGACCTAAGCTTCCTCAAGAAGTACAGTCTGCTCTGTCCCTTCTTGTAGACGACTTCACTGTTGCGCCTCCAGTCCAGTCTGTTGTCAAGGTGAACTCCGAGGTATTTATACTCCTCAACCACCTCCACTTCTCCCATTATGGAAACAGTTTTTGACTTATCCCCGTTTCTTCTGAAATCTACAATCTTGTTCACATTCAAGGTGAGACGATTGTTTCCACACCATGTCACAAAGCGGTCCACCAGCTCTCTGGATTCAGCTTCTTGTACATCTCTGATACACCCGACAATTGCAGAGTCATCTGAGTATTTCTGCAGATGAAAGGTCTCTGATTTGTACTGGAAGTCTGAGGTGTACAGAGTGAAAAGGAATGGTGAGAGTACAGTCCCTTGTGGTGCTCCTGTGCTGCTGACCACCTGGTTTGACACACAATTCTTCAGTCTCACAAATTGTGGTCTGTTGGTCAGGTAGTCATTGATCCAGGCGATTGTTGAGGGCTCCACCTGTGTCTTCAGGAGTTTCTGACAAAGCAAATCAGGCTGAATTGTGTTAAATGCACTGGAGAAATCAAAGAACACGATCCTCACAGTGCTGCCTGCTTTGTCCAGATGACAGTGGGTTGGTTGAAGTAGGTGGATGATGGCATCTTCAACTCCAACTCCACAGCGATAAGCAAACTGCAGTGGGTCCTGATACGTTCTTGTTTGCTTACTCAGGGGTGCCAACAGGAGTCTCTCCAGGACCTTCAGGATGTGGGATGTCAGGGCAACGGGTCTATAGTCATTGATGACTGATGGGTGAGTTCTTTTGGGTACTGGAACAAGGCATGATGTCTTCAACAACACTGGAACCTTCTCCTGAGTTAGGCTAAGGTTGAAGAGGTGCTGCAGAATCCCACAGAGCTGCTCAGCACAGGCCTTCAGGACTCTGGGGCTGACACCATTTGGACCTGCAGCCTTGTTCCGGTTCAGTTTCTCCAGCTGCCTCTTCACCTGACTTTTGGAGACAGACAAGTGGGAGGCAAAGGGGGTAGCAGCATTTCCTGACTTGGTTGAAGTCAAACTTGTGGAATTAGAAGAGTCCATGGCTGAGGTGAAGGATTAAACATCCGAGGTGTTACAGGAAAGCTGTTGATCAGAGGAGAATGGGATGTCTGTTTGGCTGGGAACAGGAGAGGGGGATGCTGAGCTAGTTCCTGAACTGAACCTGTTGAAGAATATGTTCAGTTCATTGGCTCTGTCCAGACTTCCATCTATCCAATCCTTCCTGTCCTTAAAACCTGTGATCTTTCTCATTCCTGACCAGACAACTCTGATATTGTTCCTCTGTAATTAGTTCTCCAGCTTCTTCCTGTATGCCTCCTTGCTGTCTCTGATCTTGACGTTAAGTTGCTTCTGTATACTCCTCAGTAATTCCCTGTCTCCCTCCCTGAAGGCTCTTTTTTTTCTTGTTTAGCAGTTCCTTCAGGTCACTGGTGATCCAGGGTTTATTATTAGGGAAGCATCTCACTGTTCTGGTGGGGATGATGTTGTCCACACAGAAGTTTATATAGTCAGTTACACACTCAGTCATGGCGTTGATGTCCTCTCCATGTGCTTGGCAAAGAGTCATCCAGTCTGTGGTTGCAAAACAACCCTGCAGGGCTTCTTCAGCTTCCTGTGACCATTTTCTCACGGTTCGTTTTGTCACAGGTTGCCTCTGAACAAGTGGTTTATATTCTGAACAGAGAAAAACAAGATTGTAATCTGATTGTCCTAGGTCTTGGTTTGGACATGTATGAATCCTTTACATTTGCATAAAACAAATCCAAGGTCCTGTTTTCTCTTGTAGAGCAGCTGACAAATTGTTGAAATGTTGGAAGTGTAGTAGAGAGTGAGGCATGATTAAAATCACCAGATATTGCCACAAATGCATTGGGGTGCTGTGTCTGTAGCTTAGCAACAACGGAACTGATGACATCACATGCAGTGTCGGCAACAGCTGAAGGTGGAATTTAAACAACTGCCAAAATTACACTGGTGAACTCTCTCGGTAAATAATATGGACGAAAACTCACTGCCAAGAGTTCGACATCTGGGCTGCAGAGACGACACTTCACAGTAACATGTCCTGGATGACAACATCTGTTGTTGACAAGCACTGCAAGTCCACCACCTTTTCTTTTTCTGCTCGTCTTCAGATCTCTGTCTGCTCGTACAGTCAGGAAGCCTTGCAGAGAGACTTTGGAGTCGGGGATATGATCCAGCAGCCACGTCTCAGTAAAACACATAACACTGCATTCACGGTACTCTGGCTGAGTCCTTGTAAGGGCTTGGAGTTCATCCATCTGGTTAGCCAGTGATCTTACGATGCCCATTATGATCGATGGAAGAGATGGCTTGAACTTCCTCTTTCTCTGTCTCCTTTTTGCTCCTGTTCTGCATCCACGTCTCCTCCTTATCAACTCATCAGGGATTTGTGGCTTCAGTTGAGGCATTATTTCAGCTTTTGCGATGTTAATCAGCTGCTCCCGGCTGTAAACCACATTGTTGCCATGGTTACGCATAACAAATTGTCAAAAAGGGAAAAAATTTACATCACAAATCCTTCCAGCTTCACAGCACCAAAAACTAGAAAGTATACAGGTAAAAAAATCCAATCTTCTTTAAGAAAAAAAGAGGAACCAATGTGCAAAAAAAACAAAACTTAATATGCAGCCACCCAGAGCAGCGCAATTATAGAAATAGAAAATAAAATAAAAATAAAAATAGAAATAAAAAGACACTTGCATACAGATGAACGGATTTTAGGCACAACTTGAAAATAAAACGCACCACCTATCTTCATCTTTCTCATACTGATCAACTGTGCACTGTGCACTAAAACCATCCCCTTGTGATAACTGACGTTTTATTTAGTTCAGTTTATGCAGAAAGAAAGCTTTTAGATTAACGAAATGCACAGGTGCAAAATACAAGATGTGTGTATGATAAAAGCATTTCTACTGAATGTTCTCGGCTGTTTTATAAGAGTAAAACAAAAGTGATAAAAATTTAATAATCTTGGTTGTCTCAGTTTTTCTTAAAGAAAGTACCCCTGGCCCTTTGCTTCACTTTTAGCTGTTTTTTTTTTTCTAACTTGGATAACTAACACGATAATTAACTGTGTGATCTTTGTTTTGTTTTTCCCATTTACTAGATGTGATTTTATTTGTTTATCCTAAGAATAGAAAGCGATTCTGACTCTCTCTCTCTGTCTCTTTTCTGGATGGATCCACCGATTGAGCTACTGCTGTTATTAACTCTGTATACGTTTTCTTCTTCTGTCCAGAGAAACTAACCCTGACCCAATGATTCTGTGTTAAGCATTTTTTTTTCTGGATGAAGACATTGACAGAACCTTTACTGCTATTAATTCACTATTCAAACTCATAGGGCACTCCTCCTGGGTTTAACTCTGGTCTTTTTCTTGCAAAGAGATTTTAACAGAGAAATTAATGGCATTAACCATGTTTACTCTCTTTCGGCTTTTTTATTTAAGAGAAAGTACTAGAGACTCATTTATTTTTTCCAGTTCCTCCTAAATGAGACACTAAGTTTGTTTCTCTCTTTGTTTTGTGGAAAGTACATTTGACATCCTCAACGCCTATGTGTTTAACCATGTCTCTTTCATGAATGGAGGCATTGACGGTGCTCTCACTGCCAATAAGTTTGCATACTTTTTGTTTCACTTCACCATAGAAAGTACACAGCTAGGTAGGTCAGCATGGGTCTTTCAATTAAAAAGTTTTCATAACCCTTTTCTTTTCCCAGACGTCTAGTTTAGCCAACAGGAGACAAGTCATTCATTATGGTCTTCTTATCTAAGAAGAAGCAGGCGGGTAACAAATTGTCCTCTGAAAGGCAGGCTAGAAGTGTAAACTGTTCTAGCTGGAGCACAGCATCATTATCCCTGAAGCTACAAGAGATACCCCCACCCACTCAAGGAAAACACAAGCTTATATTAAACACATTAGAAAACAACCAAATATGTCCATTTGAAAGCAGCTTTTCTCTTCTGGCTAAGCTTCCAGAAGCTAATCTTCCTGAACCTAAACAAGCTCTGCTGACAGAAATCACAGCACTTATTAAAACAGGCCTTAAGCCACACTCACAGGGAGGAGATGGGACATGTACGGATGTGTGCGCGTTTGAGTAAGCGTCCAAGGAGGAGGAGGGAAGAAGAAGAAGAAAAAAAAGAAGCATGAGAGACATGTGTGGGTGCCTGACTGTTCATGTTGTCATGACCCTGCATTGCTGGCGAGCTTGCTGTCATCTCGAAGGTCTAAGACAGAGTCATGCTAAGTGGCTGTTGGCTGAGACAGCGCAGAGTCTTACGGGTGGGACTGTACCGTGCTTAATGACTGTATGTATGGAATGTGCATGTGATGGCCATCTTCAAGAGCGTGTGAATGAAAGCGCCAATGCGTGTTTACCAGGTCAGATCCGACTGCATCGCATTCACTCAATCAGGCTGGCCACATACCGACTGGCGGCCGGTCAGTTAGAAGGGATTTCATGACTGCAGCAATATAAACGCTACTTTAAAGGCTACTGGGAGTAAATAATTTAGAGAACTACGATGTTATTCGAAGCGGCATTATAAAAATTGATGTCACCGTGGAATAAACCAAGGCAGGGTTCTGTGTGCTTTATCAGCATGGTGCACCTAACTTTGCTTTTTTTAATCTGTATACAGTCAGTAGCCACTTTACTAGGTATATCCTAATAGTACCGTGTTGGATCCAGATTTTACCTTTAGGACTGCCTTAATCCTACACAGCGTAGATTGAATAAGGTGCTGGAGACATTACTCAAAGATATTGCTCCAAATATCACGAGTAGATCATTATTTTCTGAAATTTCTCACACCAGACCATCTGGTTCCAACAAACTTGCTGTTTTCAAGTCAACCATTTCTCTATTATTCTGATGCTCTGTTTGAACTTCAACAAATCATCTTTACTACATCTAGACGCCTAAAAGCATTTAGTAGCAACACCATGTTTGTCTGATTTGCCATTTATGTCAACAAGCAATTGTACCAATAGGTACCAAACAAAGTAGTTGGCGAATGTATATATTTTATTTTTTACACTTTATGAAAACTTAAAAGCCTGAAAAACTTGACCTTTCCTTGCCTTCCTGTGAATGCATGTGCTTTAGCACTTCAGGTATAATAGCAGAGACTGTGTGACTCCACCAGTCAGAGATTCACAATTGAACACCTTCGCACATCTGAACACCTCCACACACAATGTCTTTTCTCTGGGAAAAAAAGAGAAAAGAAAAGCATGCCGACGCACATTAATGTACTTGAGAGAGCTGAGCGACAACTACAAGAAAGCGTGAAAAAGAGAGAAAAAATTACACACTGTAGACCGCAACTGTAACGCAAGATTTAAAAGAGGATGGTTACATAAAGATTTGAAAGACTGAGGTTACTAAACTCGGTTTAAAACTGTAAATTAGGTATAATTAATTTTTTAAAAGCATTGTTAGCCGATTGGTGAGTGTTGAGACGTTAGCATAAATCGCCTGAGTCATAAGCACCCTAGTTTGATTTTGTACCCTTTAACTTAACCACTGCAGATCAGCTTTTTTTCCCTGGTTGTTAAGGATTCTATTGAATTGCAGTGATATTCATCAAATTAATGAAAATCATTATAATATTCTAATGTCATTGTGAATTATTATTTATGTAAGACTTTATAACGCACCCTTTTTCCATGAACTGTGGTTTCAATTCCTGTTTGGGACAGCCAACTATCATGAAATACAAAGAATATGAACTCTCATCAAATTAAATTTACTCTGAGCAAATTCTTATAGATAATTTATATGCATCAAAATAACAATTACACAGGATATGAGTAGATTATAAAAAAGAAGTCAATCATCAGCAGTCAAAACAGATTAAAAAACCTCCCTACGGTCAGTATGAAACATTCAGCACTCCTTCGCCCTTTAATAACTTTTAAAGGTTTGGACATTTCATCTGGATTTGGCGTCAGTCTTTGCCCACCTTTGGGACATTTTAGACCCACTTTTTGAACTGCCGATTGAAAGTTTTTTTCTAGATTCCACTTATAGCCTAGTGTATTGTTAGGAAATATGGACATGCAACTCGAATAAATAATATTACAGATCTAGTACGTTCATCAGTAGCATCTAATTATTGTTATTTTGGTTTTAAAACACAGATAAACTAAGAAAATATAGAATAAACATCTGTTCAATGAGCAGCAGCTTTTAAGAACTCATTTACCAAAATATTGCAACTTTGGTTAATTTGTTGCTCGGGTAGCCAGCAACAGACATTCCACTTGTAGCTTGTCAGGTGGAAAATTTAAAAATAACATTCTGCACCATCATTGAACATTTTTATGACTCAAAATATTTCTTAAATGGCTAAATTTGTGCTTCTTTAAATCATAGAGGGAGAACCGTTGGAGCATTCTTTCAGCCACCTGACTGGCAGTGGGCAGCAGCAGAAGAATAAAGACAGTGCTGCATATTTGAATCCTATATTGAAGTGCCTCTCAACTCATTAACATATGAATTAGTTATATACATTCTCTCCTAAAAGCATATCTGCGTTGACACAAATGTACTTTCATGTATAAAAAGAATTTTTAAATTAAATTAGGTAAAGTTAATAATTAAAAAACTAATTTTAAAGGTTTCTTTATAAAATGCTAATGAGAATGCCACTTTCTCTCACATTGTGTTTGAGATATTTTGGTGAAGAGGTGTCATATGACTAATCATAACATGTTTGTTTGCAAAATTACTAACTCATTTACTTAACTGGCAACATAAATATGTGAAAAGCCTGTTCGTATACAGCTTAACACAACTGCCACGAGATGATGCTTTCTACTAACGGAGCCACTTCGGGGAAAAATAGCCAGCGTCATTATCATATTCAGAGGAAAATTTCACCCCTTAGCCATTTTGTACCTTTCTAGTTTTGGCCGCTAATGGAGCCATTTGTTGCAGGACGTTTTGTACTGAGAATACGTCGATTCATACCCGCCAAAGGGGAACGCGTCAAGCCTGCTCCGACAACAAATGATTTTAAGTAATTTTCCATATTTGACTCAAGGAAATGTGGTTGAATGATTCTAATAGGTAAGATCTACCACCAGGAGGTCACCTTAGGTTACATTGCTATGGCCTGTGTAATACAAATTTCAGAAAATATGTAGAACGAAATTAACTTATGTGATATTTGAGCATTTCTTTGAATATTTATCTCCATTTATCATTAAATTATTCCACAAAAAACAAAAACAAAAAACTGATATGTAATGGTTTAGGTACATGGGTATAAAACAAAATGGAGCAGGAAAATAAGAAAGGGCTTCTTTTTATAAAATAGTTGGGACGACCAAAACTGAAAAAGTGGAAAATGGCAAAGGGGAACAATGGCAAGCACTCACTTAAATCACAGTATAGCAAGATTACTTATGACAATCTCTAAGGAAAATGTACTAACAAGAAAGGAAAAACGTAATACTTACTCTTGCTCATTTTGTCCTCACCACTTATAAGAACATGCAGTTTCAGACTTGAATCTTTTTTTTTCTGTACACCACCAATGCAATCAACACCCTAGTTACAGCAGAAAGGGATGTTGGAAGAAGCAAGAAAAGCCTTTATTCTGAGTGTCTTCTGTTCATGCTCACAATGAGCCCCTTTGCACACCTAAAAACACAGAGCCAGCCCACATTTTATATCCCGATTTAACCTCTGTATATTACCACAAACTTTAGCTCAAGTCTAATTCAGCTTAAGTTCAAACTCCCTGAATCGGCACTGAACTGGTTCTCATGCACGAAATGTTCATGTGTGCAACGGAGGTAGTCTGGTTAGAGCTGGGATATTGATAGAAACATGGGGTCGAGTGTGTACAGCAACTCGAACAAAACAACAACAAAAAACGCCTCAGTGCTGTAAGTAGCAACGTAGGTGGCAAGACTTAGTTTTATCTTTACTATGAATAGGCTAAAACAGAAAAAGAAAACAGCTACTGTTGTTTCCATTTGGGCCTTTCCTGGGATCATTTTTAGAGCACAAATACTCAAAAGAATACAACCAAGGTCTTGCAGAAAAAAAGGATGAATTCCCATAAGATTTTGTTGCAAATAGCTACTTCCAAAGACATGGCATAAAAGAACCTGGGCAGAGAGCGGGGGAAAAAAGAAAGAGCAATTTCCTTTGCATCTGCCAAATTAAATGCAAACGATGTGCTTCTTTCTGCTCCGTGAATTATTTGTGTTTTTCCTCAAGCCGAGAGCTGAATTCTGACAGTCCCGAAAAGAAACTACTACAACAGTTAGACACCGCTGAATAAGCAGGTTTTGAGACACAAAACTAATTCAGTTGGACATTGATTTTGTGTAAAATAAATGAATCAGTTTTCATTTGGTAAGTTAGCTCTCAGAGAGGAAAAATGTATGGACTTGCTGACAGAATGAAAAGTTACAGTTATTACAGTTAAAACAGCAGGTTTGGGTGAAAGGACAATGGAAGAACCTGTTAGGAGTACATAAACATAAAAAGGGGGAATCAAGGGGAACTTTCAGATGATTATCATTAGAGTTTGAGGGCAATGCTCAGGCTGGGGATACAGTTCTAACTTAAGATGTATTTCTAACCCGGCAATGCAGATAACTATTGGTACGGTACCAAAACGTATGATACAGTAAACAAGAGAAGTAGCAGTTGGCTAATACTCCAGAGCCCAGCCCACAAATACAAGAAGGCACAAGTCTGTCTGCTCTTTTTTCACAGAATATCGGAAATTCTGGTTAAACTTTTAAAACGTAAGATAACCGTAAAGCTGGTAGGACTTTTTACTCTCATACTGCAAGTACAAGACCTTTACGTTGCACTACGTTTGCTAATTTAAGAAATGGTTCGAGTATCCATTTGACTATCAGACAAAACTGTAGATTTAGTACAAATCAGCATAAAGTAAGAAATAAAGAAAATTATTTCTGAACAGCCAGAGAGGGGATTCGATTCATTAAACTAATTTTTAATAATAATAAACAACTAAGGTAAGAATAGTGGCATCAGCCCACTGGTCAGAATCAGCAGTGTTTTCCACCCTGACTGATCACCAACTGGTTCAAAACTTTTTTTTTTATTCTAAAAAATAAAAAAGAGAGATAAGAAAAAAATATATATTTTAAAGAATTTAATATTTTATTTTTTTCACAACTGTAAATGTTAAATAAAAATACAAAGTTTGGACTTTTTGACAGTTACACACTGTATTTTAGATCATATTTAACTTTTTGCTTAAAATGGGTTTATAACCTTACAATGTAATTAGATTCTTGTTCACACAAAGACCAGGTTACAAATATACAGAGTTGCTTTAATTTAAGATAACGTAAACTACATACTTTCAAGTTTGATCAGAAGAACTTTTAGCAACTTTTTTATTTAAAACAAAAAACTCACACACTATAATCAAAACCAATGCCAGATAAATGGATGTACTTTTAGGGCTTTTTCTTCACAAAAAGCTAAATTATCCAGTATCATATATGAAATATTTGTCACTTTGTGACATTTTACAAAAATTCCAAATGTCGTCTATTTTTGGACTTTAAGGCTGACATAGATGGCATGACTAATTTCAGCAGTCGCATCATGACTAATTCTCAGACTGCTACTTTCCAAACTCTCATCTGTTTCAACCAACAGAGAAAGTATAGCACGTACTGGAAATGGTGCTGAGCCATGGCTGACAAAATGCAGGCCATTTCTCTGCAATGTAAACTGAAGTGCCATCTAAAGCACAGCAATAATACCGTAATGGTTTAAATGACATACACTAAAGAGGTATGTTAACCCACAAATAGCCACATTAGAGCGCAGTCTAGTTGTAATGAGATCATGCCAGTGGCTGGCTGTCTAATCAGGCTAAGTTTCTCTAGGTTGTCATCATATCCACTGTGTGCATGTGTGAAAGTGAGAAAGAGGCGGCTAGCGATAATAACCCACGTTGCACATCAATTACAGTCAAACAGGCCTCGTACCATCTTCGTATTCCGCAGGAGGATGGCGTCAAAGTCGACTACACGTCACAATAACGGATCAGCCACAATCCTGCTGGATACTAATTTATAAATAAAGCCTTTTGAAACATTTTTTTCTCTGATTGTTTGTGTCTGCATATGGGTCCCAGCAGCCCATGGCGTCATGTTGCGAGCAGGTCGGCAATTCTGGAAGCACCGCTCCAGTCTTGCTCTGACAGAAGGGGCGAGAGAGAGAGATGAGGCATGCAAATCTGTGTAGGAGAGGGGAGGCTGGTATCTGACCAGCGAGAGTGAGACGAGTTTCCCCGGCTCCAAGCGTGCGTCACCGTGCTCCTACGGGGACTTTGGCGCATTCAAACGTTTAGGGGGATGACTCAAACGTGTCACTGGAGCCCACGCTCCTGTAGGGTATTTATGTGTGGTGAGGTGTGGAGGATTTCCTCTGGGTCTGTCCCCTCCAGGGGGTTGAAGTGAGACGGTAGCGAGTCTCCAGACGGGGGTACGCGCTAAGCTGTACAGTCTGTGCGAGAGTCTGAATCTAACGCTTAAAATGAGTGGCTTGAGCTATCAAAAGTGAATACACTGACTATACATGCTATGACACGAGGCATGGGCCTCCACGACATTCTGAGACCTTAACTAAAAATACAACTATTTCACCATATTTACAGAAACATTTAAAACAAAAAGGCATAAAATCCACCAACTGAATCAGAAAAGCAACCATTTTTCCTACACATGCTAAATTAATTTAAAGTATTTACCAACACATCATAATGATGTCACTGTTAACATTTCTACAACAAAAAAATAGAACAAGCAAGCTAAAATTAGAAGTAGCTTTCAGGTGCTTTTCTTGCGCAGAATATGATACCTTTCTGCTGAATTAGTCAGGCTATCTGCTCAGGTAGCCAGTCAGCCAGGGTAATGCATATTTACAAAACTTAAATGAAACTCAAATGAAGTTTTTTGAATGTAGAATTGCAAACCTCAAAATGATGACCACAATATTCATTATTCGTGCTCCGATCTTTCGATTGGTGATAATGCCTCTAAAATTGTATCACCAACCTCAGAATATCATTCTTTTGTTTTGATTTTGTTCCTTTTAGCAACATAGCCAAGGCTTACTGAAACTTTTAGTCTAACATAATCAGGTTTGATTTACTTTAGGATGAGTAGATTCCTATTAGATCAATCAAATAGTTAAAAATCTTAACTAACATACGATCTAAATTATAGCAAAACGCCATCGATTAGCATAATGAGCCCATGCTTAGTTTGCATTCATAGTTTTGATCAGGGCTGTGTTGTTTGGGTTTTGTAAGAAATGGGAAATATCCTTAGCTCAATAGTACAATTTTGCGTAGTCTTCATATGGCAACAGAAGGCAAGTCACTGTTTTACTGTCAAAGCATTTTATTCTAAAGTAATCAACGGGACATCTTAGCCGAATAAAATAATTATTGCAAGTCAATAAACTCATTCCTTTTTAACACTAAAAACAGAAAACTTCAACAAAAAAAAACAAAAAAAGATTTCCACATCATCCCAGCTTTGATATAAATTGATTACCATAAATAACAGAATTTCAGCTTCTAAGAGACAGGATTTTTATGCCCCTAATTCTTAATCTAGAAAATTATATTTGTAACATTTGAAAGCAATTTGTGTTACTATTTTTTATGTTTTTGTATTGTAAACACACTGCATAATATTAGGGAAACATGACATGCCAATATTGTTATTTAACACTGGGATAACAATAACGGGGATTTGTCATTACTCTGTTTCTAGTCATCACAATCTCCTCACTCCACCATCGGCTGGGGCTATAACAGAATTATTGAAATATTATATTTTACCAGATACTGTAAACTGGCCTTTCGGATTGCAATCTTGCCCGTATTGATATTTCCCCTTCGATATATTCTTCAGCTCCAATACTCAGCAATATTTCTTAGTTAAGTTTGAATCAATAAGAATAACATTCGAAGCTAACAAACATATCAACACTAAAGGGCTTGATTTCCTCCCTGCTCCTAAAATGATCATCATCCACTACTCCACGTACACATAGTTTTTTTTATTGGTACTACAGTGTTAAAGTTGTTAGAGCCTGATCATAATTCATTTAAAAACACACAATACAATAAAAAATATAATAAAGATATTAATAAAGATAATGGAAAGCGGTATCAAGACTAAATAAAGAAACTCAAATCTTGTCTTTAAAGAAGATTTTAACAAAACTCAGTTAAAATGATCACCTAATAAATTATTGTGTCAACTAAATAAAACCCACAATAAACAGTGAGGTTCAAATACGGCAGATACATTACCCCCTGTAAGGTGTGTATTTTCTAAAAAACCATCGAAAACAAAGAAACTACAATTGACATGTATACATATGTAGTTTACACACCAGCAGCGCAAGCAAATAAACGTGTGTTTCTCTTAGAAGTGCTTAAAAATTGAGCCGTAAAAGCTGCCGTCCATGTGTTGCTAAAAACAATAACAAACCATCCACCGTGTGGTACGTGACGGCGCCGCTCGCGCGAGTTCCTTACCGTTTCTGCCGAGTTTCGCGGCTTCAGCAGGGCAGCGGGAGTCCGTGTCGTCCTTAACAGAAGAGGGGACTGCGTCTGCGTGAACAAAACATCCGCTTTACAAACACACGGCAGCGTTCGCAACAAACTTTAGGGGCCATGCGTGGAGCCCTGCAGCTCCCGAGGCTCGGCTACCAGGTTAGCATTAGCCTGCTAGCGCCAGCCTGAGCAGAGCTTCCTCGACTACACCAAGTAGATCTGTCAAAGCTAACAAACTTACAGCTGGACAGTTCAGGACGTCATGACTTGAGCGCGTCAGAGGCACAAACTCTCCACCGAAACGCTTAGGTTCGCTTACGCGCATGTGCGCTGCTTGTCAAAGCAAGCTATTAATACTGCATTTTGTAGTAATATTTTTGACAGTTACTTTGCTGAGCTCTGACAGACCCTGAATGGTGGAGAAGCTTACTCAACTCAATCACAGACAGTTTGGACCACGCACTCCCCGACAGTTTGTCAGCTGAACAACAACACCACCGAGACGCCAACTTACTATCAACAAAACGTAATTTAGTCGCACTGACGAAGGAAGACCAAGGCTCGCACAAGAAGGTATCCGGACTTGGTATTTGGCGATCCAGTGTCGCCATTGCTCTTCCTTCTTGTTGCTTTGCTGAGAGCAGTTTTTTTCTCTCGCTCTCTCTCTTTCTCTCTCTCTCTTCGCACGCAGCAGGCGAAAAACGAAAGAACGAGATATGGTGACGTCGCTGTCGGAGGTGTTCGTTTCGCGTCGGTCGTCTCCGGTGGATCGAGTGGTCGAGTGACAAATAGGGAGCTACTCAAGAGTTCAAAAGTTCACTGTGTTCGACGGAATTACAGTAGAACCAACGCTATGAAGTAAAAAAATAAAAATTTAAAAAGGAAAAAAAAAAAAAAAGGACATGATTTTATAAGTGAATAAATTTTACATAATATTACATAAATATGTTAATAAATCAATGAAACTCATGAAATGTGTACTGGGATTTTGATTTGAACATTCATTCTTTGAACAGTGTGAAAGCAACAAGTTAGTAACATAAAATCAGGATTTCTATATTTATTATTCTTGCTTAATTGGTAAAATAATATTTTACAGACAAAAATGTAATCTCTTGTACTTTTCCTGGTATTACCAACAAGCAACAAACAAATCAAATCTTTAGTGCTGGCAAGAAACAATCCAAGATGCCCCTCTCCAAGAAGCCAAGTAAGAAATAATGTGCGCTTTAAAAAAATATTTATAATCTTGCCAGAAACACACAAAATGCACATCATGCAATTCTGAAGGGATGGGTAAAAAATTCTCACTGGAACAGAAGGAAGACAAAAAAAAACTGATGATACAGTAAAGGGACAAAAAGGGAAGAAATGTGGGCATATAATTACCTCTAGACAGTCACATCACAAGTTTAAATCGAGCTTTATATCCGTATTCTCTCTTACTGATCAGCTCTGTTGGTTCTGATTTGATCATTTTAAGGTTAGGTATCCCTTAAGTGAGAAAAACAGAGGTTTGGTATTTTAAATGCTATGAAGTAAACTTCGGAAGAAATTATAGGTGTGAACTGCCTGACTTCAAGGCTATGTCATCAGTGACATGCATTTGTCAGCAAATTGCAGGAATATATGAAGATTATCTGTGCTGCAGAGACCAGTGGGCACCTCAATCTTTAGCTTATAGGGATGAAGTTAGGTTATTGCATTTTTTCATTTATTTCTCCTAACATATTAGCTTTTTTTTCGGGTTGATTTGTGCAGCCTATATGTAACATTAAAAAAGATTTGACGTGTTTATTGTGGTTTAATCCTTACATCCTCAACACTTGGCATTTATACATGGATAAGTTTTTTTATTACCTACAGTAAGTACACAAATTAAGAAAATTCAATATAAATTTCATGAGATTTAATTCGTTTTTAATTAAATGTAGCTAATTCTGATTAATAGAGAACAAATATAAACCACTGATCTTCAAAGAAAACACCTCAAATTCTAACCCCAACTCAACCTTTTAACACAATGGAATAATGGAATATAAGGAAATTATACGTAAATACAGAAGGGATCTTGCATACCAATATATAAACCTCCACGCAAATCCAAGGCATGATGGAGGATACGACTTGATTAAGGATAGCTCATGTGCAGAGCGTTAAAGCTCCCAATTGAAAAATTGCATTGGTACAGATCTACAGTAATAACGACTACTTTGTCAATTCTCCTGAGATTATATGCATTAATTATCTCAAAGGTTTGAGTTTATTTTATTTACATTCCATGTAGCCGTTCTGAAAATGAGTGCGGGTTTAGAATTTATTGTGGAGCTGAACTTCCAGATTAGCTGTTATGCTAAGAGAAAATATAGCTGTGTTAATGTAAGCGTACAAGGGGAGACGGCACTCTTTCTTGTAGAAAACACATCGTAGCCCACCTAATGCTACAATACCTACTTGATGTTCAAAACCACACTAGAATCATTTAATATAAACAAATTATATCCTAAAATAATTGTCTTTAGTATAAATGTGCACATCATCATTTAAGTCTCCACCCACTGGAGGGAGCATCATGATTACGTCTCATTGTATACATGTTTGTTCTGTAATACTGTAAAATAAAGCCAAGACAAAATACAGAAGTGGCTGTGACTGGAAGCACATACAGTCGCTTGCAAAAGTATTCTGCCCCCTTGAACTTTTCCGCATTTTGTCACATTACAGCCACAAACATGGATCAATTTTGTTGGAATTCCATGTGAAAGACCAATACAAAGTGGTGTACACGTGAGAAGTGGAAAGAAAATCATACATGATTCCAAACATTTTTTACAAATAAATAACTGAAAAGTGGGGTGTGCGTATTTATTTAGCCCCCTGAGTCAATACTTTGTAGAACCACCTTTTGCTGCAATTCCAGCTGCCAGTCTTTTAGGGTATGTCTCTACCAGCTTTGTACATCTAGAGACTGAAATTCTTGTACATTCTTCTTTGCAAAACAGCTCCAGCCCAGTCAGATTAGATGGACAGCGTTTGTGAACAGCAGTTTTCAGATCTTGCCACAGATTCTCGATTGGATTTAGATCTGGACTTTGACTGAGCCATTCTAACACATGGATATGTTTTGTTTTAAACCATTCCATTGTTGCCCTGGCTTTATGTTTAGGGTCATTCTCCTGCTGGAAGGTGAACCTCCGCAAACTGCAAACAGGACTTCTTATGATTTTCTTTTAACAATGGCTTTCTTCTTGCCACTCATCCATAAAGGCCAACTTTGTGCAGTGCACCACTAATAGTTGTCCTATGGACAGATTCCCCCACCTGAGGTGTAGATCTCTGCAGCTCGTCCAGAGTCACCATGGGCCTCTTGGCTGCATTTCTGATCAGCGCTCTCCTTGTTCGGCCTGTGAGTTTAGGTGGACCGCCTTGTCTTGGTAGGTTTACAGTTGTGCCATACTCCTTCCATTTCTGAATAATCGCTTGAACAGTGCTCCGTGGGACGTTCAAGGCTTGGGAAATCTTTTTGTAGCCTAAGCCTGCTTTAAATTTCTCAATAACTTTATCCCTGACCTGTCTGGTGTGTTCTTTGGACTTCATGGTGTTGTTGCTCCCAACATTCTCTTAGACAACCTCTGAGGCCGTCACAGGGCAGCTGTATTTGTACTGACATTATATTACACACAGGTGCACTCTATTTAGTCATTAGCACTCATCAGACAATGTCTATGGGCAACTGACTGCACTCAGACCAAAGGGGGCTGAATAATTACGCACACCCCACTTTTCAGTTATTTATTTGTAAAAAATGTTTGGAATCATGTATGATTTTCGTTCCACTTCTCATGTGTACACCACTTTGTATTGGTCTTTCACGTGGAATTCCAATAAAATTGATTCATGTTTGTGGCTGTAATGTGACAAAATGTGGAAAAGTTCAAGGGGGCCGAATACTTTTGCAAGCCACTGTAATAAAATGACCTAAAAATGAAGAATTCTTAAATAGTAAAATAGGCTAAAATAAACTTATAACACAATATGAAACTAAAGGCTAAGAACAATGCCGAGCACATTCTGACTGCTTTAACAAAGAATCTAATTATTAACCCTGGAACTGCTGAAAAAAATAACACTCTAAGCAACTGGAGAAGCATAGATAGAGGGCTAACTAATAAAAATATAGACAGTTTAGCATTGGCGATGGTTTAACTTTATAATCTCACACAATAAAATCCAACAGCAGGAACTAAATCATTACAACTGTTCATTTAAATTAAGCAATACATAATCTCAGGCCAGTTCAGCAAGTGGACCTGATGGCTCTACACTGCCCTCTTGTGGCTTTAAAGAGAAACTTTAAATGCAAAGGCTACTTCAGCCTTTGAGTAAAATAGCTGCAATAAAAATGTATGCTTTTATTTAAGTTGAAAATATTAAAACAAGTCCTCTTTTCAAGCATCCATTTTGATACAGAGAGTGAAGATTACGAGGAAATTACAGTCTTAACTGTTGGTCAGGAAATGGCTATAATTAGTTTATCTAGGGCAGTTCTACACATTAGACACAATACGGTTATCCTCTGCACTTAAAAACATATTTTCAGTAACATTTAGCCTTCTATAGTGAAACAAGACAGCTATCTGTTTCTATCACAGACCATAACCAAAAAGAAATTAAGAAAGAAAACTCACTGGAGTGGGTCATACAGTCCCTCGTAAAAGTATTCGTATCCTCTATTCTTCTATGCCTTTTGTTATGGTACAACCACAATTTGTTATTTTTTTTATTGAGATTTTATGTGATGGAGCAACACAAACTAGTGCATAACTATAATGGGGACAGATAAAAGATACAGGAGAGTATACAACTGTAAAATTTACAATGAATCCATCTTTATCTTCCGATCAGTAGAGGACATAATTCTGGAAATTATGTGTTGGCATAACTCACATTAACCCTTAGGTTGCAACCCTAGATTTCGTTAATAAAAATACATTTCACATGCAAGGCTCTTGAAAATCCTTGAAGGTCTTGCATACATATAAAGTTACAACTAATCATAAAATTATCATCAAACTGTCTTGGTTTCAGTGTTAGAAAGCAGCCTGTGTGCATGACGCATGGGATTATCAAACCCAAGGACTCAGGCTGTTAGCCCACATTCTGGTTTGAACTTGAATTCTGTGCAAAAAGAACGGGATTGTTAAATGAAATTCATAGAAACAGTTGTTTGCAGATTGTAACATCTCATGCAGGACGACCACCCTAATTAAACAGCCAGAGCTACATGGAATGATATGGATTAAAGAATATTCATGTGTTAGAATGGCCTAATCAAAGTCAAGACCTACATCCAATTTATGGATGTAGGTAAATAGACAATATATGATTGTCTATTTACAGCACAACTGTGCACTACTTTAAGTTGGTCTGTCACATAAAATCCCAATACATGACATTGAAATGTGTGGTTGTAATGTAACAAAATGTGAACTAGTTCAATACACTAGAATACTTATGCATGCCAGGGCAAATTTTAGGTCATACAGGGATTCATGTCATTGAACTGATTGATTTATTGTTTTAATTTTTCCTTTAAAAACATGTTTTTATATAAAAAGAAATGATGTAGAAATAGGTGTGTCAAAACAGCAAACCTCATTTTTTATCAGATGTTGTGCACTGTAAAACCTGGCATTTACACAAAACGCAAAGGGGAAAAAAATATTAAAACCTGTGCAACAAAACACCAAAAATGTAAGATTATCCTGTGTGGAGAAGGAGTGGAAATATATAAAAGCACACAAACCACAAGATACATATGAAAATACATAAAAAAATGCTTTCACTTTTATTGTAAAATACAATGAAATTATGCAAGTCACATTCAAGAGAGCAGATGTCGTTTCAGCAGCAGTGTAGAAATGCCTAACCAGTACACTGTACACGATTGCTGTTTTACTGAACTTCAACTAGACCTTCAGAAAAAAAATAACATCACAATGCAACATAGAAAAAAGGGAATACTCAATACAAAGGGAAATATAAAAACATGTTTGGTGTCACATGAAAAATTAAGAAAATGGACAATGGATAATAAAACGAGCTCTAACAAATAGTGCTTTGGTAGAATATGAAATTCACAAAATGTGAATGAAGAAAATTGTAATATAATAAAAATGTCACTACTACATTCTTTAGTATTTCAAGAAAGCTATGAAATCATTGCAAATTAGTCCTTTAATTGGTAGCTTGGTTCAAAGTGTTCCAAGACTCAACACAGCATCTTTATCAGCCTCTCTGGTGTTCTTAGAAAAATCGCATTAAGCACCACGAGGGAGCAACTAGATTCCAGAAATTTGAGTTTCAAACAACTTTGTAGTCTTTTCTGCAGCTTAAAAGCAAACCAAAATGCGGCCGATAGTAAGGATTTTTTCTAGAAGTTGGAAAGTTTAATCAGAAGTTGCATTTACCACCACCTTCCACTAGGTGGTGAATGCCAAAGAATGTGAAAGGAAATAAATGATTCCTGAATTAAAGGTTTGAGGGCTTCAGCTAAAAAACTAAATTGTTCAAATTTCACACAGAGGCAGACTTTATGTCTAAATTTTAAATGGAATATATGTCACTAAATTACAGAGCACCACAGTCATCTGTTGAGAAAATGTGCTAAAAAGCCTTAAAATTAATGTCTTATTTACAAATATTTTCTAATCCAACTTTTTATTTGAGTATATTTATTCAGTGAAGAAAATTTTAAAAACGTGTTAAGAAATAACTGTTCATTAAATAATGGGTGTCACACTTATTGGTGCCGCTTTCATTCCTCTACTATAAATTTAACTGTAGCTTTTTTTAATATGTCTATTTAACTTTTATTAGTTAATCAAAGTGTCAAGGAGCTTATTAATTAGTAACCCATAGCTGTTTCTCTGTTTTCCTGGGGTATAGCGATGATTTGCTCCTGAGACCAATTTCTCTTAGACAATATAGAGAAGTCTCCATATGTGGGAAAGCCCCTTATGCAAGTAAGGTGGAGGCTCTGTGGGGTTGTGGGATTGCGAACCTTGTTAAAGTGCATTGAATCATAAACTATTTCAATTATCAGGACATTTAAAATTTAATTCTGGTGGCCTCTGCTACGAAAAGGAAAACATGTAGTCACTGGGTCTTTCAACTAGATATTGATCCAATAATAGGGATGCCAATAAATCTAATTGGAGGTGGTATATAGCAGTGTACGTATATCTGGGACCAAGGGCCAGGATGAAGGTGTGAGGATCATTAAAAGGTTTAAATGTTTGTTACATTATGACATATTAGGTTTTGTTGTTCTTTGTTGCAAAGCTCTCCAAAGAAATATGTGCAGAATGGGTTTTGATTCTTTCAGAAGTAAAATAACGTCAAGTCATTTAGGTTGTCAAACGCCAGCCCAGCTCTGTGCATGTTAGCACAAGCAAGAGCCAACCGATGACAGGTTCCAACAATCTCGGTTTCATTATCTCTATTGAGAACATTTTATAGATATGTACAAAAGGTGAAAATGTCATATTCATTTGAATTCCTATTCTTGTTGTATGCATGCTTATGCGTGGTAACAAGTGGGCACCGGTGTTAGATTGGTGCAGGGACCTGTTGCCTGGCAGGTCCAGGTTGGGAGGAAAATTTCTGGGCATGCCAGCGAGTTTCCTTGTAAACAAACCAGGCATTGCCGGCCCAAATGAACATGTTGAGATAGCCGAACACCTGCAACGACATAGGCAGAGCAAGAAAAGAAAAGAAAATTCATCAATAAATTTAGAATATTAAGCTAGGTAGTAGTTTGAAGCATGTACTTCTTCTCACCACAGAGATATTGAGCGTCCGCATGTTGGCGAAGTTTGTGAGCTCACAGGTGATGTTGCTTCCTTTGCAAAGAGTCAGTGTGTTACTAATTCCTTCAGTATCCGTCGCGTCCTTCACGTTCTGCAAGCCCTTTGCCCAGGCAGATGAGCACACCAACCACAGGAAGACCAGGATTGCTGTGATGACGAAGTCCTAGCAAAAAAAAAAAAAAGAAGACAAAAAGTCAGCTCTGCAAACAGGACCTAAAAGCTTCTTTTGCATAAAGATCCTCATAATACCAAATAAAATGTGTTCAACCATTTCAATTTTGTACAATGTATTTACTTACAAAAATGGGTCCGAAGTCAGAGTCCTTGTAGACATGCATGTAGCCTAAGTAAACCAACAGAGCTACCAAGCTATACAAGAAGCATACAACCCCGATGCCGACGAAGAACTCCACGGCGGAGGCCGAGTCTCCCATCATGTGTGTGGTCATGACAGAGTGATTGCAAATAGTGTTGTTTCCGTCAATGAGTGGGACCTGGCTCAGCCTGTCCATGAAACAGGGAAGGGCCAAAGAAAGAAAAAAAAGTTTATTCACTACAATTCGGATTTGATTATGTTTTGGGGGATGCACTGGTTAGTGACCAAAATCTGCTAATTGCGGCCCTCCGTGATGAGTGAGGAACCAGTCAGAAACTCAAAAACCAGATCTTTCCTGATCAGCACTCTGTCTGAAGCATTAGCTGTTGGGGCTAATGACATACTTGAAGCTATTTAAAAGCAACCACACAATAGAGCTAGACTTTAGTAGGTGCTGGTCATTTTACTCCTTCAGACTTTTGCAGTTTTGGTTATTTTGTACACAACTTTTTTTGGGAATGAGACGGAGCAATCGGTCACAGGATGTAAATTTCAAGCTCAACAGTGGGACATTTCATAAAACTGTTGACCCAAAGCAGATTTAGCAGATACCAAGAAAGCTGGTTGTATGACAGCAGGGCCGCTCAGTTTTATCTGTCTTAGCATTCAACAACTGTGTTTTGTTCAAACAAAAAAAAATCTCTTGAAAACTTGTTTTCTGAAAATTGCTTTTTCATACAGAATGTGATGTAGCCTCTGCTCTCAATATAAATAATTAATGACCACTGATGACCGGAAGGTGTATTCTGTTATTCATAGTTATTAAACGAAAATCTTAATCACTATTGACGGGTTTATAAAAAAACTGGGATTGGAATTCCGCCACAAGTCTCTGATCAATACATCTCTCCAAAATTCAAAAACAGAAGTGTGAATGTATTTTAAATTTGTACCTAAATGGGTAATGAAAGTTGGCGTTGAGGGTTTCATTTGTGCCATCACCACAAAAGAGAGTTATGATGTTCGTGCCCGAGAATCCACCACAGCTTCCAAAAGCGAATATGGCTGTGAGCTGTTTGGACAGAGAACAGAGACATATATTAGGGATGCAGCTCACTGCATAAGAAAATCCAAATAAATAACAAAACCAAGAAATTCACGATACCAGAATAAACTAGAAAAGCACTCAGAGTGCAGACCTCCGCCAGGGCCACTCATTCCCCCCCATCCCCATGTTGTTATCTGTTTCCAATGAAATGTCTGTTAATGAGACGCATGGCTGTGTTCGTGCTGTCGCTGTGCTCTCTTAGCAGAGAGGGGAGATTAATGCGTGATTATTTTGCTGTGCATATGCTCCAACTGTAGCGAGGCTGGTGCGCGAGGTCAGCCATCTGTGAGCACTCTGACACAGGAGAGGGGTGAAGGTTAGAACCGCTGGTCGGTGGGTGTATACGAGCTTCCTGTCGGATCAACCCCAAAATTTAATCACTTCCTGAAAATTTCAGCGAAATCCGCCTAAAACTTTTTAAGTTATGTTGCTAACAGACAGACAGACGGGCTTGAAAATATTACCTCCTAGCGGAGGTACTTAACATACTGGAAGACTAAACATTTAGTACATTTAACTACCATTATACTTTCTCACCCCTTTTAAAGATGCATAAATACCCCTAAACTAAAATCAGCTTTTTTTCTAGTTGCACAATTTCACTCAGAAAAAATATTATTCCACCCTTTAATTTGGGTAAATGTCTCATCTGTCTTCTCATTTTTATAATGATTAATTTAGCTTTATTGTTTGGATCATTTTCCAATCCATTTTTTATTTAAAATGATCCAATAAGTTCATGATGTCAAGCACTCTAACAAGTTTCTCAGGACCTCTGGAGGAGAAACAGGCCTGCAGCATCACTAATCCTCCATCTTACTTGACAGTGAGCCAAATATTCATCCTTTGAATATTATTTCTTTTTTTAAACCAATGTTTAATTGTGTTACAGCAATAAAAGCTACATTTATTCTAGGCTTTTTACACAACTTTAAAAGGGTGCCAATAATTTTGGATGGTGCAGCAAAACATTATTTATAAAAAACAAATATACATTTTAAAATTGGAATATTTTCTGCTATTTGAAAAATGTGTTTTCACTAAAGTTGTCATTCAGCAGTCGGATTCCTTTCTGCAGAAAAGCATCTGATTCAGTTTGTCGAACATGTGACACTAATTCTCCCCTCTTAAAACCAACAGAGACTAAATTCTTTTCTTCAGGGTGACTGCAACTATACCGAGGCCTTCTCAAATGGATAAATAAATAACCATTATAACTTACTGGGTGTCAAGCTTATTCAAAGTGATTCTGATGTTATGTTAGACCACTGCTGGTAGGATGAAAATGTGCCAAGGTAAATCCCACCACACTGCTGGACAGACGAAATACTCTGTGCACAGTAACAGTCTGAGTCAGCCTTGAACAGCTCAGCCCATTGTTGGTGGCAAGCCCAGACCAAGCAAAGCGGGAGAAGATCATGATGAAATTGCTGTGTTTCATAGGACTGGATAAGGTTTTTAAAACTGTAATAAATGTTCAAACATGGTGCTCAATTACAAAAGTTATACAGCTTTAATTTGACATTACTTTGGATTTCTCTTGGTAAGATCCATTGTTGCTGACAACTCCTGGAGAATATAACAGCGGTCTTAAAATTCTCTAAATAGTACACAATCACAAGAAGGTTGACTGTAAATAAATAAATAAAGATCTTTACTTCCACAATCTTTACACCGAAACTTTAGACCAAACATTTACAAGATTAAATTAGCCAAAGTTACTGCTGCATAGAAAATAAACAGATTTATTATTATGGTTATAAATGAATTTATTGTTTGATTTTGACACATGAACCTCTACAAATATATATAAATTTAAAAAACATCCACTATATGTATTTCCCAAATATTACACCCTTTTGTAGTTCTGCTCTGTATTGATTGACATTATTTTTTTATTGACATATTAGCTGGTTTTGCTAGTCGGGCTACCTGCCTGCTTGTTGCTAGCCTGCAGTTGGCTGCTTAACTGCCATGCTGCTCATAGTTTGCTAAGTGTTGCTTTAAAACAGTGATTCCCTAATGAAAGCCATGTGTGCCAATCATTTCGTTTACATGCAATGATTGGAAATATTTCCAGCTGCAAAAAAGCAAAAAACAAAAAAAAGGGCCAAATTGGCCTTTTATGCAATTGAAAATTGAAGAGGCCTTCTTTCAAAGCACAGTAACATGTGGGGGAGGAGGAGCTCTGCATTAGAAAAAGATCCACATAGGTGAAGAAAACTAGTCACTTCAGCAATACATTTCTGACAGTGAGTCAGATGTCTTTTGTATTTGTGCTGAACTTTGACATTGTCTGTTCTAGTAGGACAGTGTTGTCTTTGAGAGAAACAGTAAACTGTTGTTTGATGGGGAAGATGGGACTGTACCAAAGGAGTGAGGAATAAATATCTCCATTTATCAATTGATCTACTTTCCAACCCCTAACCTGCGCTCATAACCTGCAGATGGCAAAATAAAGAATGAGGTCACAAATACAGATCTTTGGGGAGAAAGTGAGCAGCTTAGGACAAGGGACGTGTCTAAGAGTGCAGTCTCTGTCTCCTCTGGATCGATATCTTTAGAGGTAGTTCGGGTATCTGATCTGAGCACCTTCCAATACATCCCAGGGGAAATATCCGGACAACGAAACACCTTGGGCTGAATCTAGAATTTGTTTTAGGGCTACCTGGAAATGCCTTGATATTCCTACTAAAAGAGTAAGAACATGTGGTTGGGGGTGGGGGGGAGGGGGACTGGACTGAAATAAATACTTAACTGAACCTGTACTTGGCTGACAACAAATTATATTTTTAATGCTTTGAACAGAAAGCAGCATTGTGCTGGCCTACTTGTTGATCTCCCAAAGGCTTTCTATTCTGTTGATCATGAGCTGCAAATAAATAGACAACAGTTTGATTTGAGTGATAAGGCTTAGGCTGGTTCAGAAGTTCTCTTTCTGACAGAGGTCTAAAGGTTTGTAAACGAGTTCCCCAAAGCTAAATCTTGGCCCTGTTTTATTTTATATTTTAATATTGACAGGTAAATCATACAGATGATGCTATATTTTATTCAGCTGGCCCTGTACTGAGATAAGCTCTCTTTTAGCTGCTGCAGTTGGAACAGTTGTTTCTTAACTTAAATGAAACTCTTTTCCAAAAGTCACATCCAGATTTGAGATAATACTGGTATTTGTATCCTATAAGACATTATCAAGACAACATCCTGTACATTTTTGCCTTTTTGGCTCTCCGATAGCCTGTCTTCCAGAGTTCATGTTAAGCATTTAGTAAAATCAGAAGAGTAGACTGTTGTTCTAAATAGTAAAAATCTTCATTTATCAATTAGAAATAAAATTGTTCAGGCTGCACTTCTTTATATTTTTCTGACTATGATAACATTACTTACATATAGATAATTTGTTGTAATTCATTGTAGAGAACTTATCACTGTGTACTTGATAATCTTGTTTCTTGGTCTTCATTAAGTCCAAGGAGACAACTTTAGTTGGTGAACTCCCATTCATTTCAGTACATTCCTATTACCTTAAAACTCTTAATAATTTTGGATTCACTATAGAGTACCCAAACTATTATCTGAACATGGCAGAACTGTGTTCTTCTATTTTGCACGTTGGTCATGGCAACATGTTAAGAGTGCTCCAACTACTTAATGCTTTTGTCTCTCAGAGAGCTTTAGGCTCTATAAACAGATCTGTAACTAAAGAGTGCAGCTGCTATTCTTAAGCTGGACCTTGTACCTTATATAGACACTTTTATTTTGTTTCTGTATTTTTTTTTTTTAGTTTTAACGTCCAACTTTTAGCTTGTTCACTTGCAGTGAGGCCCCATGACCCACTCTTGGATGAGTATCATTAAATGAATGGAGGGAAGCAAATAAACGTGGTCTAACTCATCCTTAAAACACTGAGTGTTGTTCAAATAAAGGTTATAGAAAACTGCCAGAAGGCTTTTTTTTTTTTGCTATGTGCCACGCATTAGGCAGGAAGTGGGTTTCGTTAAAGGACCAGGGAATGTGGAAATGGCAGCTCCAAGAAAGTGCTTAAAAAAAGAGTTCTTCATTTCTGTCTCATCAGCACAACTAACTCACACATGCTCAAGCTAAACGAGCTTACATGCTGACACACACACCTTACAACGCTTCACTCCAGATGTTTTCCCAGATGTCCCATTCTGCCACTTCCTGTCTTTTTTTTTTGCTCGGTCAACCCACTGCTTGTTTTGGGGACTCAGTTACTCTCACAAAACGAGGTCATAGGGATAAATTTAACAACCAGAAGAAATCAAACACAGATTTGTTTTTTGATATGCATTAAGGCTACTCGTAGGTTCCTGATATTTTTTTTATCTTTTTGTCAACATTCCCCTTTGTCTAAGTTAACAGATATAAGAAAAAGTCAAGGAACTTTGGAATCTAATCTGAGCAAGAATTTCAAATATGTAAAAAATGTAAACAATTAAAAAAAAAAAAAACCCTACAAAGAGTTTTTGAAAACCATCAGAAACTTTTTCCATCTGTCTCCAACAAATTGAATAATCAGTAGAGACTTATAGCATTTCTTCTGCTTCCTGTTTACAGCTCACAAAAGATAATATCTAAGGAGGTTTCTTTGTTTATTCACATACTAATCAGACGGCTATTTCTTTAGAACCACTCAAAATCTTTCTTCATGATAAATACTCTACAGATGTTTCATTAATTAATCTTTGCTTCTACCCATTTCAATTCAGTTTCTTTGCAATGGTATTTCTTCCCTTTAACTTTTCAGATTAAAGTCACCATCTTCATTTTTAACACATTTTATTGGGATTTTATTCAATAGATGTATTTGTTAGGGTGAAAGAATAATGTCTTACAATTAAAACTTTCCAAGTGTGTAATGCATTTCTAGTAGAGTCAGAATGTTCTAACATTCTAAACTCCAGAAGGTTTAACTTCAAGGCTTTTTGGGTATGTCTCTACAAACTTTGCACTTAGAGACCTACAAGTGAGTCTCAGCTGGATTTAGGTCGGAGATTTATTGATGCACTCATCAATATCTCTTCAAGAGTTCCCATGAGCCTCTTGGCTGCTTCTCTCATTAATGTTCTCCTGTCACACAGACTGCAGTTGCCATTAGGCCAACTTGGAAAGTTTGTAGTAGTGCCATATGGTGCGTTCCATTTGTAGTCGGAACTCAGAAATTCCTTCTTCCGAGTGGGAAAAATCAACTGCAACGCCCTCGAAGTCTGAGATTTTGTTTTTTTGCTCCGAGTTTGACTTTCAATATGGCCGTCCCTCGCATCAATCGTAGTAGTTGTGGTGGAAACATGTTTATCTTACAAGACACACGAGTAAGAGTGCGTCTAAACAAAATAAAAATGGTGTTTGCATGTGGAAAGTACAGTTCGTAACGATGTTTATAAGAGGTACTGCCAACAATGGTTGCCTGGGCGCTGTCATATTGGAATCCCAACCTATTCGGCTATGTTACTGGAGCGCTGTTTACTCAGGTGTGACGTCAAACCCAGCTCCGAGTTCCGACTTCCGAGGTAAATGGAAGGCACCAATACTCTCTTGGTTTTTTTTTTTTTTTTTAGATGATGGGTTGAAAAGTACTCTGATGTTCAAAGCTTGGAATATTATTTTCTAGCCAAAACCCTGCTTCAAATTTCTCCTCAACTTTACCTTTCACCTATCTGTTGTGTTTCTTGGTCGTCATGAGGCTGTTTGTTCACAACTGTTGTGTAAGAAAACCTCTGACGCCTGCACAGAACAGCTGTAATGTACTGAGATTAAATGTGACTCTTTAACAATGAGGTGACTTCTGAAAACAATTTGCTGCACTTATTGTATTTAGGGCCATCAGAGTAAAGAGGCCCAAATCCAAAATACACTACTTACATTTTTATTTGTAAAATTTGCCATGTTTTCTTTAATTTACACATTACAGTTATGCAGTTATGTTCATCACATAAAATAAAAAATATATTTAGGTTTCTGGTTGTAACGTCACAAAATGGAAAGAAGTTAAAGTTTATGATATTTTTGCAAGCATTGCAAACTGTAAAAGCACATTTTTTTCAATTACATTTTTAAGATAAAGCCTATTCTGAATGATGAATCAGGAGTTCTTGGGGTCCCTCAGATTTTAGGCTGGCTCTAAGAACATTTGTCCCAAATTCGACCAAAAACGAGCTAAAGTTTGCAGGCTGGAAATAAGACAATAAGGTTTTAGTTCGCGACGGTTAAATCAGCTCCACATAAAGACTTTTGAATTTTTACTTTTTCCAACCCTGACCAGGACTTGCACAGACCAGGCCTCTCAAAGTTAACAGATACATTGTTTGTGGTTATTTACTGACCCAATTAATAATGTAGCTTCACACTGATCATGCATAAGCAAATCCATTGTGTTAAATAAAGCTTATGTAAAGCAAACCCCCCACACACTTCCACACACTGCCTTGTCCTGAGTCAGATGACTGCTGCTTTGTGGTTCGCAATGTGTGTGTGTGTGTGTGTGTGTGTGTGTGTGTGTGTGTGTGTGTGTGTGTGTGTGTGTGTGTGTGTGTGTGTAATTGTGAGAAAACAGCTGAGAGAAAATATATCTGGAATTACTTAATGCAGCTATATAGCACAACTCTGTGCTGGACGTTCTGCTCTTATGGGGAAAGGCCAAATATGTTACATGTCCTTCAGAGCTGTTTTTCCAGGTGTAGATTATTGCTGATATGTATTAATCTATAACTGAATTCTTTTAAGGCCTGCATTTCTATGCAAGAAGCAAATCCAACTTAACTAGATAGAACTAACCTAATTTGGATCCAATAACTTAACCTTTATGTTCAAATTAGGATTCGGGTTATGGGCTCTTGAATTTTAATGAGTGGTGAGAGGATTAAAGTAAAACTGATTGCTGTGCAGATGAAAGCATTTTCAGAGGAACATATGAACACCAAGGAAGGTCTGGACCTCCCTGCCCGATAAAAAGGAAACAAACGCGCATCTAACTTACCCATTCTACCAGTTTAACGAAGCCCAGAGGCTCCTTCAGGGGCGACAAGTTGAGTCGAAATCCGGTCATCATGATTAAGCCTTTTTCTGCGCAAAGTCTTTATCCAGTTTTCCCTCTAAGCTGTAGGGTGGTTGATGATCCAACTGAAAGGAAAAAGTGGGAGTTCTTGAACTGAGTGACGTGGTGTTTCCGACGCTGCAAGAAATGACCACATTCAGTGATTTAACGCAAGTTTTTCACTTTAGTATCTGCCCCAAAAGTAGGGGAAATATAAAGCATTTAGATCTCTTACTTGTAATGCAGCTTGATTTGTGTTGGAGCTCTTTTTAACAACAGATGCGATTGATCCAATCCTTTGCTCATGCGCGCACTTCTTTCAGCGTGTGAGCTCTGCTGGGCGATGCGCACAAGATGTGGCGGATACAGCGCGTAAAAGTGTGCCAAACCAAACTTCCCCTCGGCGCGCTTCATGTGTGGGATTTGGTTACAGTTAAACGACGTCACATGCAAAGAAAAAAAAAAATACCATAGAAAGTTTTGATTAACCTCAGAAGACTTCAAAAAAAAAAAATCTAAAAAAAATGGAAACCGTACAGATGCTCTTAAAATATCATCCAGCTGCCGTTCGAGCGCGGTTGGGCATTTCATGCAAAAAAAATCCATGCAAACTACGAGCTATAGATTCAGTTCTGTTTTGAGAGGTTTTTTTTGCCACCCACCCAGTTTCCACTCATGAGATCACAAGAATACACGGAGTCAGTCGCTGACTTGCTCATATGACCCAAAGGCTCCTAACATAAGAAAGTGGTTTAAGGATTTGGGATCAGAGGACAAAAGGGCCAAATCTGACCCACATGATAACACTGTCTGAGATCCACTGCTCGGGTTTCCAGAATTATCTGTGCACTCTACAGATCTGAGTAGCATTAAACCAAAAAAGAGCTTTGTAGCTCATAGGCGAGGTAGTATGTGTTGAGGAAAACTAGCAGTAGATATCTCCGTGGACCCAAAATCCCTACGGAGAAACAATGTGGTGGGGACGTCATACTGTGTGGATGCTTTTCTGGAAAAGGAGCCGCACTAAACTGGATGTCAACTTAGGAATACAATGATGCAAAGTAAATTCCACTCAAGTAAAAAACACTTTATTGATCCCAGAGGGAAATAAGGGGTTGGTATAGCTCATACAATTACTTAACTAATACATTAATGCCATCAGCAGTTTTATATGAGATTGCATTCAATTTGTAACCCAGAGTTTGATTTTTAACATTTGAAATACTATTAACTAAATTATACATGCAACTTTCACTACATTAGATATTCACAGCAGTCATTTTGGATTGCAGGTATTCTTGTTGCATTACCAACTTGGAAACTCAGAAACCTGACTTGCAAAATCCAAATCTAACATAATCAAATAGGTCTGGTAACTGATGATTGGGAGACGGATAATTTAGGACTGACATTTCCAGATCAGTTAGGACTTCCGACACCATAATGGAGCGAACGTTTATCTAGTGACAAACTGAAAAACTTCAGGTTTATGTCAGTAACTCAGGTTAGAGGATCTGTTTAAATGTATTTTGATGTTCACTATTGTTAAAAACCGAGAAGTCACTGACTCGATCTTTAATGGTTCAATTAGAGGCTTTTTGATTAGTTTAAAAATATGCATAAACATGTTGGCTACTCTTTTAGATAGGAGCCTTTAATTTAGAATGCAAGGAATGAAACGGTAAACTCAGCTGACTGCATTTTTCATGGAAACAATGTGTGATTCATGCTGAGTTTTGGCAAACAGGGCATGAATGAAGTTATGAGTTGAAGAGCATTGTGCCATTGGAGCAGAGCAAATAGGACAACCAGATGGCTGGGATTTCAGTTTCCTACAACCAAAAACTTATTTTAGCTTCCTTAGTGAACACCTCACCTGGCAGCAGCAAGGATTAGAGGTCTGGTTTCTGCTTCAAACTCAAAAACTTCTCATCCAGGACATTTTAAACCTGTAATCTCTGCAGATGGTTCAAATCAGTCAGTATCATCTGACTTCTCATTCAAGTGGGTGTTTTAACTGATTGTGTGCACCATGACTCTGCTGGAAAAAAAGGATCTTGATAATGTAAGCTTCACATAAACACATTTTTACAATGCTAACCATCCCAGCCAGAATATCAGTATATGCTATTTCTCACTAAACTAAGCAATAAAAATCAAACCATGTTATTGGCTGGTTAGCTATATCGGCCAGTGACTAGAAAATTCAACCATTTTTTTAAATCATTGAACACATCGTACCTAAGAGCTACAATGGTTTGCAACGAGCATTGGTAGTCACTGAAAGAGGACGACTGGAAGTTAAGCCCTTTCAGTGTGTGTAAAATGTTTAAAGTAAAGTCAGAGGAAGCTCTAGGGTGTAAGAAGCATGTCTGTCTTTCATTTAGGAGACCAAGAGCATGACTTCCAGCAGATAACATGAAGGCTGAACAGAGAACTAAAAAGTTGCTGTTTTTGTTTTTAAGCTTTCTTCTTAAAATAAAAAAAAACTGGAATCCCTGCAGGTGTTAAAAAATACTCAGCTCAACACTGTGCTTCTTTTAGCTTATAGTTAATACTTTGAGTCTCTGGTGAAAACCCAGATGCCCTTTGTCTATGAGGAACATTTTGGATTCTATCCCAAATGATGGAGCACACAGAGAAAGAGGCATTTCAAACCAAGAGGGTGGTATTTTTAATCAGTGTATTGTTGACAATATAGCAAGTTATGTTAGTTAAAATCTCAGTTGTGTTGGGGGGGGAGAATTTGGAACAACATATACATAGAACTGAAACAATGTAAAGAAAATCAAAAGTATTCACAACCACTTTTTCTTTTTTGTTCCATTCATTACACAACACAGCATTCACACAGGACTATGCTCACGCAGTAACTTAAAGGCTCGACAGACCCGGAAACAGTCACGCCACCGGTTCAGTCAATCCATTTAGGATATTCTTCTGTTGGTAAAAAAAAAAAAAAAAAAAAGGTAATTCTGACAAAAATATCTAGTGTGGTCATCCACCTAATCTTTCCTCTCTGCTTTCAGTTGCACCCCCTTATTTTATGTACAAGTGAGAAGGCAGTATGGCCGCATTGTTTGTAAGTAAGGATATTTACTGTGATTTTTTTCCTCTCTCCCTAGTCATACAAAATAATATTTATCTGAGGTAAGAACTGAGACAGTATCAAAACTGTAAAATAATATTTTACTAAATGCACCTCATTTTTGGAAAAGAAAACTTCTGTCCCATTAAAACTGAATTACTGTGATACGAGCAGCAACAAGAGATAAAGAAAAAAAAAAAAAACAGGTCAGAAGCTGTGGTCTTCGCTGGTTTTTGTTTCAGCAGTATGATCTGAGCCAAGGCCAAGAAATTGGAACTGGAGACATCACGGATCTTTTCCCAAAATTATGAAGCTCTAAAAAAAGTTCTACCGGTCCTCTTGAGAGGCAAATACATCAAGCTATGATATCAAAGCAAAAATAAGCAGTGCAGCGAAAGCCAAGCAGCTGAATGTTTGATTACTGCTTGGATACTGATGCTCAGAAGAGATTTTTAATTACTCTGTTAAAATGTCCATATTTGCTCACTATGACCAAACTAAGCATGAGAGATGCACCGGATTTTCAGCTTAATCGCCGTTGACCCCAGATGTTTAAAACCGTTCAAATCCGATGAGTGAATCCACCATAACAAAGTGCTACAAGGTTGAGGTAACAACACTCTTTGGTGTGGATGCTGTTCGTAAAGGCATCAGCCGTTTCTGAAGTCAGTGGAAGCTGAGAGATGTAAGAAGTTAACAAAAAGGAAAAGCCTTTTCAAACACGCCTGGGGATCATTTTGGCATCAGGAGAGGGATAAAACAGATTCTCAGGAGATAACAGGAAGGCTCAACAGTACATCAAAGTTACTTTGCTTTACCTTTTCACCCATCTGTCACGGAAGATGCTGGATTTGGAAAAAATGACGGGCCTTTATTGGAAATTCTCTAGCAATACACAAGGGAACTACTGCTTTAGTTATGCTAACTGCGCTAAGTGATGCTAAATATGGCTTAAAATGTCAATTCTAAATGATTTAATCTAGCTTTAACAGTTAAATCTTGTTTGTCTAACATATACACAGTGCGATGTCACGTTTGCTCCTAATACACATTATATTACATTTCTTACAAATGGATTTGGCTAAAATCAATATTGCCAGGTCAAAGCTTCACAAAACCAGAGATAGGCGCTTCTCCACTAACTATAGCAGACATAACAATATGGACGCAAGAATGCATCAGTCAAGCAGAATGGAAATCTCTTATTACACTGAGCCATGAATGAGAACATCATGCTGGAACTAAAAGAATCAGAGAAACTTTGCAGCTGGTAACATACAGCCCGTGTAAAAGGAAGAGGTTTCAAATTTCATAGGAATAAATCTAATTGTCACTACCAGCTGGTCAGTCCGGAAAACTCCCCCCTCCCGTGATGTCACCAGCTCTGAATTCCCCTGCAGCTCTTCAAAAGTAAAAGTCCAACACTGAAAAGCAGGTCAACAAAGCAAAGAAACCCATCAAAACCTGGAAGCATGGGTGACTCTTAAGTAAGCAGCTCCGAACAGATGGTAAGTGAACTGAGCTGATGGAAAAATGGGCATTCAATTCAACAGACAGCTTTGTTGACTGACTTAAGGCAGTGATACAGACTCTACAACTACGAAAGAAGACCCCCCCTTCCCTCCCCCCCAGAGATTTAAAGGCCAACAAACAAGTGTGTTCTCTAATCCTTCCATCAACAATTGCATTTGCATAAAGGAATACTACACAGTTGTTTAAAGGAAGAAAATACGAAAATATCTGTATACACACTCACAAACACACATATCAGGACAAACATTTAACATACATTTCAGCCCAGGAACCATAAAATTATAATCATTCATGAACACAATGTCATCATCTTCATACCAGTGAAGATAACTTTTGAGATGTATATATATTTTTTATATCATCTTACACAAAAAGCTGTGAATTAACCACCATGAAGATCAAGCAAATTATTAAGATTTAGGATTCATACATACAAGTTGCAAACACCCTGAATGGATACATTACTTTCATTTGAGATTCTGTTTTTAAATTGGATCTTCATGATGAGAATGCACTATGGGCAACATAACGACACAGAGAGATGATCATTTCTCAACCTTGAGCGACAAACCGGTGTTGGCACCTTAGCCATAGCTTAGGCTGCAAATACCAATTAAAAGCAAGTCATTTGGAAACATGTGACATTACCATCTATAATTACAGTTAAAGGGTTTGGGATTTACTGCTACCAAGGTGAAGAAAAACATGAATAATTAACGTATTTCAGTGTTATCAGTGCACAGCAGTTTACAAGGATAATCGGTTCTTCCTTCACATAGAAGACAAAGTGAAGCTGAATAAAATTTGTGGGGGGGTTTTCTAAGCAGTTTTGAACAGAAAGACACAGAACCATTACTGCTAATTGTGTGGGTCTTCCGCTTTGTCACAATCTGAACTCGCTCAGATTGTCAACAGGGACACACTGCCCATCAGCAGTCGGCTAAACACATTCAGGGAGCGTCATAATATTCTGGCCTATCAGTGCAACACGCTAAAATTCAATCTGAGGCAGCAGCACATTGATGCAGCTGTTTTGAACATTATTTTACTGAACAAATTCTTGGTTGCAATACCTTTTGGTAGGATAATTTTGTTCAACTTTATAAGCAAGTTTCCAAATTTTTATTTCCTAAAACCTATTTTTTTGGGAATTCAGATTAAAATGTTGAGAAACCTTCATTGGGGGGGAGGGGGAGCTATATTTGCAGGAACATCCTGGCATTCTCAGGATTTGGAAGAGACCAGTTGTATTTGCAGTGCAAATGTCTCCATTTTTGATGGTGAAAGTGGAGGTCAAAAGGTGAAGCTCTTTAGGCTTTTAGAACATGCACCTCAGTGCAGCAGCTCCTCGAGCTCGCTTTCTTTGAGCTTGGCATTGTCTCTGACTTCATCAAACGTGTAGTTCTTCACAACCTTTCCGTTCTGAAACACTGTGTGCAACAGGTCCTGGATGGAGAAACAAAGAGAGTCATCAAAAAAGATATGAGGTAACAAAAGAAAGAAACAATTGAAGCCAAACTCTGTAGAAATCCCTCACAAAAATATCCACATCTCTTGAAACGAAAATAGTACATAGTCAAGTAAAAAAAAAAAAAAGACATGTTTTCAAAAGGTTTTATTGTAGTTTCAAGTCTTTACCAGTATTTCTCTATCAGCTGTGCTCATCAGCAGACTGAAATCTTTTAGCCACTCTTCTTTGCATAAAAACTCAAGCTCAGTCAGATAAAATGGATAGCGTCTATGAAGAGTAATTTTTAGGACTTGCCAAAATTTCTCAGTTGGACTTGGATCTGGACTTTGAAGGGACCATTTTAACATAAATATGCTTTACGTTTAGGGTCGTTGTCTTGCTGGAAGATAAACCTCCAACCCAGTCTCACTCCATCAACTCTAACCAGGAATCCAGTCCCTGCTAAAGAAAAGCATGTCCAGACCACATCGACATGTGACAGGAGGAAGCTGGAATCAAGCCTACAACCTTACGATTGTAAGGCAACTAGTCTACCCACTGAGCCACAGTTGCTCAAATAGACTGCCTTTTGATGTTCTAATGTGACAAAATGTAGAAAACCACAAAGTGTATGAATATTTTTGAAAGGCACTGAAAGCACACAAAAGTGTTTGTGGCTGTGTCACCAAACTCACCACTCCATACTCCTCCAGATCTCCTTTGCCCTCCTCCAAAGTGATGAAATCTCCGCTCGGCGTCCGGTGCAAAGACAGGCGACCTTTCTTTGACCTCTTGTTGGGATCCGCCACTGGATCCTTGAACACATTCACCTGGGACACCAGACAAACAAAACAAAAACAAGAATATTATGAATCAAAGCAGGAATATTTCATACATTTTATACAGTATTATGTACACACTCACCCCCAAGCCATTAGTCACCACATAGCTGCATTTGAACGAGCAGTTCAGCAGATCTCTGGTCAGTTTTTGCAACAATGCCCCTCCGGATCCAAAGGCGATGTTCTCGATGGACCAGTTGTGTTGTTTCATACCCTCCACAATCTGTTGAAACACATTCACAATATAAACTTATTGTTCCAACCCTTGACCACACATACCGTAATATAACTAAGCATTCTTACCTCTTGCAGAGTGTTTATATCAACTCCATCTCCTTGTATGACTCTGATGTAAGGAGGCAGAACCTTAAAACCTTTAGAGTTCTCCTGCGGAGGAAACTTCTTACCCAGTATCTCCAAAACCTACCAGTGTTGTAGAGACAGTTCAGAACACGACGGTGGAATGTTGATTGGCTTGCAAGACTTTAGAAGTAGAAATGTACATTATGTAGACAGACCTTCAAAACTGTATCCAGCGGGTTTCCTGAGTCTGGTCGAACAACCAGCGGGGCATCTGCGCTGCGGGTCACTATCAGTGGCCGTAGGTCCTCGCCCCAAATCTTCTCGCAGGCATTGTAGATGTCGTAGCTGTCACTGACGATGGACACCGGTACGTTGGGAAACTGCTTTATGATGTGCTCAAAAGCATCTTTTTCATGGTCCTTCCCCCATGCTGTTATGGTACTGTAGAGAAAATTACAACCCAGACATTGTTTTTAGCCCTGAAGTTTTTTCTGCATTTTGTCACGTCACAACCACGAACTTCGATGTACTTTACTGAGATTTAAATATAGACCAACTTAAAAGAATGCTTAATTGTGAAGCGGCTAAATTTTTTGTAGCATGCATTTGTATTCTGATAAAATCCCCTTAAAACCCAACCCCCACAGTAAAACATGGTGGTTGATGGTTTTATTCAGTAGTTGAGTTGATTGATCAGGTTAAATACTGGAAAGACATAGTTAAAACATACAGCGAGACAAACAACAGGATAGCTTAGATCAAAGAATATCCATGTGTTACAATTACCCAGTTAAAGTCCAGATTCAAAGTATTTAGTCAGAAGGGGGCCTGGTTACTAATGCATGTCACACTTTTCTTTTTTTTCTTTATTTGTACAAATATTTGAAAACCATGAATCATTTTCCTTCCACTTCCCAAATACAAGCAGCTTATTCCTGCAAAAAAAATAAAAAAATCACAACAAAACACTGATGTGCAGCTGTAACCTGACAGTGTGAAAGCGAAGAAATGATAACGTAATGGTTAATAACATTACTTTTCTTTGTATTTACTGATGCCACTCAGGTTTCTTAACTTGATTTGTTTTTGTTTGTTACAAACTTTCAGCTATTTTCAGCAAAAAAAGGTGTTTGAATAAAGGGCTGAATTTAATTCGTAATTAAATTTAGTTAAAGAAAAGCATAAAATGAGCAGGGATGCACTTAAAATAAATGTTCTGATAGTTATCAATAATCATTGATATCGATCAATATGACTATTCCCTTTATCGATATGATCTTTTTCTATATCGTCCAGCCCTCATTAACATGCACCAAAATTAAGAAGAGCTACAAAAAGATACTTGGATCACAATATTAGCTGACCAGAAACCTACATACACAGAAGACGACAAAAAGCTGCAGCAACAAATAAGACTAACACTAAATAATAGCTAAACCCCTAATAACAGTCGCATGACATTGATAAAAATCGCATTTCTACAGACTTTCCAGAAGAGGGCAGTGTGCACCATCATTAAAAGACAAGAATTGGCCTTTTAGATTTTATTCAGGCTACAGGGAGAATCTCTGCAGCTAAAAGTTATATAGTATTCTGGACACTCCCTGGGTCACAGCATTTTATAGAGAAATTTTATAGTTCAAGCAATAAGCAACTAAATTTGAATTGTAAGTCTAATAGTATTACTTTTATTTTAAGTCAGGCTCAAGTTTACTGAAGTTGTAATACTAACTGGTTTAAAAATGTTTAATTTTAAGTTTTTTTAATACCTTGGAAGAGACTTGCTTGGTAACAATTCCTTTCCCATTACTTTCAATTTCCATTAAAATCAAAGTGGAATTTTCCAGCAACTGCTCCCAATGAGGAAGAAACGAAACTGATTTTATAACTGGGGCCACTACACTGCTATGACAACCCAAGCCAAATTTCCACAATACAACCGCTCAGCACATAAAACGTTTTTTTAGGAAGAGCAGTTACTATCCTAATGGAGTGTTAAGAAGCCACTTTGCATTGCGTAACAGCAAAACTAAAGGAGGAATACGCATCTGTGTGTAATGAGTTGATGTGTGTCAGGTTAGCAACAAGTCAGAACTTCTAACCAATCAAAGCCACGCTCCATAAATTCATCTGAAGAACAGGATAATAAGTCTGTGAAGGAAACGGAGTAAATTAGCACCATGCTCAGTCATGCTGAGTTAATTTTCTTTCTGGCAAATAGGATTTCCACAACAAGAATGTTGACAGAAAAGCATTTAGTAGGATACGTTTTCTCTTTTGAAAACTAATTTGTCTTGAAAATAAGTTGGTTTTTTGACATGCTTTTGGCCAAAATGTGGTTTACTCAGACAGGACATTTTTGAAACACAGGACAACGTACTCATGTGCTGCAGATCTGTATATTACATAGTGCGTATATGCAAGTATGTATTGTCTTACATCTATGTGTTTCTTATTGATGTAGGTCCTGAGATTTTTGCTTCTTAAATTATTACCAACTTTAGTACAAATAATTATCTTTAAATGCAGATGTACACTGTTAATTATATTCTAGAGCTGCAGTGAATTATTATTTGGTCAATAAATCAGTCAATAAATGTTAAATAAGTAATTGATTAGCTCGATTTTCTGCTGCAGCTCCCTCTGTACTGAATTTAGGAATCTACACTATCACTTCTTGTGAAGATATTATTTTTAATGAATGATAAATTAAGAAAGAAGAGAAATTGTTTTAAAAGGTTAAAACTTATGCGTTTTATACATTTATGTTTACGTAAATCTTTGACCTCCATGTTGTGAGTGATATCTGTCACTCAGTTTAGGCCCCGCCCCCTTTGTATCACAGCCCTGCTTTTATTTTAGTGCGACACCCTCAGATCATCACTGGCCCCCATTTAGCCCTCTTTATAAACTTCCTGGATACACCCCTGCTCAGCAGTCTTAATGAAGTATTTCTAAGAGTATATATACATTATTATTCAAGCATTATTACTTATAATCATTTTGATTTGATTCACTGAATTAAACTCACTCTAGAGTTAAACACAGGGGGTCTGACACACAATAAATGCTATTATTGATTCAAAAAGTCTTTGTTTCCTTTAGATTTTTTCCATGTTTGTTTTGGTTGTTCTGTTGCTGAAAAATCTCCATCGCTGAAGTTTATAAAGTTGCTCGGTCTATTTTTCATCACGATGCAAACAGCTGAGTGGATTGTGGCGCAGATGTGGGAGCAAAGCTCTATCTGCATGTCAGAACAAGCAACTACAGCCGGGCAAATGATAAAATACAAACAAGCATGTTTCAGAGCTTTGCACATTAAGTTCTGGTGCTGCTAAGGGAAAAGCAAAAATGTTACCATTGTTATTATGATAGCATTAACTTAATAAAATGGCACTGGGCACTAAGTATCAATTAGGAGGTGCAATCAAAATTTCTTCAGAACTATTTCTAGTTGAATAAATAAAACAATGAGAGAGGTGTACGTTTACCTGTGCTCAGCAGCAGGTACTGAAAAGCCTGGCACTGGGTCCTTGGTGCCATAGTACTTCTTAATGACTCCAATGCCAGCGACTGTGTCTGTACCTTTGAAGTTCACCAAATGGGCAGAGGCTCCAATGCCAGCAGTCTGTGAATGAAGAGTGATGATTAAGCACTTTCTGTAACACAACACCAAAAAAGGATAAAAAGGTAAACAAAATTTGAAATCTAAAACAATACTTCCCTCAGTTTTTTAAAAAGTTTTTTATTTCTAACTGAAATAACTTTAAAGAGATCTGAAGGCAGTTTTCCAGCTTTGAACCTCTACAACTTTACTGAGTTCTGAATTTGCCATATTTTTCCGCTTTGGTTAATGCAAAAATTAGTATGTTTACATCTAGTAAGAGAAAACCGAATTATTGCCTTAGTCCGACTGAATTCAGACGTTTGAAATGCATGTATACACCTTAGTCCGGTTGAAGTCAAACCAAACTGAGCTTTTCTAATCGAGCCAACAGACCGACATATTGCAGTTAGAAAACCGAATCCCTCTGTATGTAACAGCAGAGCCAGCTTACTCAGACATTTACCAGCCTGTACACTCCCCCTTCGGGAAGTGATGAGACCACAGAAACGGGAATACCAACACCACAGCAACAACGAGTGTAACACAATCGAAAAGTACAGTACTTACGAAATGTACTGTGCTGCAGCATTGTTGTCGTCCATTTCTTTGCTCTTTGTGCATATCCTGCTTTTACTCCTTCTGTTTCACTGCTGCCAGCATTTGTTTACCATTTGTGTGACGCTATAGGCTAACTGGAAGAATACCAATGTGAAAGGGCGCATGTCGCCACTTGCTGTCGCGGAGTGGAACGCACTTCTTTCAATAATTGGATTTTCTGAATAACATAAACTGGGATAAAGGCTCACATTCCGGTTAAGGTATTAGCTCAAATTTAGCCAAAAGCTCGATTTAGATGTGCATCTAAACGTACAGAGAGACCAACTGCAGTCCTCAGGGGCTGACTAAGCTGAAATACTTCACCAGAATTTCACAGAGGTCTGTCAATAATTCATTTGATTCAGCTGTGAGCTAGATAAAATTTAAAACAGGCATTATAATGGCTATTGAGGACTGGCGTTGGACACCACCGATTTAAGGTATATCACTTGAAATAAAAGTTGGCATAAATTATAAAGAGTAGGAATAACAAATTATCTCAATCTCACAACCTTTTAAATGCAGTATTTGCACTCAAAAATCCCATCTTTTTTTCCATCAGTGGATGCACCATTCCTAAGCGCTACCAGGTAGGGCTTACATCACTCTTGGGTGTGTAGTAAAGTAAGCATCTTTCATTATCAAAGAAGCACAAACAATGCAATGTTATATAAATTATGGCATATTGTTATAAAAGGAAGCTGTATTTCCTACATGTCCAGAAATATCTGCAGTTCATTCAGCAAGAGAAAGCTAGACTTTGAGTAGACAGCACAAAGGATGAATGGAGTACAGTAAAGTTTTTTTAACTTATTCTTTAATCTGTTTCATACCTCTTGTGAGGACACACCCCTGTAGCCAAAGTCATGTAGTTTATACTCCAGCCTATCCAGGTTCCCAGAGGTCTCCATGAGGTACTTGGCAAGGATCTTCTTTTGCTCTCTGGAATTGGTCGCCACTGTAATCGGGTACCAGATCTGAACAAGAATAGTCTGACAGAAGAAAAAAAAATCATCCGTTAATAGGCATTTTTTCTAAGTTTACAGCTGTGAAAATGTTTCATTTCCAGGAATCACTTCCTCTAATTTTTCGCATCAACCTAAAGAAAATATGTCATGTCTTTGACTAAGTAACATTAAATTCTTTTTACAGCCTTATGTTAACAAGAACAGCCCGGTGGCTGTCTGGTTTTACTGTAGTCACTGGAGCTAAAGCCTAAAACTAACAAGCTCAAAAGGGATGAATGAAAGCTGTGAACCCTTTCACACAAGCCCAACTGTGGGAAAAACACATTCCTTGTTGCTTCAATACCAGAGTCGATGACTGCGCATGAAAACAAGTGGCATATGTGCAGAACACTGCCTAAGAACTATCATAAACACATTTAATAGAATGTGAACCATAAGGCATGTGGGTCTGTATCGGTTTTCGGCCATGTACTACAGAGCAAAAGCAGGTTGTTTAAACAGCTCTATGTTACAGCTCAGAGTTATTTATCACCAATTTCTGCTTTTGGAAACGGATTCAGTATTATGAAGAATTCCAGTTGGTTTTGACTGAAGTAGTTTAGCCATTTGAGACAGTAGTCAAGCACTATTAAGCCAGTGGGCCTCTGGGAGCTCCTGTATCCGATTTTTTGGGCTTTTCCATTTCAAATGGTAAAATTTGGTGAGTAGAAAAACTAATTATCCGACAATCAAACTTCAGATCTGCACCATGTAATGCATATTAAATTGGCATGAACTGATCACCTTTTTCCTTGGTGACATTGATTTAATTTTTTTTTAGTACGACTAACTCCTATGTTGGAATTTTTTTCTGTTTAGATTTTCTAATTCTAATGGACAATATCACATAAAACGCACAAAATGTTCCGCAGAAGATTAAAGCCATTTTTAAATCGAAAGCATATGTCCCATGCATTATTTTCCTGGTTTTAATACATAAAGCTCAGAAAGTCATGTAATACTTTACAAGTTTGCAACGTTATTTCAAAATGGCTTTTAGGAGAACAAATAAGTGAACCTAAGATAATTTTGATAAGACAAATAGTTCATGTAGGACTCAGGAAGGAGTTTATTCTTTAAAACAGGTCACAACAGATAAAAAGTTGTCTTTTTGTCATTTGAGCTAAAGACTTAGCTACAGATCTTAGCTGAACGGGTATATCAGGTTCTTTCTCATATGCTCCGTGTTGTAAAAAGAAACAGGCCAGAGCTGTTGCTAAATTATTTTCTTGTGATTCTCACAATGGATATACCACAGCCTGGTTCAGACAAAGCTTTGGTAATTAGCAAGATGAACTAGTTGCACCGGCACATTTAGATCAGTGCGACTTCTAAATGTTATCTGGAAAAAGCAAGATTTATGCCATTAATGATTGTGACCTGTCATTTAAACTGAGCCAAAGTGAGGAAACCTAAAAAAACAACTCTTAAAACACCAGAAAATTCATCTACGTAGGAATTCGTTTGAGTAAAAAAGTAGCCAAATTTTTGGAAATGCTTCACGACTTTCCCTGGGAACACTGTGCAGCTTGTTTCCACCCAATAACTCTCACCAGGTCACACGCCTCCTCAAATATAAAACATTGTATGGACTCGTGACTGCCAGAGTAAGGCCAACGTCCACGCAAACATGACTGCGGTGCCATTTGTGGTGTGCACAAAATATTCATTGCACATCTCCTAGCCTAGTATCCTTAACTTAATTTTAACCTCACGTGCAATCACAATAAAATGGCCCTCACGCATTCCAACATGACCTATCAAGAGTTCCAGGAAATGAAGAGAGATAAGCAGAGGAGTTGGGAATGAGGAAAGCTTTGAAAAATATAGAAGATACAGAAAGATGTTACAAAAGAAATGAACAGATAAGTAAGAGAAAACAGGACAGAAAGCGCCAGCAGCACTGACCCAGTGACGCAACCCAAGGACATCAGGATGACCGCTGAGGCTAATTTTACAACAGGCATGAATAATGACTCGACGTGGACGAGCATGAGGGGTTAAGCATGCATTTATACAGGGAAAGACACTCACAAGGTGTGTGTATGAACTGTTTAGGGGTGTGTTTGAGTTTTGTTACAATGCATCCATCCACTCTTAAATTCCTGCTCCAACAGTTGCAGCGTACATGTCTAAATGTGGGTTTGGCTTTTGAGGTCTGACTAGCTTTCTGAATGTTGTAACCTGCTTAAGAAATATGTGACAGATACAAACCAAACTTTGTTGCAAACGAAAAAAGTCAAACGGACGTTAGAAGAGAAGAGATATTACTCATGCTGCACTAAGTAAGTTCAGCCAAGTCGCTGTTGCACAGCCCATTCAGCGAGCATGACACATCTGCCATGTTTCTAAAATCAGAGCTACAAGGATTTGATTCTGTGCTGCTGATTATCAGTGAGCAGGCTTCCTACGGCTTTTTCATGTCAGGATATTATGCTTTTTATATATATATATATATTTCAACAGAGGACAGACTTTTCATAGGAAACCTGGATAAAGTACAGAGGGAAAGCAAGGAGGGAAGGAACTTAAAATATATGGCAAGTTAAAAGAGATCTTTACAAAGTAAATTACGTAATTAGCTAACAGTTCTATGGTTCAGTCAGATTTAGGAGGATATTAGGTTTATAGAGGGGCATGCTTGATGGCTTTAGTTTTATCTTGCCATAGATACACAAAGCATTTAGGCTGTAGAGTTTGTTCATTATCAAACAGAAATCTAATTAGGTTACCATTAAATTGTAATCCGTGTCAGAAGTTGTATTAACAATGTAATAGCAGGGAAATTTACAGCCATTTTCTAGATGGAGAAAAAACTATACTCCAGCGACCCCACTGCACTTTATGGTTAGATATGATGAAATACTAATGGCAATAATCATAGAGCATGACCTTTTATTGTATAGGACAAAATCAGACCACATACACATGAATATATAATCCAGGAAAAACTAAGCAAACACACCTCCACCCAGTTAGTGAGCCAGTAGCATTCAGGATCTGTGCTCTCCACAGTGAACAAAACATTGCCTCGAGGAATGACGCTTCCTTCTGGTACTGCCTTGATTTCAATGGGAAGATGGCCGTTGTATTTCTACGGACAAAAGCAACAACAACAAATGTCTGAGTCAGAATGCTGTAGCTGCTTTTATGCAGTAATATTTTAGATTTGGATAGATGATTTACAAGAATGAAAAGTATTTTAGATGCAGTAAAAACAGACAACAACATTTGCCATGAAGACCTAAAACACATAAAAGCAAGAACCCCCCCCCCCCCCCCCCCAACAATAAATAACATTTCCTTACCTCCAAAATGTAAGTCCAGCCCTTCTCATTAAAAACATCATCCTGGAAATGTTCCCTGTACACCTCCTTTGCTTCCTGAATCTTCTCTGGGGTCACTACCTTTCCTGAAGAGGAGAAAAAAAAGATGGAGAGAATGATGAAGAAAGAGGAAATTAAAAGATGGAAGTCCAGAACAAGTCATTAGGACGCTAATCTATTGTTTACTGCTCTAATTACATTCGAGGGATCATGTGCATGCTGACACAGCATTTTTATCTAATATATTACACATGCACTATTCCAAGTCTAAACCATTTTCTAAACCACAGAAAACTTTCAAGAGAACAGGGAAAGGAAAATGCAATAATAAAACCATAAACAACAGGAAAAAATTGAAAGATTTATTTTTGGGGGGGGGAAATAAGAAAGCATTTAGAATTGAGAATGCCTATAAAACCATAGAACATGAAAACAAATAAACCCCAAAAAATACATATTAACTGCTGTATTTATCTTCTACTAAATTAAGAAATAGAAAACATGTGACCACATATGAATATGCTTAGCAGGATTTTTCATCAGTTTGTCGCTGTTTGTCATATCAATGCATTTTATCGCTGGATTACAGGGCTCAAACTTTTACAGTTTGCATGAACACGCCTGAGGCAAGCTTAGACACATTGGTGGCAGCATCATGCTGTGGGGAAGCCTTTCTTTTTCCAGGGAAGCTGAGAGGCTCTTGGCGACTTGAATTGGGGGCTTACAGCTGCACTTACGACAAAAGGTGCTTCTACAACGTATTGCCTTTCGGGCGCTAATTAAATTTTACCACCAGTCTTCAGATTTGATTCCCAACATAATAAAAAATATGTACCATTTTCCTTTCATCTCTCACCCCACTTTTGGTTCTCTGAGGTTGATTGATGCTTCTTCGGTAGCCAGCCTCATTGCTGAGCAAGGCGAGACGCTCTGCGGAGACAACACGTCTTTCTCCCTCAAACAGTGAGGGAGCAGCTGTGCTTTTGTCTCCTTTTCTCTCTCTCCCCCTCACCTCTGCTACCACACCATGAAATCCTCTTAAGAAGCAGGAGGCAGACGCATTCTTTCAACCTTCTGTTTCTGTTGATCAACGCTCATGTCTCTTAGAAACTCTTGTGAGCATCAGACTTCACCAACTTCAGTTAATTAGATCATATAATATTTTTATGCCTTGTTCAAGGCTGCTTTTGATTAGCTTTTCTTCTTAAGTTTTTTGTTGCTTTAGGTTCTTCAATGTAATGCATATATCAGGCTTCTTGTTTTTACTCAGTGGAACTTGGTAATTAGAGGAGAATTTGAATGAAAAAGACACTTACCTTTTAGGTATTTATGGAGGATGTATTGTAAGCCGTAAAAGACGGTTTTGTCATATTTGACCTTTCTGCTTTTGCTGGGGTCCGTCCTCTTCTCGCGGCACTCGAAGTAGGAGTACACTTTACTCGTGTTGGGGGGGTATTGTTTGTAATGAGTTACCTGTCAACACAGAAACAACACAATTTATTGAAGTAATTGTACAGCAGCTGACCAGCTAAAGACCGGCAGGAGAAAAGAAAAGAAAAAAAAAGAGGCCCCAGCATATAACCGGAAGACATCTCATGAATACTGTTACACACTTCCTTTCTCTAGTTCGTAGCTCATTGAAAAGCAAAACCAATACGGCTCATGAACACAAACTGGTGCCTTGCTAAAGTATTCACAACCAGAAACCTCTCTTGTAACATGACAATGTGGCGTTGTTTTATCATCTATCAAGAGTGCTATGAAGACGGCTCCGCCTGCAGCGCGCGCTCCCGACACAGGGGGAACAGAACATTTGAAGGGAATTTTGCATTTAAAAAAAGCTTACTCTGCAAAACATTGTTCATGTTTCACAAACTTCAAAAATCATGTTCCGTGCTTTTTTTCCTAAAACAACAATTGTGGTTGACTTCCTGGTTTAGTTTAACTACAAATTGTTCGTACTACAAGGCAAGGCCATCGTTGCGCCACTTCCGGCATTTCGGACAATCCCTTCCCGCCAAGAGATTTCGTTGCTTTGTTTCAGGACTTGCATTTGTTTTACTGAATCTGTTAATGTGCTTTTTAAAATTTTATTTTGTTTTTGAATTTGTAATTTTTTTTTAATATGTAATTCTGTTTTTGAAATTGTACATTTGTTTTTTGAAATGTAATTTTGTCTTTCAATTTGTTAAACACAGATGCATTTCAAAAACACATTAAGAATTTGTACATTGTTTTTTGTTCATGTAAATCTGTTTTGCACTTCTCAGCCACCATAGTTCTCCACTACGCATCGTTTTGGACAGTTCTTCCACATGTTGCTGTGTCGTCTAAATTGCCCTTTCCACCCATTTGCCCACCTGAGTTGTGGGTCTCTGCAGCTCTTCCAGAGTGCTCTCTTGAGCCCGGCTCATGCACCAATTAGTGTAAATGTATCAGATAAAATCCCAATAAAACACACATACTTTTATGATAGCAATCTTGATTTAAAATGTGTTGAAGGTCCAAAGGAGTAAAAACTTAACATGTGGCGAAAATTTTTGTTGTTTTTTTTATGTCATTTCTGTGTTAGCGGGGGTATGTGTGTTGAGTAACAACAGGAAAACAGTAAAAACGATTTCATGGGGAAATGATGAAACACCTTGTAAATAATGCCAAAATGCTTAAAGAATACACAGAGAGTCTTTAGTTGAATGATGTCTCTTCTGAAATAAGAAATGCATTAAAACTTTTTAAACATCAAATTAAAATATCCGTTAAAGTAAAAGTAATGCCTTGTATAGCAATCTCTTGTGTTACATCAAGTAAATTCTTACAAAAATGTCCCAATCGGAGAAAAAAAGACGTCTGGGTTTCAACAGGAACAGCTTCGTCGTCAGTTCGACTCCACTATTGTTCATAGAGTGAGTTTTGCGTGCTTTGTGTGGGATCCTCTAATCTACTGCAAATGTATTCCAAGAACAATCGGTGTCCAAACTCGGGGATGTGTAACAGAGTAAACAGGCCAAGACGTGTCCGGGCATGTTTCAATAATAAACAGCAAAGAGACTGAAAATAAAGGAGACACTCTCCCAAAACGAAAGTAGCTACAGTGCGAGTAAGAACCATCAGGGCATCAATCAAATCCCAAATGAGTACAGAAATGTCCTCAGGGCACATCGGAGCATTTGGTGTTTTAATCCCCGACAGCAGCACAGAATCCACTCATGCTCTGTCATTGCACTTGTGGCTAAAGAAGGGAAACAGTGGACAGAGTTTTATGAATAAATTGAGTCAAAAGGTAATTAGGAGGAGAAAACAGCTTTCCCCCTCAACTCAAAAAGTCACACATTTGTCCTTCAGTTGACGACAATCTCTCTAGAATAAAACAAAACAAGAATGTCATTTTGGACATGGTAGATTAACGACGGGGAGTAACGAAGCAGCGCCTCGGCCCGTTTGACACGCCGAGAGCAAATAAATGTCAATGAACTACTAAGTTTCTTTGACCCTACTGTGTCCTTTACTTGGGAGCTTTCGAGGACTCAAAATAGAGCCGAGACGCTGAACATGACACTGGGCTGGACCACGTGAGCTCATATTCTCATCCACGCGCGCTGATGTTTTTACCCTTACACAGCATTTCAAAAATCAAAAACCGAGAAACAGGTTTATCATCCAAGAATATTATCAATTTATTGCCCTTTATAACAGCACACAAACAGAAAGCAATTAGCTAGCAGCAGAGAGGACATTTTAGATTACAGCTGAGAGTCCGTTTGGTCTATACGACAGGTTTATTTAAGGAAATGAGGTGAGGATCACCACATCTGCTACAGCATGTTTGGAACAACGGTCCATTCAGAACCTCCTTTAGAATGAGACAGGTCAGGTCAGGTCAGGTCAGGTCACGTTGCGTCAGTGAGTGGCAGCATCATGCTGTGGGGGATTATTTGGATCAGTGGGGACAAGTAAGCTGGTCAGTTAACAGAAAGATACTGGGGAGAAAACTAAAATGTGGTGATTTACTTTAATTACACCAACACACTGAGCATTTGGCCGGCAGGCACACCCGTACAGGTTGTGTTTCCAGCTTTTTAATTCGACAGTTTTCACCCTTGTTGTGGAAATGAGACTCTCTAGTTGGGAAACAGATTTTTAAATTACTTTAACTACGCGGCGATGCACTTTACCCTAGATTAATGGATCCGAAGACGGTTATATAAACACTGCACACCTCCACTTGTGATGTTACACCAGACTTGTATAGCTAGACAAAAAGGCTAACTTTAATGGCTTATTAATAAATGTACCAGCTGCTTTTACTAAAACAACCACACATCCACAGGACTTATTCTTTTGTGTAAAAGCTCAAACTGATCCCAAGTAAGCCTGAGAGGCTTAATCTTGTTTACCTTTTGTGTGACTCAATTATACGGGACATTTCCCATAACTTTAAAAGAAAGAAAGCAGGAAAATTACACCTAGGTTTCTTCGTTTGTCTAGAGACAAATCTTGAGCAAAGACTCAAATATTTAGTATCATTCAGCCGACGTTATTGGTGTATTTCAAGCAAATCTTTCTCCTGATTTAAAAGGTAAAGGAAATTAACACCATAGAGTATAAAACCATGCTCTTAGCTATTCTAAATGAAAATTAACAGTTTTTTCCTGCTGTTCAGATAGTAAAGTAGTACAGAGATGCCCCTCCCCAACCTGTTTCTTCACATCATCAGTCATGTAGTTGAAAGAAGGCTTCTACACTAATCCCTTGCTAACAAGAAAAACAAATTCCCCTTTTTAGAAATATTTCTAAATCAGATGGTCTTGTTGTGAACACACACAAAAAAAAGTGCCACCCATTGGTCTTAGGTTTATCAAACCCACATTTGGCAAACTATAAACAGCACCTAACAATCCAAAGAATCAAACTGCAAAAAAGGGCATTATCCTGTACAACAGGCATGAAGACCACAGCTATTTATTTATACTTTTGCTTAAGTATATGGATTTAAAAAAAAACAATAATCAATGTTATACATAACATTTACCTGTAGCAATGTTTCAGCACATTAAATTTAAAACCTACATGAATTACAAAACAACAACTTACATTAAACTTGCTAACTGAAACAATGTAAATTTGTTCCACTTATACCTTACTTTTTCGACATGTGACATCAGTGCTTTTACCTTTAGTTTCCCCAAACATGAGTACAGTCATATTGAGTAAATGATATCACTGAAAAGTTAATTTATTTCAATATTTCAATTCACAGAGTGAAACACAATATATAGATTAATTAACATAGATTAATGTATAAAAGTCTTTATTTCAGAAATAGTTTATTAATCCCCGAGGGGAAACTCAGGTTTTTCAGTACAACCCATCTGACAGGATCAGGTATACTGTGGATTCACGGCGCTCCATATCTGTTAATTATGATGATTTCTAGGGATGTGTATTGGTAAACCTCTGGCGATACGATATGTATCGCGGTACAGGGGAGACGATACGATATGTATCGCGATGCTATGAGTAAGACTACATATTGTGATTTTTAAAACCAAATTTAACTGTAGAAAAACTCACAGCATTCTAAACAGTCCAACCTGTTTCATACTTTCACTCATCCAGGAAAAAGATTTTTGTACTATATATAAAAGTACGCCTGGTGGTAGGTGGCTGTTTTCTAGTTGTAGTAATTAAACAATCCAAACTGTTTCATACTTTAACTCATCCAGTTTAATTACTACAACTAGTTGATCCACTGGAACAAAGAAGGTGAAATCAGCCACCAACTACCAGTCATACTTTTATATGTAGTACAAAAATCTATTTCCTAAAACAGAGATATATATTGTTTTAATATTGATACAATATTGGGAAATAAAAAATTGTGATAGATCGGTGTATCGATATTTTCTTACATCCTTAATGATTTCTGTTTACTGCTAATAAAATAAACGGCATTAAAGATTAGAATATGACTTTAGACAAACAAGCCTCATCGGACATTCATTGAATATGACTGTACATTATAGCAAGCTTGAAATGCCTGTCACAGATACGCTTTCTCATGACAAAAGAACAGGCTGCAAATAACCAGAATATTTGGTTTTTAGCTGACTAGAAGTACAATAAGTCGGTTTTGATTTGCAGGAAAGTATTAATGTACTCTTTCACCAGGCTTTATTGTTTCTCGTCATTATGGGGGGGGGGGGGGGGTTGTAGGACAAAATCAAAATGATTGAAGAAGAAATGAATACATTAAGTAAAAACTTAAGACCTATCTAAATATAATTTGTGACACGTGATAGAAAACGTAGGTGAATATAATACTTTTTAGTTCCTGAAATTAGTATTTTTCATTTTAAAATGAGATTTAGTTCCTGATTTTAAAACTAGCAAAGACCATGAATATGTTACATTATTTTATTAGTCACTTGAATGCTATTATGCTACACATTTAACAGATTTTAAAATGATTAAGTAGTTTCTATATGCATGTAGATTCTAACCATGTGTTTGCTATGACGTAGTAGTCAAGACTCATCTTGGTTTCCTTTTCCACACAAGTGAAACTGTAGGTCCATAGGGCGGACCCATTCATTTCATTTCTGGCATAAAAGGGAACTGAAACTAGTTTGGATCATGTCGATTTTTATAGTATGCATGAGACTCTTTAATGATTGAATTGATTTATTTAATTTGGCAAACTGAAAGTAAGGAAAAAAGAAAGCAAAACCAGTTCCCTCTTTGTTATCCTCATGATAAATTAATTCCTTTCTTTTAACTGGATTTCAAATAATTACCTTATAAACACATTCATGTGTAATGTAAAGTCTCATCAGTTCTGTCTGCTATAAAGCTTTCACTAGATTGAGATTTCAGCTATTTGTGCCTCTGTCCTAATGTTTTTTGTCCTCTCACTTTGATAGTTATGGTTTCTGCTACTTATAATTTAGATTTTTTTTTCTCAAATTATTTTATTCTATACAATGTCCCAGCATAAAAATGAATATGAAAAGCTTTTGAAATAAATGTTCACTCTTTCTACATACTTCAAGGTAGAAACACAATTCCAAGCTTAAGTGCTTCACAAATCATCTGATATTTACCACATACTTCTGCTTTTTAATATCTTTTACAGTCTTTACAAGATAATCATTTCAGTTTCATTGTAAAAAAAAATACTGCATTTTCCTGCCCAATGCTGACATTGACCAACCTACCCCTCAGCTGAGCTTCTACTCATTACATGCTTTAACAACACATGAACACTTTATATATTAAAACTAAGGAGATTTAGACAGTATTTGAGTGATTTTCGATGCTTCAATTATGAAAGTAATCGGGGGTGCTTGTGGTTAGTGAAACTGAACTAAGTTGTCAAAATGATCTGATTACCACCATTTATATAAGGTATTTTTTAAAAAGGGAAATTTAAATTTTTACTGCTTTTTTGATCACCTTATGGCTGCTTTTATAGAGAGAGCTCACCTCTGTTGACATGCAACATAAATTCTACCAACACAGGTTTTTATGTGTAAAGGGGTTGTGCTCAACACATTCAGCCAGATTTCAACTTTAAAAAAGGGAATTCTGTACTCTTTAGTTTTAATTGGATTTTTCAAAAACGTATGGGTTTCTAAACTTCTAGTTTTACAAACGTTAATGCCTAATGTCAGCTTTTTCCATGAGTTAAGTAAGCATTACAGTTGACATTCTGCGCTCATCATCAGCATCCCTGATTGCTGTCACATGTCTCTTGTACATGGCAACCACTGGCTACGTGCTATAAAACATCACACGCACATTTGGTCTGTGTACACTACAATTAAGAGTAATGAGAGCCGCTGTTTTTTTGTTCACTTTTATATTGCCATTACAGCCTCCACTTGAACGGTAACCGGGGTCGAAATTTTCCGAGCAGCTAAATAAAGGGCATGCCTTTGGACTCAAGGCAACCATGCGGGTACTGAGAATGTAATTGCTGCCTTTTCTCTTTTGACTTTCAGTTTTGTTTTCTCGAAAGTCGCATCTGGTTAATGTTTTACCTCGCATTAGAGAGTGAGACTTTGTGCGAGTGTAGCTCACTCGGACAATTCGGAAAACACTCGCTAGCCGGTGGCTAATGTTAGCTTTTTTTATATAGATATATATCAATCCACTCTTTCAACCTCCTGTGCTCTCTGTAAGCTAGCTGGCTAATTCAGCTAGCGGAATACAGCCGTTAACTACAGAGCCGGTTGGATAGCGACTCCATAAAAGCAGCGGCCATCAATGGTGGGACTCCGCTAGCTCACAGAGAGATGCCTCCTATGTGAATTTCTGCCACGGCGGTACCAGTGCTCTCCTCCTTCAGCTCATTATGCCTGCTGTATACCGACAGACACCGGCCCCACAGAGCAGCGTGATGGCCTTGGGTCTGGTGATGAAAGCACCTTGACTTGATCAATTTCCATCTCGTGCTCACCTCACATCACTCCCGGCCGCCCCTCCGAACCCATCATGGATACCGTACCTTGTATGAGTCGGTGGCTAGTAGTATATTGAAGTCGGTTTCTCTGGGCTCCATCTTCCACTCCTTGGTTGGTTGTGAGTCGCGGCTGTCAGTGTGTTGTGTTGCGCGCCCTACTGCTAGAGGCACCAGATAGTGAGTGGAGGAAGGACAAGCGGACAGGAAGGGGCGGGCCCTGTGTCGTCACAAAATCTTCGGTGACTCTCGTCTTGATTCGGGAGTCACCCGGCTTAAACAAAGATCGTGTATATTTACGAAGATATCTTAGGAAATATTTTCCGATTTCGAAATTCTATACAGGTGCAGATATTTATTTAAGTATGTGTAATATTGAGTCAACTAGCCTTCGCAAAAAAAAAAAAAAAACTTCGTAAACATATGGAGTATCAAGAGACAACGGTTCCGTAATTTATTAAATAAATAAATACAAATTTATATTTGACGATTTAACACAAATAGGAAATGCGTAGATTCCCCGATAATTAAATGCAAACAAACATCAGTAGCCTATGATAGCATTATTGCACGCTGTTAAGTGAAAACCTTTCTGTCCAAAAATAAATAATCTCCACATATTCATCCACATGCAGTAGGCCTATATTACATGTTGGAAATTTTGAAACTAAGAAGTTCTAAATGGCAATAGCCACCTTAACAGACTTTTAAGTGTGCGTGTGTGTATCGGTGTGTATAATATATAGACAGCTAACACCAGATATTTAGGTACAATGTACAGTATACAAAGACAAGCTTTTTTTTCTTTTTCTTCGCTCTCTGGGCATAAATGTTTTCTGTTTTCGGTTTGTTAAGGTTTATCAAAGTTTGGTGTATTTGCTAACTGGCACAATAAGCACTGTGATATTTTTAGATATATATTTTTTAAATTCATAATTATTTAGTATTTGGTACTGTAGAACTGTTAAACTGTATGATTAGGGTAGAATGTTTTAGGCATCCTTCCACAATCTTTTTCCACAGATATTATCATATACATGAATACTTTGGTGGAATTTTGGTCTATTATTCCATACAGAGATGGTGAAACTCAGTAAACTGTTGCAATGATCATACACACTTAGATCTTCCACTTTTCTTTGGAGATTGCGTTTTGATGGCCACTGCTAAACATAGACTTAGTCTCGAAGCCACTTTGTAACTATTTTTGGCTGCATGTGTAGGACAATGTACATTTAGAATTGTGGTATTTTTATCTAGCAAATAAGCCTCATCGAAACACATTCTAATTTATTGAATATATACAGTATGTAAATATTGATTTTAAAATTTTGTTTTGTGTATTTAAAACTGTTTTACTACAACTCACACTATTACCTTTATATTTTTTTTTTACCTAACAAGTTTGTTGACGTAGTGCTTTTACTGCATCATCTCAAGAAAAGCTATCTCCTATTGTGTGCACTTTTATAAAATCTCCACAAGAGGGCATTATTGAATCTTGAACTATGATCTTGAAATAATAAGCATGGTTTGTTGAACATATCTGTTAAATAAGCTATTGCTCTCTGAGTAACTAGAGCGTGAGTGAGTTTCTGTAATAATTCAGAAATTTATTTACAATATGTTTAATAGAAACGTATCAAATTCAGTTGTAATAGAGCAACATAACTTTTTGTTGGTGTGTGTTATTTTTAGGCCTGATTTATTACACTAAGCCATGTAAACATACATTATACATCACTTTTGTGTTTGGTATAATGAGGAGGAGTGTGGTTTATATTGACTCACAGCTTGTAGAAGATATGGTGAACATAAACAGCAAAGGAATAGAAGCTAAAAGTAAGCTATTGTCCACCATTGCTGCTATGTATTATAGACAGTCTAGTAGCTAAAGTAAAAAAGGCCAAAGAGCTACTACATAATTCAATGAGGCAACAATATTGTGCTGTTAATGAATTAAATACTTAAAATTAGACTTGACAAAAGGTTTATAATCATCATTTTAACTCTGTCGAGGAAGAAGTGATAGAAGAGGTGTAGTATGGGCTGTATGTAAGATTGAGCAAGTAGAACCTAAAGAAAATCAACTTTTGGGCCATGTGAAACAGGAGATTCTTAGTGATAGATGACTAGAAATGTAATTTGCCTAAGTAGATTCTGATCATGTAAGATATATATATATACTTACATACATACATACATACATAAGCATGCACGCACATTCACACATACAGTACCGCAGCAGTCGCAGCCAAACAGAGCCTGTTTGGCTGCGACTGCTGAAGGAGGAGCAGCTGCTCTCTGTCTCTCTGTCTCTCTCCAGATCCATTCGCTTTATTTTATTTTCTGTTTGCTTTTCTTATTTTCTCTTCTTAACTTTTTCTTAGTTAATTTATCTACCCAGCCCCTGGAGTTTCTGTATTAGACCAGATCTCTTCTTGGATTACTTTTTTATGGACTTATCAACATGGTTTTTTGCTCAGTTGAGGATTTTGAAAAACTGCTCCACAGAATTGAGGGCATTGAAACGAAGCTACGTCGTCTGGAAATTAATTTTGATCTTCACGCTAATTATGGACAAAATGACACAACTTTACCTTTGAATACAAACAGGGAACAGCCTATCAGCCCGGTGTTACATCGGTCTAACCGTGTCACAGAGACTCCCTACAGGAGTCTGAGCGGCAGAACTCCGCACTATAATGAAAACTGGCCAGCATTAAAACGAACGGAATCATCAACCCCAGCCTGTTCTCCGAGGAAGAAAAAACAAAAGAAACTCCGGCACAGAGAAACCTCTGAACCCAGAACAGCCGCTTCTGCTAAAAGTAAACAAAAGAGGTTTCAGCCAAAAACAAGAGATATTTCTCCACCTGTTATCCCGCTGAAAAACAGATTCGCAGCCTTGAGTTCCCCGAAAGATGACGCAGCCCCGAGACCAGTCAAAGCCACCATGAGAAACCCAGCCGCATCAAACGGACACATAACAAAGTAAGAGCCCCCCCCAGCAAAGATTGTTATCATACAAGACGGATCAATTAATGGAACTGAGGCTTTTTGTAGCAAGAATACCAAAGTTTATAGCTGCTACAAAAATACAGTGAGAGAAATATCAGAAAAAATCCCTAAAATCTTGGACCAACATCCTGCTTTGGAAAAGCTTGTCATTCACGCTGGATCAGCAGATATCGCGATGAGACAATCAGAGATTCTGAAGAGAGACTTTTCTGATCTCCTACAGAGACTTGATGGACTTAACGTAAACATCCTCATCAGCGGACCAGTCCCTGAAGGGAATGATGAAATATTTAGCAGACTCCGCATGCTCCATAAATGGTTGAAGAAACAATCAGCTGAGAAGTCGTTCACATTTATTAATAATTTCAAAGTATTTGGAAGTGCTAATCATCTGTTCAAAGAAGGGATGCGCTATTTGAACAAGGCCGGAGTAACGCTGTTAGCAGCAAACATTTTTTCTTATCAAAATCAGAAAGCAAAACACTTGCTCCCAAAAGCTGACGTTGAGGCGCCCATGGATATCAGAGAACAAAAACAGCAAGTCATGATGACACCATAGGACCGAACAGATAAACAACCATCAGAGATCAAGTCTTCATCTTCCTGTGACTCAGCCACATCAAATGAGTCTCCATTTAGAAACTTTACAGACAGACTGAACGAGCAAATCAAATTTGGGACACAATTAACACCTAAACTTAGACTACACCAAACGCCTGGGACTAGTGTCAATAAGCCTGGGAGCTTCCCCCCACTGATTATTACAGATATTTGATATTTGAGGGAACCGGGCAATAAATCCACCCCTACCGTCTCCCAGAATTCACCCGGCACCGCTGAGGCTATATCAGTGATTATCAGCAGCAGGAAACATAAACCGTTAACCACACGCTCTCATATTAAACAAAATCTCAAATTGATAACCTGTCAGAAAGTTCAGATGCCCATCATCACAATACTTAAGTTAGCTTTATTAAACATTAGATCTCTATCCGGGAAGTCTTTTCTTATCAATGACTTCATCACTGAGCATAATTTACACGCCCTTTTTTTATCAGAAACTTGGCTAGATGAAAATAACGAAACAACTTCATTAATAGAATCTAGTCCTCCAAATTATAATTTCTTAAGCGAGAACAGAAAACACAAACGAGGTGGAGGCGTAGCCACCATCTTTCACAACTCAATGAACTTTAAAAAGGTAACTCTGGGCACGTTTGATTCTTTTGAATACCTAGCCACCCAGATAAATGAGCCTAACAAAGCGTTATTTCTAAGTTTATATAAACCACCAAAACTTAACTCTAACTTCTTTAATGATTTCAATGACCTTCTTTCTGTAATATGTATCGACTATGACCAACTAATCATCGTGGGGGACTTTAACATCCATACCGACAACCCCCAAGATAGACAAGCAAAAACGTTAGATGATACTCTCCACAACTTCGGACTGATCCAGCATGTCAAACAACCAACACACAATAAAGGACACACTCTGGACTTAATTATCAGCAAAGGTTTAAATATTTCTGACATCTCTGTAATTAATATTGCATTATCTGACCATTTCTGTATTTTCTTTGAAAGTACCATCTCTGCTAAATTATCCAGCCACAGTAAGACCACTATAAAAAAAGCGTTTTCTAGGGGACAGTTCAGTAGAAACCTTTAAACGTATTTATCCTTCCACCACATCCCCCTCATCTCCCAACTCAAACTCAGTAAATAAGTTGGTAGATAATTTCCTTGCGAAAATCTCAGACATCATGGATTCCATTGCTCCAACTAAAGTGAAAGTAGTCTCAGGTAGAAAAAAGTCTCAGTGGACAAGTAATCCACTGGTACGTAGTGAAAAAAGAGAGTGTCGACGAGCCGAGAGAAAATGGCGGAAAACTCGACTCCAGGTTCACTTTGAGATCTACAAAGAGAGACTGAATAGATATCAGCTAACTATAAAAGATGCTAGGGAATCGTTCTTTTCTGAAATCATTAACAGAAACATTAATAACGCACAGACTCTATTTGCAACAGTGAAAAGACTAACTAATCCTTTAGTGACAGTAGCCCCTGAACTAAACTCTACCAGGGCCTGCAATGAATTTGCCAGCTTTTTCACTGAAAAGATTCTAACAATTAGACGGTCAATCTGTACCTCAATATCGAACCCACAACCAGTGCCATCCCCAATCAACAACAATGTAGAGAAAAGGTCTGAATTCCACGAATTAAACCAGAACAGCCTTGAAAAAATCATTATCCAATTAAGCTCCTCCTCCTGCTGTCTTGATATCCTACCCACAGCTTTTCTAGAAGGTTCTTCCTGTTATTGGTTCTGATCTTGTTCAAATAGTGAACTCATCACTGCTATCAGGTGTCTTCCCTCAGGCTTTAAAAACGGCAGTTATTAAACCACTGCTAAAGAAGAAAAATCTGGACAACACGTTAATGCAGAACTACAGGCCAATCTCTAATCTCCCATTCATCAGTAAGATTATTGAAAAAGTTGTGTTTCAGCAGTTAAATGGCTTAATAACAATGACAAACTGTTTTGATGCTTTTCAGTCTGGTTTCCGCGCTTACCACAGCACCGAGACTGTCCTCGTCAAAGTATTTAATGACATCCGCATAAATACAGACTGTGGAAGAACCACAGTGCTGGTTCTGTTGGACCTCAGTGCAGCATTTGACACTGTTGATCATGATATTTTATTGGAACGACTGGAGAGCTGGGTCGGACTCTCTGGTACAGTACTTGGCTGGTTCGAGTCTTACCTAAAGAACAGGGACTTCTAGGTTTCAATAGGAAACTTTTCATCAGAACGAACAGAAATCACATGTGGGGTGCCCCAGGGCTCCATCCTGGGGCCCCTCTTATTTAATATCTACATGCTCCCACTAGGCAAGATTATAGCAACCAATAACATTAGCTACCATAACTACGCAGATGACACTCAGCTCTACATTACAATGTCACCAGGTGACTCTGAACCCATTCAAACCCTAAATCAATGCATTGACCAAATAAATGGATGGATGTGCCATAACTTTCTCCAGCTGAATAGAAACAAAACTGAAGTGATTATTTTTGGACCCAAGGAGGAACGATCAAGAGTCAGCACACAGCTTCAATAAATACAGCTAGAAACTACTGATCAGGTTCGTAACCTAGGTGTAGTAATGGACTCAGACCTGAACCTCCAGGGTCACATAAAGGCAATAACAAGGTCAGCGTTCTATCACCTGAAGAAAATCTCTAGGATTAAAGGACTGATTTTGCAACACGACCTAGAAAAACTCATCCATGCGTTTATCTTTAGTCGGATTGATTACTGCAACAGCATCTTCACAGGTCTGCCTAAAAAGTCAATCAGACAGCTGCAGCTGATCCAGAACGCTGCCGCTCGCGTCCTCACTAGAACCAGGAAAGTAGAGCACATCACCCCAGTTCTAAAGTCCTTACACTGGCTCCCTGTAGCTCAGAGAATAGACTTTAAAATACTTTTACTAGTTTATAAATCATTACATGGCTTAGCACCAAAATATGTTGAAGACCTGTTGTCATGGTACCAACCACCAAGACCACTCAGGTCCTCCAACTCTAGCCTACTAAACATCCCTAGACTCAGAACTAAACATGGAGAAGCAGCTTTCACTTTTTATGCTCCCCTTATCTGGAACGGACTTCCTGACGAGTGTAGAGCTGCTGAAACTCTGAACTGCTTTAAATCGAGACTAAAAACCCATCTGTTAAGAATTGCCTTTGAGTAAATGCTTGATGTTATATGTATGAAATGTGTTCATGCTCTCTTGCTTTTTTTTCTTTTTCTCTTGCTTTATTGTGTATCATGTGTAATGTGTGTTTCTTTTATGTGTTTCTTTTAAATCACCAAATCATGTAAAGCACCTTGAATTACCCTGCTGTTGAAAGTGTGCTATACAAATAAAATTGCCTTGCCTTGCCTTGCACAAACGCTTTAGGCAGGTGTGAAATGCTGTGAATGAACAAAAGAGAACTCGAAATCAAATCAGTATTTGGTGAGACCACGCTTTGCTTTCAAAACAGCCTTAATTCTTCCAGGTACACTTGCACACAGTTTAAGGAACTCAGCTGGTAGGTTGTTCCAAACATCCTGGAGAACTAACCACAGATCTTCTGTGGATGTATCCTCACACCCTTCTGTCTCTTGGTGTAATCCCAGACACACTACATGATGTTGAGGTCAGGGCTCTGTGGGGGGCAATACCATCACTTCCAGGACTTCTTGTTCTTCTTTACGCTGAAGATGGTTCTTAATGACTTTGGCTGTATGTTTGGATAAGTTGCATGATGGATAAGTATGCCTGTATTTATCAGCATTGAGAACACCATTAATCCTGACCAAATATCCAACTCCATTTGCAGAAATGCAGCCCCAAACGTTCAAGGAACCTCCACCATGCTTCACCGCAGACACTCATTATTGTAACGCTCTCCAGCCCTTTAACGAACAAACTGCCTTCTGCTACAGCCAAATATTTCATATTTTGACTCATCAGTCCAGAGCACCTTTTGCCATTGTTCTGCACCCCAGTTCCTATGGCGGAGGTATGGCTTTTTGGCTGCAACTCTTTCATGAAGACCACTTCTGACCAGATTTCTCCAGACAGTAGATTGGTATTCCTGAGTCCCACTGGTTTCTTTCAGTTCTGAGCTGATGGCACAGCTGGACATCTTCATATTTCTATGGGTAATAAGCTTGATGTGTCTTTCATCTGCAAGTTTCCTTGGCTCACCACTGTCTATGATCCTCCACTTATGTGTGATATTGATGATGGTATAATTGGTTGATCATTCACCTGACCATGATTCTACAAAATCCCTGACTTTGTGCAAGTCTACCTATAAAAATTGATGCTGGTTTGAAGGCAAAAGGTAGTAACATCAAATATTGATTTGATTTAGATTTTCCTTTTGTTTGCTCACTTTGCATTTTATAAATTGATAAAAACAAACAATCATTATTCATATTTCTGAAAGCATTCTTTGTTTACAGCATTTTTTCATAACTGCCTAAAACTTTTGCACAGTACTGTGTAAAAACAGTATTTTGCTGTTATTTGCTATATGAAGTGATGATGGTCTTTGTAAACGTTTTCTTGTTCTACAAGCTCTTGAAAGAGAGACCTCTTGTTTGAGTGAGATTTTCCTGTATAAACAAAGGTGAAATAATAACAATATAAACAATAATACTATTACTAATAATTTATTAAAATGTCAAATGTTCAAGAGATAAAACAGGGGGGGCTTCTCTTTCAACACAAGTAGGCCTGCATAACATGGGACTGACATTCACAAGTTATACAGCAGGCCTATTTTACTGAGGGGTTCTTTTTTTCGGTCAATTATATGGGAAATACTAGGACGATAAAAGTTTAACTTTCAGCTTTTATTGTGGGGGGTTGAAGTTATGACACACTCCAGCGAAGTGCTGGCAGAGAGGGCCAGAGTGGCACAGAGCCAGTGAGACATTCCATTCTGCTGGACGGACCAATGGTAGCGATCCTCTCCACTCTGTCATCCTGGAGGAGGGTTTGGTTAACTCTGGAGCAGCGTGCAGTTTCCGCATGTCAATAAAAATAAGTCTGACATGTGAAGAGGAAGTATATGACCTAGACAAAGCTGATCAGTGCTGTTTCTAGTTTTGCCTGTTCGCAAATACGTATATAAAAAACCCTCTTTCGGTCACATGATGGGAAGCCTGAGCAACGGAAACCAGATGTAAGGTGTTGGCTAAGTATAAGGACACTATTTTTCTGTGGACGGATTTGATAGTAACGGGGAAAAAACAACAACAACAAAGGACTATACAAGGCATGCTAAAGCTGAAGGAACAGTTTGACCTGCAGAGAGATGTGGTGTTTGATATCCTAAGGAAAGAGGCGTCGGTCTGCAGGGTGAAAGGTAAAGACATTCAGGTGTTCACGGAGATAGTTAAACAAATAAATAAGCTATTGAAGAAGTTAAAAATGTTTAAGATTTAATTGCTAGTTTCAAAAATTATTGCTCAGCTATTTATAAAAACTCTCCTTTCGTCAGCTGGAAAGAAATCTGAATGTTTTTGATTTGTTGCGTTTACCAACACTGCATATAATAAACAGCAGGTGGGGCTATTTGCCTTCTTATAAGGAGGAAACGTTACAAAGCAATGCTCAGAAATCTACATAATAGTGATAAAACATATGGAAACATATAATTTCATTTTTTTTATCTTCAAGAAAATACATGGGGATATTTGGAGCTCTTTCTGAAATCGAAACAATGAATCTGTTGTTATACTTAGCAATGAAAATCAAACAACTGAAATGTACATTCAATTTGTATTCTATTTTTATATTTAATTTTACTTAATTTTAGTTAGCAAATAATAGTTTATATACAGTGGAGAGAATGTCCAGCTTTTTACTCATGTTTTGTTTATCAGTAGTTCTAATGGTGATATAAACACACTTTACACATTAATGTAATTAATAAGTTTTGATGTGATAGACCAACAAAAAGTAGTACATAATTGTGAAGTGGAAGGGAACTCATAAATGATCAAATCATTCTGAAATATTTTCATATAAAATTCATTTGTTTAAAAATGCGTTTGTATGCAGCCCCTTTGACAGTCCATGATTTGATAGTTAAACGCAGGCTGTTCTGTGACGGCCTCAGAGGTTTGTTACACAACATTAGTGTTCTAACAGGATCATGAAGACAGAGGAAAAACAGCAGACAGTTCAGAGAAAACGTGAAATGGTGAAACAAGCATAATGCTTTGGGGATGTGTTTCATAGGTATAGGGTGGCAGTTCATTGTTAATAAGAAGACAGATGGAGCTAAATGCAGTTCTGAAAGAAAACCTGTTAGATGAGAAACACTTGACAGGGTGGAAGTTTACTTTCCATCTGCAGAATGGCCCCTAGGGACACAGCTACAATACGGGTTCAAGTTAAAGCATATTAATGTGTTAGAATGGCCCAGTCAAAGTCCAGACCTAAATCCATTTCAGAATCTGTGGTGAGTATTGAAATTTGACGAAATGTATAAAAGTTAAAGGGGTAAGATTTTTTTTTGAAAGAGGCTGTATGATAATAATGGTGTACTTCCAGAATACTCTAAAGATGTGGACACTCGTATCCTAAACACTGAAAGAGATGGGAGTATACTTTACTCTTGGAAGGTAAGCCCTCTGTCAGTCACCATGTCTGGGAATTCTGGTATTCTACATAAGATTCACTTTGTGTCGCTGTCATTCAAAATGCTTTTTTCTTTCCATCTTTGGTGTTTTCGCAACATATATACCTAATTACTGGAATAAAGTAGATTTTCTAGAGGGTAACACTTAGAACACCCATAATAATGATATTTGTCATTTGACGAGTGCTTTAGAGCATATAATTAAACATGGTATTCATTGGAAATAATTTGTTTATAAATAATTTTTTGTAGCTTTTGCATTGAACGTAATCTTACTTGACAATTGAAAGGCTGCTTGATCCTGTTTTTAACCTGTCATGAGTGAAACATTAAAATTCAAGGTTTTCTGATTCGTCTACAATCCGTCCTCATGTGGGTGCTATCAAACAAAACAAAAAAAATGGAACATTCTTTTTACTCTGTTCTGAGTCAGCTTGTCACTTTTGGGTATTTTTGGAATTGTTTCTAGAATTGGAAACTAAAGTTTGCTCTTTTGCTGCAAGGTATGAATGTTTAATGAAATACCCCCTGAAGAATGTGTTGCTCTAGGAGGTTGGAGAGTCTGAATGTCTGTCAGGTCTTTTAAGAGTCTGAGTTCTGAGAGGTTTTCTTTTCTTTCTGTTGCTAGTCTGATTTCATTTCATTATATCTAAACAGATTTGAAGTCATGTCAGTAATATTTTTCATCCAATTCAGCTCATGTCCTATGTGCAAAGTAGAGCTTTTTTGATGGGAAGCAATTGCTTAACGTTGCTGATGTTTTTCCCATTTGGCATTGTGTTAAACACCTGTCTGCCCCTAAATCCTTTAGAAACACTAAAGTTGGACTTAGTTCCTCCTAGAATTAAAAGAGGGTCCAGTTTCCTTTTACTACAAGTGCTTGACAACCTTCTAATAAAAGAATGTTCTGTTCTCGAAAGGGAGCAACAGGTACCACCAGGATTGGGAAATATGACCCCCACACTAAACAGAACAAGGTACTAAGTTGTTGCATACACAGTTCTCCTTCAGTGCTGCAGATTTTCACTGTCAGATGTCTCATTTTCATGTCTGCACACTCAATCCTGTGTATTTCGCCCCGTCAGCTCCTCTACACATTCGACAAACAGGTGTGTGTCAGCAGCTGCTCTCTGAACAAGGAGGAGACATTATTAGGTGAGCTACTGTCATATAGAAATAAAGATCAAACAGCAAGAAAGACCATTCACCGAACTTGATTGTTGACCTCAAAACAAATTTAAGGGGGTGTGTCTGGAAAGATGCTCAGCTGTATAACTTTATAGTATAATGGAGGAAATGTGTTGTATAAAACCCAGGGAAGCAGCTTGCATATTCTCTGCAGTCTAATTAATGGTTACAGATTTAGTGTAACTGTTGTGGTTTCTGCAGCCTGATTTTGGCCTTTCTTTTATACTTTCAGCTGTCAGCTTGGCACAGAACACCAGCGGACAGGAGCGCCTAAAACCAAGTAACACAAAACATGCTCTCGTCTATTTCAGCCTATTAAATGATTCAAAAGCTGAACGCATTTTTATTTTGTATAAACACTTCTCCACCGTGCCTGCCTGTCTAGTATCAAAGTGTCTGACTCTGCTGATTGAGATTCACCCCATAAACAACACTAAAGTCCTCAAGGCAGTGGACTGCAGAGTCAAAGTGCAGGTAGAGTTGAAATGTGTGAGCCGTTTTCCTGTCCTAAATTTGGATTCATAGTCACAAGCAGAAAACATCTTGTCATGTTTGAGACACAAAGAAACACGAACCTCATTGTATTAGAAGTACATAATTGTTAAGTGGAAGGAAAATGATACATGGTTCAGTAACTTTAAAAAGAAATAAAAATCAGAAAAGAATAGTGTTTATTTGTTTTTTGTCCGCTTACTCTTCAACCCCTAAATAAAATCCAGCGCAACAAATTGTGTTCAGAAGTCACCTAAAGATTAAAATAAAATTTACCTGTGTGGTTTATAATCTTAGTATAAATCAAGGTGTTTTATGAAGGCCTCATAGGTTTGTTTGAGATCATTAGTGAACTCCATGAAGACCAAGAAACACAGCAGTGAATTCATGGATAAAGTTGTGGAGATATTCTGGACATCTCACAGATGACCGTTCAAAGCATAATCTGAAAATGGAGGGACTATGGGACAACTGCAGACCTACTAAGACCTGGTGGTACATATAAAACCCGTGGTCACCTATCTTTACAGTCAAAAGACCAATTTGCACACTCTGTTCAACTAAATCAGATTTGAAGTAGAAATGCAAAACCTACTTGATCTTTAAAAAGATTGAGTTTTTTTTAAACAAACACTAAATAATATTTCTTTTGCGGTTAAGTTGGCCATGGTATTTTTTTCTATTTCAGGTTTTAGAACAAAGAAAAACATCAAGGCTTTACAGTCATACAAAATACACTTCTTTGAATGCAGAGTTTTATATTTATGAAAAAAAGAGGAAAAAAAACCCCATGTAGTTTGCAACTAAATAAAGACAAAATTAGTTGTACAGGAACAATAGCAAAAAGATTTTTTGCATGAAAACAGCAGCTCCAGAGCCGCAAATTGCAGACCGCTGACTGACTGAACTGGCAAGGAGAGCATTAATCAGAAAGTAGCCAAGCAGGCTATGGTAACCCTGGGGGAGCTGCAGGGATCCACAGTTCAGATGGGAGAATCTGTCCATAGGACAACTATTCATCCTGCACTCCATTAATCTGACCTTTATGAAAGACAGACATGATTGTTGAATTGTTGAAAGAAAGCCATGAGAAGTCCCCTTTACAGCTGGCCACAAGACGTGTAGAGGACACAGCAAGCATTCAGAGGAAGGTACTCTAGTCGAATGAGACTATAATTAAATTTTTTGGTCTAAATTCAAAATACTATGTTCGGTGGAAAACTAAAACCCTGAACACAAAATCCCCACGATGAAATTTGTTAGTGGCAATATCGTACTGTGTGGATGCTTTTCATCAGCTAGGGACAGGGAAGCATGTCAGAGTTAACCTAAAGATAGAGGTGCTAACTACAAGGTAGCAAACCTGTCAGAAGCTACAACAGACGGGAGATAGATGGACTGATGTCTTCAGCAGGAAAACAACCCTTAAGATACCACCAGCGCTTTAATGGAATAATTTAAATTAAAGCACATTCAGGTTTTAAACTGTTGACTCAGAGGTGTTGAGCACACATCCAAACTGTTCAGATTTAAATTTTATAAAAAAATTTTGGGAAAACCTTTCATCCTTCTACATCACAGTTTAGTGATACATTCTTTTAGTCTATCACATCAAAGGCCAAGAAAATACTCTGAATTTTGTAGCATTAACGTGAGAAAATGTGAAAAGGCTCTAGGGGTGTGAACACTTTTGCAAGGCACTGCATCTGACCACTAGTTGGTAGTCTTTCCCTTTGTTTTATGTTTTTGAATCTCACTTTCTCAGTCTACTTTTTATCCACCGTTTAAATGTTGGTGTTTGATAGTTTCAATTAAAATATGCAATGGGGCAAAGCTATATTTCTGTGTTGAATAGTAAACACATTCTTCGATACTAGTATAAATATAATAATGTTTGGAAAAGATACACATGGTATTATTTTTGCATGTATCTCAAAAGCATTTTAGCCTGAAATCTGATTTATTTTGTGTTTTTATTTTAATTAGTTGAAACTGATTATCATGTAATCGGTTACTTTCTTTTCTGTGCCACATGTTTAATAGATCCTACATGGAGCTGTTTTACTATTTGAAGATGAACTGATTTATGATGTAGATTATCCAATCAGCTGATCACATTAATTAAAAGAAGAAATCTTCACGTGCTCTCGAGCTACATTACAGCCTTAAATTATGAAGCCACATTTGAGTCACTTTTAATTCACATTAGTCTGTTTGAGCATTGGGATGCTACCACCAAATATGCAAAGAAGCGTACTTGGATATTTATTGGTTTTACAGAGAGGTTCAGGATATAAAAAAACAAAACCAAACAACAACCCCCTCAAATTGCTGATGCCTGCAGGCAATTCATGCAAAGTGGGGAAACTTGCTAATATTAAGGTCTGTGATACCAGAATAAGAGATATTGGATAAGGCTGGGGTATGTTTGCCAATAAGACTGAGGTATTTATTATTTTCTGTGTGAAAAAGGAAACAATAAAAAAAAAAGATTAAATCTAGCATACATTGAGACATGTTAAAATGTTAATTCAATGTAAAGGTGAGTCAGTTTTGAAGAAGACATGATTTTTGAAATGTCTAATTACTTCCAAACACAGACTACTGACTAAATGAATTTTTTAGGAGTTATTCTTTGAAAACATTACAGAAGATATCATTGTTACTATATGAATCTGGAGTTTCATGAATCTCATTGAGGGGTTGACTCTATTAGTCCACAAATGTGCTGGTGAATGATGAAACTGTGAATAACCTATGGATTCTAAGTTATTTCTTCTGATATTTAATCTTAAAAAAACAACAACAATTAGATTAAATAGGATGACTTAAGTTTTTTTTTCCTAAATGACTAATTTAAATCCATAATTACACCCCCAAAAGTTCCTTGGAAAACAAAATTGATTAATTCTTTGCTTTTATGTAATTAATATTTTAAAGTTTCTGTGTTTAGAAATATTTAATTAATAATTAATTACTGACTGGTACCCTGGAATATAAACTTGCAATGACATGACAAACAGGCTGATTTGTTTTAGCCAATTTTCTAAAGAGGAAAGACACGGATACATGTGGTTCAAGACAGGCAGATGTGTATTGATTTTCATAAATCAGTACGTAACTAAAATAAAATAGCTACACCACTAAACTTACCCATAATTACTGTTAAAGCTAGAATTAAAAAGATAAAAGTCGGAAGAGACTGGATAAACACCCAGGTTTACTCTCTTCAATGAGGAGGATGGTAAGGGAGAAAAAATACATCGCCAAAACTTACTGTTACGAAACTGCTGGGAAGAGTGGTACCTTGGGGTCAGCGATTCCACCATTAATTGATAATAACACATCTTTAGCCAAGTTGCTAGTAATTATAGAGGGTGGTGTGAGTTCTGAATGTTTCTTCTGCATTTTTAAAGGAAAAGACATAAGGCAATAGTGAAGAATCTTTTACAGCATAAAATGCAGAGCTCCTATATTTTTCTTTTCACATTAAAATTCCATTCTTCCCAAGAACCAAATTAAAAACCGGTAGTCAATTATTAATATAAAACCTTAAAATACATTAGTGGCAGATATTTCTACAATGGTTAGTTTTAATCATGGAACCTGTGAAAACCTGAGATTGACTGGATGGAAGGAAGGATAGAACAAAGGTAGGATGGATGGATGGATGGTTTGATTAGGGGCAAACAGATAGATGGACAAACACCTGGACGGATAGAGACATGGAAGGATGAATGGATGAACAGAGACCTTCTTGGACATATTTTAAAGATTTTTAGCTCATTTTGTTAACTGAATCCATAAAAATATGTGTTATTTACCTCACATTAGATGTGTAAGATCAGCCATTTTCATTTCAATGAAGGTTCTCGATCAAACATGACCAAAATATTACACCAAACACTAAACACACTGAAAAACAGCCGCATTCAGCATTGTTTTATATCACAGCACTTCTTGCTATTTTTTAAAGCCTATATCAGTATGTTAATTGTATGTTTTAAAGTGCTTATTAAACTAATACTAACGTGTGCTCTATGCTGGCTCCATTTAATCTGCATCTTGTTTGTTTTAGTTCCTCCATCAAGAAACTGACTGGAAATCAGCCCTGGAGAGCCATCTGCTACTGTTCACTGAAGATGGATGTAAGTCTTTGCATAATTTTCTGTTTGCAGTTTATATTTAATAACCTGCTACATGAGGAAACCCGATAGAAAATTAGAAAAAATTCCCCTGATTGTATTGAATTATTGACGTTTCAGATGTGGACCTATACCATGTGCTTCTTAGCAAACAGGAAGGCTATAGAGTGGTAAGTTATAGATTTCTCACTACTTCATTTGTAAATAAGGAGTTTATGGTTAGGTCTGTGAGGGTTGTGAAATTTGCATTCAGGATGTTCTGGCTGATGAATTATATGGGTTCTTGTGCAACTAAGAAGGCACACAATCAATGTTTAATAAGGAAATTCATTGGAAAGCATTTACAAAAGCTGAGAGCAAAGAATACACTTTCAAGTTGAGCCGCTGTATGCCGAGCGTGTTATCCTCCAGAGGAGATATCACATAAAGAATTCAGTGGATCTGTGAGGCTGAATGCAAATGTTTGTGCGAACCAGGTGATCTCAAATCCCGAGCGTTTGTCCAGAACATCGGAGAGGATCGTAGAGGATTTCTGCTGGGTCCAGTGGGACGGACACACGCAAAGGCTCTACTGTCTCACGCGCAAGGTGGCGCATACAAATACATCAACCCGAGTTGTCTTCCCCTCTGATTATTAAGGCTGTAAATAACACAAGATGCATACAAATGTGATTTGTAGGACAAGTTCCTGCTGAGATGTGTCCAGTTCTACCCAAACCATAGCTGTGATACTGTGGTAGGCCAGCATTTAGCGTTAGAAACGATCAAAATCTGTTGCTTTGTGTCGTTGATCTCTGTGGAATAACATTCACTTGTTTCCTGCTGGTGTCTTAATAGTTGGAGCTCGTTTTAGAGTTGCCTGCTAATGCTTTCCGCACAGTCAGGTGAGCGAACCTTTGCTTACACCATTCAAAACCAATTTGTATTCACTATTGATCCTGACCTTGAATGTTGACTTTGCTTGTGTGTGTGTGTGTCGCGTGTGTGTGTCCAACAGATTTGTAAGTCTAGGTTTTGATCACTATCATGTTGAAAAACCTGAGCAGGAGCTTGTTAGGATGCAGCTGTTCACAAACCGAATAGGTAACATATTCACACTTCACACCTCATTGTTGACTAATCTTATTTTTGGGGGGGGAACAAATACATGTACAACATTTTGTGTTTCTGTTTTTATGTTTCTCTGAAAATAAGAGAGTAAGTCCCTAATACAGCTCAATCACAGCACATGGTGAAGGGTTTTTCTACACCGCCTTACAAAACCCTTTGAACCTTTCCAAGTTTTGTCATGTTACAACCACAAACCTCTGTGAAAAAAAAACAAATTAAACTAAATTAAATAACACATGATTGTGAAGTGAAAGAAAAACACATGGTTTTCCAAATTTGGGCAACAGCCTAAAAATACAAAAGAGAGTGCTCCTGTCAGATGAGACACCCTGAGTACACAACGCCCACAATGGCAGCATCGTGCTGTGGGGAGGCTTTTCTTCAGAAGGGGCAGTGAAGCTGGTCAGAGCAGATGGGAGGAGTTAAATACAGGGCAAACCTGGAAGAAAACCTATTCTAAACTGATTTCGGACTAAGGTTGACGTTCACCTTCCAGCACTAGAACGTCCCTGAACATATAGCCTGTGGTCTTTAACTCCAGTCCTCAGAGGCCACTTTCCTGCAACCTTTACATCTGTATCTGCTCGAGCTTACCTGAATCTAATAATCCTGTGATTAGCAGGACTCTTGACTATATGCTGAGGCAGTAATTGAGTCTTTTGATTTAGGTGCTTTGGAGCAGAGACGTTGCTGCACTGTATGTCGCCCTCTGACGACTGTAAAGTGAGACTCCTGGATTAGATCGAAGCACATTCATGTTAAAATGGTATGGTCAAAATCCAGGCCTAAATCTGATTGAGAATATGTGGCAAGAATTTTAAATTGATGTTCACAGATGCTCTTTTCGACACAGTGGGAATAATTGCACTCTGTACATGGTAGAGATCAACACCAAAATACTTGGAGCTGCAATTATTGTCAGAAGTGGTTCTATCAAGTAATGAATCAGTGTTTTTTCTTATTTATATCATATTTCATTTTAAAAAGCACAAAATATACTTCCTATTTCCAAATTTATGCGACTTCGTTTTGGTGTATCACATAAAATCCCAACAGAATTGAAGATCGTCTTTTATCATGACAAAATTTTAATACGTTCAGTGGGTATGAATCATTTTGCAGAGGCACTGCATGTGTGCAATTAAACAAGATTTTACATTTGACCACAGAGGAGCAGAAAATCATCAGATTTAATTTACAATTTTATTTATGTTGAGCTGGGTTAAAGATCGGAGCAAGAGCTTATTTTAAAATTATGCTCTGATAAATAATCACAAGGGCTTTGCTCCCAAAAAAAAAAAAAAAAAAAGATAAAAAGCACCATATTAGATCAATAAAACAGGAAGACTTGCACCTTGATCTTTTATTCATTAGAGATAAGGATTGCATATGACTTTGGATATCTTAATTGGACATAATCATATTAAATAAGTCTCCATTAAAATATTTTTCCTTACTTGTCCAATTTAGGCTATATTTGTCTAATACTGAGACTTGTGCGTAAATGTATTTTTAGGTGAGAAAAAAATTTAGAAGGGACATTTCACAGTTTGTAACTAATATAACAGAAAATGTTGGGTTACCCTCGACAAATTCAACAAGACAAACTCAGTTGTAGCCTTAACAGTGGTCCTTCCCTTGAACTTGTTTGTCAAATGCAATAAAGGAGAGATGGAGCAATAATTATGTACAGTAGAGTGCAGGATTCTTAAACATTTTCTTGTTAAAATTCTACATTTACAGACTCCAATTTTCAGAGATGTGAATAATTTTGACTTTATCAATGAAACCCCCTCAGAAATTTGCCTAATTAAAAATGGTAGATATTGCCAAAGTGGTCAGGCTTTAAAAATATAACCTGCCTATGGATTGACAGACAGACAAACTTTCCATACACTTATTTTTCATTCACTGTATCTAGATCTTGAAAATACTGAGCCTGAGAAACCCTGAGAAAATGTTTCAATAGTTTGTAAGTATTAGAATTATGTTAAAGCATTTTACCTTCCCCTGTAACAGTAGCCTATGCCTTATCACTCTAGCCACTGTTGGGAGAAAATAATTTATTCATGAGGAGTGAACAAAAACAAAACAAAAACACATTTGCAAACATACTTCAGGCCTTGTTTTTGTTTCCATGAAAATAGGGTAGTTTTTAAGGAGGCAAAACAGAATTATTTGGTTATCTGTTTCTTGAATGATGCTGTTGGTGTTTGGCTCTCACAATTGAAATCAGAAACTTTACATTCTCCCTCTTGCTCTTTACGTTTAATAAATCGTGTCCACATTTAGAATGATTTAATCTGAATTAAAGTAGATAATTTATACTCTGTAACTCTTCTAACAGCTCTGTGTTTCGGCTTGACTTTTTAGGAAGCATGTGTGTTTGCTACAGCCAGCCGCTAAAAGACAAACAGGAACTGACCTACACAGTGGTTTTAGTTCACAAAGGTGAGCAGGGGCTTACCTCGTTGCTCATTTCAATCTATGTCACTTCTCCCTGGACTTATTCCTTCTCGATCATGTGGGACGTTTGGTTCCTCTCACTTCCTGCAGATTGCCGCAAGAGGTTCAGAGTGTCTCTTGGAAACGACAAGCCGACACAGAATTCACACCAGCTTCATCCGCTCTTCATCCCCATAGGTCTCTGCACACACAATAATGTATCATAAGCAAACACGGGAAAACATTTAAGTTTGTAACTTTGACTGTGAAGTGGAAGGAAAAGGATGCATGATACCATGTGTTGTTTTCAGCGTTATAATTATCGGCTACTGTGTCTTTGTGAAGGAAGCGAAATCCCAATAAAACACGTTAAGTTTGTAGTTGTAAATTTAAAAGAGTTGTGAAAATCTCCAACACACTGTTTTATGGCTTTGATTGCCTTCAAATGACTTTGGGTATCCAACAAATCTATGTATCTAATAAATGCAAGAAAGAATACAAGCATGCATCCTAACTGTGATGCTGTGTTACCTTTATATGCAGGTTACTACATCCTGGTGTATCTGCAGGGTTATTTCCTCCACTGCATCAACACCAGGCAGCAGGAGCTGCTCTGTCACTCTCTTTTTCTAACTGGTAACTCACAACTCAAAGCTCAGTCCTGGCTGCACAAAAAGGTTGTGTTTGTAAGGATGTTTGTGTCTGTTTCATCACTTTCAAGGTCAAGATGTCAACTTAGGCATGCAGTCTCAGTCAGATGCCCTAGTCGTGATTCACAAAGATGATGAAGCTAGTGCTCGTCTTTTGGAGCTGACAAGTTGGTCGATTCACACCGCTGAGCTTAGCCCTGCTTACCTGCTGCAGATGCTGAGATCAGATGCACGTCCTGGGTGAGCGCAATGCAAAACTCTTTTATAGAACTACAGGGATTTTGCCCTAAATATAAATAGACAAGAAATATGAGAGCATTGGTATGGAGGAACAAGGCTAGAAAAGAAGCAGTCAGGTGGAAATGAAGAGTTATTTTCTATTTGGTAGGGTTATTTTTGTGTGTGCACACTTTCAGAATTTGAAATAAATTAAACTTTAACCACAAAGTTTGGAAGCCAGTAGTTTGGAAAGAGCCACCTAATTCAATAAAGATGCATCAGCGGCTTTTCCCTCTGTTTATCTCTGAGACAATATTTCATTTGGTTGGTTGTTTTGCTGAAAAAAAAACTTTTTAAAATATATGTGGAGTCCTTGCAAAAATATTCAAACCACATTTTTACACATTCTGTCAAGTTAAAACTGCACACTTAAAATATCACAAAATAGTTCGAACTCAGATTGGCCGGAGAGTGTCTGCAAACATCAATCTTTAGAAGAATGAGAAATAAAATGTTCCTTTATTGTCCCAGATTGGAAATTCAGCTGTAACAGAATCAAAGTGACAGGTGTTTGAAGCATTTAGATTCACACAAAAAGATGTAAAAAACAGGAATAAGAACAATATATGTAAAGACAAAAGTACAAAAGTAAGGTGCTGTGCAGATATTAAAAATAAAAATGGCATACTCCGATTTGTGGAATGTGCAACTGAGAAGTCTTTACGTCTTGCCCCACATTCTCAATTATGTTTAGGTCTAGAATTTGATTCGGACATTTCTTGTCCTGCTGGAAGGTGAACATCTTTCCCAGTTTAAAAACTTTCGAAGCCCCTAAAAGGCTCTCTTCCGAGATTGGCCTGTATTTAGCGCCATCCATGTTTAAATCGCCTCTGACCTGCTTTCCTGTGCCCATGTGTTTCCATCCCAATGCCAGGATGCTGCCATCACCATGTTTAGTGATATGGATGGTATGGACTCTATTTACAAAGTATAATTTCTGAAGACAGTTATTTGTAAATGACTATTTTGGGGTATCACAGTAAATATTTTACACCCCACACTATTTAGATAAAAAAAAACAGATATTTTCCACTACTTTGTGTATTAAAATGCCCTATACATCAACTAATAGTGCCATAATGTCAACAGTTGGCCTCTTCATCTGCATCAACTTATATTTTAAAGGCAAATCTCATGTTTTTTTTTTAACCTTTGCCTAAGGTGTCCCGGCAGTAGGACCGATCCTTGCCGCCTGGCTGCCCTCCACTGTCTGCTGGTTTTCATGGGAGATGACCCGAAGCTGGAGCTGAAGGTGCAGATGCAGACAATATAATGGAGTGTGTGGACAAAGATATTGACCTTTAAAGTCAATATAAAGTCAGAGCTCACGCTTGCATTTGGCAATGCATTTCAATATTATCTGTGGAACACGAAATCAAGAAAAGCAAAGTCATTGATTGTTGCTGGGTTTTGAAAAACACAAGATCAATATGTTTTCCTTGAGACAAAGAAGAGGAGGAAGAAGGAAAGATAATGCATATGTCCTATTGTGCACACTTAGGTCACTTTCAGACACATCTCTAGGAAAATTGATTTCATAGGAATAATTCATAGATACAGTCAAAACCTTACTTTTTCTGCTATTCTGTATAAATGCTGTAGGTGTCAACCTTGAGTTGGGGAAAGGAAGCCAGGAGAAACATAAAAAACATTACATGAAGTTGTGATTAAACCAGTGAGAGGAGAAGACAAGTGGGCAGAGTCAAAGACAGAAATGAATAGCTCGATATTTGGCTTGGACACTATGCTGAGTATGATGAAGACTTTATTAGTATCACATCTAAAATAGGATGTTCCAGCTGCCCTTATGGATGAAATAAATTATTAGTGTGAATGCTGTAGGCTGTAGGCATTCACACTCTTGAGATCCTTTCTCTTTATTCTTTATTCTTCTTCTTCTGTCTTTTGGTTTGAGAGCGTTCCCCTATCCGTTCCGATAAAAACGGTACCTTGGTGACGTCGATACGCCTTACGGTTCTTAAGTTATTAAGAGTAGTTCGGAAGCTGCGTTACCTGTTAAAACGGCTGAGAAATTAGGAGACATAAGTGAGGTGCTGCACTTAGGCTGTCTCCCCCAGTGAGAGCCTGCGTGTGATTGGTCGAAAAATGGCAGGCCTTTTCATGGCTTTAGGTGGAGCTCCCTCTTGTGGTAGAAAAGAGAATTACTATACATTATGGCCTCCACTGTAAAACTGACGTTTCAGGGTTATTGTAAGATATCTCAAACAAATTGTAGATTTAATACAAATCAGTTCACCAGTACTTTTGATTACTCTGTAAAATATGATGATCAATACAGTCTCATAGGTACTAGGCAGGCAACAGTGACCATTTTACTGTTCCAACACCAGGAAAACAGTGATTACTTTTTAGGGCAGTTACACAGACTTGTATGTTTAGGTGATTGTAGGCATTATAAATGGAGTAAGATATTGTTAGCTAACTTGGTATTGTTATCCATTATACTAATACTTGTGTTTAAGCTAACATTAGCATTTTAGCTAATTTTGACTTAATAGCAAAAGTTAACCTACTGAATGGATTGAGATACAGTTAACCAACATGTTAGTGTTTGACAACATGCAATCTGTGGCATTTTAGCTAACATTAGCATTTTAGCTAACATTAGCATTTTAGCTAACATTAGCGTTTTAGGTAATTTTGACTTAATAGCTAAAGTTAACATACTGAATGGATTAAGATAAAGGTAACCGACATGTTAGTGTTTGCCAACATGATATCTGTGGCATTTTAGCTAACATTATCATTTTAGCTAACATCGGCATTTTAGCTAATTTTAGCTATCATTTGGTTTTTGGGTTGATTTTAACAAACTGAATGGGTTGTTATTGTTAACCAATATGTTCATGTATGCCAACATGCTACCAATAGCTTTTTTACTAACCATAGCAATTTAAGTCTTTCAAGCTAACAATGAAATTTTAGCTAATTTTGACTTAACAACCAAAATTAACATAATGAATGGATTGAGTTACGGTTAACCAACATGTTGGTACTTACTGTCACTGCACGATCTGTTCAGGAAGCACGATCCGTACAATTAGCCCATCTGCGAATGCACGCAAGGAACTACTTCCGAGTAGATTTCTTTTGTTGTTTTTTTTATTTTATTTGTTAATTTACAGATCAAGGCCATTTACACTTTACACATAAATAGAAATAGATAGGCAATCTTGCTGAACCATTGTACAAAAAGGATTAACAACATAAAAAAATCACGGGGAAACACTAGTTGTCTGATCTGATTTATTTACATGCTGCATTCGTAATCTTAACAGCTTTCTTCTTTATCTTATATATTTACTTGCTGATAAATTTACTTGCTGTATTTGTAATCTTAACAGCTTTCTTATTTATCTGATACATTTACTTGCTGATAAATTTACATGCTGTATTTGTAATCTTAACAGCTTTCTTCTTTATCTTATATATTTACTTGCTGATAAATTTACTTGCTGTATTTGTAATCTTAACAGCTTTCTCATTTATCTGATACATTTACTTGCTGATAAATTTACTTGCTGCTTTCGTAATTCTAAGCCGGTCATGTGATCGGCCTCTCCTGGAGACCGATCACATGACCGGCTTTCCTATAAATAATTGCTCTAAATGACTCCAGAGGTTTTTGCTATATGTGCAGCGGTAAAACAGATGAATGATAGTTTCTGGTTCTATATGACAAAAGTCACAGTTGAAGTCAATGTTTAATTTAAAGAGCGCAAATCCATCCATCTTGTAGCGTCTCGAGAACTAAACCCCCCGGAAATAGTTCCTTGCACACATGCGCAGATGGGCTCATGGTACTGATCGTGCTTCCTGAACAGATCGTGCAGTGACACTTACCAACATGCTATCTGTAGAATTTAAGCTAAAAATTACATTTAAGCTAACATTAGCATTTCAGCTAATGTTAGCTAATATTTGCATTTGAGGAAGATTTTAACATACTGAAAGGATTAAGTTCATGGTAACGATTACGTTAGTGTTTGCCAACATACAACCACTAGTATTTAAGCCAAAACTAGTATTACCGTTAGTATCAAAATTTAAGCTAATTTTGACTTAACAGCTAAGGTTAACTTGCTAAATAGATTTTGTTAATGTTTAGCGCTATGTAAGTGTTTGCTACCTTACTACCACTAGCATTTTAGCTAACATTTGCATTGCAGCTAATTTTAGCTAACACTTCCCTTTAAGCTTATTTTAATTATACTGAATGGATTGAATTATTGTTAACCAACATGTTTGTGTTTGGCAACATGCTACCATACGCTTCCGTACATTTTTTGAACTTCAACTACTTCTGCATACTTTGTGCTATTTTAACCATTCAACTTTTCAACTATTCTGCTCATTCTGCTTTTTCGGGGTATATCTTTTGGTATTCATAACCTTTATACTTTTCATAATATTCAACTTTTTATTTCAGCTAATTGTGACAGTTTTTCTTTGTGTTAGGGTTGGCACACCCCTTTTCTTTTTTCTGCTGTTTCTGTTTATTACACTTCAGTAAGTCTTCTACAGTTGACTTCAAATACTTCAGCCATTTTCTGCAAGTAAATTCAGCTTACAGCATTCACACTGCATTTTCGCAGGAAATGCAACCTTTTCTAGTTTCTTTAAAAGTTAAATGACTCACCATCTTAATTAGGGGACCTAGTATAAGAAAATGGGACACTCCACACAGCTTTTGTGCTCTTTGTTGTCTGTATTAGTGGAGCCAGCTTTCAGCAAAGTAGCACCTTTATTAAAAGTGAGTGCTTGTTCATATTTTTGCTTTGTTCAGGGGAGTGTGTACTTTCAAGGAAACACTGTGCTATCTGACTCAAATTGACACATGGCAAAAATATTTTTGTTCAACGCAGAGAACTCAATGCCATTCATGGAGTAACTCAATTAGTTTTCACCTTGCTAAGATTAACAGTTGTAGGATAGGTGGTTGTAAGCATTTTTAGAGGGGGTCTCAAGTATTTCAGCAGTTCATGGGCAGTCGGGGTTCTGTTACTGAAACAAAGTTATGTCAGCACACTGAGTATTAAATTGTATGTAAATATTAGAATTGATAGCAGCATAGTAGGGTTTTTTACTATGTAAAAGGGCCATAAAGGATGTTAAATATGCAACCTATAAATAATGATTTTCTGCCATGTAAAATTGACTATTGCTCTTACTTTTATGGTAAGCTAATTTAGCTTAGCTTCCTTTTGTTCAAATGCATAAGACAGCTGTCTATTTCTTTGAAAGACAGGACACATTTGCATAAAGTTAAGCTATGCAACCAATGTGTGACAAATTAACTAAACTTATAGTAATTAAAAACTATTCCGTGGTCTTGCTTCCTGTACAACTTAGTCTTGTTTTATTCCAGATTATCGAATGGCTGTGTGACAACATGAACACCTTTAAATCCTTTGATCCGATTCAAGAGTTCATTTTAGGTCAGTGTAAGCCTTCTGAGTATGACTTATTCTTCTTTTTTGAGCCTTACTGTGCTCACTCATTTCTGTTTTTTTTCCTCCAAGTCTTTCAGTCCATGACAATTTGAATGCTTACATCTTGTCTACACAAAGCTGAATTCTTTCATCAACTCTGTTTAGCTCTTAAATTTCTCCTCGCTAACTTGTGCCAAGCCGCCCACACGAATTGGGGCATTTAGAAAATAGATTATTTTTTTTCTGAGACCTTGGAGACTTGTAGCTTACTCAGAACAGAGAGTAGATGATTGGGTTCCTGCAGAAACCAAATAAATTGAGAAAATAAGTAATCTTAAAAAAACTTAGCCAATCAAATATAACATTTTAGTAAATTTGTATTTATTAATCTTCAATCAACTGTTACAAAAGATGTTCCTGTTTATGCTGAAATACAAATGTGTTACTTAAAATTAAATACTGTTCAGATTCTTCTCATTAAGATTAATAAAGTATTTCTGATTCTGATAAAGACTTGACCACATTATTTTGCTTCAGATGCGTTAATACTATTTGTGGTTAGATCTCTATAAATGTAGATGTACATAAAGCACTAAGCTTTTTATTGATAGCTTATACATTAATTCATGTTTCTGTTATGCAGCGTCTTTGTTTAGAATCAGCTATGACAAGTGTCTCAGCCTGGATAAAGTCCTGCCTTATTCCTCTGTATTTGAAAAAAAGGTACCACACACACTAATGCCAGCATGGACACTAGCAGACAGACATGCAAACAATGGAGGGTTTTTTGATATAGGTGTTTTGCCCAGGGTGCTCGTGCATCATTGGACAGCACTGGCGGGTAAATATGATAAGGTTTGGGGTTAAATGAATGGGACCCTTTATTAAAAACACACATTAAAAACCTAAAATGGTCAAACTTGAACTACATTATTCTACACTGTGTAGAAAGACAATTTGTGTTTTTTTGAAACGTTGGGTTTTTGTTTCAGGAAGTCCCAGCATGCTTATTGGAGCTCCCCGGTGTTTTTTGTACCACAGAGCTGCGCATTGAGCCTGATTTTAAAGGAAAGGTATGAAAAACAACTTTTTATTAAATTTAAAGGCGCTAAAGGAGCACTACTTGTCAAGCTAATACTGTTTTAAACATTGACTAGTCAGCATGGTTGTTTAGTAGCTGACTGCAGGCTAGCTACCTGAGCAGATAGCCCAACTACTTACCAAGCTATCAACTTTGTGATAATAATAAGCAATTGAATATTTCTTTTTAATCAAACAGTTGCTTAAATATACATAACAAAATCAAAAAATATAATAATTTACAGTTTACATAATTATACCATATTCAGTTTATTGTCTTTGAAGCAGTTGGAATATTTGTTGTTTTCTGTTTAAAGTAAAAGTAATACGATCATGTTATGCATTTCTGTTTTGAATATTTGTGCTATAGCCAAATCTGGGTATTTTACTTAAGAATCTCATGTAGGCCCATGTCCTTCGTCCACCTGAAAACACACTTTGATTCTAAGTTGCTGCGTAAAAAATGGTGGACATAAGTAAAATAATTTTTAACATCAGCTTGTGTTTCTGATTATATGCAACTAATTTTGCTATTTGGACCTTGTTTATTTCCATGTATGACTGGGCAGGCCGGGCGGCTCCAGGGTTTCTGGTCAGAGCTGCATAGGAACACAGAGAGGACGAAATATTTGAATGCTGTTCCCAACCACAGATACAGAACTTCACACATTCAGGCCGACTGGGATAAACTGGTGAGCGAGCAGCTATAGCTTTTTTTGTTTGGGTGTATGTGTAAAAAGCAAAAACCTTTCATCCATAATAATAATTTCTGTAAATCGCTTTTGAGTCATCATTTCCATTCTAGAAATGCCAGCTAATGTGGGGGTGTATATTCTGGATGTTCTTGTCAGCATGCATGTGGGTATAGTCAAACAATGGCTGTGTACTTTCATCCCTCCTATGATGGTGTTGTTGTTTCAGAGGTCCGAGAGCAGAGCCTCCAGCCATGTGAATCACTTGCAGGAGAACACAAAGAAGTAGGTCTGCCTCCCACTGGAGCTCCGTAAAGAAATATGCTCCGAACTCACGGGCCCAAAGGGGGAGGGAGGAAATGCATCACTGCTTTTCTACATTATCTGTATAAAATATTACTTTTAAAGGTAGCAACTGTAAACCTAAGAGGGTCTGCAGCACTGATGTTTTGAAGGTTGAATATATGGTACTTTTTAACCCTGTGTCCTAGTTTTGATTATATCTGAAAGGTCTGATGACCAGTTGTTAGAATTGGGTTACGATTAGAAAAAAAAATTCACAGCTTTAAGTTTCACCTACAGTTGACAGTACTGACATTTGAAATGCATTAACAAAATAAAAACTTTTTAATAGCACTTTTAAGACGCATAATCTTACAAAACAGACAATGTACCAAAAACATATAACCAATTGTGAGGCAACAGGCACTTTTTTTATTTTGTCAAATCATATAACTTTTAAACACAAGCAGAGCAATCCGATTTTCCTTTGTTAATGAGTTGGGCTCTCTGCCCAGGTAGCTAGCCTGCAGTCAGCTGCCTATCAGCTTGGTACTAGTAACTGCAGTTTTAAAAGTGTTAAATTTTAAGAGTGATAGGCGGTGCCCCTTTAGCTTCCACAACAAGATCTTTTGTGTTTCTTTTTCTGGTCTGGCATAGTGGGACAGAAAGGTTATGTGGTTTTTGAAATCCCTAAATTATCATTTCAAATACTTGCTTTTACCTTGATACAGACACCATTTTTACTTCCTAACATCACCATTTTTGTATATACGGTGGTATTGGTTTTCTTTTAAGGGTACAGTGTTTGACTTTTTGCACTCACTGCTTCCTTGCCGTTCTTTAAACCTTGAACATTTCCCCACCAGTTTCCAATTTGGCACTTAACACAAACTTTGAAGCAGCAGTACAATGCAGTACTAACTGACTAAAAGCAAAGTACAAGAGGATAATGATGTACCACTGATGCAGTTCATGTGCTCCTCTTTCTGTTCTTCCTTTCTGTTGGCATATAAACCTAGAAATGCTTCACTGATTCATTGTGCAGTGGATGGTGGTATGAAGATAGAGTATCTTGTAGAAGTGTTCACGCCCATGGAATTTTTTTTTTAAATATGTTACATTAAACCCCCAAATTCCAATGTATTTTATTAGCATTTAGTGTGATGGACCAACAAAATGTAGTGCACAATGATACATACTCAGTTGTCAAGTCTTAGTATGAATTTATGTCTGGAGTTTACCTGGCTATTGTATTTTGCTCCTTTAATCTTATTCATATTATTCTGGAAACAATATGCTGTGATAACTTCAATCTCTCAGCTGTTAATGATGAAGCAGTTTGATAGAAAAACACCTCTGTGCAGCATCAGTTGATTAATTAGTTTAAAATGAAATAAAACTACTATTTTTGTCCTAAAGATAAATAAACAGACTTTTGACTAATAATTAGGTTATTTTCCTGTCTGAACTCCAGAATGCTTTCATAATTTTTTTGGGGCAGTGCAGCTTCATATTTCAATGATTTAAGACATTCTAACTTGGATATTGTTTTGTTCATCAAGGTTCTTTTCTTATTTTCCAGGGTTCTTTCAGTGGTTGACACCTGGTGTCTTGGTAAGCCAAAGCAGAGAGAACACTCACATACACTTACAAACAAAAGCCCTGAATGGCAACGCAGTATGTGACAGTGCATGACACAAATAACAAATCCTTAGTTCATACTGTAAGACTAAACACTGCATGTATATTTGTGTATTATTGTGAGCCTGTATTACTCATACCCGGAGGAGAGTTTACTGAAACTAATTTATGTTTGAACTGGTGTGAAGCAGGAGGAAATTTATAAAATAAATAAATAAAGTGAATTTAGAAAAAAAGAGAAAGAATGAAAAAATTACATAACAGTGGGGAGTGAGGTACTTTCCTCTTTTCTCTTTTTTCTGGTGTTTTCCAGTTTTCTGTTTATCTCATTGCTCGAGTGCTGTATTCCAGCCTTAATGTTGTACCATCTCTCTTACCTCAGATAATCCATAGATATGATCTCACACATGCATAAAACACCCTGAAATCACTTGGAAATGCATAACTGCACCTTTGCTCTGGGAACTGTAGTTAAAAGCACAAAAACAAAAAAGTAAATGGAGAAAAAAAAATCATTTTGACATGTTTTTAATATTTTTGTAACATTCTTAAAAGATATATGAGATATTTAGTTATCTTTTGATTTCTCTTTATAGTTGTCAGCATCATATTTACAGAAATTTGGAATCTATGTGCCATGTTCAAAAAAAAAAAAAACAAGCAGCGAAACATGCTGAATTGATACAGTCTATGATTTGCATTCATAATTACCCAACATCTCCGAGAAGGAAGACAAAGGAGTAAAGTCAAATTATTTTGATTCTGAAATGGCCTGAAGTCACTAAAAGTACAGATTAATAGACATGCCAAACCTGTAGGGGACAGTAGTTCCCACAAATCCTATCCATTCAGAGTAACTTTCAACTTCTAACTTCTACATACAGCAGCAATTGAGCTTGTAATAACAAGCAAGGAAAAAGCACTTGGACAATCAATAGTACCAACACAGCTCTGATGGGCATATGCTGTTTCTGGGTGTAAACACAGGTTGCAGGACGTCGGAGCATTTTTGTCTCGGACAGTGATGTTGCGAAAACCTTAAACCCTGGTTATTTCTGTCCACAAGCAAACACTTAAAATGGAGAAAACACAAGTTTTCACTTTGGTCTGCGTTTTTAAAAAGAATAGTTTTTGGTGCCCTAAATCTGCGTTTTCGTGTGGATGACTGGGCAAATCGTACAAAAATATCTTTGTTTTGCGAGATACCTGGCTATGTGTGGACAAGGCATCAAATATCATCCGACAATTTAGTGTCAGTTGAGACAGGTAGAGGAGACAGACACAGCAAGGTAGAGCACAGAGAGGCAGAGCTGTGTCACATGCGGTTGAAGCAGGGCAAGGTATCTAAGAGGAAGAAGGAGAATTTCCCAAACCAGCAACTTCAACCTACAACTTCTCGAGGATCAGTGTTTTCAATAGAAGACTTGAAACGCGAAACATTATTTGTTGTATGTCTCTAAATAGCTACCGTATTTCAAAATGGTGCATGACTATGGAGGTTCGACCACAGTTTTTGTATATAAAAATGTACAATTTCAAGCTAATAGGAATACTTAGAATAGATGTTGGTGAGAAATATTAAAAAAGGACACGTTTGTGAATGGGATACAGAGAATTTGAAAGTAAACAAGTAATAATAGTAATAACATTTATTTGTTAGAGGGACAATGTACATTCATTACCAATTTGGACAGCAAATGTAAATATAACCAATTGTAGCCTGAAAGCTAATTTCCATCGGTAGTCCCCCTGCCCGGAGGCACATACAAAACATAAAACAACAAACATCAAGCAAATGCATTTGTTTATCATAAAAGCATAAAAAACTTTATTAAATAATTTACATAAATATTCTGCTAAATCTGCGATGGACTGGCGACCTGTTCAGGGTGTACCCCGCCTCTTGCCCCTTGACCGCTGGAGATAGGCACCAGCCCCCCGCAACCCTGCATTAGGATGGACGGGTACAGAAAATAGATGGATGGATGGATGGATTCTGCTAAATTTCCCTGCCCATTACATTCACCCTAAGTAAATATATTACACACTGTACCTTTAAATCCATTGTGTGTTGCTGCTGTTTTTGTGGCATGTACTGTTAAAACATTACAATGAAGTTTTGGAAGTTGAAAAAGGCCACAAGAAAATGTATTTGCAGTCTCAGCTTTAGTAATGGCTAATTTTCAACACAGAACAATACACTTTAAACACACTTTTTCCCTACAGTTATTTTCTTCCGCCAAAATATACACACACACTTCCTGAACCACAATCTTTCACAATAAGAGCATGCCTTCTTGTGTGACATATGCATTTAAGTGTCCACCACAAAGGCATATAAAATGTGTGCAACATTTCCACGACTACCAGTCCTTCGTATACACCACTGTAATACCAAAGGTGACCGTATTAATCATTTACTGAAATTATTTACCCTTAATATCATGCTTTCACCCTCGATTACATGGGGTAAGATTGTTTATGAGACCAGAGTCCCAGACCTCATGACCTAGTCAAGTTGGAAGCCTTTTTTTGCAACTATTGTGAGACTCAAGGCCCCATCTCTGCTGTCCAGACAATAAGCACAATATTTTAAATCAGCAGTCTTGTTTCTGCTCTAAAAAACATTTGGCATTCATTAAAAAAAATAACTGTACTATTAAATAAAAACACAGAAAAACTACTAAGAACACAAAGAAAGAACTTCACAATTTAAAAAAAAAATCAGGCTACGAAATTTTATTTAAGTTCATAATTAGTATGAAAAAAAAACTCAATCCCCACACTTAACTTACTGGAGTTCACACATATTTCCCTCAGATTGCTTTCTTAAATCATGAGTAATTTAATCAAAACTGTCCATTTAATTCAATACTGGGGATTGGTTTATGAAGACTCCTCTTTCGGCTGTTGTCGATCATGTTTTTCATGTCTTCTGGGTTTTTCTCTATCACACCAGCCATCTGCACATTCTTTCCCGCCATATCTTTAACTCTCCTTGCCAGGTTTTCTCTCTGCCCTCTCTTCTAGTAGCTCCATCACCAGCATCCTTCCCCTAATACACCCAGGATCTCTCTTTGCCACAGCCGTTTAAGCTGAGCTGTCTCTCAGAAATTCCTAATCCTCCCCATCCTTGTCACATCCAGCACCCAGTCATGAACTCCAAATCCACAAGATTAATGGGTAACTTCTAAAGGCCACTGCACCCACTCGATATCTGTTAACATTGAGTTGGTGCCTTGGAGAAAATACCCCTTTTACAACTACCCCTTTTGCAAAACACCCCTAAGTTGAATCAACTGCAAACACTGCCAAAGGGACCAAAAGATGGTTCGATGACCAGCTTGATTGTCTCTGTGTCTCTGTGCTTGATTGGTAAGCAAACTGGCCTGACCTGACCCCCACAGAGAATCTATGGGTTATTGTCAAGAGGAAGTTAAGAGACACCAGACCCAACGATGTAGAAGACCTGAAGTCTGCTTTCAATGCAACCTGGGCTTCTATTACACCTCAGCAGAAAATCAGGCTGATCGCCTCCATTCCATGCTGTGTTGAGGGCGTAATTTATGCAAAAGGAGGTCCAACCAAGTATTGAGTGCAAAAAAATGAGCATAGTTTTCAGGTGTCTGACATTTCTATTTAAAATATCCGTTTTTATCGATCCTTTGTAACAATCCAATTTTCAAAGAGACTGAGTTTTGGGTTTTCATAATCTGCAAGCCATGAACATCAAAATCATAAGAAATAAAGGCTTGAAATATTTAACTCGCTGTGTAGTGCATCTATATATAATGCGAGTTTCACTTTCTGAACTTAGTTGCAGAAGATATATAACTTTTTCAAAAAAATTTAAATGTACCTGTATGTGGTTCATGATTTTTGTTTTAAATATCTTTGCAGGGTAATGTAGGTTTGTTACTTGGAGCTTCAAACATGCATACAGGATCCTGGCCATGACGGAGCTATTTATATCTGTAGCATGTCAGGGTATAACATCAAAAAGGATGCTTTCTGTGTGCATGATCAAAGATGGTGTGTATTTGTGTATGCAAGTGTGTCCAAAGTATGTGAAGGATGGTCTGCTTTTATGAAACTGACATAAAACGACTTGCACAGCAGGGTTGCTGCCTTCTAATCCCTGAGGTTATGAGATGTGTATCTTGAAAGCAAAAAATACACCAAATAATCAGCTAATTATTAAGTCTTCCTCTCTTTTGTCTCATTACCCAAAGGGTTTCACTTTTTTCCGTTTTCTTCTGATGGCCTATTATTTTACTGAGGCCCCTGCAATAATATCAAAAAGGTTTTGGCTGCAAAAATGACTTATGTCTGTGGTTTTTTTCTTCTTCTGTAGATAAGAAGCTGGTCCCACTTTTTCAAGAAGAAGACCATCAACAAAGGGCATTCATCGGCCTGGTGAGAAAACCGTTGCTACAAGATTGCACTTGCACAAACATGTTACAATATTCAAAATTGTGTTGTCAGTCCTTACCAAAATATGATTTTGTGCTATCATGCTATTTTAGACAAAGGTGTACTTCCAAATTCCAGGAAACATATTGTGGGGATTTCTTTTCTTTTTCCTGTTTAGAAAACAGAACCAGGTGCATAGGGAAGTGTTTCTAGAAATGGCATTCCTTTTTTGGTTCTGACATCCGCTCAAAACAGATGAGGTGAAGCAAACAGCTGCCATCAAAGATAGCCTTTTAAAATATGAGAGTCAATACTGTTAAGAGACAAATGTGCCGCACACTGTTTTCTCCTTTCTGTATGTTTGAGTGTCAAAAAATAGTTCATTTGACAGTAGTTTTAAATACCTTAAATTACTACTCAGTCAAGAGGAACTTTCTATACATATAGTGGGTAAGTATTAGCTGTTTGGTAATGCAATCCAAATAAAGGTCTATTTTAACATTATGTTTTTAAGCTTCTAGAAAGAAAAGCAATTAATACAATCCATAACCCTTCTAATTATTACCTTGAAAGTGATCATATTTGCAAATCTTCTCTGCTGGATCATATTTAGATTTTAATTGTTTTGCTAATGCTAAATATTTATAGCATACTGCAACACATAAACGTAAAACAGAGTTTTCTTAGCATCATAGAGGTGGGCCATTTGCATATAAATTGTCCTGCCTATGTGAAATATAGAAAAGTTGTTCACTGACACCAAAGCATGAAGCTCTTAAAGTAAAGCATTAACAAAATAAATTCAAATGTGTTAAACAGTGGAAAATTGTTTCGGTATTTATTCATCTGCAGGGGGTTGGAGAATAAATTTCAATTGTTACTTAAACATTAGAGTAACAAGTTTATTGTGTAGGAAGATGTGCTACCTTGGGTAAATATGGCAACTAATGCTCCAGTATCACCTTCCAAAACATTTAACTCTGCATCAGACATATATTTTGATCTCAGGATAAGCCCTTGAACTTTTGGACATTTCCAAGAATTCTGTGGTTTTAGTTTTAGTTCTGCATGACTCACACAACATATACTGCTATAGTATTTACAAAACTGCCACTCAGATGTTGTTACACCCAATAATAACATATCTCATACAACACTATAAAGATATGTCAGTACCTATGAAGATTTCCTCAACTCGAAATGCAGGATACTTGAAAGTAGGGCTGGGCAATATGGCCTAAAAAATATCAATATATTAGCCAGCTCACCTCAATAATGATAAATGGACAATAACTACCCCAACGCCAAAAAACAAACGTTTTTTTCTATAGACTGGGTAGTTGCTTCTCGTCCTCCTCGACTAGCTCTACCCCCGCCGCTTCAATATTTGAATCCTCCTCCATTTGCTTACCGTCTTTCCCTAATCCCTTCTTGTTACATACTGGATGGCAGTGTTACCACATCCTCAGCACAGAAAGTAGTTATTGGCTGTCCCAAAAGTCGTTAGAAGTCACTGGATGATGTCATTGCGTCATTTGCATATTCTGTATGTAATTGTAATAGAAGGGAATGATTAAAAAATATATATTTTTGTATAATATTTTTTTTTTATCGTGTGATGGCAGTGTGGCTTGGGTGGGACTGTTATAAGGTTTTGCCATTTGAGTATGTGTGAGTTGTCGTGTTTTTTATGTCACTAATTTTGCCATAAAAATCAGCCTTACAGTACAGGCAGTATGCCCATGTAGCATCTCCAATAAACGGCTTTAACCAGCCTTTTGATTCAGGGTTCAATTCCCACTTCTTTCTATTTTTCTGAGAGTCCAGTTTAGTCTGAGACATGACTGTTTAACGTCTGTCACAGAGAGGCGCACATACAGTAAGGTTAGTTTAGTGACTGAGGTTATGATGGTAACATTTGTGATTTCTTTAGTGTGCAAGGGTTTATTTTAGACAAAAAAAAAGAGTTACATTTACATCCCGTCCTGACTAAGCGTGGGTCATATCAGCAAGCGGCGGCTTCGGATGCAGCAAGGTTAACATCTGCTCTGACTGCAGCTTGGCCCAGGTGGCAGAGCTGCAGCATGCAGACTGGCCGCCTGCTGTAAGCAGTCTGGGACGGGAGAGGAGCCCATTGCAGCACTGCTACTCGATGAGAAGAGTAACAAGGACATGTTCTTTACGTCAGAGTCTGCAAAAGCCTCCAAAAAGACACACACACACACACACACAAAAAAATCAGTAGACTGTCGCCATTCTCTTTTTTGAAAAAGAGTTGCTAGAGGGGTCCAAAAACATGCTAAATATACCAACCAAGACACTAAGTTGGCAACACTACTGGATGGGATGGATTCACGCGACTGCACGTAGTCACGCAAATCCACCCCACCCAGTCTGTAATATGTACAGCCTCTTAAAGGGACATGAGCATTGCCAAACTACCCACATCTTATCACTTTTTAAAAACACAGAATATACTGACATAGGCAAACTGATGTCCGTTATAGTCATAAATTTTGGTATCAGTAAATTTTCGGTTCATTGCCCAGCCCTACTTGAAAGAAAACGGTGAAGCAGGTGTCTTGACCTTCTTTATAAGTAAATTGGCCTAAAATTATCTGAATACTTGGGGGCACTCATAGCATTTTGAAAAATAATTCCAAGGTCAGCTGATCCTGAAATATGCTGGCTAAAGATAAGCGTAAATACAGTAAGATTGTTATTCACGCTGGCGGTAATGACACCCGGTTACGCCAATCGGAGGTCACTAAAATTAGTGTTGCTTCGGTGTGTAAGTTTGCCAAAACAATGTCAGACTCTGTAATCTTTTCTGGTCCCCTGCCTGATCGGACCAGTGACGACATGTTTAGCCGCATGCTGTCATTCCATCAATGGTTGTCTAGGTGGTGTCCTGCAAATGATGTGGGCTACATTGATAACTGGAGAACATTTTGGGGAAAACCTGGTCTGATCCGGAGAGACGGCATCCATCCCACTTTGGATGGAGCAGCTCTTCTTTCTAGGAATATGGCCGAATTTATTAGTCCTCCAAAACACTGACAACCCAGGGTCCAGACCAGGAAGCAGAGTCGTAGTTTAACCCACCTCTCTGCTGGTTCTGTACTGTTACCCCCCCATTACTCTATAGAAACAGTGTCTTGCCCACGGCCAAAATTAAATGGATTAAAAGTAAAGCCAACAAAAGCAAATTATGGAAGTCTCATAAAAATAAATACAACTTTGACTGAACAGAAAAATAAATCTATTAAATGTGGTTTATTAAACATAAGATCTCTCTCCTCAAAGACTTTGTTAGTAAATGACTTGATTTGTGATAATCACATTGATTTCCTTTGTCTCACAGAAACCTGGTTGCAGCAGGAGGATTATGTCAGTATAAATGAGTCAACTCCTTCCAGTCATTTAAATTTTCACATTCCTAGAAATACTGGGCGAGGAGGAGGAGTTGCAACCATTTTTCGTTCTGATTTACTAATTAGTCCCAGACCAATTGATAGCTACAGTTCTTTTGAACATATAACCCTTAATTTTCCTCATCGAAGTTGCAAAACATTAAGACCATTTTTGTTTGTGGTTTTGTATCGTCCACCAGCCCCTTACTCTCAATTCTTGGATCAGATCTCACATTTTTTATCTGATTTAGTATTAAATACTGATAGGGTTATTATAGTGGGGGACTTTAATATTCATGTGGATACTGAAAGTGATAGCCTAAATGCAGCCTTTAGTGCTATTTTAGACTCAATTGGCTTTACTCAAAAAGTACAAGGATCGACCCACTCGGGCAAACACACTTTGGACCTTGTACTGACATACGGTATTGAGTGTGAGGAAATAACAGTCCACCCACATAACCCGGTCCTGTCTGACCACTTCTTAATAACTTTTGAATTTACTTTAACTGACCATTTTAAATCTGAAAGAAAATTTCATTATAGTAGAGCTTTATCAGACAATGCTGTAACAATTTTTAAAGAATCTGTTCCATTCTTACTTTCCTTAGTGTCTCAGGGTAACACAGTGGATGGCAGCAATTATATCTCTAACCCTTCAGAAATTGATGGTCTGGTTCACAGCGTTACGTCCTCATTGCGTTTGGCATTAGATGGTGTAGCCCCCTTAAAAAAGAAATTAGCTAGCCATAGGAGGCTGACTCCTTGGTTCAACGCAGAGTTGCGTACTTTAAAGCAGAATACTAGGAAGTTGGAGAGAAAATGGTGCTCTACACACCTAGAGGATTCCTATTTAACCTGGAATAACAGTCTATTGCTGTATAAAAAGACCCTTCGACAAGCTAGAACAGCATATTTTTCATCATTAATAGAGGCGAATAAAAACAATCCTAGGTTTCTTTTTAGTACAGTTGCCAAACTTACACAGTCATAGCTCTGTTGAGCCAACTATTCCCCCAGCTCTTAGCAGTGATGATTTTATGGGATTCTTCGTAAATAAAATTAATTCTATTAAAAATAAAATCATTGGCATCCTCCCAAACATGATTACTTCTTCCTCAGTAAATGAGGCAGTATCGGAAAGAACTGTAGATCCTCAGTTGTGCAGGCTGTTTTGATTCAGTCGAGCTTTCGGAATTATCAAAAATATTAGCCTCATCTAAACCTTCAACTTGTATGTTGGACCCAATTCCAACCAAATTATTTAAAGAAGTGTTCCATTTGGTTCCTGGCCCCATTTTGGATATGATGAATCTATCCTTAGTAAACGGATACGTAAAACAGGAATTTAAAATAGCTGTAATTAAACCTTTACTCAAGAAACCTTCCCTTGATCAAGATGACTTAGTGAATTACATACCTATATCTAACCTTCCTTTCTTATCCAAAGTCCTTGAGAAAATTGTTGCTAATCAAGTCTGTGAGCATTTAAACAATAACGAGCTGTTTGAAGAGTTTCAGTCAGGTTTTAGAGCTCATCATAGCACTGAAACAGCACTGGTGAAGGTTACTAATGATATTCTCATGGCCTCAGATAATGGACTTGTGTCTGTTCTGGTTTTGTTAGATCTCAGTGCTGCTTTTGACACAGTCGATCATAATATTCTCTTAGAAAGGCTTGAACATGTTGCAGGGATCAGGAACAGCACTAGGCTGGTTTAAATCACATTTGTCTGATAGATTCCAGTTTGTTCATCTAAATGATAAATCTTCTTCACTCTCAAGGGTTACTTGTGGAGTTCCACAGGGTTCTGTGCTTGGACCAATTCTGTTCACCATATATATGCTCCCAATTGGTAGAATCATTAGACAGCATGGGATAAATTTCCACAGCTATGCAGATGATACACAACTATATTTATCCATATATCCTGATGAACCCAGTCAGTTAGGTAGATTACAGGCATGTCTGGAAGACATAAAAACATGGATGATCCTAAACTTTTTGCTTTTAAATTCTGACAAAACAGAAGTTGCTGTCTTTGGACCAGAAGTTCTTAAACAGAAACTGATTATTCAATCACTTCATCTGGATGGCATTAAATTGGCCCCCAGTAATAACGTAAAGAACCTCGGCGTTATTTTTGACCGAGACTTGACATTTAAATCCCATATTAAACAGGTTTCTAGGATTTCTTTCTTTCACCTCCGGAATATTGCTAAAATTAGAAACATCCTGTCCAGGAGTGATGCTAAGAAACTAGTCCATGCATTTGTTACCTCAAGGCTGGACTACTGTAATTCTTTACTATCAGTTAGTCCACAAAATGCCATTAAAAGCCTTTCAGTTGATCCAAAATGCGGCAGCAAGAGTTCTGATGAATATTAAAAAGAGAGATCACATTTCTCCTGTTTTAGCTTCCCTTCATTGGCTCCCTGTTAAATCCAGAATAGAATTTAAGATCCTTCTTCTTACATACAAAGCCCTTAATAATCAAGCTCCATCATACATCAGAGATCTAATTGTTCCTTATGTTCCTAACAGAGCCCTTCGCTCTCAGACTGCAGGTTTACTTGTAATTCCTAAGATTTCTAAAAGTAGAATGGGAGGCAGATCTTTTAGTTCTCAGGCTCCTCTCCTGTGGAACCAGCTCCCAGCTTTAGTCCGTGAGACAGACACTCTGTTTACTTTTAAGGCCAGGCTTAAAACTTTCCTTTTTGATAAAGCTTATAGTTAGAGTGGCTTAGGTCATCCTGAGCTATCTCTGTAGTTATGCTGCTATAGGCTTAGACTGCTGGAGGACAGACTTACCAATTTTCTTCACTCTGCTACTTCCTTTTCTCCTACGACTCTCCAGTTGTATTACAGTACATTCTGTTATTTCGACTGTTAACTTTGTTTTCTCTCAGTGTTTTTCTCTCCATAGAAGATATACCTGGTCTGGTATCCTGCTTGGCTGCAATGCCCTGTTGGACGGGGGGCATCGACTGGGATGATCCTCCCAGTAACTGAACATCCACTGTGTCCTGTTATTCACTTTTTACTTTCTGTAACATAGAAAGTTCTCTTATATCAGATCTTCTGTTCCTTCTGTGTTTCTGCTCTGTCTTCTCAAACCCCCAGACGGTCGTGGCAGATGGCCGCTCCTACTGAGCCTGGTTCTGTTGGAGGTTTCTTCCTGTTAAAGGGGAGTTTTTTCTCTCCACCGTCGCTACATGCTTGCTCAGTATGAGGGATTGCTGAAGGATTGCTGTGGTTGGAAAGTCTGCATCAACGGGGCCCAACCTCACGCCAATGACTGACGCAATCTGCTGGGATTCCTTAAATAAGAAACTTTTTAACTGATTGGAATGTTTGTATAAATGTATTGAAATTACTTCTTGTTAAGTGCCTTGAGATGACATCTGTTGTGAATTGGCGCTATATAAATAAATTTAATTGAAAAAAAATAATAATTATGGGACTGTAGAAGTAATCTACTTCGTCCTGGCATTGTAGAAAACTGAAGATGTTCCAAAGAAATGTTCAAATTTCTTTACAATTAGACTGGCATCATTTTTTTCTCAATACGCCAGCATAATGGTAAGATAGAAAAGAATGGGACAGCAGCTTAAGTTGCTACATTGTGGTTACTAGCTGACAGCAGCACAACTCTGCACAAGCAGCACCAACTACTTTTAAGAAAAGTTAATATACAGATATCAGAAGTAGCATTGTGATGGAGGGGAAAAATTATGTAGACAATAAAGTTGAAGCAGAGTCTCTGCCTATTTTATGTAAAAGCTAGTGCTGAACAGCTTTTTGCATGTTTCCCCTGTTTCCCCTGTACTTTTGACTTTTTTTATATTCGGCAAGGTCCAAGTCTTTGAAATGGGAAGGTCTCCATGTTAGTACCTACATTTTTGGATGCACAGAATCTAAACTGGTAAAATCAGAAGATTAACTTAAACCTAAATCTGCCAGGGGTATGAATAATTTTGGACTCAACTGTATATATAAATCCTTGAATCCTTGAATATATTACTTGTCCTATTATTAATTTCCCGCTGGGATCAATAAAGTATTTTTGAATTCAATTTGAATTGAATTCAGCACAGCTTGTGAAAACAGGAAGTTAGAGAAGCATCAATTTGAAACTCTGCTTCCAAACTATGACCATAGATCAGCTATTTGTGATCTGTTTAATGCTGTTTTCTTTGTTTTAATTTTGGTTGATCCCTGTAATACTGTCTGCTTTCACGAGTTCTTGAGATGGTGTTACTAATGGGGAAAAATTTATTAACTTTAGCGATTAATTGCCACCGTAATAAAAGTGCCTCCTGCATCAAGCAAAATGCTGCCTATTTTTATAGGAAGTCATGGCTGCGATTAGCAAAAGCGAAATCATGTTGCTAAGGACATCCATAAAAAGTTGTGTACACTTTCTAGAATGTGCTATTGTTTAAGGTAATATTTTCATGTGAAATTTTAGTTTAAAGATCTATGTTCTTAAACATTTATAAAAAAAAATTTTGAAATTTTTATTATATCCCAATTAGGTATTAGTTTGATTTAGCCAGTGCTTAAGTATTTCAAAAAGAGTCTTTGAGCTTATCCACAAAGCTAAAGTCTAAAATTTGCTCACTGAAAATTGAAGAGCAGCACCTGGAATGCTTATCAGCAGTTTTATAGACACACCACGTACTTTGACGTGCTTTAGGTTGATTTAAATCCCCATGTGTTGATTTTCTCTCTAGTGTCAGACTGCATGAGAAATGTGTAACAGCTGCTGCCAGTGATCCCCCCCATAGCACAGGTTGATATATAGATCACTGAAATCCACAGTGTAATGCTGACAACCAGTTATTTCCCTCCCTACAGTCATCTGTTATAGTGAAGTTCCTGTTAAGCTTCAAATGAGTCGACTCTTTACAAAAGAGGCATCTTAAGGTCCTTGTCCTGCGCAGTATTTGATGGACAATTTCATATCTTTGACTTTTCCCTGTGCTCAGCATAAATTTTGAAAGAGCAGATAGCTTCAATTTAATAGAGTTCAGTTAAGCTATTCTTGGGATGACCCAGTCCTCTGATCCCTCTTCATTTTTCCCTCAATCACTTCTCTGACTTACATCATCTTCAGCCCTACCATTTGTTTCTAGAAACTTATTTGCCCCCCCTAGACTTCTTTACCCTTTCATCCTTTCACAGGTTCTCCCCTATCCTCCACTATATTTACTTTAGGAAATTACAGAAAAACTATATTTTGAACTCTATTTGACTCTTCCAAGTGACCTCAAAAATCTGCATAAAGCATGCATATAAGTTCAAATCACATGTCCTGAACATAATGTGTGTGTATCTTGCATTTGCAGACAGTCGGCAAGCTTCGAGAACATCTCAACAGACATCTGCCTCAACTGGGGAAGAAAAAGATCGACTCTCTCGTGGTCAACTATGTAGCCAAACTGGTGGGTGCTCTGTGAATGTGTTCGTGTGTGTGCTGGCCAAAGATAAAGTGACTTCGAAGTAGAAGTTATATTTTTTACAGTTTTCCCCTTACTCTTGAAAGGTTAAGTGACACAGCAGAAATCACTCAGTGGAAAAAATATCTGCAGGCTCGCACTTAAGCTGAATGGGTTGACTCTTTGCTTCAGAGAGGTTGTTGGAAGCCATAACAGGATTCTTTGAGTCTTCAGTAACAGGCATGGTTTTTTTATGTTACAGTACACACTGCTGGCACTTGATGAGTAAGGTAACAGAAAGACAAGAAAGATAGCGAGATTTCAGTTTTTGTATATGTTCAAAATAATAATGTGTTGTAATCAAAAGGTACTTTTAACGACTTATTCGTGTTTTGTGATGTTACAACCACAACCCTGACCCTTTCAAAAATGATATCATTTTTTTCATAAATATCTATCGTAGGAAATTAGTTTAGTTTTTTAAAATGAAAGCACAACTATCTTATATAGGTTTTAAAATCAAGAAAAAAACTGATACATTTTCTTCAATAGAGCACTCTATATTTAGTCAAAAAAGCAAATACTTTGCACTGCCAGCAACATTTTCAAGGAAACGCATAGAAAAACTGCTAAACCAATATTTTGTAAATTAGTATCACAAATGGAAATGTTTACCTCTTTTTTTGCCCTGTGATAGACCAATGCAAAGTAGTGCAAAGTTGTGAAATGAAAGAACAATTACTATTCTCAAAATTTGCGTAGCCATGGTGAAACGTGGTGGCTGTATCATGCTGTAGGGATGCTATTCTACAGAAGTAAAAAGGAAGAGGGTCAGACTTGATGGGGTGATGGAGCAGGATATCCTAGAGGAAAATCGGTTCCTAGTTACTCTCCTAACAATTTCACTAAGCTTGAGCTACTTTGCTTTAAAATGGGAGAAAATTAAAAAAAACCTTGTCTGATTTTCCTTACAATCACAACTATGAATTACTTTGTATCCAATAAATGTAAATGAAGTTTTTGTTTTTAACATAAACTTTAAAAAGGCACTGTTACTACGTTAAATTTTGTCTCTCAAATACTGTATCTCAGTTTTTTATTTTGTAGGTTGTAAAAAAAGTATTTGAAAACGTCACATCTGAAGGTAAGAGAAGCTAATATTGCTATTAAAACAAAAGCAATTGTGTCACAGAGGCAAGAGCATTTTCAGTGTCACTTTTCAGGGCTTAAGTTTGGCTTTGTAAGAGCTCCCTTGGGGCCAGTGGCCAGGGCTTTTAGTTGGACAAATACACTATGACCTGAAAGGTCTTTATCTGAGCAGAGGTCAATGAATAGGAAAGGCATGTGCACTGAGTTGAGGAAACCAGGAGCTTAAGAGCAACATTAAGCAACTCTGTATAAATATTTTATGATTTTTACTTGGGGTGGCTGATGTTTTAAGCATACAGTACCATAGGGGTGGATTTTAACTCAAAATTCTTAAAATGAGCCTCCAGGGCTTGAAGTACAAAGTGCTACAACCATCGGTGGCCCAAAGATATTTAAGACAGTGGCATCTGAGAACTACAGTACATTGTAATATATATATATATATATATATATATATATATATATATATATATATATATATATATATATATATATATATATATATATATATATATATATATACATATATATATGTATATATACAGTATGTATATACAGTATATATACATATATACAGTGTGTATATACAGTACTGTGCAAAAGTTTTAGGCAGGTGTGCAAAAATGCTGTAAAGAAAGAATGCTTTCAGAAATGTAAATGATTGTTTATTTTTTATCAATTTACAAAATACGAAGTGAGCAAACAAAAGAAAAATCTAAATCAAATTAATATTTTGGTGTTACTACTTTTGGCCTTCAAACCAGTATTGATTCTTATAGGTACACGTGCACAAAGTCAGGGATTTTGTAGGATTATAAACTCAGCAAAAAAAGAAACGTCCCTTTTTCAGGACTGTGTATTTCAACAATAATGTTGTAAAAATCCAAATAACTTTACAGATCTTTGTTGTAAAGGGTTTAAACAATGTTTTCCATGCATGTTCAATTAACCATAATCAATTAATTAACATGCACCTGTGGAATGGTCGTTAAGACCATAACAACTTACAGAAAGTAGGCATTTAAGGTCACAGTTCTAAAAACGCAGGACACTAAAGAGACTTGTCTACCGACTGTGAAAAACACCCAAAGAAAGATGCCCAGGGTCTCTGCTCATCTGCGTGAACGTGCATTAGACATGCTGCAGGGAGGCATGAGGACTGCTGATGTAGCTAGGGCAATAAATTGCCATGTCCGCACTGTGAGACGCCTAAGACAGCGCTACACGGAGACAGGAAGGACAGTTGATCATCCTCGCAGTGGAAGACCACGTGTAACAACACCTGCACAGGATCGTACAACCGAATATCACACCTGCGTGACAGGTACAGGATGGCCACAACAACTGCCCGAGTCACACCAGGAACACACAATCCCTCCATCAGTGCTCAGACTGTCCGCAATAGGCTGAGAGAGGCTGGACTGAGGGCTTGTAGGCCTGTTGTAAGGCAGGTCCTTACCAGACATCACCAGCAACAACGCCACCTATGGGCACAAACCCACCTTCGCTGGACCAGACAGGAGTGGCAAAAAGTGCTCTTCACTGATGAGTCACAGTTTTGTCTCACCAGGGGTGATGGACGAATTCTTGTTTATCGTCGAAGGAATGAGCTTTACACCGAGGCCTGTACCCTGGAGCGGGATCAATTTGGAGGTGGGGGGGGGGGGGGGTCTGTCATGGTCTGGGGTGGTATATCACATCACCATCGGACTGAGCTTTTTATCATTGCAGACGATCTCAATGCCTTGCGGCACAGGGAAGACATCCTCCTCCCTCATGTGGTACCCTTTATGCATGCTCATCCAGACATGATCCTCCAGCAGGACAATGCCACCAGCCATACTGCTTGTTCTGTGCATGAGTTTCTGCATGACAGCAATGTCAGTGTTCTGCCATGGCCAGCGAAGAGCCCGGATCTCAATCCCATTGAGCACGTCTGGGACCTGTTGGATCGCAGGGTGAGGGCTAGGGCCATTCCCCCCAGAAATGTCCAGGAACTTGCAAGTGCCTTGGTGGAAGAGTGGGGTAACATCTCACAGCAAGAACTGACAAATCTGGTCCTGTCCATGAGGAGGAGATGCACTGCAGTACTTCAAGCAGCTGGTTGCCACACCAGATACTGACTGGTACTTTTGCCTTTGAGCCTCCCTTCATTCAAGGACACATTCTATTTCTGTTAGTCACATGCCTGTAAAACATTTTTAGTTTATGTCTTATGGTGTTGACTCTTTTAGTGTTCATACAAATATTTACACACATTAAGTTTACTGAAAGTAAAAACAGTTGAAAGTCAGAGGACGTTTCTTTTTTTGCTGAGTTTATGATCAACCAATTATACCAAACAGGTGCTAATGATCATCAATATTACATGCAGGTTGAAACACAGTGACTAACTGAAACAGAAACAGCTGTATAGGAGGGTTAAAACTGGTTGAGGAACAGTCAAACTCTGCTACCAAGGTGAGGTTGTGAAAGCTAGTTTCTTGTCATAGCAAGATTGAGCACAGCAATAAGACACAAGGTAGTTATATTGCATCAGTAAGGTCTCACCCAGGCAAAGCAAACTGGGGTTTCAAGATGTGCTGTTCAAGCTCTTTTAAAGCAACATAAAGAAACAGGCAACGTTAAGGATTGTAGATGCAGTGGTCGGCCAAGGAAACTTAATGCAGCAGATGAAAGACACATCAAGCTTATTACCCTTAGAAATTGGAAGATGTCCAGTAGTGCCATCAGCTCAGAACTGGCAGAAACCAGTGGGACTGAGGTACACTCATCTACTGTCCGGAGAAGTCTGGCCAGAAGTGGTCTACATGGAGGAGTTGCAGCCAAAAAGCCATACCTCTGACATGGAAACAAGGTTCAGGCGACTCAAGTATGCACCAAAACATTGGAACTGGGGTGCAGAAAAATGGCAGCAGGTTCTCTGGACTGATGAGTCAAAATGTGAAATATTTGGCTGTAGCAGAAGGCAGTTTGTTTGTCAAAGAGCTGGAGAGCGGAACAATAATGAGTGTCTGCAGGCAACAGTGAAGCATGGTGGAGGTTCCTTGAACGTTTGGGGCTGCATTTCTGCAAATTGAGTTGGATATTTGGTCAGGATTAATGGCATTTTCAATGCTGAGAAATACAGGCAGATACTTATCCATCATGCAATACCATCAGGGAGCCATATGATTGGCCTCACATTTATTTTGCAGCAGGACAACGACCCCAAACATACATTCAAATTCATCTTCAGTGTAAAGAAGAACAAGAAGTCCTGGAAGTGATTGTATTGCCCCCACAGAGCCCTGATCTCAACATCATCAAGTGTTTCTGGGATTACATGAAGATCCTTGATTAGATCTCCAAGATGATTGGAACAACCTACCAGCTGAGTTTCTTCAAAAACTGTGTGCAAGTGTACCTAGAAGAATTGATGCTGTTTTGAAGGCAAAGGGTGGTTGCACCAAATATTGATTTGATTTCGATTTCTCTTTTGTTAATTAACTTTTTTTTTTCACGTGTCCTGTCTGGCAGTGTGAAGCTCAGAATTGGTGTCTGAGTACCAAGTAGAAGCCCGACAGATTTAGTATCACAAGTGGAGCACTACAGCTTTTGCTACAGTACTCTGCTTGATATATATGTATAAGAGATCTTTATTAGAAATTACTGTGGGTTTGTTGTTTTTTTTTGATGCGCCAGGGACACGGAGACGGAAAATAAAGGGGAAGAAAGAAAGTAGATAAGGAGAGGTAGGGAAAAAGGTTAAAGGGATAGTTCCCATTTTTAGACATAAAGTTGTATCCCATCCTCACCACCAGCATAGTGCATACACACTGACCCATTTCTGTGGTCACCTCCTGGTCAGAGCTCTGGCCGTTAGAAGTCTTTCAAGAAAGTAGTCCCGGCTAGTTTCGGGAGCCAACAAACTGTGCCGTTTTGCTTCAGAAAACTGTATGCGTTTGAAAACATGATTAATTTGTATCACAAAAAAAAAACGCTGGCCAAAATGTGCAACTCACTATTACTCGGCACTATTTTCTTTCCATTCCAATCAATCCGCGCTTCGGCCAGCATCAACTGTTGCGCTCCTGCCGTCAGCTGTTCTACTGTTGAAAGCCGACATGTCTGATTACGAAACATCTGATGATTAAACTCATGTAGCACAATGCCAGATGGATCGGATGAAGAAGCACAACGCCAATATCCCCAGCAGACGGACAGCATCTCCAGGCCAAGACCAGCCAGCACCCGGACACCGAGCTCAACCAGCTCCCGAATCTCACCCCCTCACACCTCAGAGCACCAAGCATGTAACAAAGGTCAACCAAACCTACCAATGAATCGACCAAGCACAAAGCACAGAACAGGAAAACCAAGAGCAGACGCCAGACCTGACCCCCGCTGAGCCACCCGACAGCTACCACCAAACAATGCTGGCCCCTCCCAAAGAGGGCCCGGTTCGGTTTGGCCCGGTGGCCGACCGGCACCCCGGTCCCCCCAGGCCCTGCCAGGCAGGCGCCAAGGATCAATCGGCATGCCACCCAAGCACAGAGAGCCATCCACGCACCGGCAGGGAGTGACGGAGGGGAAATAGGGCCCTCATTTGGTGGGGGGCCTGAGATGCGCCTGCTTTCTGTTGATTGATGGAAATAAATGATTAACACTTCCATATATATATATAATGTGTAAATCTTTTATAGTTATCTTTTAGTAAGACTGACTTGCCCATAATCTTTGAAGTCATTTTGACTTCTAGTTGTTTCAGAGTTTTTTTGGGGGGGGAAATGGCTCCTTTATCACTTGTTTTCTGGCGGTCCTTTTATTTGAAAATGAAACTATACTGTGCAGCATGTGCTCAAAAAAGAGGGAAGCAAGAATGTTAATGACAAATATAGGGTAATTGGAAGGTTATCTTTAGGAGAAAGGAAGAATCCAGAAAAGAGCAGCTACAGGATCTAAAAGTTGCATAATCCATCTACTATACTACAACATTGTAGTTTTCAGCCAACAACTCTGCAAGAGCTGATCCTAAAGTTCCTTTTTTAGTGGTACACATGCTGTTACACTTTGTGTTTTTATATGTATTGAACTTAAGAAATTGGAACAACCCATGTCTTTGTGTTTAGCCCTTAAGAGCCGACATTAAATTACTTCTCTACTCATTTGTCCCTTATGTGTAGACACAACAATGGATTATCTTTAGGGACTTTGTTTACTACACAGAAATGTACAAAACCTTTATTCTGTTTGTGGAAACACAGGAAAGCATTTTTAATGCTTTCTTGGCTTTAGGACTACATTAGAGTTGTTGTTTTTTTATCGAATGGGCATTGTTGAGTGAGTAGACGTGTTTGGTTTTGTATGCAGTGGCTCAACGAGTTCATGCAAAAGCCCTCACTGATTAACTGCAAATGTCCAAAATACGAGATGGTATTTTACTAAAAGATGCTATAAAGTGAAGGAAATAAAATGAAACGGATAAAAAATAATAGAAATAGTCACAAAGAACAGGATTATGTTGTGGTTTCATGAGCTGTATGTCAAAGGTGTGAACCCAGTTGGTTTGCAGCGTGGAAGAAAACTGCAGGATAGTCCTCCAGTCTCTCCCTCAGTATATCTTAGACACTGCCAGTCTTTTGATGCCATGATGTCGGGTGAACAGCAGCTGATAAGTGTTGTCTCAGAGCTCAAAAAGGCCGGGGAAGGAACCTACATGTTTTCAAGGCACCATCCTGTCAGAGTTTCTACTTTTGGCTTTAATTTGCATATTTTCTGAGGCGGCAGTTTCTTCAAAGATGCTAAAGTCAACATCAGAGAGCTTAGAGTCAACACACATTAAATGAAAGCCCTTTGTAAGGGTGCAAAAAACTATTAAGGGGATTTATCTTAAGACAGTTAACTGGTTTAAATTTAAAACAAATGAATTAATGGGAGATTTTTGACACCGTACAAAATGCATTTTACTTGAAGGTTGCTTTCTTATGTTGATAAATTGAACACGGGAGATGCTTTCATTTGCATAACCAAGCAAAAGTAGACACAAACCCTTTGTCCTGTGTCTCACCAGGACTGTTGGTTCTGTAAAGTCAGGTTTTAATATTCCTCTGAGGTAAATCCCTCCACGGTTTCGAGGTGGTGAAAGTAGACATGAAGCATATATCAACGCGGCGGTATAAATCAGGCCAAGGGTAAGACTTGGATTGAATAGAAAGCAGAATGTGTCAAGTTTTGAGACTTGCAGAGGTAAAATAGGAAACAGTGAGGAAGAAGAAATCCTCCCTTGCTGCGACAGGCTCATGGATTTTAACCCCACACCTTCAACATCCTGCTGAATGTAACTAAAATAGGTACCAGTGTAATCGTTTTTGGCCACGGTCTGGTTCAGACACACGGTGATCACTGGGTTTATCCAGCCAAGTGGAAAGGAGATGAAGACAGACTTATTCAAAGTGAAACAGCCTTTAGGCTGACTTTATTTTAAGTGCAATGGACAAACTTAGGGGGCTTGTTTTGCAGTCAGTCTGAGTCATGCTTTAAAAACCCTCATGAAAGACCTGACTACTCCTCTACAAATAAAGAGCATGCCCCCTTTTTTGGTGCTTATTTAGACTAATGGCTTCATCGACACAGAGAGGAGGAAATAGATTACAGCTTTTAAGACCCAGGGAGGTTTCTGCTCTGATAGATTACAGCTCCACTCTGCATTATTGTCACTGATATTTATTATTTCCCTCCCCAGTTGAGACACACAGCTCAGAAAGAGAATAACAGGCTAATTGCAGGATATGAATCACTCACATATTTAACATCAATGCAATTAAATGAAACTGGCTACGATGTTCTGGATTCTGTAAATAAAAAGTTCTGTCCCGTAGGTTAGTCCAGGAGATTCTCACTGTTTACTATCTAAAACAAACTGCTTAGTATAGATTTTAATTAGTTAGCAAAAGCCAAATCAGATTTATTAGTTATGAGGCTTTGGGTGTTAGCCTTGTTTTTCCTTATTGTTTGAGAGTTTGAACAAATCTATTGTGATTACTTTATTCAATTAATTTTTTATTTTACCTTTATTTTACAAAGAATAATTCCATTGAGATTTGAAATCTGTTTTTCAAGGGAGGTCAAGACAGCAGCTAAAATATTTCACCAAAAAAGTAAGTATAAGTTTAAGAAATACAGCAATCTTACTACCCGGCGTCCTCCACATTCACTGGTACCCTTAGTGAAGATGTATAAATAACCTTAAAATAAACTCATTGATTATTATTGTATTTTTTGTTTTTTAGAAAATTCTAAAATTTAAATTTAGCACTTTTTTGTGAGGATAAAATCCAAATTAATGACCATTTGTGCTACAGCAGTTGTTATGAAATAAATTAATCTGAACCAATTTTAGAAAAAGAAAAATTTAACTAGTAACTTCATTTCCCCTTGGAGACTAAATAACATGATATACATATGGGCTATAAATATATTGCCATAAAAGCCCATTTTTGTAGGAAAAGAGAAGAAACATTCTTTTTCAGCTGTAACAACAGCAAAGTGACAGGCAATTGAAGCATTTAGATTCACACAAGAAAAATATAAAAAAAAAATAGTATTAAGGATAATATATGCACAGTAAAGACAAAATTACATAACTAACGTACTGTGCAGTCATTAAAAAATGGCATACTCAGAATTGAGGAATGTGCAACTGAGGAACATAAAAGTATTTACTGTTTTTCAAAATGGGAAAGAGAAACAAGAAACCACATCATTCCTGAAATGGCTCCGAGAAAACCAGAGCCAAACTAGCCCATAACTAAATCAGAGCTAGGTGTGGCTGGTTGGTTACTAGTATTAAGGTATTCATACGGTTTTAAAGTAAAAGTATGAATAATAGTTGCTTTTTTCTTTGAAATAAAAGCAATTAGACCATGTTAAACATTTTGGATTTAAATTTACGCAGTGAAACTGGTATTACTCAAGGTTATGCTGTGGTAATCTAATATCAGTACAAACCTCATTAAAAGTTTATAACAAGTGGAATTGTGACAAACACGGACCCAAGTTTATCTTCCCTCGACGCACAGCAGGATAGCAAGCAAAGTAAAACATCTGAAAAACTTGCTGTTAGAAAACTGCAGCAAATTTTTAGATGTGAGATTATGTTACAAATGTGAAAGATTAACTTGTTAAAGTTAAAGGCTTGTACATGTCTTTACCAGAGTTGGCAATTAAGGTGGAGGATACTGTAGCAAAGACAGGAGAAGCTGCAGAATGATTAGTACAAGTTAATGCGTTTTTGGTGGCAAATCAGAAATATGTAAGCCCATATTGTAGTTAAAAACGTATACATGGCAGTTTTTTGTAATTTGCTCAAATCCTTATGAGTTAGCTGTGAGTTCACAGCTTGTGATTTTAGGAAAAATTCAACTGCCATAGGGAAATTAGAAGGGTATAAAAATAAGAAAAGTGGCCCAGTGAAACATTATGTGTGTGTGTGTGTATTTTTCATTTTTTTGGGGCTTATCTATTACATAAGAGCAGCTAATTGAATCTTCCACCCTGAGGTCACAGGAGGATGTTGCCGCTGGCATTAGGTACAGGTTTCCCACTGGTGTTCAGGATGTGGATGAGGCAGACTGTCTTCCTGTTATTGTTCGGGAGACAGCCAAACACTCATTGGTGGAAAAAAGGCAAGCTGTTTCCAAACGAGTCAACAGTGCTTAAATTATTTTTGTTGGAGACTTGTGCATGGACAAACAGGGTAGTTCTGTCATATGTGTTCATAAGCATTTGTTTCAGATGTATTTTTGTTATATTCTGCTGTATCCATTTCTTTTTATCGTTTTATACTCTCTTTTACATTCTTATTTATGTTTTTAGTTTGTGTTCTGCGCTTTGGTCGACTTTTGTCATTTGTAAAACACATTATAAATAAAAAGGTATGGTAAAACCACTTGCCACACCTAAGCCTGACTTCTTAATCTAGATGCTGGGGCATGACCATATACAGCCCAATCCTGTTTAAAACCCCAAATGGGTTAAAGTGGTGATTACATTTTCACAGAAGGCCAGGTTGGTTTTTATATCCATTTCTTTCTTAGAAACTTGCATTTTGTGTTTAGTCAGGTTATGCATGTCTGATATTAAAATTTGTTTCATAATCTAAAATATTTAGTTGTAATAAAAGTGCCCAAAAAACAGGAGAAATCTTTGAGTGGGAGTGGGGGCATATACTTTTTTTTAGAGCACTGTGGATTTACAGGAACAAATAATCAATACAACAGGAAAACATTTGAGTCAAGTGTGTTCGGGCATCAGTTCAAAAATGATTGTGTTATGGAAAGTTTCCCGGTGACTGATTTCATCTCAGGGAAATGTTATATTTGAATCTAATGGAGTATGTCTTTCTCAAATCCCTAAAATGTCTGTGTGTGTGTGTGTTTGTTTTTAGCTGGAACTCATCAGACACATGCTGGAGTCAGCCTGGCTGAAGAACAAACTTGGCCCTCATGTATTGTGCTTGTAAGTCGTTCTACCTCCTCTTTAGACAACTTTAAAGCATTCCAGCTAAGATGAAGCACATGCACTGCTCTGCTTACACATGGAAGTTCTTGATGTCCTCTCCTTTCAACATGTGTGCACGCTGCACAATCCTCAATTTTTTAATTTTTTTTAAAAATTCGGCTTGTGGTGTCCAGGAAGAAGAAGGGCGGCCCGGCCGAGTGGGCCGTATTTCACTTCATGCTTCGGATCCTGGAGTCCACCCGGAGTCTCTGCCTGCCGCTCCCACCTGGTACCGTCCAGATTCGCGCAATCACAATTTTACTTGTTCTTATAATCTTGTCTGTCTCCATGTGAGCCACGAAAAAAAAACATATGTTCCCAGTGAGGGAACAACAGAATTCTGCAATTAGCAGAATGCTGACGAAGCTCCGGGAGGATTGGTATACAGTTTCACTCATTTGAATTAATTTCACAGTGTTTGCAGTTGTTTGGTACATGATTCTTTAATTTTAGTCACTAAGAAGTGAAACTTTCATTTTAAAGTCAGTTTGGAAGGAGCTTTTTACATCTTAGCATGCAATATTTTGCATGAAACACGTTCCACAACATCAGCTTTACCTCTGAATATTTCAGCCTTTCTCCTTCATTGTTTTCTCATTTCATCTTTTTTTTTCTCTAGGCTATCACACCCTGTTTGCTGTGTTTGCTGTTCGTTGCCTCCCTCATCAAACCTTTCTACAGTACATTGACCACGGTTTCCTGCAGCTCACCGAAACCTTCGTGTCTCGTCTCATGACAGGTTTGTGTGTAAATACACCTGCACGTTCAAGGACAAATAGACGGTAATACGGTACTCTGCAAACAGAAATCATTCAAATCTTGCTAGCTTCAAAAAAGGTCTCAAGTGATTACGCTCCATATATGAAGGTTTTTCTTTGAATGTCTGGAATTTTCTGATTCAATGCCAGTCTAAATTGTAGAACAAATTATGTTTTTGTGACACACTACTAGCAACATACCTTTTTATTTTTATTTTTTTACCTTAATTAGCCTTCTTCCTAGACATAACAGTTTTTCATCTCCTTAGAATCCATTTATGCTGTATTTATTTTTAAATCCTTGATTCAGTTCCATAAAATTTGTTAGGTATACCTACTATTCACTACAAATGCCATCTAAGTCCTACTAGATGAACTAATCTGAGTATCTACACAAATGTAGAATTGAATCAATCCGAATATATCAACAGATTTAAATCAGTTACATACGTTCAAATTCCAATTCAAAGTTATCCTGCAAAGCAATCAAGTTCAGTTTATAATTCCAGTTAGTGAAGTCTTTCACTTTATGGAAGTCCAGCTGATTGCATAGAGCCATCAACTTTGCAGCAATCCCTTACACTGAGTAAGTATGTAGCGATAGAGGAAAGAAAGACTCCCTTTTAACAAGAACCCTCCAACAAAACCCGACTTAGTGTGAGCAGCCACTTGTAACGACTGATGGGGAGTTTAGAGAAAACAGTGTAGTAAAAACAAGGATGCACCTCCTTCTTTTCCTAGAATGGAATCAATTTTGGCTCACATGTGTAGGAGACATTTCTCAAAGTCAGTGTATAAAGAGTCATGGGTAGGCTTCACAATATCAGAAGAATTACACAAAATGTTGAAATGAAAATGTGCAAAATGATATAGTTGCTTCTATTTAAAAGAAAGGGCAGTTAAAATACATATAATTATTTTATTTGGTAGACATAAATGTCGAGTACACACTCAAGCTATTAAAAATGTTAACGTTTTAATTATGTGGAGTATACTTCACAGTATTCTTGCTCATGACTTTCCTTGTTTTTTCTTCCTTGTAAGTGAAGGAAACATGCAGTAGCACTGTGTGGAGCACAGCCTTAACATTTTTTGGTCCAAACAAGATTTTCTCTGGCATCTCATTAGAAGGCCTTTAAACTGTAGAAATAGGGCAGAGGGAAATATTTGCCATTTTGAAACCGAAACTTTATAAAACTTTGTGAAAAGTTCATACCAGAAAGAAACTAGCTTAGGCTGAAATGAAGTAATTAGCTAATTAAAGATTAGGGTAATGGAAAGAAGACCTCCCAGCCTTATAGACTTGGATCTCAATACCAAGGATAAATTGTCAAAAATATCGGTGGAAACATGCAAAAAGCTGAATAGCAATTATAAGAAGGGCTTTATTTCTCTAATGCTGGCACAAATTTTCCATTGATTGAAGGTATACGTTATGCAATTTTTAAAATAAAATTTCAAATAAAAATTCATGTATTTCTGGGATTGGACAAAACACATGGCATAATTAAAGAACATACAGAATGCACATCCAGCCTTTAGACATTTAAATACCAAAATTGGCTTTAAAATGAGAGAAGTAGCACATAAAACCACAGCAAACAGATTAATGATTGTTAATATGCCACAAACATTTTTTGCAATAGTGTTATTTTCCTATAATAAATTCAAAATGTGTAAAGAAGGTGAACTAGCACAGATGTGCAAGGATCTGGTTAACAACTGTCATTTAGAGCCATGAGAAACAGCTTTCTCTTTTTGTTTCTGTCTCTTAGTTGATGTCGAGAGGCAAAGAAATACAGCAGTGGATTCAGACAGTGATTTAAAAAGTAGAAATATTCAATAGGTGTCAGATACATGTTAACATCAGACAAAATTTCTGAACCCGTAAAATGGGAAGCAACAGCCACAATGCGAGCAAACAGAGGTAAAAAGTCAATTAGAGAGACCGCAAGGATCCGACTGAACAGTCTATTGATCTTTTGCTTTTTCTTGTCAGACATCTGAAGCTTCTTGACACCTCTGACAAGCTTTATGTAAAAAAGCAACAACACAAGTTGAGCAGACATGAGTATAACAACGTGGACCACCTCGGCTTGCGGTGCGATCTGTTTATTCTTACAGGAAAGCCTTTCGGATGCCTCATCTCCCATTTCCCTCTCTGTTAGTGAAAGCACAAGTGGAAGTGACAGCAGGGCCCCAAGAATCCACACAGTGAACAGTAAAACCCTCTGCCATGTTCTGGTCACTTTTTTCCACTTAGCATGATGAAGAATCTGGGATATGAAAGATATTTTTGGTCAGACATTGGCTTAGACACACTTAAAGAATATTCAGGATGCATTTATTTTAAATATTCCCAATTTCTTTCTTAATTCCTCCCTTTTTCTTTACTACTTAGTTCCTATTCCGTATTCATGTCTTTAGAGCTTTCTTATCCCTTATTTAGTTATTACTAACTACTTATCACTTCCTTTCTACTTACAGAACTCTGTAGTTCACTTCTTAATTACAGTCCCTTTACATATTTTTGCCAGTGACTAGACCTACAGTAATTATATCAAAAGAAAAGTGCCTAAGAGATGTATCAATACCATGTGTTTATGCCTTTAAAGTAGATAGAAAAAGCTTAGGTATTGGTGAAAATTGCTCATTTTGGTCAAAAATTAAGAATGTTTCTTAAAAGATTTCAGAACTAAAAGTACATGCAGAATGGTCACCTAAATTTTTATAGTATCAGAAACTAAATACTTTTTGCAGATAAGCAATAACAGTACATTGCCATTGCTAAATATGTTCAACTTGTATCTTTGTTTCTCTACAATGGTAAAATTGGTTACATACCTGGTAGAAACGTTGTACACTTATCAGTACCAGGGTGTTGGAACTAGAGGTTATGCAGAATAAGATGACGAAAAAGAAAAATTGACACAATTCATGTGTCAAAAAGGGTCCGGTGGCAAAAATTACTCCAGCAATCACCAAACAGAACAGAGAGAGAAGGTCTGACAGAGCCAGGTTGAAGATAAGCCGCTTGGTCATGGAGGAGCCTCGCAGATGACTGCTGAGTTTCACGATCATGAGAATGTTAGTTGGAATACCCAAAAGGCAGCTGACCACAGCAATCAGACAAGCAACAATGTACGATGGATGGATGCAGGACAGAGAAATTCCAGAGGAGGAGCAGTTTGTGTTGGAGAAGTAAAACATGAAAGAGGATGAGGTGTTGATACCAGTGACCGAGGCCATAATAAATTATTGAAAAAAAGATGGAGATATGCAGCCGTTTCTGTTTTCAGGCTATAGCTGAGTGAATGTGTCATTTCTTCTATGAAGGATGTTAACTTATTACACAGGAGGCGTCATACGTTTGTGGTTTTGGTATATAATTCAGGACAACATTTATAGATTGTGAAGGCTTGGCTTTGGTTTTCTCAAAAATAAGTTAGCAAGTACAGTTTCTACAAGACAGTATCACATTTCTGTCACAAGACTTTTCTTTGGATCAAGAATCAAAGGACAACTAGATGCAGCCTCAGGTGATAATACAGTCTCTGAGGTTTGTCAGAGAAAATTTGAGGACAAACAGCATCGAGAAGACCAAGGAACACAACAGAGAGATCCGGAGTAAATATGTGGGGAGAGGTTTGTAGCAGGGGTTAACTTATAAATGACATCCCAAGCTTTGAATGTATCATGGATCACCATTTAGTTCATCATATGAAAATGGAAAGGTTACTGCACAACTGCAAGCTTAACTGAAGGTAGTCCATGTAATTCTGGAGGAGCACCACAGATCTGTGGCTCAAGTGGGAGAATCTCTCAAGATGCCAACCACACTCCATGGATCTGGGCTTTATATGGAAGGGTTGCAAGAAGAAATCTATTGATGAAAGAAAGCTGTAAAAATAGTTTGCTACAAACCATTTAAGGAACAAAGCAAATGTATGGAAGATGATGATCTGGTCTGATGAGACCAAAATTATTTGCCTACATGCAAAAAATTTGTTCTTGAAAACTAACTGCACATCACCCTGAAGACACTATCCATACATGGCGAAACACAGTGGTGGCAGCATCATGCAGTGGGGAGACTTTTCTTTAGTGATAGGAAAGCTGGACACAGTTGATGGGAGGATAGATGAAGCAGAGTACAAAGCAATTCTCTTGCAAGCGTTGCTGAGAAATTTCTCTGGCATTACATTTTTAAAACTATAATGATTAGGGCTGTCAAAATTAACAAGTTAACGCAGGTAGATTCATTTGTAGAATTTACTATTTTTTAACGCATGCACAGGGTGACACGCCTTGTTTATCCTGCTACTTAGGCACTTTGTGTTTTTAGCCCGCGCTGCATTCACTGCTCCTCACGTAAACAGCATGGCAGACCCGAACTGCATCCACCGTTCCATGTAAACATCTCTTCTCAGTCGCAGGCCAGATAGAGGGATTATTGGACTACTTCTCTCCCTGCTCTACTGCACATGTAGTCAGATCAGGTGTTATAAGCGATTAGAAGAAGCGATTGGAACAGGAAAATGATTAAAAATGCAACAATCTGCAGCAATCACTTCACATCAGGTAAGCCTTGGCTAACAAGTTAATATAGCTAACCAACAGTGCAGCTGCAAGATAACCACAAATGATAACAGTGGGAACTGGAGTTATGTAAAGTTATGTTCCATACCATTTGCACTATGTTGATGAACAAATAATCCCTCTATGGTTCAGAAGAATCAAATTTAATTAAAAAATGTTTTTTTTATCCCAAAGGGAAAATAAGGGTTGTTGTAACTCATACTATTTATATCTTCAAGGACTTGTTGTAGATCTTGGTGACTGTGGGCAGAAAGGATCACCTGTAGCAGTTGCAGCAAAACCGAATAAGCCTCGGACTGAAAACACACTGTTGTTGTAAGATAGTCCCATGAAGAGGATGCTCAGGATTGTTCAATACTAACAAGAAACGGTCAGCTTTACATTCAGAAAAGGGTAACCAGTTAGTTTGCCTTAGCAAATGGCTAAAAGATGAGTAGGTTAAAAGGGTCACGTGTAAATGTGATTTTGGAGTTCAAAACAAAAGTTCCATGGATCTCTCCTGTATTTCCTTTTAAAAAATAAACTGCAACGGCATTCGGTTTTGTCCTTTATATATACCGAAAAGTTCTGTTTCGATTAATCATGATTAATTCACAGCTACCCTGTGATTAATTCAAGTTTTTAATGGTTTGCCAGCCCTAATATGATACAAAATTCTGAAAAAAAACCTTTTTCTAAAGGCCATGATCAGGCTTTAAATTTTTATATGGTGACAATATTTAAGGAGGTTCTCTAAATCGTTTTACCTAATGCTCATTTCATAGATCTAAAACTTGTACTAAAAATGTTTTTTAGTTTACTGTCTCTAAGTGAATGAAGACTACATGTTCAGCTGTTCAAATATAACACTTTAATAAATACAAGTAGATATTTTTTTGATATTCACAAATAAGCAAAATGCAATGCAGGTCTGGTTTGCCTTTTTGAATCTCAGCCTGTTTCAAAAATAGTGTTTCACTTTTATATTTCATGTTAACAGTTGGGTTTTTTTTATTGACAAGCTTCACATCTGTCAACATGCTTTGGTCAACCACAACCATCTGGGTGGGTTAACCTGTGTCACACCTGTCTTAAACTACTTTCTGAATTTCCCCCCAAAAAACCACTGAACTAAGCAGATGATTACGAAAACAGGTCCCAGAAGTGACTCTGTGCATATGTAAAAGAAAAAAGGAAAAGATGTAGTCACTATGAAATCAAACTCTTTTTTGTGTGTGTTTTCACTTGTTCTCCAACCACCTCCAAGTTACACAGAGCTTTAACTTTGGAGTTAAATTGTATTTTTGAGTACAGCCGATTGGCCAGTGTTTTTTCCCCCCAAACTTTAATGCCTATTGTCTCCCAAAGCAATTTGCAGCATCTTTATAACAGTCTCCCCTAGCCACACTATAATAAAAATGTTTGGATCTACTCACGTTTCTTTGACACAACTTGTCCTAGTTGGATACTTTTTTACATCACTGTAATAAAGCCTGCATCTTTCCTTTGTCATGAACAGAACTAAGACAGAGATGAGGTGACTGTTTAATCCGCTCAGTCTGAATGGTTTTAAACTTCAAAGTAAGAGAAATTGATACTTGAAGACTTTGAACCCTGAACCCAACTGTTTATTTTATTCATGGTAATTGGCTGCTCAGGTGTGAACTTTCTACTTCTAATTGCAAGAATGAACTCACCAAAGCCTCTCCCCAGAGAACGGGTCTTCCTTAGGGCTGGGTGCAGACCTCGGACTAATTTGACTCTTTTCCCCACATTTTACATAATTAAGGAGATGAAACAAAGTCTAGTTGCCAACATGCTGAAGGTGAGAAAGTAATGTGATTTTCAGTTGATGCGATACATTTCTGTGATAAACAGGTTTTTAAAGATTTATTTTAGATCCAAATGCAGAGAGAAAGTATGTGTTGCATCCATTATTTGTGCTGTCGTGTCCCATCTTTTGTCTTCAGATGGGCAATAGGTGACATGTTACTGCTGTTATAATAAAAAAAAAAAAAATATTATATATATATATATATATATATATATATATATATATAATGCCTGATTTCCAGACTGACAGTGCTGGCCTAAGTATTTAAATATTTTATAAACTACTAAAGCAGTTCTTATTAAATTTCCATCTTGCCATTGTAACAATACTGCAGCAATTCAGGTTACAAGTGATATATTTTTAAATTTAGCTCAAAAAGTCAAAATACTCAGTCAAATGGCCCATTTAAAGGGTTTGAAGTGACTTTATTTATAATTGATTGATCGATTTTCTTTGTTAAAAAGCCTGGACACAGCATGGTATTCAATACACTTTGTAATGAATGCTGGCTCTCCGAGACACCAATGCGCTTGAAACAGCCTTTTTCTTTCTTGCTTGTTTTTGATGTTTTGAGGCTTGCAAATATTTTCAGCAGTTTTTTTAAAACTGCTCCAAAACAATCTTGGAGTTGTTTTATTCAATCTCATACTGGTAGTGAATATTTGTTGGATATTTGTTTGTGTGATTTGAAATTTTTTACATGTCTAATTTTAATATTTATTTTTTATTTTTTATTCTCTGATTATGTATATCAATGGGATCTTGCATTATAATTATATGTATTTATAATTATTATTTTTGTGGTTTTTTTTGTTTAGATTTGGACAACAGTGAAGCCAACGAGCGACTGAAGTTCAGTATACTCAAGAGACTCCCTGAGGTATTACTGTGTGTGGCCAAATTAGACATCAGGATTTTTGATAAGTTTCGGAAGCAACTCTTTGTGAAAATAAATTTGTTCTTAAATCTTTATGTTCAGAATGCCTTCAACCTTCCAAACAGTGTATAGGGCTCGAAAGGGGACAGTTTAGCAAGGAGGTAGATAACTAATTACTCTGCTCCAATTAACCAAGAGTCAGGTATCAGTTTAGATCTAGTCTCCCTCAAACATCGCATAATATTTGTGGTTTCTCGTGTTAAGACTGAGGAAGGCTTTTTGGAGAAAGTGGTGGCTCTGGGTGTTCAGGCTCTTGTTTAACTTTCATGTGTTCCTGTGTATGCATGCCTGCGTGTGTGCTTGTTCCATCCGCAACGTGATCAGAGGAATGTTGAGTGTTTTTCTCTGGTCCGCTTCCTGTCGGTCAGACTTATGTTGGGAACGTTTAGCAGGCAGGACAAATATAGTGGGTTCAAAACACAGAGTCACACACATTTGAGAGAAAAAAGGGGATATTTCTTTACTTTAGAGGATTTGCAACCAGCTAAGAAAATGTCCAGTACAAATGTAATTTAAAAAAAGGTAAAACAGACTAAAAAACAGACCCATTAAGCACAGCGGCTTAAGATGTTGCTGGTGGTGGTCAGTGGGCCTGGTGGTACCAGTGTTTGGTAGCCCCAGCCCTAGTGTGCCCCAGGGCAGCTGTAGCTACATTGTAGATTACCATCACCAGTGTGTGAATGTGTGTGTTAATGGGTGAATGACTGTAGTGTGAAAGCACTTTGGGGTCCTCAGGACTAGATAAAGCACTATACAAGTACAGGCCATTTACCATGTTTGACAATACAGTACATGTCTCTTTACCCAGCGTGGCATCAACTCAATGGCATTATGAGTACCAGTTGAAAAAATGTCAGTTGCACTTAAAGCAAGTTTACAACACTTATTTGGATTTCTAGTCAGTTGGGAGTGGGCAGACACTAGTACTAGTGGATGTACCCCTATTCGCTGCTGAGATTATTTGCATAATCTGTTTGTGCAGGTAGAGATGATGATCCCTTGTTTTGATCCATTTTCAAAGATGCTTACTAGAATTGGGTGGATACCCGATGACTCAAAAGGACATGGAGATCTCTCGTTTTGGCTGTTGTTTGCCATTAGTCAACCCACACCCCAAGAACGCAAGCTAATCCATCACCCTCTTAAGCTTTTAGCTACACCCAACCAAGATATCTCTGTTGGTGTTTGTCTCAAGGCAGCAATCAAAACAGGGAAAATGTAGTGACAACAGGACAACGCTGTCTGGATCAGTAGTACTTTGTGTAGCTAGTCAAAGTAAACTGAAAGTTAAGCAAAACCTTTGATAAAGTTGTTAGAAATTCTACATCAGAAAAGCAACACACTCTCCCAAAACATGAAAAAAGTATCTAAGGTCAGATGGCATTTATTTGGTGCATTTTAAACATCATGAAGTTAAAGTAGCTCTAAGGGGCGCAGTTATTAGGGGGATTCATTTGGTGGGTGTGAGGGATGGATGGGTGGCACTGTTTAAAAAGGGAAGAAAAAGTACAAGAAAAAGCTTAGCAAATGTTAGGGTGGACCTGTAGACAGGCCTCATCTACTTCAGGCAAAGAGAAATGCCCCTTTTCCACTAGGGTCGGCTCGGTGGTGTCCTTGCCCACTGCTGCGTTTCTGAGATGCCAGTGGAAACACAACCAGGCCGTGCTGGGATGGGCTGAGCTGAGCTGACCCTAGTGGAAAAGGGGCAAAAGAGGACTTTGCACTAGAACACTAGCATCTTTAAAGCTAGGTCTCATCATAGCTTGATGGATAAGCCTTAATGGAAGAACTTCTATAAGACAAGGGAAGGACTGGGTTCTGGACCATCTGCTCAGTTAGTGACATTGATGCTGATATATTATTCTAAAAATTCTCAAAAGATAAAACTGAATGATTAAAATGAATGAAAATAAAAACATTAAGATATAAAGTCTCTGGAAAGCAAGAACCTTATAATTTTTGATGGTCAAGTTTGTTTTTAAGACCATTCGGATATTTAAGGTGAGGTGGGTTTTCGCTCTGATGAATGTCAGTATAATGGTAATGAGGAGCCAAAAGTGGGCTGAAGGCAACCAAACCAATGTTAAATTAGTCAATAATTCTTAATGTAGTATGTTATTAGTGAGATGTGATTATTTAATTGCCAACAGGTGCACCGATTGACTAATGTGAAACAGCTGTTAGGGGAGCAGGAAAGGCACAGAGGCAAACTGACAGGAGGGAAGGGAGGAAAAACAAGTCAAAAACGAAAAGACTAAACAGAATGTAAAACCTGAAGAGTTTAAATGCATTGTAGGAACTGGCCTATGAGTAATATGAGTTTCAGCTTGCTTTAAAACTCTAAATTACAATAAAATATGTTTTTTTATCCTTTGACGTTATATACTAATCAGTTAAAAAGTGTTTGTATATTTTGATATGAATGTTGTTGTTTTTTTTACAAAAAATACACGGAAAAAGCATGCTTTAAAATGATTTACATGGAAAAGATAAATCTGTGTTCCCGTTTGTTTTGTTGCACACAAAACAGTCAACAAACCTGTTGAATTGAAATTAACATGAGAAATGTGTAAGCAAAACCGAAGGAAGCTGTGATCTTGTGTACATATTTACTTGTGTACATTGTGTACATTGTAAAATCTAACATGCTGCTTTTGCTTAAAACCATGATTCATGGGGGGGGAATAGCTGACAAATATGTTATATTTAATAAACTTCTAGTACACCTGTACTGTAAAAAGGTATAGGTGAAAAACTAAGCTATTATGTGGGGGAAAATAATTTGTCATTTTCTACGGTTCATACTGATCATTCAAGAAGTGTTTATGTACACTGTGCCTATGTACACTTTAAAGGCCAACATGTTTTAACTTGAAAAAAGTGACAGGCAGCCTAATTTGTTTAGACATTGGGTAATTAACATAGGAGTAATTGTTTTTTTTACACTATTTTTATTTAGAGTAAAAAAGCAGCTCTAAAACCTTCAAGTACATCAAATAATTTGCTCCTATTCATCATGTTCATTATGTTCTTAATAGTAAACCTACAAAACCACTTTAATAGCTTAAGCAAACTTCATCTTAATGGAAATTACCATCCATGTTTTAGCTAATTAAGACTAGTTATTAAACTGTTTAAAGCTACATTGTGTATTTTTCTAGCAAAATCCCCTTTGTTCTTTCAAAAAGATGGATTAAGTTGTAGTACTGGAAGCCATGTTAACCTTGGCATGAAACGGCCACCGTAGGAGTTAAAACGCGCTCGGAATGGGGGGGTGGGAGGTGGGGCTAGAACGTAATATTCAGTTGGTTGTTTCACCGCTAGATGGGAGAAGTTCTTACACAATGTAGCTTTAAATTAAACCTTTTAAAGGAATGCACATCTGTTATACATCAACTAAAGCTGCTCATCAATTATTTAATTGTAACAGAAAAACATGTTGTGCTGGTACATTAGACAGTTGTACAAAATGTAGCTGATGAAAGGTTGAAAAATCCATCCCACCATAAAATGTTACGTCTGACAAGGCAAGGCAATTTTATTTGTAAAGCACTATTTCAACCACAAGGTAATTCAAGGTGATTTACATGATTATGGGGTAAAATAAAAATAGCAGTAGAACACAGACAAAGCATATAAAGTAAAAACAGCAATAAAGGAAGAAGCACACACAAAACATATGGTACGTGAAAGCATTACTCAAAGGCAGCTCTAAACATATACACTTTTAGTTGTGATTTAAAAGAACTCAGTGTTTCAGCAGCTTTGCAGTTGTCTGGAATTTTGTTCCAAATTAGAGGAGCATGGAAACTGAAAGGTGCTCCTCCATGTTTGGTTCTAATTCTAGGGATGTTGAGTAAACTGAAATTAGAGGACCTGAGTGGTCTGTGGGGGTTGGTATAGTAACAGCTATATACAACTTTAGAACTGGGATGATGTGCTCTACTTTCCTGGTTCCAGTGAGGAAACTAGCAGCAGCGTTCCGGATCAGCTGCAGTTGTCCAATTGGCTTTTTAGGGAGACCTGTGAGGACGCTGTTGCAGTAATCAATCCGTCTAAAGATAAACGCATGGATGAGTTTTTCGAAGTCCTGTTGCGACATCAGTCCTTTAATTCTAGAAATGTTCTTCAGATGATAGAAGGCCGACCTTGTTATTGCCTTTATGTGACCCTGGAGGTTCAGGTCTGAGTCCATTACTACACCTAGATTTCCGGCCTGATCAGTAGTTTTTAGCTGTATTAACTGAAGCTGTGTGCTGACTCTTGATCGTTCCTTACTTAGGATTTGGATGTGATCAAATTTACCAGGTGACATCGTAATGTAGAGCTGAGTATCATCTGCATAGTTATGGTAGCTAATCTTATTGGTTGTTATAATCTGGGCTAGTGGGAGCATGTAGCTATTAAATAAGAGGAAACCCAGGATGGAGCCCTGGGGCACCCCACATGTGATTTCTGTTCATTCTGATAAAAAGTTTCCTAAAAGTTTCTGAAACTCTCCAGCCGTTCCAAATGTATATCATTTTCATCAGTATCAAATGCTGCACTGGGGTCAAACAGTACCAGTACTGTGGTTCTACCACAGTCTGCTAAAAATAAAAAAAACATTACATAATGCGTTAAAGTGCAAGGATTAAAAACTAATGAATTTTATGTGCTATTAATAAACTATTTTCTTGCATATTGAAGAAAAAATTGCAATTTATCCTACTGTAATTCCACATTTTTGTGTGTGATTTATGACTGGTGTGCTATTTCGGAACCCTAAAAATAGAACAATTTCCTCAGGACCCCTCATTAGCAGTCCACCCTTCGATAATGGTGTTGGTTTCCATGTGCTAAAATCTAAAAGGACAGCTGTTCACAGCCTTTGGGGAATACCCCCCGATTTCTGTTGAAAGCATGAGCTACATGCCTAAAATGTAAAGTATTTTCTGTGTATGTGTAGCCTATGGAGCAGAGGATCTACCATATGTGGGATCATCCTGTCAGCTCAGCCTCAATCTCCAGAGATTATGTCAAGATGCTTCTGGAGAAACACAGCAAGAATAAGGTAACAATTGTGTGATGCATGCTGCATGCATTTCCTGCAGAATGTCTCATACAAAATAGATGCTACTGATGTATCAGGAGCTACAGCTCCATAAAGACTGAACCTTCAGCCAGCTTTATCTATATAGTTAAGGTGCCTTTCCTCAAGTGTTGCTGCAGATATGTCTGAATGTGTATCTTCTTTAAAAAAAAAACCCTGCTCTTTTGTTTTCTTGAAATCTTTTTCTTCTCAGGGATTTGTATTCACTGGGAGAGACAACCCCGGCTTCAGACCCGAGTTTCTTCCTCTTACCTGTCTGGCAAAAATGCTCTCTGATATCGAGTCACAAGGTAGAGTATATCTCTATATCCTGGAGGAAAGGCCTTTAAAGGATGTTTAGATTTTTTTTAACTGAGGAAGTGAAGTTGTTCATCCATCTTAACCTCTGTACAGCTCTGAACCCTTTCGAGGAGAAGGAAAATGTGGACGCCCGGTTTGTGGAGGAGTCGGCTCTGATGCAGACACTGATCCAGCTGGGCTTTGAGAAAAAATGAAGCGGGTGGAAGGGCGACGAAGGACGAGAGGCGGATGGAGAGTGAAAAATAGATGAGGAAGAAAATCAGTTTAAAGAAGAGTAAATGTCTAACTGGGCCTGGAAGGCATGAAATGGATTGATGTTGGAAAATGAGAGTTGAGTGGAAAAGTCATAAACCAGTTCTCATGGTTTAATGACTTATTGAGGGAACGGATGGATTTTAGGGAGAATCTTATCTAATCTCAATAATTTTGAATATTATTGCAAAGTTAACTTATTTCAGTGCTTCCATTTAAAAAGTGAAACTCATTATATAGAGTGATTGCACATACACACTGACATTTCAACCATTTATTTCTAAACTTTAAGTATTTTGATTTTAGTGACTGAAATCCCAAAAAGTTACAATTCTTGACAATATTTTTGGTTTTCACAAACTGTGCACACCACTTTATCTTTTGCAAATAAATATCCCAGCCAACATCTTATTAAAAACCTTTAAAGTCTGTTTTTGGATTCCATCAACACCCTCCATAAGAAGGGTAGAGACTATTGCTTTCAATAAAGAAACTCGTTGTATCCAAGCATCTTAATATAAAATTGAGTGGAAGGCAAAAGCACAAGCGACAACAATTGTATTCTCTTAAAGGGATATTGAAGCAAATGCAGTCATTATCAGTCAGTGTTGGTTTGCAGTGTTTTCCCAAGTCTAGCCTATATAACTATATTCTATACCACATCATACTCCACCTGCTGACATCAAAATTACTAAAATAAACACTTCAAACTGATCACTATGTGTGCAATAAGTCTATGTAATGGGCGAGTTTCATCTTTTAAAGTGATTCACTAGAATACATTAAAATTGCACTCTAATTTTTATATTCAGCTAATTCAAATCAACTCAATATTAAAATATTTCAAGCCAAAACCTTTAAGCCATTTATATAAACACATACCTTCTAGCTGCTACATTTCTTCTCCAAACTTCTTTCTGTCCTACAATTTACGACCACCAAATATTGTTAACAGTATTTATAAATCAAACGTGCTTTTTACCGCTGTGCTACACCTGTAACGCTGCTGCAACCCATCTGATTGATTACGCTCCGACAAAGGCTTTGCAGACAGAGAGGCTCGATACGGTCTGCTGTGCATCAAGTCTGATTTCAACTCAGATTTGTACAGGAGCCTTGCAGCAGAATGTATAAACACTGAAAGCAGAGATTCAAAGTTTTGCACAACATAACGAAGCCTGAATTTGATGGAGCAGGGTTAATAGTGAGGCAGCAGCATCTGGTTTTAATAAATCAACCCTCCATCCTGAAGGAGCTGTAACTGTAAATGCTTGTTATGGTGGGTTTTTGGTTGAATGTTCCCTTTAAGTGTAATCTTTAAGTGTTTGATTACCTACTAGTTCCTTGAAATAAGATCTTTCTTAATCAGATTCTTATTTTAGGACCTTGCATGCTCACTAAAGTGGAATGTAAAGACATTTTTATTGTCTTGATTTTTTTTCTGGGGAAAGATGTTTTGTGGCATCTGCCCCCTTTTAGCTGCTGTTGAGATTTAAAATGATTTGAGAAACAAATGAAAAAAACAAATGAAAAAAAACAACAACCCAAAAACGTTTATTTTTAACCACAACGTCATCAAACTTTTACTGTTTAATGGAAGCAATGTTTCCCTAGGATAAATAAAGTATGCAACATAGTGAAATTGTTTTTAAAGACAATAATTGTTAAAGTTGTTAATTTTCTTAAATCTATTCAGGTTGATTATACATAAAGGTTCAAATACAGAATAGATTGTAGATATTTCCCCACTAATATTGGGATAATGCCCCTTAGGAAGTTGTTCCCTTAACACATCTGTTCTATATCCATAGCCCTCAGCGAGCTTTTAGGCCATTTCTTGCTGGATATTTGACGTCTTTTCTGGCAGAACTAGTAGAGTAGATATGAACAGGTTGACAAGGAACTAGCTTCCAAACAGTCTATAACTTTTCAATTGGATTTAAATGTTGGCAATTCCATGAACCTAATTATCTATTCTAAAACCAATGTTCATGTTTTGTGTTATTGTCATGTTGGAACACACTATAATGGCTAAATTTATCCATCTGATCCAAACTGTTCCCACCTCATATGAAAGGAAATTGGTTATGGTGTTCAAGACAAATCCAGGAACTATCAAAGTTCAAGCCTAACAAACTGGAAGATGTAGGAACACTGTTGTCAACGTTTATTGTAAAGTGAGTTTTCCATCAACATTTACCAAAACAGCACAGATCAAGAAAGAAGTCTGGTTTGAAAGTTGCAGCTGCCCACATGGACAGTGGATTCTGGAGAAAAGCTTTACGGTCAGAACAGGGGATGCATTAACTGAATATTTTCTATATTTGACTGTTTTTTTTTTTAAACAGTGACAAATCTGAAGGCCATTGGTCATTTTGACAGATTAGTATTCACACCTCTGACTACTTGGTGCACATGTGCAGACATTTTCAACTTTACGCATGGAGTACAGGTAACTAAATCATTCAATCAATCAATCAAAAAAAATTAAAATTCTCTTCAGAGCATCATGTCTCACCTGGACACCGTTCTCAATGCATCCTACTAACCGGCAGGTGACAGCGAGTTGAGTTACTGAGGCTTTGGGGCGTTTTTGTTTGAATACGTGGGTGAAAACGCACTGCGACAGGGCGCGCAATCGAAAACAATGTAGTACATATGCCCGGCCTTTAGATGGCAGTGTGCCCCGTGTATGCTGTATGCAGTGTTCCAAGGTTTCCCCCTCACAACCCGAAAAAGAAACATCTCATAACAATGGCGGTATCTGCACGTACGACTGTGGTTGCAGAAGCCGTACAGAGACCAAATAACTTCAGAAGCTGCATCAGCAGTAACAGCATACCTGGATCCACCATTGTTGTTGTTTTTCTGTAGAAAGGCAGAGTGCGCAAGTCCAACATGGCCGTAGGTGGCTGGGAGTGAAGTCATCGTTTTCAAAAGTCTCCGGCTTGCATTTACATGGCAACGAATCACCCAGCCTTTTCAGAACTCTCCGCTCTGGAAGCCGTTTTTCGCCCGCTCGTTTTTCAGTTGGCATGTAAACGGGACGCCAAATCGCAGAGAAAAACATCAGTTTTGCTTATCAATGTTGTCGTGCAAACGACCCCCTAAAAGGCCGGTGTTGTGCCAACCACGGATTCATGTTGCGGCATTTCCTCCCACTGAAGCGATAGGTTGCGGGTCAGTAAAAGGGCTCGATCAGAGTCTTCCAGACTTCTGATCACTTCAGTTGGAGAGATGTTCCCTTATTTTAAAACTTTGGTTGAAGTGGCGCTTAACTTTAGTCTCCGATGTGGAGCACTCCAGAACAACATCTAAACCAACAGAAGTCATCTGTAAGAGGCAAAAATCCAAAACCTCTTCACAATAACCTCTGCAGTAGCCCCACTACTTGATTACAGACAAATGGGAAATGCACATTTCAGTGCTATGGGATAAGGACACTGTCAAAATAAAAAAGTATTCATAGGTTAAAATGTGTGCATATTGGTCAATAGTTGTGCATATCTACAAATTTGTAAACTACAGAATGAACCAAATCACACATAAAACAAGTGTATATTTTTTAGGGGTGTCAAATTATCGCGTTAATTGTGATCAATTAATTACAGCCATATTTAGCGCCCTATGTTTTTTAATTGCGTTAATCTAATTTTTAATCTTTAATTTTACAGTTTCTGCATGCGCGTCCCCTTCAAATAAAACCCGTTTTATGCACTGGGCTTCTTGTGCTTGAGTTGTTCGCAGTTAACCACACCCTTAAGTGAACATCGGTTGGCTGTAAACTCATCAGAAGATGACTGACTTCCATCATGGTGGGGAGGGCGAGGTGAGGAGGAACGGTGAGTTGCAGACAATGTTGCCAACTTTGCTATATTTGATGAGTTTTTAGACCCCTCTAGCGATTCTTTAACAAGAAAAAGCCACTAATGGCAAATCTAGCAACTTTTTATGGGTTTTTTTGGGAACTTTTGGGTGAAGCATGTAACGTTGTTCCTGTTCTCACAGAGCAGCGGGGCGCTCTCCCATCTCTCCGCACACTGCAGCTCCACCCGACCGCCCAGGTCCACCAATTTGGCAAGCCATCGGTATCAAAAATAATGTGCATATTATGTGTTGTTTTAACCCATAATACAGCTGGACTTAGAGAAGATATTTACCCCACTGCGTCCAGAACGCTAATGAATCGCGCATCCTCGAAGCAGAAGGTTGCAGGCGCCACTCAGTCACAAAAACAGCAGAATGTAAATGGCTGGGACTGCATCTGTTCAAGTCTGTTAAATACAATAAATGACTTCATAAAGCCATTTTTTAAATTACATGTATCAAACTTTTGCTCTACCACAATAATGTAATGAATTTAAAAGAAAATACCTTAAGATGAGGGCTTTTCTCAGAAATTATTAGGTGAGATAAAAAAGAGATTAATTAGATTAATTAATTACAGATCATAATTAATCTCAAAGTTTTTTTTTTTTTTTTTTAATGCAGTTTCAAAAGTTAAATCTGAAATAAATCACAAACACAAATTGCACATTTACAGTTGTGGTTTCCTCAGTATGGACAAAAGGAGCAACGTGTTTGAAAATACACATTTCTTCTTTAAGAATACAAATTTTCAACCGGGAGCATGGTCACATGTTCATGGGTTCATTAATAGAGCTTAGATAAATCGAAAACAGTACTGGTCCACATTCCAGACGGCGATATTGCCCATCAAGCTTGCCAACCGTCATAAACCAAAACTACAGCAGTAGATACAAGATGCCTGAGTACTCTGCGGTGCATTCTTGTTCAAATCGGGGGACTATTGAGAGTAGAGCTCTGAGGATTAGTATAGTAAGTGAGATTGAACATTTTTATTGTTTGAATTTTGTAAATATAATATTCCTGTACTGCATTTATGTCCATCCGCGAAATCTTAGCTAGCTAACCTAAGCATCATGTTTAGTGCCAGTGTTCCCTGGCTATGAAGACTAACTGAGACTTTATAAATCATATGTTCCAAAACACCGACTTGGATTACAACTCAAATAAAAATGACACTTTAGAAGTAAAATTAATATTACTGGTGTAGCCCGGACACTTAATGCCCGAAAGTAACTCCAAATATGGAAGATGTATAGAAAGCAGCACAGCGCAGCTGATAACAGAGGGCAAAAACTATCAGTGTTAAAATGAATTTGCGTTGACTATGACAATTTTTAAAAAGTCTGTTCATCATGACTTTTTTTCCCCCCACTTATGTTTCAGCTCGTTGTCACTGACTAAGAGATTCCTTTTTTCGCTCTCTTGCCCATTATTTTCAGGAAGAGCGCAAGGACTCAATGCATGTGTCAGAGAATGTGGTGTTACCAAATATGGTTAACTTAGGGTGTTTCTGTATGCAAATGACTGTGAACTGACACAAGCACCAACTCTAGGTATGCACATGTGGGATTTATCAGCATATGATTGCGGAAGAACATGTGTACGAGTGGCCACCCCATATTAGATAATTACGGATTTTGACTGTTCATACAAACATTCTAAATTTATTTCGTAGGATAGAATATATGACAGTTTCTAGGAACGTGTGATAAATGAGTGCCCTGAACATTACCAGACAGAACACCTTTGAGATGAATTAGTGCATAGACTATGAGCCAGGCCTTCTCGTAAAACATTAGTGTCTGACCTCACAAATCCTCTCTTTAGAAAAATGGTTAAAAGTTCCCTTAAACATGCATCTTAACCTTGTCGAAAGCCTTCCGAGTAAAGCAGAAGCTGGCATAGCTTAAAAAGGGGAGCAGACTTCCACTGAAGTCAACAAGTATTAGGCGTGATTTCACAAGAAAAGTAATATCTATGGAAAGACCAACCCTGGGCTTTTTTACACTGTTGTATGATATTTCAAATTGAAATCATACATCTGAATATTTTTCTACTCTAAGTGTAAACACATGAGTCCTTCCCCATCTAATGGCCTCACCCACACTCTGTTATGCTGTCTGTGTTATGTAGCCGCCTAACAGTTTGGGGCCAAGTTAATCTGACAGCTTCCAGCAAGAGTCTGTAATGGATGAGCACGCACACACATCTTGTCCCTGGATTTTTTCTTAGGAAGTTGACTCATGCTGCGAGCAGCACCAGTTAGGGTTAACATGGTGCACACCAGCTGTTTCAGGCCTTATCCTGCTGCAGAACATTTCTTTCCACACACTCATCTGTTAACTTTCACCAGCTATCCAAGGCATTTGCTCATTGATGTGATGAATTTCTGGCTTTACCAGAAATGAATTTGATTTATTTATAGCAGACATTTAGTTGTTTGAAGGAGCTTTACAGAGACTCAACTTTACATTTTTGTGAGAAGTCCCCAACTTTGAGCTCTCCACCCAATTTACAGCCCCCCCCTTTCATCCCGTTTTAACTTTGAATCTCCTCTACTGCTTCCTCCAACTCTCCTTCCCTTTCATTTAAATTCTCCTCTCTCATTGTCATTCTTCATGCTCTTTCATTGCTTCCGCTTCCTCTCTAGATTTATCATTTTCAAGCGTTATGCAGTCTCGCCTGGTCCTCGCGTGAAGCTTAAACCCATCGCAATTTATTTAAACATTACGACCGTGAAGGGTAAAAACAACAAAGCTGAAGAATGTGTGTTGATATTCTAAGAGGTTAATCTTATCTTCAAGGGAAAGGAGGTCCGAGTGGTGCTGGTCTGTTGCTAGGCAGTGTAGTGGTTATAAAATCATACACGGGAACATTGTGCAACAATACACTGTTTCCTACTGACCTCTCTGTCATACTTTCACTCACAGAACTGCAGGTGGAGATTGAACACTGCCAGTAAATACATGGAAATTAAGCTATTGTAACCCGATGCAGTAAATGCTGGTGAACTGGAAGGAGACGGATAGAGATATAAATGTTGCCAAAAAAATTTTTTTAAGCACACGTGTGTGATGACTTCTAAATCTCCCAGGGTTTGATTGTTGGGTTGCGGTAATGCCTCATGTGGGGCCCCTGTGGCCGGGGTTTGATGGGCGGGAAGCGTCCGAAGGGTTTGGGCAGACCAATAGGGTCGTCCTGAGGGATGTATGCGTTGGGGCGGGCTTCTGCTGTGGTGTACACTCCATTTGGCAGCTGTCTCCACTTACTTTCCTCAGCAAGCTGCACACACACAGAGAACCACACACCAGAAGCACTTTTAATATTTCATGTGAGATTGCATGACCTTGAATTAAATACTTATATCCCGACTTTCCTGAATCTCAATCATGGAAAAGGAAAAAAACAATGTAATTCATTTTATGGAACTCCAGAAGAAAGGGCAAACAATTGCTCAAGTGCTTGAGCTAAACTTAATGAGGCTGATTAAAGTTAGAGATAACAGTGATGTTTCTGTTGAATGCAGGGTTTTGTATTTTGGAAAGGAGCCAAAGAAGTCAGGTGGATTCCTGGCCAACAGTTCTAATGTATTGACAAATATGCTGCAATTGATTGCATTGATTATTTTTGATCTATATTCTTTGTAATTCTATGATTTGGTAAATTAGGTTTTATTGCTTCATTTGAATCCATAGATGACCAGAAGTTGATTTACATTTATATAAGAATTTCACCGAATGGCTCAAGAACATTTTTACATGGATACTCTAGTTTCAGTGCATATAAGTGGCTTGAGTTTAATTCAATTGAGGCAGGAAAAGTTGTTTCCGGCTGTAATGAAGCCGATACTATGGTCCACAGAACAAAGACAGTGGCAGGCACAATTGATTTGAACCCAATGTGGTGATGGATCAATGCCTAAACATGGTGGACCCATGCTGAGCAGAAAGAAGGAAGATGGAAAAAAATTATCCAGTTCAATTATGTCCATTTCCTTGTCACTTCCTTCGATTTCCAGCTCACAACAGCATGCAAATGAACTCCTTATTAAATCTCTCTACACATAGGTGCTTTAATTGCTGTTTGTACACAAACATGTAACAAAGGCTTTAGGTCTAAAACTATTGAAAATGACCCAAACCTCCATGTTTCCCTTTAATTTTATGTTTTTGACCTTTGCTTGCAGTGTATTATGTGCAGTGTATTTTTTTTAGGAGTTTGGTTTTGTTTTTAACCAGTTAGCAGGAGACAGCTGAACAGCTTTGACGTGATATTTTTTATATGTACCCCTACTTTTGATTTTCAGCCTTTCTGCCCGCCTTATTTGCTCGTGTGTGTGCATGTTTAAAAGTGTTTTCTCATTATATACTACAACTTTCCACCCAAACAGAATCTTAATAGATTCCTACCACTGCATAATACTTGATCTTTCTTTGATACTGTTCACTTGCTCTATTGTGTGTTAATGAAATTCTAACAAGTGATTGTTTACTTTCTTTCTCTCTTCTTTTTCCTTCTGCCTCCTCTTCTTGTCTCTGACTATCCTCCTCCACCCCTCCTCTATGTCAAGATATGGTGGCATGTTTCGCATCGGCTCCAACTGGCACCTGGCCATCTGGAAAAACACAAGAGCGGGGCAAGAAACATTACTTTTGCATTACTTCCACTGTGCTTGCAGAGTCATGCCTTGATTCAGCTTTTGGCAACAGCCAACGGTTGCTTTGGTATCAAGAGTGTCGGCAACATTGCACCTCTCCATCTTTTACCTCAGGGTTCAAGTGGGATGCTGCAGGCAAGCACCAGCCCAAGCAATTCAATGGGGTATTAGCACAAATCTCTTGAAATATTTAGAGCACATGTAGGGAATCCACATATTTTTACTTGCTGAAATATTTATGGGGAGAAGAAGCAAATACTGCTTGAATTTGACCATTTCTTTATAAAGCAATGATTTAAATGTTCTTTTACCTTCTGCTGAAAATGTTTTTACCTGAAGTAAACAGAGAATGTTTTTTTTAAAATATGAAGATGTGAAAGAATAAGCTTCTTCAGTTTGAGCGGAGTCTCAACACTCTGAAATTATATTTTTAACATTAAAACCAGTAATGAGGGTCCCACGATTCAAAATGCAGGCTTAAATGTCAATCATAAAATTAACTTAAGTGGTTGTTAAGTAAAAGTAGCCCAGAGATAACACATGCATGGGATGTTAACATGAACCGTTTCATTTTTCTAAAGATGGGTTTACACATTTGCAAACTTAAGTACCATGTGGACCATGTGAGTGACTGGGACCTAAGCCCCTTCTTGTTTGTTTTGGTGACAGACAGGCTGACAGATGAGGTTAGTCAGAAGGATCCATGGACTATGATGTTTGCAGATGACATTGTGATCTGCGGTGAGAGCAGGGTGCAGGTAGAGGAAAAGCTAAAGAGGTGGAGGTATGCATTGGAAAAGAGAGGAATGAAGATTAGTTGCAGCAAGACAGAATACATGTGTGTAAATGAGAGAGACACAAGTGGAACGGTGAAGCAGGGAGTGGAAATAAAGAAGGTAGAGGACTTTACGTACTTAGGGTCAACGGTCCAGAGAATCAAAGTGTGGAAAAGAAGTGAAGAAGCGTGTGCATGCTGGTTGGAATGGGTGGAGAAAACTATCAGGTGTGATGTGTGATAAAAGTGTTTCAGGAAGAATGAAAGGAAAGGTATACAAGACAGTAATGAGACAGGCGATGTTGTATGGCTTATCAATGAGGAAAAGAAAGGAAGCAGAACTGGAGGTTACAGAACTCGAGATACAGAGATTCTCTTTGGGAGTGACAAGGATGGAGAGGATCAGAAAAGAGTAAATCAGAGGGATGGCTCATATTAGATGTTTTGGAGATAAAGTCAGAGAGGCCAGACTGATATGGTTTGGACATGTTCAGAGGAGAGATAATGACTATATTGGTCTGGACTAGGGATGGGCATTCGATTAAACTGTCTTCATCGATCATCGGGAGAATTAACGATCGATTTTCGATTAATCATTGATATTTTAATATCAAAATTCATTGTTCATTAGCGATATTAAAATGCAGTGAGAATACCGAGAATTTCACGGTAGTTGCACAAAGAAAATATGCGCTATAAGCAGCGGAGCCGACAGCTAAAAGACAGTACTCAATAACACAACTGACGCTCTTTTTTTTTTCTTCTCCAAAAAAGTAAAAAAATAAAAATTAAGTCATGTTAAACAATAATTTAATAAAAAAAAAATTATAATACTTATAGGTCTGATAGTCAAGGCCGGATTATCCAATGGGCATTATGGGCACAGGCCAAGGGGCCAATGCCCACTAGGGGGCCCACATGAGCAGTTTAAGGAAGAAAAAAAAGTGTCTTCATATTTCAAATGGCAGAGAACGGTGCTGGTGGAGATGACCAATAAGATCCAAACCATTTTTTTACCCTAACAAAGTTACATTTTCATAGTAGCGCTCCGCTGACAGTCACCCGACAGTAGGAGTAGTCCTAAAAGAATCTAAAATGAGTGAAAAAAGGCGGCTTCTATAAATGAAAGAGAGAAAGATAAGAAGACGTGTTTATTAAGAAGTCTGTCATCTACTGACACGTTCTGTGTAAAACCTAAGGAGGAAAATCAGGAAAAAGAAGACATCGTGGATGATGGTGAGTCAATGAACCTGTTCGGACGGGACTGCGTTAGCTTCACAACCTGAGGCTAGCTGTAGCAGCAGCAGCTCAGACTGGGTTTATCCGGTGTGGGACGCACCATTGTGGGGGACAGTTAACGTAAATGCTTACGCTGTTGTTATCGATTGTAGGGATGCTGCTTTTAATAATCGGGCGACAAGATGTCCAGCTTCATCCCGTGATCGAGGTTTGGGCGGTAAAGTGAGCCAAACCTAATGATCTGCTGTCACTTCCCAAGTGGAGAAAAAGTTTCTTCAGACTGGATCGCATGTTCACCGACCACAGGTAGGCTAATATCTTTTGTTTCCAATGCATCTTATTTGGAGCAAATAAAACCAGTACATTAGTGGTTTCTCTGACTGGAAACACTGGGAATGCGTGTGTGATTATGAGGAAAGTTCTGATAATTGCGTCAGTGTGCTGCTAGCATCAGCCCCTGGTAGCGGGACAGAAAGCTAAACTGGACCAGCTGGAGGGAGAGACGCGGTACTGGTGGGAGGTTCTGCTCAGGCGTGTTGTTGCTGTCAGTCAGTTTTTAGGTGAAAGAGGTTTCTGTGGTGATGATGAATTAATTGGATCAGCACATAGTGTTAACTTTGTTGGCATTTATCTGTCAGTTTGGTCATTTTCTTAGTGAACTCATAAAGAGGTGGACAGAAAGGCTGGGGCAGCACATCATGGAGGACAGAGTCAAAAGTAGGGATCAAAACATTTCATATTATTGCTCTTATGGACAATAACTATTATTTACAATGTTATAAATATTACATTAATCTCTTACAAAGATGGAAATAAATAGTGATTTTTAATAATGGCTCAGTTTTACTTATTGGACCTATACAATATGTTAAAAAATGACTAACATTGGCAGATACCGAAGTTGGTGTCAATACATTGTGCATTCCTAGACTAGAGCCCTGTTCTCATGGTTTTAGTTATGAACAACAGGAAAGGAGGAGGAAAGAGACATGAGGAGGATGGAGAAACAGGAGTTTAGAGATACAGATACAGGTTTATTAAACACATTATTATGTAAAAGGAAAATAATTTGTTTTTACTTTGCATTCATTTTCCATTTATGATCAAATGCTTTAAAGTTTGAGTCAAGTTTACTTAAACTGATTCCACTATTTTTTTGAAAAAAATTGTGAGAAGACAGAGACACAGAAGGGCAGCATTGGAGAGTTGAGAAGCAAAAGAACTGAAGGAGCACATTGAGAGAGAAGAGGAGAGACAGGAAAGAAAAATTAACGAGTATGAGTGAGTTTTTGTGATTAAGTTATGGAACAATCTGAATTGTAGTCCTGGCCTGGTGGAGGTGAGATCAAGCAGGATGTGTTTACATAGGCAAGGGAGTTACACCACTGTGTTGTGTCTTGATATTGTTGCCCTCAGATGAGCAATGTAGTTTTACAAGACTGTGGTGAAAATCCCATTTAAATTATGTTATTTTTTTGGCGGCGATGGGGCCTTTGAACATTTTGTGCCCGGGGGCCCCTGCTAACATAATCCGGCCCTGCTGATAGTCTTGTGTTACATTTGGCAAAAAGAGTCGAGGAAGAAGATGAGCGAGATCAGCGTACCTAACAATGAATTAGGCTCATTAACAGAGTAAAAAAGACAAAAACAAAAGAAACCGTAACTTATATACAACTTTAGCATCAGTCTACTGATTTTTGTTGAGAAATTTGAGCATGTTAACATGCGCTGGGGTCAGAAGCGAAAGCAGCCTGGTGACCAGACTGACGGTCACCAGGCTGCTGTCGCGTCTGACCTGCAGCGCCGAGATCACCTGCTGTGAGGGACGGACGTCGCTGTGATGCACATACCTCCGTGCTAACTTGGCAAGCCTCTGGAATCTTGTTTCATTCATTTTCCACCAGTCTGTAGGGGTGCAATCCAGGTGTGGCGGAGCCTTCCTTTAGAAAGTAATCGGTGAGTAAATTTCTCTGTTCGTTGTGCATCTCGGCTCCTCCGTGCTAACGCCGACATGATGCTAGGTTGAGACCAAGAGCAGGATGCTCCACTACTAACCAGGGTTGGAAGTGCGTTCAAGTACTTATACACAGCTTCGCAGTGTTGGCAGTGAACCAAGACTTGTTTGTTTGTTTTTTTAGTCAAAGTGGTCCCCCGCCACACTTTGCTACTTTTGTATTACACAGAAACTCGCAAGAAACTGAGTCGGCCTGTGGGTTTTATTTTTAATCATCGCCCTCATGTGGTAAGGTGTTTAATTACTGGCAGAAAGCAAAATTAATTGCATTCCTTCAAAACTCACACTACGCAACAGAACATGCGTTAATCGATCGGTAAAAAAAATGTCATCGATGAAATTCTTAATGTTCAATTAATCGATCGTCGATTAATTATGCCCATCCCTAGTCTGGACTGTATCGGGCAGAAGATGCAGAGGAAAGGACTAAATGGAGACGGGTGATTTGCTGTGGCGATCCCTGAAGGGAAAAGCCAAAAGAGAAGAAAAAGAAGATGCAGCATCAGCCATGAAAAAAGCTTTAATGTTGTAGATATTCATCTGGGTCCAAGTCTGCTGGAAACAGGCAGACAAGTGCTAGATTCTTTGTGTGCATGACAATCTGAAAAGAGAAGTAATCAAGTTAAAATATTTTGTGGAAACACCTGCTGCAGAAGTCTACTAGCTTCGCACATCTAAAGACTGAGATTTTTGCCCAATATGCATTGCAAAATAGTCCAAGCTCAGTCCGATTAGATGGGGAGCATCTGTGAACATCAGATTTCAAGTCTTGCCACTGATTCTCATTTGGATTGGGGTTTGTACATTGACAGAACTGTTGTAACAAATAAATAAGCTTTAATGTTCTTTCAGGATTTTACTGTATTTATCTCCATCCATCTGCCCATTAACTCTGACAAGCTTCATTGTCCCTAGTGAAGAAAAGCATCCCCACAGCATGACACTGCCATCACAATGTTTCACCCTGGAGATGGTGCGTACAAGATGTTAATTTTATGCTATTCCATTTTGGTCTCATGTGATCAGATCAAATTATTACACACGTTTTCGGTGTCTCCTACATTGTTTTTATTTACCTGTAATTGGATTTCAGTGGTTTTCTTCTTGTCAATAATCCAAAGGGGGATATTTTTGGAGTGCACAACTAATTAATGTGCTTTGAAAATATTCCCACCTGATCTGTGGATCTCTGAAGCTCACTCAGAGTTATCATGTACTTCTTGGTTCCTTCTCTGATTAATGCTTCCATTGTCCAACATGTCAGTGTAAATGGAGAGCCAAGTCTTGGTAGGTTTGCAGTTATGACACTTTTTAATGTTGGAATGATGGATTGGTACTGTGAGTCATTCACCCATTCACGCACACAACCACATACTGATGGTGGCAAGCTACTACATTGTAGCCACAGCTGCCCTGAGGCAAACTAAATCCCTAAATCCCCCAAGACATCTGAAAGTTTGTTGTTTTAATGGTACAAAAATGTGGAAAACTGGTTTGAATACTTTTGCAAGTTTCCGTAATGCATTATTTCTTATAGTAAAAGAGTACATCCAGGAGAGAAGCTTAAAATGTACTTTATTTCTTGTATTATGAGTAGGCTTATGCACCATTAAATTATTGAAAAGAAAAAAAAAACAGAACAGTACTGCAGTTGCCCTGCTCATATTCGCTCAGATGAGGACAGCTTAATGTTAACTTGGAGCTTCAAAGTGGCTGTCAAAGAACTAAAAAAAGGGACGTTATGTGGACCACATCTATCTTTTATGTCTATGCTTTTGATGAGTCGGTGACAGGGGTGAGAAACACTGACAGAGCAAAAGACAGATAAAAGACAAGGTGCAATTCTTCTAAAAGCCACCTCATAATACTCCTCACATGGGATCGCAAAGTACTCAAGACTACATTATACATTTAAGATGTTATAGCAGTATAAACTTTATTTATTTAACTATTATTTTACCTAGGAGGCCCTTGAGATTAAACCCTTTTATAAAGGGAGAACTGGTCAAGAGGCACACCGGTGTACAAATAATCAGAAGGTATGGACAATTAAAATATCATGAAATTTACTAAAAGCAAAAAAAAAAAAAAAACCTCACAAGACTAGAGTATAAGACTAAGAATTCCTTAATTAATTTAAAAGGAGTTTAAGAATAAACTTGCCAATGAGAATAAATCATACCCTTTTAAATACCTTTAGCAAATTATTCCAGGACCAAGGTGCAAAAAACGAGAAAGCTTTTTTACCAAGTTCTGAGCAAATTTTGGGGACACAGAAGAAGAGCAGATGTGATGAGCATGTATTGTGTTCACTCCTGACTGGAGAAATTAGAGGAAACAAATATGGGGGTAGCTTTCCCAAGGCAGCCTTATAAATAAACTTAAGCCAGTGTTGTTGCTCACTTTGTTTTAGTGAAGGCCATGAGAGCAAAAAATGGGTCCTGAAGGCAGCGTTTGAGTCAAACGCAAAGCACTTTGAAATACTTTCCATACAACAGAGAAGAAGTGAGGAAGCTGCATTCATGCACTCCATTGTTCAACAGAGTCAGGAAAGTTGTTTGTATGAGCTTTTTCCTCACGTATGGTTTTAGGCAAGATTTGTGTCGGCATAAGAAGCCAAGGACAGCTTTGAGCTTTTTCAACACATGTTCCATATGGGGTGAAAAAGACCGTCATCAAACCAGATGGCCAAATATTTGTATGCTGAGACTTTTTTTTTTTTTTTGCTTGTGAGGTCCAAATACTTTTATGCTCCAAGTTCTTGGAACGAGCTTTTGAGATATCCATAAACTTGGTTATCTTTGGATTTAGGAGCAACTTCCAATGACAGAGGGCATTCTGAAGCTGATGGCTAGTAGTCTGAAGCTCAACAGATGGAACTGAACGGGAGCCAGAATGGAAAGCTCACAAATTCTGATGTCAGAACGCCTGCAAAAACAAATCAAGATCTCTATGGAAGATCATTTCTGAATCCTCTGAAAGCAACATTTCTTATACGAATATTCCTAAATTTGTCTAAGTATTGATAGTCGACTGAGACACACACCCTAGAGAGATCAAAAATAGAGCAGTGCAGTGTTGTTTTCTAAGATGAGAATTATGGCTTAATGTCGTTTAGTGCTTTCGTGATTTCACAAGTGGAAACAATTTTAAGGATCAGGTTGAGATGTTACAGAACAAGAAGAACGCACTGCATCATTTGAGTAAATAGCAACAGACAGCAGGAGACTGGTCAAAAACCGAACCTGCTGAGAGAAAATATTAACGTGACTATCACAGCTCTGCCCCATATTATATCTGAATTAACGTTAATATTTTCAGAGCAATTTGACTTTAAGTCGGGACCAGATAAGGGCTTGAGATGTTTTCAAAAATTTGATTATTAAAAGATTCTGAAACTGATTTAAAGATATATTTAGATTATTTTCATTATAAGCTTTGTGTACAAGAGTGAATTATGTCTTAGTTGATATTTAGGAGGACCTTTCAGGCTACCTTCTTTGCCACGGAGAGACTGTCGAGCCTGCAGCTCTCCGCCTTCTCCCCCGGGAGTTGTTTTTCCAGCAGCTGACTCTCACGCTCCACCAAATTCACCTCCAGCTTCCAGTGCACACAAACAGATGGAGAAATTAGCTGCATGTGTACAATTTAGCGTTTAAGTTCATGAGGTAAAATTATAAATGAAAATGTTCGTATGTACCTGCTCCATTTTCTCGACGAGTTCTGAAGCCGGTGGGTCCTCACCCTTTAACTCCTTACATTCAAGGGTGTGATTCATACTTTTTAGCATCTTGTCTCTGGCTTCTGACAGCTAAGGGATGCAGAAAATTGGAGGTAATGGCCAAAAGACAAAATATGCTTACATTTTTATATTCCCATCTTTTTAAAAGAAGTACACGTCTACAGTTACTCCTTGTGTTGAGTGCTTTCCCCTGCAGAAAATCAAAATACTTAGTGCCCTGGGATTAAAAAGATAACAAAGCTTATCACCTTTCTTTGCTAAATATAGTGTGTTGATGGGAGCTTCTCCTCACTAGGTGACAAGTCTCTGGGTAGCAGCAATAAGAGAAACCAAAGTTTAAAAAGCCATGAGATCCCTCAAAGGTAATAGGGGGAAGTCAAGACACAAAAGCTTAAGACAGCAAAAATGGAACGGGGAAGCAAGTAAAAAAAAAAAAAGCATTCCTACACATCCATACTTTTCCCAACTCAACTATTTTCTTCTCGCCGTTTTAATCTTCATAACCTTCCAGACAAAAAGAATAACCTTTAGCTGGCTTAAAAGTCATTGAGTTTCATCATCTGTAACTTGAAAAAAAAAGGAAAGAAAAAATGAGGAATCAACACAATGCTGAAATTGGCTTCCAACTTTCAAAGTGTGATTTTGGGCTCTCTCTGTTTTCTGGCATTTGAACTAAAATAAATCAGCATTTTCCAATTAAAGTACTCATCAAATGATGACTGGAACATACACTAAATGTAGATCATGTGAATAATAGCTTTGCACTATGACTTTTTAAACCAGATGCAGTATTGAGAACCGCAGCTCCATTTGTCTAGTGTTAAAAAATCGAATTCTCTTTAGTTTCTGAAGGAGTGTGCATTCAGTCTGTAATTTTTTTCAAGACTGTGCAGGTACCCTAGAGAAAGCTCTAGGAATATAAATCAAAAGAACTGGAGAGAGAAATGGAAAAGGGGCAAGGTGGATGTTTTTCAATTCAGGCCCTCAGCTGTCCCCCTCAACCCACAAGTGCTGCTTTCGGTCAGAGAGCGAAAAAGGGAGATGGAGGAGGTGAAAAGTGGTGACATAACTGAAAGGTTAACCGTTTACATCAACGGCAGGAGAAAAGGGAAGAAAAATCAGCAATAGATGCCAGGAAGTCACAATGCAGTGTCAGGATTAAGTTACAGATCAATGAAAGGGAACACTTCACTCTGCAGGATTTCTGTTATGTGACATCATACAGAAACCTTTACAGAAATCTTTACACAAATATTAAAATCAGTCAAATACCAGCAAGCAACTCAATGCCTTTTGGCATCTAGGTGGAATAAAGAGGACTTTATAAAATTCAAGGCATGCATCAAAAAAGGGGAAGAAATGGGGATTTAAGGGGCTTAAAACATGGCATGGTTGTAACCCACAACAGACTGGCCAGAACCTGCTGAACCACTGGGATTTCCACATACAATCATCTCTTGGGTTTACATAAAATAGTCAAAAACATTTTTCTTAAATCACTAATAATAACCAAGGTATGTAAAGTACTACCTCAGAACATACGGCATGTCAAACCTTGAAGCAGATGAGTTAAAGAAGCAAAAGTCTTGACAGCTTAGAAGAGGAAAATGAGACTACAACTCTTAACTTACCGCTTCCTTCACTTATACCGCTCAAGACAGTGTGTTCACACCAAAGATGAGAAGAAACAAAGCAAATATATTCTTTGTTTTTCAAATGCTAAAGGAATTCTTACAGTCGTCATGGTTACAGGGGTCACAAAAAACCTAACTCTTAGCTTTATTCCTGTACCTCTACCTTCTTACACCAACATATGGATGAATTAGAGAAAAAAAACATAACTAATCATCACATTCACTCCAATTACCACACAACTAATTCACGTATGAAAGAACAGATTTATCCACGCATCTGACATTTTGCTGCAGTGCAGTTGCTAAATATTAATACTTATTCCCCAATGCTTCCACTTTCCATGCAACCACCACTCAATTCTCTGCTCTTTCACAGCTTTATTGTTTTTCCAGGTAGGGTTGACATTTTATATCCACCTTGAATTTTCCCCCCACCATGTTCACCTTCTAAATCAGTTTTACTTTAAAAACAACATGAACAAGTCTAAAGTGATGAAAAGACTCTTAGAGGACGCTGTTTGAGAGTAAGGGGAATAATAGGAAAGACCGAAGAAAACCGTGATGAAAATCTGCAAACTTAAGCACTGTGTGTACTATGTGAGTGGCCAGGACCTCTCCTGACCTGCAGTTCTTTCTCTTTGATCTGCTGCTGTTCAGACAAAGCGACTGCTTGCTTCGTGGAGAATTCTGCAGAAACGGCCATCAAAGAGAGGTTGATGTTAATGATGTTGGCTCGGGCCTCATTCAGCTGGAAACAGGCAGGGGGGAAAAAAAGAAGACATGCACGGAGAAGGCAAGCGTTAGAGTCAACATGCACTTGCTGACATAAGAAGAGAAGTAATCAAACATAATTTGCTTTATTCTGGTCTTACTGTTAAACAATGACATTTGCAGTACACTGCAAAGCTAGTCATCCAATCCACAAATATTCACTAACGTGCGTTCTCTATTACGTCCCAATAAATCCAAATTAAATCTATTCAAATTTGTTGTTGAAACTTGAAAATTAAATACCTTTGAAAATACATTATTTATTGCAGAAAAAGAGCACATTGGTGAGAAAAGCTTAGAATTTACTTTCTTTCTTACATCATCTTTAGGTTTATGCAACATTACTTCCTGCAAGTTTGAATAAATTCTCTTTAAAAAAAAAAGAAGAAAACTGACAACAGTACTGTAATTCCTCTGCTCATGTTAGCTTGAATATTGACAGTTTAATGGTAAATTTGGAGCTTCAATTTGGCTGTCGAAAAACTAAAAAGAGGGACGTCATGTGGACCACATCCATCTTTTATGTCTATGCTTTTGATGAGTCGATGAGAGGGGTGAGAAATACTGACAGAGTAACAGACAGATAAAAGACAAGCTGCAATTCTCCAAAAAGTCCCCTCGTAATACTCCTCACATGGGATTGCAAAGTACTCTATATCCCACTATAAATTTAAAATATAGCAGTATAAATGTACTCATTGAAATCTGTGTTTACAAGAGCTAATAACGTCTTCCAGAAGATCCACGCTACCTTCTTTGCCATGGAGAGACTGTCGAGCCTGCAGCTCTCCGCCTGCTCCCCCAGTGGCTTTGACAGCCGGGTCACCTGCTCCACCAGGAGTTCCTTTTCCAGCAGCTGACTCTCACGCTCCGCCAAATTCACCTCCAGCTTCAAGTGCACACAAACGGATAGAGAAATTAGCTGCATGTGTACTACATAGCTTTTAACGTTCACGCGGTAAAATTATAAATGACAATGTTAGCATGTACCTCCTCCATTTTTTTGACGAGTTCTGAAGCTGGTGGGTCCTCACCCTTTAACTCCCTGTATTCAAGGGTGCGATTCACACTTTTTAGCGTCTCGTCTCTGGCTTCTGACAGCTAAGGGATGCAGAAAATTGGCAAAAAAGGCACAACGTGTTATTTGTATGTTATTACATCTTTTTAAAGGCAGTAAACATCTAGTTATTCCCTTTGTTAATTGCTTTCCCGTGCAGAAATCCAAGTTACTTATTGCCTTGGGATTAAAAAGAAAAAAACTTGACACCTTTCTTTGCTAAATGTAGTGCGTGAATGGGATCTTCTTCTCACTGGGTGACAAGTCCTTTTGAAAGAGCGATAAGAGAAACCAAAGTTTAAAAAGCCTCGAGATCCCTCAAAGGGATTAAGTGTTTTTTTTTGTTTCTTGGCACCCCTTAAGACGGCAGAAATGGAAGGGGGAAGCAAGTTTAAGGGAGAAAGCTCCAGGAAGAGGACTTAAACAAGCTGGAGAGAGAAAGGAGAAGGGGCAGGGTGGACATTTTAGTTTCAGGCCCTCAGCTGACACTCTTATCCCAAAAGTGCTGTAGTCAGACAGCGAGTGAGAAAGAGAGATGGAGGAGGTGAAAAGTGCTGACATGATTGAAAGGTTAATGGTTCACATCAATAGAAGGAAATTGAGGTGTGAAACATCAGCAATAGATACCGGGACGTAACCATACAGTGTTTACTTTGAAACAAACTCTGCCACAGATTACTTGCACCAAACACTTCAACTCCGCAGCCTTTCTGTTGTGTGATTAAAGGAAAACTTGCACAGCCCCCCTAAAAAACTATTTTAAAAAGAAGTTTGGCAAAGTTCATTCTACTCCAGTTTAAGGGGTTTTGAAGACAGATGGGACCAATCCAACATTGGTATTGCAATTGATAATGGTGTTATTCAGATCCAGACTTGATTGTCCTGTGTTATTACAGACCTTACTTTACACTGAATGTTCAATTTGTTGCACACAAACCTACATTCTGGTCACTTTATTAGGTATGGGAAGGGCAAGACTTTTTTATTGGTATAGCACACTTTCAACAAGGTGATTCAAGGTGCTTTACATGGTTAAGAGGTGAAATAAAAATAGCAGTAAAACACAGACAAAGCATATGATGTAAAAACAGCAAGAACCATACACAAAACATGATACATCAAAGCATTACTCAAAGGCAGCTCTAAACAGATACGTTTTAGTTGTGATTTAAAATAACTCAGTGTTTCAGCAGCTTTCCAGTTGTCTGAAGTGTGTTCAAGATTAGAGGAGCATAGAAACTGAAAGCTGCTTCTCGGTCTTTGGTTCTGATTCTAGGAGTGTTGAGTAGACTGGAATTAGAGGACCTGAGTGTTCTGGTGGGTTGGTATAGTAACAGCAGATCTTCAACATTCTTTGGTGCTAAGCCATTCAATGATTTCTAAACTAGTAAAATTATTTTGAAGTTTATTCTCTGAGCTACAGAGAGCCAATGTAAAGACTTTAGAACTGTCTGGCAGTCTGAGAACGCTGTTGCAGTAATCAACCAGACAAAAGATAAACACATGGATGAGTTTTTTGAGGTCTTTTTGTGACATCAGTCCTTTAATCCTAGAAATGTTCTTCAGGTGATAGAAGGCTGACCTTGTGATTATCTTTAAGTGACCCTGGAGGTTCAGGTCTGAGTCCATAACTACACCTAGATTTTGGGCCTGATCAGTAGTTTCTAGCTGTATTAACTGAAGCTGTGTGCTGACTGTTGATCATTCCTTTTTAGATCCAAAAGTAATTACTCCTGTTTTGTTTCTGTTCAGCTGGAGAAAGTTATGGCACAACCATTCCATAGATTTGCTCGATGCATTTACTTAGGGTTTGGATGGGTTCAAAGTCACCTGGTGACATTGTAATGTAGAGCTGAGTATCATCTGTATAGTTATGGTATAGTTGTTCAATTGCTGGTTAAAATAAATAGTGGAAACGCCAAGATCTTATTGAGAACACAATGTACAGAGCAGCATCCAGTCACAAGAATGGAAAATAAAAAATAAAAAAATAGAAGGAAAAACAACTGACCTGCTAAAAGTAAGTATAAACATGTCTTTTTTCCCCAAGTTTTGTTCAAACACCAATAAGTTACGGCAACCCCAACGTTTTGGAAGATATCAACAACAGCAGCATTGCATCAAGGATGTATGCACCACTGGTAAGAATATTTTCCCAACCCTTAAATCTGTTTTGCCTCAAACCAGCAAAAATAATCAACTGACAAGCCCATATTATTGCATAACAAAAAGGGACTTAATTCAGTCCCCCTTGCATTCTAACCTAAGCACAAAACAGGAGTTATTTAACTGGCAGCTATATCTCATCCAAACAGGTAATTCAAATTCCCATGGCCTCATTACATCAAAATAAAGGTGTTCTATATATGAAAGTATATGTACCTGACAGGATTAAGGAGCAATGATGACAATGAAGAGGACATCGGTAGAATCCATCCATCCACCCACCCACCCACCTGCTTAAGGAGGCTGTTTCTGTTCTTGACACTGGAGATGATGGAAAAAAGGATTCTTCATAAAAAAAAAAAATGGACAACCCTGAGCATCCTCTTCATAATACTATCCTACAACAACAGAGTGCCTGCAGTCGGAGCGTTCTTCAATTTCGCTGCAACGCAGACCGCTACAAGGAATCCTTCTTGCCCACAGCCAACATGATCTACAACAACTCCTTAAAGAATTAATTGTATGAGCTACAACAACACTTAATTTCCCCTCTGGGATCAATAAAGTTTTTTGAATTTGAATATATATATATATATATATTAATTAATCAGACTGCGAAGAAATGAGAGAAGATGAACAACAGATTGACTTTTCTGTTTAGCAATGCAGACTTTTGCACCGGTGTAGGTTAAGTGATTAGCTACATTGCTGTTCATGCTGAAGGGCAAACGCTAAAAAGCTGGGGAAAAGAGGAGGCTGACAATGAGACGACTGAAAAGCAAGATATGTGCTCAAAGAACAGGCAGACAGAGCCGGATTAACTTAATAAAATAGACTAGATGCTATGAAGGCTAGCATTAAAGAGCGAGAGAGAAAAAAACCGATGGAAGGGAACAGGGCTATCTCCAGTTTATACTGCGAATAGGACAACTAAAGCTCATTAGTGTGACTGTGTCTGCCTGGCATTCATCAAATGTGAAGTCAGAATTCTGCAACAAATAAGGCAAAAACCATTTCCAAATGAACATGCAAATGTAGGTTGGAGAATACATGGTTATTATTCAAATAACTCTGAATATTTTGCATATTTTCCCCCATTTCAGAAGGAGATAAAACCCTTTCGGGGATATCCCTGCAGAGTTGGTGCATAAGGTTCAGTCAAGCAGGACAGAAATGAAAGCCACTTGTTTGTTTTACAGTGGCTACCTGTCTTGCATCCAGAATGTTAAAAACATCACAGTTGGTTGTTGTTAACTCACTAATTACATGAAAAGTTCTACAATGAGATTTTTTTTTCAGAAATGAGAACTTTAAAAACAAAAGTTTTGTTAATTTTTAACTTTTCATCCTCATAAGCAACCCTAACCACTGGCACAAACGGTTTTGTATTTTAGAGCGACAGTAATAGGAAGAAGATGGCAAATTTAAAATATACCTCCAGCTACTAGTTTAGGCCTACACTGTTCCTAACTTTTGCTGTTTGACCATAAATACATGGAGTCGAGCCTGCAGGGATTTGTTCTGAGCCGCAAGGTAAATAAATAATGACTCTTTTACATTTTCTCTCCTCTGTACCCAACCTCTCAGTCCAGCATAACCATCACCTCCTGGAACCCATGAGCACAGCAGCTTCCCTACAAATAAACACATAAAAAGTGTAAGCATACATTTCTATGGCATTGTGTTTGTGCAGAAGACAAGCCATGTCCCAACACTGACCCCTCTAAAAAATGTTATCATAAGAGTGCTATGTTACCAATTGGACACAGATGTAGTTAAAACTGGCTGCTGATTTATAAATTGTGCATAAAAAGAATGATGGATTCTAGGTCTAAACATCTATCTCTTGACAAAAGATTATACATGACACTGAATTCATGAAGGTTTGACTACATATAGTTAAATAATAGTTATAATTAATCATCATTTTTTTCTAATGCTGGAAAAAAATACCAAATGGAGCGTCACACCTTTTGCTATAATTCAAATTCAAAAATACTTTGATCCCAGAGGGAAATTAAGTTTTTTGTAACTCATACTAATTAATTATTTAAGGAGTTGTAGATAATGATGGCTGTGGGCAGAAGAGGATGCTCAGGGTTGTCCATACGTTTTTTGATTTTATGAAGAATCCTTCTTTGCATCATCATCTCCAGATGTTCCACAGTTGTCCCCAGAACAGAACCAGCCTTCTTTATCAGATTGTTTAGCCTTTTTACAGTTTTTTCTGAATGCTTAAGCGCTAATCGTGATTCTTGTAGCACAATTTCTAAAACCATTAATACGTATAGCAAAACCACTCACTGAGTTTGCAAAACTAAAAGCACAAACACTGCTTTGCACTCAGTTTGCAATTTTGTAAAACACACTTTGCAAAACTATAGGCACAATTTACTGCACAACACTCTTTTTGCAGAACTTTATAAACAACTCACTGCTTACACTCAATTACCAAATTTCCAACACACTCCTAGCAAAATTATACACATGTATGGCTATCATTAACACTATTTTGCCAACTGTCTGGCACACTTTCACATGTGAAAACTGTTTTAGATAATTAGTTCACTTTGCAATCAGCCTAAGCACTATAAATAAGCCACAGGTAAGCTGTCTGTGTGGAGTACTATGGAAGGAGCAGTAAGAGTGAGAAGAGTGAGAATCAGAGGAGGCCGAGGGAGAGGATGTGGAGGTGAAAAAGTTGATGGCTGTGGGCAGGAAGGATTTCATGAAGCGGTCTGTATTGCAGCGAAACTGAAGAAGCTGGTAACATAACCATGTGTGCAGCTATAAGCCAAAATGGTGTTGTTCACCATCATGCAACCATAGGCCCATGCAACACTGCACACATTATTGCATTCCTAGACACCTTACATGACATGCTCACTGTTCAGAGAGAGCACTCCCGATATGTCATCATATGGGACAATTTTAGTTTCCATAGGGCTGCTTTGGTCGGCAATTGGTTTACAGACCCCCCATCCTTCATAGCACTCAACCTCCCTCCATACTCTCCATTCTTACATCCCATCGAGGAGTTCTCTGCCTGGCGCTGGAAAACGTACGACCGTCATCCTCATCAACAGGTAGCCCTTTTACAGGCAATGGAGGAGGCATGTGGAGATATTGACCAGGCATCATGCCAGGCCTGGATACGGCATTCAAGGAGATATTTTCCCCGGGGCCTTGGAGTGGAGGATATCGCATGCGATGTGGAAGAAATTTTGTGGCCGGACCCAGAAAGAAGACATGATGTAGGCTGATTGTCTTTTTTTTGGGGGGGAAATTACTATTTTGTGTTCTGACTTTGTCTTGGTTTTGATGAGTGTGAATAAACCCCAATACTTGAAGTTTGGATCCTTGTATGTTTACATGACACTCTGACAAAAGTATGACCTCAAATTGACATCTGTACCCGAGAAAGCAAAAGCCAGATGTTTTGTATTCATATCATCAGTGTGTAGTTGGGAAATTGTGTGCTTAGTAGATGATTGCTTGTGTTTACGGTTTGATACGAAAACACCATTTTTATGAAGGTGTGAAGAGCTAATCTAGCTGTGTTCGCTTTTGCAAGAGAACTACAATGTTTTGATAATTGGGTGAAAGGTTTTATTTGTGTGTAGAGTTTTGCAAAAATAGCCAATAGTTAAAAAAAATGTGCTTAAGCAATCAGAAAAAACTAAGTCCCTGGCTCTGATGCTGCTACCCCAACAGATGATGGCTGAAGAGATTACACTCTCCACAACAGACTTGTAGAAGATCTGCAGCATCTTGCTGCAAAACTTGAAGGACTAAGCTTGCTCAACTACAGTCTGCTCTGTCCCTTCTTGTAGACAGTTTCACTGTTCAGTCTCCAGTCCAGTCTGTTGTCCAGGTGAACTTAGAGGTATTTATACTCCTCAACCACCTCCACTTCTTCTCCCATGATGGAAAAAGTGTTTGACTTATCCCCGTTTCTTCTGAAATCTACAATCATCTCCTTTGTTTTATTCACATTCAAAGTAAGAGGATTGTTTCCACACCATGTCACAAAGCGGTCCACCAGCTCTCTTTCAGCTTCTTGTCCGTCTCTGATACACCCGACAATTGCAGACTCATCTGAGTATTTCTGCAGATGACAGGTCTCTGATTTGTACTGGAAGTCTGAGTTGTACAGAGTGAAAAGAAATGGTGAGAGTACGGTCCCCTGTGGTGTTCCTGTGCTGCTGACCACCTGGTTTGACACATAATTGTTCAGTTTCACAAACTGTGGTCTGTTTGTCAGGTAGTCATTGATCCAGGTGATTTTTGACGGCTCCACGTGTGTCTTCAGAATTGTCTGACAAAGCAAATTCATCCACTTGACATAAAAACAATATTAGAATTTGCTTTGGGTTTTATTTTAATCCCAACAGACTGAAATGGGAGAGAAAATTAATTATTCACATATTAAAAAGGTGTCTGGCTTATTTATCCCGTAGAAGGATCCCAGGTGAGTCTGAATATGTCACCATACCGAAAGAGGCAATGCTGCCCTATGTTGAAGAGGAAATACTTTTAAGCAAAAAATAACGGCAAACACACTAGTAAGCAAGCAGCAACTTTCTCAATGTTATACAGGGGTCATCCAATCCTAGACTTTGATCCAGTAGAAAACTTGTGGGTGACATCAGGAATGCTATTTCTAAACCAAAACCAGGAAATACAGAGGAACTGTGCAATGCAGCGCAATCATGCTCGGCTGGAATACCTCTTAATAGGTTTCAAAAGATGGTTGACGCCATCCAATACAGGGATGAAGCAGTTTGCAGAAACAGCGGTAAGCCCAAGTTAAATCTTCAAGCATGTCTTCAGTTTACACAGCAAATCCTTGATCTTATTTTTTAAACAGCCCAATATTCCTTTACCTTCACCGTCTGTAGATTGAAAACAAATGTCAAGTTTTTCCAATGTGCTATGTTCCCAATGCATTAGCATGAATGGAAATAAGAGCTGCTAAAAGGACTTTAGGGACTTTTCAAAACTGATATTTTAGATTAACTGTGACAACTGAGGGAATGTATTAATCAACCATTTTAACTCTGAAGCTTTTAATGATCCTTAACTTCTTCCCTTCATCAACAGGCAGAATAAGACAAGTGTGTGGTTAGAGCTGATTGACATGTTCTCCATCTTCACCCATAACCACCCTAAGTCACTTAAACACTTCATGATGGATGGTATACAGAACGTCTCCATCAACCTCTTTCCCTTTTCTTTGCTCTTGCATCAATCTTTTCTCTACAGCTCCATCACTTGTAGAATTTTTGTACCCATCCCTTTGACGTCTGTCTCCTTGTATTCATCCATCTCTGTGTCAGTGTCGCTGTTCTTCCTGCCTGCCTCCTTGTTTTCTTCATCAGACAGTTAAAAATCATAGCTGGGTTTTCAGCTTGTGAGTGCTGTAAAACATTGTGGATATGACAGCTTTAAATGCAGTATTCTAATTTGCATTTGATTTGCATAATTTGAGTTTTATGTGTAGTTAACATGATAGCTTAAAAAGCCACACAATAGACGGTTCACTGCACGTCTTATAAACATTAACAATTACCTTATTTATTAACCACATCCCAAGCTCAAGTAATAAAGAGCCTCATAATAAATATATGTAAAAGACAAAGGGACAGATTAATAAAGCAGAAAGGTCATATATGTTCCAAATGCAGTATAAATTCTAATAAATATGGACATATGCAGTGAGACTGCAAACAATTAATAGATGCAATGTCTCAATGGAGGAATTATTGTCAACAGTTTGCTTGGTCAGCACTCAAACCGCAGTAGAATTAAATTCTGTGGTCAGACCGTTCTCAGCTTCCCAAACATGTTTGCAATCACTGAAACTTGAAGCAAAAATATAATAGTAACTCTGTTTTATAGCAGTAGAATCTCAGATATAAATGTGTCAAGGTAAAGCAGTTTAAAGAAGATAAATTGTAACGCTTTAAACAATAACAACAATCACTTTTCTAATTCCTAACAAAGGAAATTATTCTGGCTAGAAATTCTTTGCAGAGTTACTATAATAAATAAAACTAGTTGGTTTCCTGCTTCAGCTTTTAAGAATATACACGTTCATTCAATTTAAATAATGCTTGTGAAAGCCAAGCACTAAGCCTGCTTAATGTAACCTAATTTATCCTTTTCAGAACAGGGTTTGATAAGTCTTTTGGATCATTATCCTTTTGGAAATACCGAATTTTGTTCGAATCTCAACCATTTGACCTAAGCCGTCACCCGAAGATGAAAGGAAAAACGTCTTAGTGCTGCCCTCTTAGGGTTGAGCGGTGGCTACTGCATTTGAATTTTGTGATTGGTGGAGAGCGGTACATCTTTATGTCACAGGCATTGACTGTGTCACAGCAGTCATGGTCTCACAGACACGCCCCGTGGGTTTGGCTATAAAACTATCAGACATACCCCCCCCGTCCATGTTTCAGTGTCACATTAAGCGACCTGTCACTGCTCAGCGGCCGCGAGCCGTATCAATTAGAGCCGCTGGCTCGGGGCGCTGCCCGAGGCTGGCGCTGCTGCTGAGGGAGAGAGAGACAGGATGGGTCCAGTCTCTGAGTGGTAATGCTAACATAGGCTAACGTTCAAAACAGTATGTTAGCTATGCTAACTAAGTGCTCTCTGATTTGTACTGGAAGTCTGAGTTGTACAGAGTGAAAAGAAATGGTGAGAGTACGGTCCCCTGTGGTGTTCCTGTGCTGCTGACCACCTGGTTTGACACATAATTGTTCAGTTTCACAAACTGTGGTCTGTTTGTAACCTGAAAAACGCAATCCCACTCCAAACTCGCCACGAGGGGGGGCGGTATGTCTGATAGTTTTATACCCAAACCCACAGGGCGTGTCCACAAGACCATGGCTGCTGTGACACAGTCAATGCCTGTGACAGAGATGTACCGCTCTCCACCAATCACAAAATTCAAATGCAGTAGCCACAGTTCAAACCTAAGAGGGCAGCACTAAGACGTTTTTAGACCAAAAGGTGTAGAATTTAACAAGTTTGCACCAAAATGTAAAAAAATCCCCAGAAACTGAAAGACTGCATTGGTAAAGACCCATTTATACAGTTTAGAAGCAAAAAAAAAAGTTGTTTTGGGGTTTAGTTACTCTTTAAAGTGCAATGAAAAGAAGTATGTTAGGAGACAGTGCTGGTATTTGACATTGGCCTTCTGGGCAGTTGCCTGGGGCGGCACTAGAAAAAGCGGGCACACAAGCACCACATGTTGGTTGTCGGTCACACTGTGTTAGCCCTCGTGAAGTAAGGAGCAAGTCATCCTGCTATCCAAGTAACACTGTTTGGAGGGATTGAGCTGACACTGAAAGAGAAGAACTGTCCAGCTTAATGTCAAGCATCATGATAAAAGGTTGTTTTGCTGCTAGTAGTCGTTAATAGTGCACAAAATAGATGGGAAAAACAAATAAATCAAATCAACTGATAGAGGAACCCATTTGGGTCTTCCAAAACGAGAATCACTCCAAACACACAGAAACGGGGTTTGGCATCTTCTGGTAAATGGTCTTCCCAGCATTCCAACCTACACCCAACTGAAATTTTGTAAATATTGATTAAAAGCCAGGTCTGTGGCAGGAACCCAGCCAGTTTAATGAGTTCATCCAATTATGTCTAAACAAGTGGCTGGAAGTGTACATCAATTTATACTGAAATCTGGACAGTCGATTGCATGGTATCATTAGCTTTGCAGCAATCGCTTACACTGAGCATACATGAGAAACACAGCTAAACAGCTCAGTCAATCGCCCCCTCCGGGAAGGTGTCACAGCTGAGCAGGAGCCTCGGGCTAGATGTAACTTATATGAAGAGCAAAAAAAAATTAATTACAAAAAAAATTGATCACATGGGTTAATGGCAGAAGTAATTTCGGATAATGAATATTTAAAGGGAAGAAGTAAAAAAGGAAATTGTTGCCTGATAACTAAAAGATCTGCCTCCCATTCTACTTTTAGAAACTGTAGGAACCACCAGTAAACTTGTAGTTTGAGTGTGAAGTGCTCTGTTGGGAAAATATGGAACAATCTCATCTGTAATGTATGATGGAGCAAGATTATTAAGGGCTTTATGTGGTAGTAGTAGATTTTTAAATACTGTTCTGAGGAGCTAATGAAGAAAAGCTAACACTGAAAGAAAGATTTCTCCTTTTAATTTATCAGAACTCTTGGTGCAGTCTTTATGAATATGTGGAAGCCTTTTAAACAGATTTTTTTTTTTGACTTCCAGTAAATAAGATATTTATAGAACGTAATTATCAATTGCAGACGTCAATGTAAGCAGCTGAGCATCTCGTGAAAAACAATCATGTAAAGCCAAAAATATATACATAAGAAAATTAAAAAGAAGTTAACCCAGAAATTTTTATTGTATTTGTGTTGGGTAGTCAGTATTCTGATCTGAATAGCGTTGTGAAACCACCCAAATCAATTTTATTTCTTAAGCTTTTCAAGCTCCTGGTCAGATGGGCCCTCTCTGTGGAAAGTTTGCATCTTCTTCTTGTACTTGCATTTGTTTTCTGCGGGGGCTCCTTCCATCCCACAGTCCAAAGGCTCGCATTTTAAATTAATCTTGCAATCCCTGCCGAGGTGTCAATGTGAGTAGGTGTGAGTGAGAGCGTGCATAACAGTTTGAGTTAGACCCGTGATGGAGTGCTCAGATGGCACAGCCCAAACAACCCTGAACAGCATAAAAAAAGCTTCAATGAATTTCTCTCGTTTGTCAGGAGTCCATTCAAAGCAAATCAAGGTTATCATGCAGTCTCGAAACTTTATGGATTTGATTTAATCACTTTCCAAGTCTGGATAACTTCATTCCTTATCCTTATTCAATTACCCAAAAGTGCGAACACCTGAAGTCCCTAAAAAAATAAAACAAATGAATGACATCTTCTGGCTTTGATTTGCCACATCACAACTTCTGTTTTTACTACTACTTCCTTGATCCTGAGAAGTTACTGGGAAACTAAGCTGGGTCTAATTTACTACATAACTTAGCTACTATTGGGGACCTTGCAAAAACGTTCTAATGCCTTCACTTTCACATTTCATCACATTATAACAACAAACTTCAATGTTTTTTATTGGGATTTTAGGTTACACAACTAACAAAACAGTGCAATAATGAGAAAGAAAAACTTTTAGCAGGACATTGAGCCTAAACATACAACCAGAGCTAAAATGGTATAGCTCAGTGGTTCGGAATTATTTTCTGTCATGCCCCCCCCCTCCATGTTACATACATTTTTCCACACCCTCACCCCCATAGAAATACTATTGAGAATCTGAGAATATTTATCTGTACGAACCGCTGACGCCAGTCTTCTGCACACAATATACTGATTATCGAAAAAGATGATTAAAATCAGCTGCAACAACTTCAAGTGTTTGCAGCTCATTTTATTGTTTTAAGTCTCTACACCATTTCCAAGTTTAGTTTATTTACTCAGTTGGTAACATTTAATCAAGACTGCTCAGTCTGTGTGATGCTCAGAACAGAAAAAGTTCAAATGATTCACTTGGATGTGCATTTTTATTTTTTTTAAACGTGTACTGTTTGGCAGTGTGGAGCTCAGAATCAGTGTCTGATTTGCATTTTTAGACTAAACTGTAAAATTCTAAACTTTTTAAAACTGTAAGTACTGGTTACTGGTCAGCTTAATCAGTTTTTCAAAAAGGTAGGCTGCATAACTTCTTTGCCTATGTCACCGCCACCGTTTTTCTTTTCAACTGTCAAACTTTTCTTGAGCCCTATGAAATCCCTTTAATTATTTTACCAATTCTGTTTTATATTATCCCAAATTCCACTTTTTCCATTTTTATTTTTCTGAATTCCCCTCTTTCAATTCTGATCATATTTATTAACCCCAAAAGTGTGTAATTATAGAGCGACTGAAAACAATTTCACAAATCAATAACCAAAGCACTAGTATAGCTTAAATTAAAGCATATTCATGTATTCAAATGGCTTAAAACCTAGTCTGTTTGATCATCTTTGGCAATACACAAAACTGATGTTCAGAGCGGCTTTCCATTCAGTCTGATTGCATTTTTTGCAAACAAAAAAGGGTAAAGATCTCAGTATGTAGGTGTTCAAAGCCGGTTAAGGGCTTATCCCAAAAGACTTGCAGGTACATTTTCAGCAAAGTGTTGATTCAGGGAGGGACTGGATATAAATGAATGCCACACTTGTACAAATAAAATAAAAAAATACGGAGCTTATTAGTATACAACATAAAATCCCAATAGAATACGTTGCAGTTTGTTATTGTGGAGGTTACAAAATATGAAAATAATACTTTTGCAAAGCACTATATATTAAATCTGACTTGGCATCTAAAGGTTTACTTTGTAAAAGTCTGAGGTACTACTGATGGGTGACTCTAAACTGTACTCATTTGCCCTAAATCTCAAAACCCTGAAGACATTTTTTTTTCTATTTAGCCAGCCACCTGAAAATATTTTATAGTTCAACTGCCCATTGACCTTATTTGGTCGAGAGTGGAGTTTTAGATAAAATCTTTCATTTAGGCCTCCTGTTTCTGTGCATTTGGCTTTTCTAGTTTCCCTTTACCCGTCACATAAAAGTCCCCACAAATGCTCTAAAGCCACAATTCACCAAGGGATTCCCCGTGGCGATATCTTCCAGACAGGTTGGAAAAATATTTGAGAGAGGGACAAACAAACAATATGACTCACCACCATGGGGACACTGCAGTTTGTCAGTAGCCCCACCTTCAAATAAATCTCACTCCATTAATAACTTTGTGGGTATGTGTGTGTTTCTGGGATGCTCTCTGAACACTGACGCAGAGTGTAACTAGTCATCAGACCACATTTTAGCAAAATTTATCTGCCATCGATGCTGCAAAGCTCTCCGAGGGTGCACCTGTATGAGATGTCAACGTGCCAGAATCTCATAAACAGGCCGCAAATTCAGACTCAGACAACAACCTCTGTTTATTTTGCAGCAATTAAAATTCCTCAGAGTAATGAAAGCCTCAGAGCATATTGAACTTCAATAGTATAACAGATGGCCCAATTTATCTTTGTCAAAATTTCCCATCAAAGGGAGGGGGGGATGGGGGGGGCATCTGCAATGAACAGATAAACTGGTCACAGATGAATACAAATAGACAATATATATGATAAATCGACGGCAATGCAGTTGCATGGAGATTGAATTCATATAGAGACTGAATAGGGTTGGCAAGCCTCCTGCAAAAAGGAGAGAAATCCATGATTCACTTTTTGTACCCTGGGGAACCAGTAGGCTATACAAGGGAAGGGGGTGATTGAGAAAATGATTTGCCGTTTACACACAGAAGAGAAGAAGAAATATTAAATGACTGGATGGCTTGATGGATGGAGCAAATTGTTGATGAATGAGTGGACAAACAGATGAGGGATAAACAACAGAAGTGTAAATCATAAAGGTCCAGGAAAATTATTTACACCCCTTAAACCTTTTTACATTTTGTAACATTACAGGCATAAAGTTCAATGTATTCAATTGGGATTGCACGTGTTAGACCAGGGGTGCCCAACCCTGGTCCTCGAGCTCTACCGTGATGGAGAAGGGATGTATATTTTATATGCATCCCTTCTCCATCACAACTAAATCAAATGAAGGCCTTGTTACCAGGCCTCTGCAGAGCTGACAGACTGCTTACGAGGGAATTAAGCCAATTGATTCAGGTGAGTAGGAGCAGGGACATGTCTCCTAGGTTAAGCTCCACCCCAGTTTCAAATCTTCTGCAGTCTTTTCCAGGGTTTTCCTTCCCCCACAGGGTTGTCCTGCATTTACCTCCCAGCATGTTACCATCAACTCTGATCAGCATTATTGGCCGTGCCCAAGAAAAAAATCCACACAGCATAATCCTGCCAACCCCATGTTTATTGTAGAGGTGGTGCATAATGTTTTACGTGCAGGACAAAAGGTTTAGTTTTAGATCTCATTTGACCAGTAGCTTTCCACATATTTACAGTGTTCATGTATTTATTGTATCCACTACATGACTTGTGGCCAAGTCCAAGTGGGACGTTTTCATGGCTTTCTTCCAAAAATGTATTTCTTGTCGCACAGAAATGATTATCTCTGTGAGCTGTGGCTCTCTGAAGCTCCTCCAGCTCTTAGCTGCCTTTCTGATAAATACGCTGCTGACCTGGTCAGTCAGTTCAGTTAGACTACCATGTCTTGGTAGGTTTGAAGTTTTGCCATACTCCATTCATTTTCTGATGATGAATTGAACAGTGCTTTGAGCTGTTTAAGATATTTGGGACAATGTACTCTAAATGTCTCCATAGCTCTCGCCCCGAAGTATTTGCTGTGTCCCTTAGTCTTCATGATGCTGTTGTTCACAAATCTGCTCTAACAAACCTTTGAGGCTTTCACAGAACAGCTAGATTTGTACTGATAATAAATTACCCACAGATGGGTTCAATTCATTAAATAGTTTATGACTGAAGGCAACTGGTTGGCCTGAATTTTTTAGATGCATCAAAGTAAAAGGAGCAGAATATAAATGCATGGTTTTCCTTCAAATTAAACAATATTTGCTACCTTTGAGTCGACCGATTACATAAATCCCAATAAAAATACATTTTAGTCTGTCACTTTAAGATGAAATTAGCTGATTCTACTTCAGATGACAAAGTCCGTTAGTGCTGAGATTCTTTTTAAGGTAGAACTAAAGCAGTGGACTAATTAACCAAGTGGCTTTGAAAACCTGAGGTCAGAGAGAGTGAAAAAAAAACTGAGGACTGTTATATAAACAAGGTCGGGCCATGAACAGTAAAAGTTTGCACAGATGAAGTTACTTCCACTTGAATATAAGCCTCAAGGAAAAGATGGAACATTGTCTAAAAGCAAGAATAAAAACAGTAAAATTACTATGGATAAAAAAATAATAATACAAAATAGATGACACCAACATGGCCATTTGTACCAAACAGTGAACAGCAGAAGGAAGAAACAGATGGAGAAAAGAAAATGGGTGTCATTAAAAACAGCAGCACATGGGGAAGTCAGTTCCTGCTCTGCGTTCATCCAAGGAGCAAAAGACCTACACAAGAGAAATTTGGCCCGACCCAGTCACTCTGATCCAAAGCAGCAGCACGCCCAATCCCTCGATGGAAACATTGGCAAGACAGCTCGTTGTGTATCTGCGTGTGTGTTTATCGAAATCCTGTGTGTCTGTCAATCTACTGCAAAGTTGGAGGAATACTGTATGTTGTGATTTATTCATGTGCGTGTCTTGGCCTGCCCATGGGAATCTTGTGGCCTTGTCTGATTGTTTGGGTTCATCCCTTTTAGCTTAGATCTTAATCTTTTGCTTCACACCACCTCTGTTTTGAGCTTTAGCAAGTGCATTTTCTGTTTCTTTTCAAAACTACAAAATTAATTGTAGCTATGTAGTTATTAAATGTAGCTATTCAAGTGAGCACATGCCTGATCAGTTAATGATTAGTAAATATTATTTGCTGATTTAAACATATTCTACAAACTAAAAGAAAGTGACAACTGTTTCTGTGCAAAATTCAAACAAACCAAATTTTGTGTGTCTACCCAATTCACAAAACCCCTCAGATGGGCAGATTTGCAATTAAATAGCATTTTTCTGCACCTATACTGTTTACCTGCATTTAAATTAATGCATTATAGATGTATAAAATTATATTATAAGTACTATATTTGTATGCATTTATGTGAATTATAGCAAGGTGATAAATGCCAATCCTACAAGACCAGCAATGTTTGTGAGAGCTAACACTACATATTTACCATCTTCTTTAAGTATGTGATCGTAATGCAGGAGAAGAAAGATGAAAATTTGTTGTACAATTGGCTTTACAAAAACTGGCAGAAATGTCATAAAATGTAGGAATTATCCAGTTTTTCAGAACATATTGCCTGGTGTAGTTAAAATTTGGGGAAATCCACAAATATAGAGTCAAAACCTTGTAGAAAATCATATTACTGCCATCGTTTCGTATTGAAGAACCTTACAATTATTAAATATACCAGCGAATACTGCTTTACATACACAGATTAATGAATACAGTTAAATTAACCAAACATCCTTAAAAAGACCTAACTTTATCCTGTAAAAGACAGGAATGTCTGCCAGAGGCAGCTGTTGTACTGAGGGAAAGGAGGAGGCCTGCAAACACCGCTCTGTCTGGGACCAACAGAGGGATTCTTTTCACCATATAGTGAAAATAACAGGATTTTAAATAAAATACAGCACAAATGCTCCTTTGTATTCTGAAAGCAAATCACAAATTAGAGCAGTACATATTTGTACAGAAGACATCTATCTTTGAATGACTAATGGAATGAATAATTTTCCTGCACTTTACAATCCGTCTGTGTGACAAAAAGATACACATCTTTTATTGATTAAGAGACAGCGTCCCAAAAGTAATTCCTCCCTGCAGGTCCTTCAACTACATTAAGACGATGTAGTCGAAGGACCTGCTGTCAGGGTATTGGGCTGTTTGGGGTTTTGCCTTCTCCCCGTCTGCTGGGTTGCAGTGTTCTTCCAGGAGGGCGGGGCTTGGCCAGTATGCCCTCACACACCTGGGATCCATCACTCATCAACACAGGATAAAGGGAGCCTGCTGCTGATCACTCACTACTTAGTGTTAACCTGCTTGGTACTTCTAGATCTCAGAGTTTTGCAAACTTCTATGTGTCTAGCATTAAGTCAACTTGACTCACCCCTTGTGTCTCTCTCTCTCAAGGATCTTTTGAGCCTCCCTGTAGATTTCCCACTGAAGCCATTCCTGGAGTTACCCATCTCAAGTGCCCGCAAACCACTTCGGAAACAACCTCTGTGATCAGCAGTCCTCTGCCTCACGAACCTGTCCGCCTCCAACACACACCTGTACACCTTCCTTCCAGACCTTAACCCAGCACCCTGCTCATTCCTCCCTGGCGTTCCTCTTCACCTTCAACCAGTAAGGTCTAAAACCCCTTGCCTCCTTCAAGTTCATCAACCAGAACTCATCTCTCCCCTCCTCCATGCAGATAACTAGTTTTCTCAAGCCTGTGAAGAAGCCCTGCCAGTCCTCCTTTGTTTTCTGTTAAATAAACCTTTGAACTGTCATTCATTACCTGGAGTGTTTGTGCATGTGGGTCAGAAGCTTCAAACAAAACATGACACCCGCAGCTTATTAGCTTAAGCTTAGAGCTTTTTCTTTCTCTTACACTTTTATTTCAGTTTAGTGTTTGTTGCAGGAAGTCATATCTAGACTACACAGCACTTCACTAAGCACTCCACTAAATTGTGCTGAATTTCGTTAAAATATTATTTTTGCAGTGTCAAAATATAAAACTGGACATTTTAGGACAAACTGTGTCACCCCTAAAATTCTTCAATAAGCTTAATTGAATAATTGTATTTTTATTTTAGGCTGATGTCTAGGTAATTTAAAGTTGTAATCCACAACTCCCGGTTTCCTGTAGCATGTGATACAGATGACCATTTCTATTAGCCACTTCAGGAAACACAAGAGAACATGCCATTCTTGTATTGCAGATGTGCAAAAAAGGTAAAAATAAAGGCACAAGGTACCGTGCTTAAACTGTTAAATCAGGTTAATCACAACATGATACAAAAGGAACCCAAAGGACACAAACTTGACAGGCATGTTTGCATCAGGTCAGTATACAGCTAGCAGTTTCAGTTTTGTGAGCCAGAAGCTGAGAGCAGATTGGCACAAAATCATCAATCCATCCATTTGACTATACCCTCTTGTTCTTACAGAGTCACAGAGATTATGCTTTTTTCCTGCAGTTATATGGCACACAAACATACCTATATACAATTAAGAGAGCAGTTAACCTAACAGTCATGGTTTTGAAACAGGAGGGGGCTGGAGTACCAAGAGAGAACCCATGGTTTGAACATTGAAACTCCATGCAGGAAGACTCCGGGCTGAAATTTAAGATCAGGATTTTCTTGCTACAAGAGTGCTACCAACTGGGAGATTAACAAAAAAATTAAGTAAACATGTGCAGTGTGATACAGCATCTAAGAGTAACCAAATCAGTATGTTTAATAGAACTGCTCAAAACTAATAAGTGTCATGATTGTGTCCCTGTCCTTTGTAATTTTGTCCTCAATGTACATAATATTCTTAATTCTGTCTTTAAACTTTACTGCGGTAACAGCTGAATTTCCCCTTTGTGGGACAATCAAGGATTATTCTGTTCTATTCTATTCTATTCTTACTATTGCTGTTAAGTATTGAATTTGCAGTGCAACAGAACACCAAATCCATAAACCTTTCTTTGGGATCCAATCACTGATTTTATTTTGTCATTTGGGGCTTCCTACATTTTTTTTTTCCACCTCTAAAGCAATATAGGAAAATCAAAGGTTTAACAAAGACGAGAATAGCCTAAAAGGGCGACTATCAAACACATTTACATAGATGTCATTCAACAAAAGATCCCTGGGAAACTTTGCATATAATCATCCTGTTCAGAACAACCTTCATCATTTGAACACCCCAGGAAGCACTAATTGACAGGTTTGACTGCACCCTGATAGGGTTCCTAAAATATGAAGCTGAATAGCATCCAGAAACACTGATGGTCATCTTCATGCCAGTATCCTGCTGGCACACTCCTCCCTAATTAGAGGCTTTATATGCACAGACAGCCTTAATAGTACCAAGCAATCTAAAATGCTCATTTATTACTATAAACTATAGCAGATGGAGGCCCAAACACCCAGGCCTGAGCAAAACAGAGTAAGAGTTCTCTCTTTCTGTCCTTGGATGATTTTTTATCCTGAAGACCTTTTTATTGATTTGATAGGATTAGATGCCATGTTAGTGTTATATACACTGCTATGCATACACATTTGTTTTCTACCTCGCTTTGCAGCATGATTATCTCCTCTTCCAGTTTCCTCTTGAGGAACACATCCTTCTTCTTCAGGTCTATTTGCCTCTTCTCCTCATTAATCTCCATCTGCAATTCTCGCATGTCCTTCTCCATGGTGTCAGTTAAAATGTTGCTTTTAGTGATGGCTGCCTCCAGGTTGTTCATCTGCTCATAGTAGTTTGACAAAACGTTGTCCTGTTCCAAGAGCCGTATTCCCCTGTATACAAAAAAGGAGGTCATAAAGTATCAGTCTGTGAGGGGTAAATCTTCTACCTGCACACCCAAGAAAATGAGTGGGTGGGGTGGGGGGGACATATAAACCTACAGAAAATTGCGTCTCTGTGTGGCATTCTCATAAGTTTTCTTTACTTCCAGAAGACTCCCCTCTTGGAACCTGATCATTTGGGTGAGATTCATTAGCTCCAGTTTGTTGTCCTCGTACTCTTGACTGATCCGGTGCCGTTTCCATGTAAACTAGAACATATCAAAAATTATAATTACATTTTAGGCCCTAAAATACACATCTATGTTAGGCACAGAGCAAGAAAGGTCCAGTCTGGTTAGAAACCTAACATATCCAGTAATTATTATTTTGTATAAACACTTCATAAACAACACAGGACAACAAGTTGTTAAAGAAGATTCAGCATGATGTAGAAATTTACTTTAAAACCACAGGGGTAGAGATTGTTGAGCAGACAGCAGAGAATTCAATAAACTCTTATAAACTGCCCTGTGTGTGATAAACTGTTAGAAGCCCTCGTAAAAGGCACAAACAAATACTGGATCTGCAGTTTCTCCCCACGATTTCAATGAAGCTTTCAAAAAAAAAAAAAAAAAAAAACTGTACTGGAAAGTTTTTCTCATTTAAAAAAATGCTTTGATACACCCCCCCCAAAAAACCACAAAAACAGAGGTTTTGTACTGCTCTTGATGGTGTGAATCTCAATATGTTTTGTTTGGTATTGACTGTGTTTCAGTTTTAGACAAGTGATGTTGTTGTGGTGATTTTCTCTGTATTTGAGTGTAGTATGTGTGCAGACCTTAGAGATCTCATTACGCAGTTTCTCCCTCATTTTGGAGCTACTGGAGACCTTCATATGAGCCTTTGTTAGTAATCTGAAATAGACATAAAGCATACTTGTTTAACTTTTTCAAATTTTGTCAGGTCACAACTAAACCTTGATGTATTTTATTAAGATTTTTTGAGATTGTCAAACACAAAGTAGGAAATAAAAGGCGAAGAACGAACAAGAAACTTGTGTGATTTAATATCCTAAAGTTTTCCCTTCATTAGTAATCAGTCCTTTTATACTCCAATATGCTTAAATAAAATCCAACATAACCAACTGCCTGAATTAAACTTTTTGGCCTACTAGCAAAATGTGCTAAACATATCATCCCAGTGGTAAAACATAGTAGTGGCAGGATTGAGATGTGGGGATACTATTTTTAAGCAGAGAAAACGTTGACATAACTATCTTGATTAGCAAAACTGTTAGAAATTTGCAGCTATAGTTGCAGCAAATAAATTGACCCAGGGGGACAGAATTTTCAGTAATCTACTAATTTGCTTAAGTTTTAAGCAAATTAAGTTTCATCAAATCCCAATAAAATACACTAAGGTTTGTGGTTTTAACAAATAAATGTCAAAATATTTAAGAGGTATGAATATTTTCACAAGGCACTAATACAAGAGGACACTTATTGCACATAAATCTGCCCTAAGTTGAATATTTGGAACAAATAAATGAAATTTGTTATGGAGGTTTATACAGCAGCAATGTATAACTCTAAGCCCCAGCTCAAACACGTGAACACACCTGTCCTTGCTGTCAGCAATAGAGCGCTGCATTTCCAACTTGTTTTCAAGGATGTTAAGTTGCTCCGTCAATTCTGAGATCGTCTGAGAGGCAATCTGCTTCAGCCTCACGTACCTATTCTTCTCTTCCATGAACTTTTCGCACAATTTTGAATACTGTGATATTCTGAGAAGGAATTAAAAAGAGAAAAAAAGAAATGTTAGAAACATTGCATCTATCCCTATTAAAAACAACCTTCAGACGTAATTTTACAACTTTTTCTAAATAATTGAGCTTAGAACTGTAGCTCCCTGTACTTATTCATTTCCATTTTTAAACAGGAGAAATATGTAAAAAAGTGTAACAAAAAGTAAATGTAAAACATACAAGAAATTGGAGAATACAGCTGCAAATGGGCAAATGCTGTGTGGTTGCAGACAAAAGCAGCACAAAAGTAAAACATCTGGGATCTCATTTATGAAGTCTGCTTACGCACAAAACGGGGTGTGAAAACTACGTAAGCAACTTTCTACGCCAAGTTTAGGATTTATAGAAAGAAACGTGGCGGAAAAATGTGCGCAACTTTAAGCACCCTAAGGATCTTGCTTACGCACTTTTTGGACACCGACAGCGCAGCAGGAGAGATGGCAAACATGTGAATTTAAGCCACAATTTCAAACTTGTACAGCTTTGCACACACAGACACACAACCAGGAGTCACTACCCCCCATCCTGTCTCTGAACTGAGGATAAAAATGAGAATCTGAATGAAAATATGTTGCACAAAAGAATCATATCACAGTATGTTCATATGTATTTATGTCTTCAGATCATATAGAAATTACAGTTATTGGTGAATTTAAAAATTACACTGTGAATTAATTGTGTGAAGTACGAATACTGCAACGCCCCCTGCATAATGCTGCACAATGGATGCTGGCACTCATTGTAGATCTTGCCACTGGGGACCCGATGTAGATTCCTTAAAGCAGTCCTATTAGATCTATGTGCTGAACTGGACCTGGTGTTAGATCTACCGACCCGCTGGAACCGTGCATCCCTATCCTGCGTCACTTGCAGCTCTTCCGTTTGTTTGTGACGCCAAATCAATATTTTACAAGGATGATACTTTTAAAAACCTAGCCTTAAAACTCACCTTTTCTGTCAAGCTTTAAATATCTAGTTTTATTTGTTTTAATAATTAGCTTGTTTTGATAATTTTGTTTTGCTAATACAGTGGCTTGCAAAAGTATTCGGCCCCCTTGAATTTATCCACATTTTGTCAGATTACAGCCACAAACATGAATCTATTTTATTGGAATTCCATGTGAAAGACCAATACAAAGTGGTGTACATGTGAGAAGTGGAACGAAAATCATACATGATTCCAAACATTTCTTACAAATAAATAACTGAAAAGTGGGGTGTGTGTAATTATTCAGCCCCCTTTGGTCTGAGTGCAGTCAGTTGCCCATAGACATTGCCTGATGAGTGCTAATGACTAAATAGAAGTCAAAAGCACACCAGACAGGTCAGGGATAAAGTTATTGAGAAATTTAAAGCAGGCTTAGGCTACAAAAAGCCTTGAACATCCCACGGAGCACTGTTCAAGCGATCATTCAGAAATGGAAGGAGTATGGCACAACTGTAAACCTACCAAGACAAGGCCGTCCACCTAAACTCACAGGCCGAACAAGGAGAGCGCTGATCAGAAATGCAGCCAAGAGGCCCATGGTGACTCTGGACGAGCTGCAGAGATCTACAGCTCAGGTGGGGGAATCTGTCCATAGGACCACTATTAGTCGTCCACTGCACAAAGTTGGCCTTTATGGAAGAGTGGCAAGAAGAAAGTCATTGTTAAAAGAAAACCATAAGAAGTCCCGTTAGCAGTTTGCCACAAGCCATGTGGGGGACACAGCAAACATGTGGAAGAAGGTGCTCTGGTCAGATGAGACCAAAATTGAACTTTTTGGCCAAAATGCAAAACGCTATGTGTGGCGGAAAACTAACACTGCACATCACTCTGAACACACCATCCCCACTGTCAAATATGGTGGTGGCAGCATCATGCTCTGGGGGTGCTTCTCTTCAGCAGGGACAGGGAAGCTGGTCAGAGTTGATGGGAAGATGGATGGAGCCAAATACAGGGCAATCTTGGAAGAAAACCTCTCAGAGTCTGCAAAAGACTTGAGACTGGGGCGGAGGTTCACCTTCCAGCAGGACAACGACCCTAAACATAAAGCCAGGGCAAAAATGGAATGGTTTAAAACAAAACATATCCATGTGTTAGAATGGCCCAATCAAAGTCCAGATCTAAATCCAATCAAGAATCTGTGGCAAGATCTGAAAACTGCTGTTGACAAACGCTGTCCATCTAATCTGACTGAGCTGGAGCTGTTTTGCAAAGAAGAATTAGCAAGAATTTCAGTCTGTAGATGTGCAAAGCTGGTAGAGACATACCCTAAAAGACTGGCAGCTGGAATTCCAGCAAAAGGTGGTTCTACAAAGTATTGACTCAGGGGGCTAAATAATTACGCACATCCCACTTTTCAGTTATTTATTTGTAAAAAATGTTTGGAATCATGTATGATTTTTGTTCCACTTCTCACGTGTACACCACTTTGTATTGGTCTTTCACATGGAATTCCAATAAAATTGATTCATGTTTGTGGCTGTAATGTGACAAAATGCGGAAAAGTTCAAGGGGGCCGAATACTTTTGCAAGCCACTGTAAATTCCAGTCTTATTGTTGCTACAAGAAGTAGCTAATCATATAGGCCTAATTGACTTAACTTTATTGTTCTTATCTTTATCGCTTGTTAAATTTTAAAATCTTTTTACTCTCTTCTTGTTACACATTTTCTTTTTCAACAGTATTTTTGTTTTTTAATGTGAAGCACTTTGGCTGCCTTCGGCTGAGTAAAGCCTGATTGAGTGATTGCTTGAAATAAAACGGTTTTCCGTACCTATGAGCCTGCAGCTCTCTCTGTGGAAATACTTTCTCGGCCTCTCAGTTGCCACGGTTACCTGTGAAACGCCCCATATTAGCTGGCTTAAGTCGATGCAGAATATTCACTAGACACTTTGCATGAACCGTTTATGGCAGAAAGTGGGTGTGTAGGAGGCGGGATATGATCCAAAAACACCTGCGCACATTTCTAGGGAGAGTGGGATTTATTAAGCAGAAAGTTCGTGCAGCTGTGCGTACTCCAAGTTTGATAGATCGGAAACTTACTAGGCGTAAGTAAAAATAAGTTTCTGAGCTTAAGTATAGTTTTAGTGATGATTCTACGCAAAGTTTTATAAATGAGACCCCAGAGCTTTACAGTGGCCGTCTAAGAAGACAGCACTGATACCAAAGCCTCGGGTCAAATGTGAGTGCATAAGGCAAATATTTGTATGGTGATTTGTGCAGTGTACAAGAAAAGATTTGGGAAAATCCTGGCTGAGAGCAGCTGCTTAAAGCAGCACTATCAGGGGATTTAAAATGCATCCTCTATTGAGTACAACCTGTAATAAAAAATATAATAAAAAAAGTCTGTTTGGATTCAGTTACAAGGCAATGATATACTGATGTTCAGGGCCCTCAATGCTTAGTTTTCCTCAACCACCAATAACCATGCATTTCTTGAACATTGGGGCACTAAATTGATGCAGCTGAAAGTCTCACATTTCCACATATTAGTATGTTTTTTAGGTGTTTAACTAAATGTAGCTATTAAATTCATTCTGAGATAACTGCCTGTCACACCACTCAAACCCTAAGTCTGTAAACTGTCAGTTTTACCAGAATCGGATATTTGTCCCATAAAAAAGTCCCAAAAACATAATGCCACAAATTTGGTGGATAGAAAGGAAATTAAAATTACTAACATTTTTCAATAATTTGGCTCAGACAATGAGGAAAAAACCAAAAGGGCAAAAAAAAGAAGGTTATTTTGGCAACTTATTATCCTGGATAACCATTCGGTCATCAGTTGAAAACAAATTTATTCAAGGAAGGGTTGATTCGGTGAGGGGAAGTCTGACCCCTTCATTTTCAACAATCCCACCCCCTTTTTATAGATGGAGGATAATTTGGGAATGTGATTGCCCACTTTTTTTCCCCATTTTCAATGTTCTCAGTAAGCAAACACCCATCCATTAAAGCAACTCTAAAGAGTTTTCAACACTTTAAGCTATTGCTTTGAAACTGGTTTCAGTGGTTGTTGAGCTACAAATTTGACCAGCTTCACATGGGACAGCAGTTAGCAGCCCTCTACTGGCTAGAAACTGCACTAAACAACTTTGGGGGATCTGGTAGGCACCCGTGGGGGGGTCTCTACCTGGTTTAAGGAAACATTGCTCTGTCAGTTAATTTTTACAGTTTCAAAACATCTAATAAAGTAGCAAGCAAAGTCCTATTTTCTTTCTTTGTTTCTGGACTTCCAATAATCATGCATTCATAAAAACATGCAAATTACACCACTTTGTCTGATGAAATGTTTATTTGCAAATCTGGTGCGAGAAAGAGCAGGCTGTGGCAGGGTTCTTTACAACACTTGTAATTCCGTTTTCAACCAGTAGGGAGAAAAAACTGGAAACTTAAGTGTCGCTTTAAGCATAGTCCATCGGAACCTCTTTCTTGTTTTCTGTTTACAGCAGTCGTTGCCATCTAACTATCCCAGACTACTCACTATCATCCATAAATGGAAGTGTCTTCTTATTTTACACAGCTGTATGCTCCGGTGCACTTTTTGTGTTGGAAAAGTATTTCAGACTTATTTATGTTTCATACTTTTAAGATATTTATGTCATCTACCTATAAAATATGATTACATTACCCTATAAAATATTTATAACATCTTGTATGAAAATGATTTAAAATAAATTTAAAAGGACCCTGTATTTGAGTACCCAATCTTTGGCAATAAGGCACAATACCATGAAAGTAATATTGACTTCAAATTCATTACAAATGATCAGTGGATCATAAAATTGTTTATACACAACTGAACCTTCATGTAGGGTGGCACTTCAAACAGTAACAATTTGAAATTCATGTATGACGTGAGGTGTGAACAGTGATTGTTAAATGAGAAAACCGTGAAAGGATAAACACATTTTTAATTATCCTCCTATGTTTCTGCCTTTGGGAGAATTTATTCCATGTCGAGTGAAACTGCATCAGTATGTAGTCTGTATGGCGTGACCTTAATGAATGCATCGGAGAAGCCCGTTGTTGTGCTGCAGGGCGTCGTAGGCGTCAGTACACTAAAGTATGACCAATTAGCAGGACATGTTTTTCTTAGCAGCATCATCCTTTTCCAGACACACACACACACACTGAATATATAAATGAAAACACCACCTGCGCTGAAGCACCAGGTTTAGCTTTTTATGGTCCATGATGATCCGCTCTTTCTCTCTAATCTCCTGCTGGATGCGCTCATGCAGTTGCTGTGGGTACATTTAAGGAGTTAAAACCAAACATACCAAACTTTACTTCTCCTTCCTGCTGCACATTCTTCAATATAGTTCAAAACACGACACATTCTAACATTTTGAATAGATAACACCCCCCAAAAAAACAAGGATGTACAATCTATTCAGATTAGACTGAGTTAATACCTTTGCCTTGAGCCATTCCATGTGTTTCTTGCCCCTCTCCTCTGCTTTGATCTGTCTTAGACATCGGAGGTTACGGAGTTCTTCTCTAAGGTGATTTGACTCCCTAAGCAGCTTTTGAATCATCCTGTATTGATGGTTCTTCTGAGTTTCCTCTTCGGCCATAAAAACCTGGTTGGAAACAATTCTTCAGTTCAAAACCTCTTAAATATTTAGATGAAATTACATTATTAACAGCAGCAAGATGTTGTAAGAAAAGCAGATAAGCCCATTAACCGAAGGAACAACAGCAGAAAAACCTTTCTCAAATGAATCACTAAAGGTTTTCTGTGGCCTACATCTTTTTTTTATAACAGAAGATATCTAAAAATGCACTCAAAATGGTATTTACTAAGGAAGGAAGGAAGGAAGGAAGGAAGGAACAGATGCTAGAACAATGATGGAAAGAATAAATGACAAAACAGGAGGGCAGGTAGAAAGGACACAAGGAAAAAGGAAGGACACAAAAAGGGACAATAGAAATAAAATACGGACAGAAGGGGGACAGGATAAATGAAAGGAAAGAAGAATCTAAGGACAAGAATAAAAAGGGAGAAAGGACACAACAAATGGAAAGCGAAAGAAAGGGTAGAAAGAAAGGAAGAACACATGTATAGAAAAGAGGAAAAATAAAAGAATGACAAAAAGACCGCAAAAGAGAAAGGGAGACTGAACAAATGAGGAAAGAGAGGACCATGAGAAAGGAAGAAGAGAAAGAAGAAAGGAAGAACTGAAGAATTGACAAAAAAAGAAAGCAAGACCACAAAGTAGGAGGAACGGATGGAATGAAGGACAACTTTTGGACAGTAGGATAGGAAATAAAGTCTGGAAATACGAATATTTCTCCACACTTCTATTTTCTTTTTCTATACGTATCCAGTAAAACACTGAAACAAAATTCCAAACTCCTCCAGACTGTGTAGGATCCTTGGAAACAGCTAAAACTGCTTTAGGCTGTTGCTGTTATAGCAACACATCCCCACCTGCTTTTCAAAGCTGGCTTTGAGAGAGTCTATCTCCTTCTCCAGCTCTATCCTTTGCTGAGCACTGGCCTCTCGTTCGGGAATAGCATCCAGCTGAAAATATAGAACAGAGCGCAGTGGAAATCAAAAGCATGCTTCAATTTTCCTCCAGATACAAAATCATTCTTCTGCTTAATGTTGGTCCTGGATCTCAGCAGTTGTGGATAGAATGTGCTTTCCATGGGTTACTTGATGAGATAGAATTGTCTTGATGATACAGTGAAGTTCCCATTAAAATTTTAATCTTTGTTTATACTGTATATAACCTTACCTTGAGTCTAATGTAATGAGCTAAAGTAAAGCACATTTAAATGGCTGAGTTCTTTCAGAAAAAAAGGATAATAATGCCAAATGCAAGTTTTTTTAAACAGGACAATCCAACAACACAATTTTGTTTCAGCCATAGAATGAGTCTAATAATAATGATGCGTAATGGTAACACACAGCTCATTGAAAACATTAAACCCATTAATTACATACAGATCAGAAAGAGATGCATTTCTGTGGTAAACCAAAAGATTCCTCTAAACAGTCATCACAGATTAATTTATTAGGACAAAAAAGTTCACACGAAAGTCAATGATGGGAAAACCGAATCATTCTGTGTAGCAGATTTATTTTCTGTTTTGGAGAACTGTGAATTCCCAGTAGCGTCATTTTGATTTCCTTTGCGTTCAGTTTGAGCAGGCGAGATATGCTGATGCATTTCCAAATGACCTCGAGTCTCATTCTTTCTTCCTGTTTTCTTTTTAAAAATCTATGCAGAACAGTAAAATAACGAGAAGATGGGAGGGTTTTCAAAGCCCTATGGTGAAATATATAATTTTATGTGACGATAATTAGCATTAGGACTAAACATTTAAATTCTTGGTTCTAAAACCTGGGAAACCTTTCTGAACTGCATCTAAAAGTAGTCAAAGCAATAATTTCAAAAATTATTATTCATTTTAATTTAGCAATTTGTTTAGAGATTAGAGGTTCAGGATGTACTTCAAAGTGAGAGATTCTCAGTTGGACTTTGGCTGAGCCATTTTAACACATGAAAAAGGCTTTGGTATAAACCAGGGGTCCACAACCTGCGGGTCTGGAGCCACTTGTGGCTCTTTAGAGCCTTCACTATGACTTTTATTAATTTTGGCCAAACATTTTTCATTAAGATTTCATTAAACATTTTTTTTTATTTACAATAAAAATGTAACTTCCCCTTAAAGAAAATGCATTCAACCTAAAAAGAAAACAAAAATTGTTCATCTTTGAAATAAAAATCTAAAAAAACAAAAACAAAAAAACTATAGTAAGCATTTTAAAAACAAGCTAATTTGTTTTGAAGAGTCATTTAGTTTTTCTGGTTCAAAACAAATTCCGTTTAGCACCAAAGGCAAAAATGGCTCTTATGGTTGTAAAAGTTGTTGACCCTTGACCTGTATCCACACACCTTCACATCACCTCTGACCAACTTTATTGTCCCTGCTGAAAGGAAAAATCTGTCATCGTGTTCAGGGTGTTCCATGATTTTATCTGACCAAAGCACCTTCTTCTACATGTTTGCTGTGTACCCTACATAGCAAGGAAAACCAGAACTTCCTATTCCTTTCTTCTTCTCACTCTTCCAAACAGAGTAAAGTTAAAATTTACATATTAAATTCTTTTTTTTTTTCTCGTGTCCTGTCTGGCAGTGTGATGCTCACAATTGGTGTCTGAGTACCATTTACAACAGATTTACTATCACAAGTGGAGCACTACAGCTTTTGCTATACCGCTCCGCGTGATATATGTATAAGAAATCTTTATTAGAAATTAAGAAGAAAAAGTTTAAGAGGGAGACAGTGAGCTGAAGATACAAGAAAGGAAAGGGAACAAAGAAAACACAAGAAAACATCACAGTCTCCCTCTACACCCGCAGGATGCCAGGGAGAGGGAAAAAAACAACGACAAAACAAATCAAACAATGTAAACGGAAAAATACACAACCACAACCCACAGATAGATATATGAATACAATAACAGCGTCACTGAAAAGCTCATAGTACCGATTATTACAAGATTTAGTAACAGTAACATAAGCTCAAGAATGTATCTGTAAACACCTGAATCCCCTCACCTATGTGTGTGTATGAGCATGTTGGTGCATGCAAGCACAGGAGCACTAGGCAGACCAACGCAGGGCTTACCGCACCCCCAAGAGAGGAGCAGAGGAGAGCCCCCGGGGGAACATCCAGCAGCTACAACGCAGGGGCCTGGGGGGGGGCCGCAGCTATGAGCCCACAGGTGCTGCCGGCAACCGGCTATGCCAGGGCAGATCCAGCCATGGGCCCGGAGGCCTGGGGCCCCAGGGCACCCCACCCCACAGGGACCCGAACAAGGACCGGCTGAAGAGGGCCGCAGGGGCCATGGCCAGCCGATGGCCGACATGAGCCGCCACCCCAGGCCACTCCCCACATCCCAACGGCCCACCCGCCCCATGCCAATAGCCCCAGCGGACCAACGGCATCTCGAGGCCAAAATCAGCCCGGACACCGAGCTCAACCAGTTCCTGAATCTCCCTCCCGCACACCACAGAGCACCAAGCATGCAACCAAGGTCAACCAAACCCACCAATGAACTGACCAAGCACGAAACACACAGAACAGGAAACCAAGTGAAGACGCCGGCCCGACCCCCGCCGAGCCACCCGACAGCTACCAGCAAACAATGCCCAAACTGACCCCTTTCAAAGAGGGCCGGTTCGAATTGGCCCGGTGGCCCACCGACACCCAGGCAGGCACCAGGGATGAACCGCCATGCCACCTGAGCACAAAGCCCCAGACAGCAACCAAAGCACCAGTAGGTAGAGACATCCGTCACCTGCAGGGAGTGACGGAGGGGAAATGGGCCCCTCATTTGGTGCCAGGCCAGAAGGCAGCCCAAGACCCAAGCTGACAGATACACAGGAACACACAGACACTGTCATATGGTATTTATATAGCGCCGATTCAGCAGGTGTCATCTCAAGGCACTTTACAAGAAAAGTAATTTCAATACAATCATACAAACATTCCAATCAGTTTAAAATACATTATAGGCAAACAGATACAGGACTATAATATGTATATGTTTTCACTACAAAAAAGAAAGATCTTACAAACCACTTGCACTTGTATCTTCTTGTAGGCAGATTGTGTGCATGCTAGCTGCTTAACGGCCATGGCTACTGCATGCTCCATCCTTCTGAGGGCTTCCACCTGCCTGAGGAAAAACAACAGAACCTTTTAAATATTTATTATGAGGCTCTACTTTCTTCACCTATCCACAAAAATTCTAACTTTATCAAGTCACTAGTTGACATTGTTTATGGTTTGCTAGCATACATAAGCATCACAAGATGAGCAATACAGCTTAATGGTAAATTAAAAATGTCATTCTACCCCTCTTTAGACTTTGTTAAAGAACTGAAAACTCAGTTTGTGTCGCTGTCTATGTAAAGCTAGTTATCTTTGACCGGTTGAAATAATCTAGTACATGGTACAGTTTACTTGCTATAGTTTTCATTCCCTTAGAACCCTTTCACATAGTTTCCCAATACAAGGACATACTTTATTGTATTGTTTTGGGATTTCATGTATAAGACTTACACAAGCTAGAGTATTAATTTGGAAGGAAAATATATATTTTTTACCTTAACAAAAAATGGAAATGTGTAGGACATTGGGTCAACACTTTTGCAGTTGAAAGAGTTACATGCTAGTCTTATCTGAAGAAGGTTCACTTCTTCCAGACTCTTTTCCCATATATGACTAAACTACAAAAACATTTTTAGGACTTTTCAACAAAATACCTGATTTGTTGAGAGCACAACAAATAAACAAGAGCTATGGATACATATATCATACATCTATGACCCTTCAGTTCACAATTATATTATACTTTGTGTCAGTTTATCACATCAAATTCTAATTAAATGGAAGTTTGTGGCTGTAGCAAAATGTCACAAAGTTATAGGGGTGTGGAATACTTTTGCAAGACTTTGTAGAGATATATCCTTTTTCTTTTCTACTTTCTTAAAATAAACAATATTACCAGGAAGGCAGTCATTGTGTAAATGTGTTTTATGGTAATGTCATTAACTAAAGAACGGCCTGGTTCACAAAAAAGCCTTTTAGGCCATTTGTTCTGTGGGGGACAATAACTCCCTTTCATGTTGTCTTAGAGCTGTGTAACTTTGCAAACTCTTTAAATGCACAAAGGCAAAGGCAACACCCAAAAGGAAACCAAAAAGAGTTCTAGAAATTGTTTACGTGTTGTGAAGAATGAGATGGACTGGGAGTACCTACTTTTTTTTGTTTCTGAGCAGCAAAGATCGGTTCTTATTTAGTTGTTTTCTGTCAGTCACGAGGTTCTGCAGCTTCATTTCCAAGATACCTCTGCATGGGAAAAACAATGACATGGACAATACTATCCTGCAACATTAAAACAACTGATACAATATAAAGCATTACATCCTTGTAAATACTCAACGTAAAAATGTTTTTACTTAAAAAGAATAAGCTTTCACCTGCTGCCCATAATTTCAGCTGACTCCTCCTCAAAGATCTCCTGCTTCTTCAGTAGCTGTCTGTTTTCCTTCTGACGGGCCTCTATTTGAGCTCTAAGCAACTCCAGCTCCTGCATCGCCTCTTCCCTCATCACCTCCAGAGACTGATTACTCTCATTCACACTCCTCATCTGATGCTCAGTTTCTGAAAGCTCTGCGTTTAGGGATTCCATCTTCTTCATTGCAGCTCTGGTGTTTATTTAGTGAGATCAGAAAAAAAGAATATAAACATGTTTTGTGCAATTCTTTGAACAAGAGTGTGTATTGTATAAAGTTAACAAATGCAAAGTATACTCCAGCTTTTAAATTTCTAATTTTAAGTCATAGTTAATGATGCTCAGAAAGACAGTTTTCCCAGCCTTACTTAAAAGCCAAATATAAATTTAGAATTGGTAATTCAATGATTAATGCCAGAGACACATGGTTCAAATATAGTTTTAGCCTGGCAACATCTTGTATGACTCAATTTTTGCTTTAGATTACGCCAACAGCAACATAAACATGTCTGAGGTGCAATGTTTATGTGAAACAGTCCGAGAAGCAAAATAAGAAGACATATTTGAAGCAACAAACCCACTAAACAGACTCTGGAACGCTGTCAGAGGAAGAAAGAAAGCGGAAGTTAGAGACTGGAAAAGAATCAGGTTGTAACACACTAGAGAGAGATGCACAGAATTCAAACAGATGCAGAATAGGGTTTCTGCCAACAGAAAAGTAATCAGTGGACTTTTTCTTTGCTGGGTCAAAAATTATTTTCGTGGTTCTTTTGTAGAAGTTTTGAATGGTTTAATGAATTCATAATAATAAAAGGATAAACAATTTTAACATTTTAGCTGCCATTTAAAAACCTGAAGAAAATAACACTGGCAAATTTCTTTTGTTCAACGTTACCCCCCCATTATTCAACGTAAACGCATCATTGCAAGATGGTAATATGATGGGTGTCAAATTATCACGTTGAGATTAATTAATTGCAGCCATATTTACCGCGCTACATTTTTTAATCCCGTTAATCTAATTTTTAATCTTTAATTTTACTGTTTCTGAATGTGAGTTACCTTTAAATAAAATCAGTTTTTATGCTTTGGGCTTCTTGTGCTTTAGTTGTTAAGGATTAACCACACCCTTAAGTGGCCATCAATTGGCAGGCCCTCTCAGAGCAGATATTTACCCCACTGTGTCCAGTACTAGTTAATTTACACCCACTTCTCATTTTTTATTATTCCCACATATTTTATTGTTTGTTATTACAAGTTGGAAATCAGACAGTATTCTAACAGCAACAACGCATCAGAATGGGGGGGAGGGGGATTATAGTGACTTTGAATGCAACAGGGTTGTTTGTGCCCGATGGGCTGCTTTGAGCATTTGAGGCTTTGCTGATCTACCGGGATTTTCAAAGAAACATCTCTAGATTTCACAGAAAGTTGTCTGAAAAAGAGAAAACATCCAGTGTCCAGCAGCTGAATGAGAATGTGAAGACTGGTTCCAGATGATAGAAAGGCAACAGTAGCTCATTACAACCATGTAATGCTGAAAACCATCACTGTCCGCCCATGATAAACACTTAATCAGAAGCGCTACTGCAGCAGAAGACAAACACCGGGTTCAACTCCTGTCAAGTAAGAACAGGAGACAGATCGAGAAAACATCACCATATCCCAATCCAATAAAACACCACTGAAATGGGGTGGAACAGGAGATTCTCATGTGCAGGCAGTAAATATGGAAGCAACTTTATGATGTCATCATGTCAAGATAGATAAAAGTCTGAGGAATGTACGACACCTTGTTGAATTGAAGCCCGGAGGAAATGAAGAAAAAGGGGGCCCAAGCAAGGTGTACATAAAAGGTGGATGGTGAGAGTATTTGTCATATTTTATCATTTTTAAATCGAATCGGAAAAAAAACATGATTTTACATGATCAATAAATACTTGTTTAGGATACCATGCACCACAATGAGCAGCATTTGGAATGAATACAGGCCCCCGTCATCACAGATCCTCCAACATACTAAACAGTGTGCATGTCATGTTTACCATATATTCATACTTTATTTCAAACAAGACATGCATGCAGTATTAATTTCTTTAGCTCTATTTGGCAGTACGGTGCAATTGGCTCCTCTGATGTAAAAATGCATGATCGGTTTTAGTAAGGTTCACTACAAAACCATAAGAGAGGTCAACCCTAGAAAAGCGGTCTTTTCACATTTATTTTTAACACTTTACTATAGAGGAGTGTAACTTTTGGAATATTTTGTTGAATCTTTATCTTCTAAATCACACTAATTTGCTGATTTTGCTGTTCTGGGTTCCAACTTTGTCCATTTTCTTTGCCAGGAATCTTTCTTTTCCCTTGACAATCGAGTTGAAAAATGTGTTAACACTTTATTTTTCATACACTCTAATTTATTTGAATTTGGGTTGATTTTTCAGATACTACTTGGGTAAAAGCAATCAGTTCCTCCGATGTGAATACCACATTTCAGATGGTTTAGTTAAGCATAACAGATATTTTAAAACCACATGGATTGGTAGTATAAACCTTTGAAGCAGCTCACCACCCATATAAGCATAAAAATCACTAGTTATACAGTCAAAATTATGGCTACTGAATTTAATATTAAGACATCTTGATTTGGGCATTGTTTGTATACATCAAAATAATTTTGACAGAATGTAAAATGGTTTTAAAAAATGCATCTGTAAACCTTTTACCGGATCCAAGCAAATACAGGAAAAGCTCACATTAAGGGAAAGGTACAGTAGTTCAGAGTATTGGCTCATTTATGTGTCTGGTGACTTGCCATATAAGAACTGCAAAGGAGTCAAATTCACTTACTGCCATATAGTGTGTTTTCTTTTAGTGTCTTCCATTATCCGGTTAGGTATGCAGGCAAGCTGGGCTTTCTCAGCCTTGAAACAACAATGCAAGGAGGAATGCAACAAAAGATGTAAGGAAACATATTTTACATATTTAAACATTTATTTCATGTATTTTATATATGATTTTAAGGCCACCAACTGAGCCCACTCACTCATATGCACACAAACCTTTTTGATTTCGATAATCTCCCTCTTTTCTATCAGCTCTTTTTGCTCTTTTAATAACAGCATTTCAAGTGTTTCCACATCCTCCAACAGTCTTCTGTGCATGCAATATAAGCAAAGGGATATACAAAATGTGCTTCACATCAGAACTATTTTCTTCAGTATTTTACAGCTAGAATAATTATTCTTTAAGAGGAAATGTGACAGGACACACAAAACTACAATATAAAAACAATGTGGACATTTCCAACCTGTGTATGTAAGCTCACCATTCAACATGTGTTTCATTGAAGCCTATAGCAGCAGATTAAATATATCTATAGCTGCCATTTTATCTCAGGAGACTGAACATGTACACCTTTATCAAAATATTCACACATCTAGATTTTTTTCTACATTCTAATCACAAACTGATGTATTCTATTGGGATTTTATACAATAGACTTGCCCTAAGTGGAATTAGTAATTAAAATGTTACATTACTTTAAAAAAATGCTTCTGTATTTAGCCCCATAACTCTGATAACCCAAAATACCCCACCCAAAAGGTGTTTTATAAATGTTGTCCATCTCTGTGTAAATTAATCTCTGTATAAATACAGCTGTTCAGTTGTTAGACAATTAGAACAGCTTTATGAAGACCAAGGTTCAGAAATAGGAATAAAGTGAAAATAAATGTTATCTAAATGTATTTCATCAAATTGTCAGTTGACCCAATTACAGGGAGACTGAAGATGGAATGATGCAAAAACAAAACTCACAGAAGGTTGTCCAAAAACAAACACCCCCATACTTAAAATGGAGAGAAAGACGAACAGAGCAACATCCGGCAGCATGGGTGAAAGTAGGTAGAATGACAAGAGCAAAATAGAACAGGTAAAAAGTACAACATAGTGCACAGACTACCAAAACGAAACAGGCATTTAAGTCACCAATGACCAGCTCAATAGCAAAAAATCAAAATTAATTCCTACATATGATATTGAAAGCAGTAATCAAGCAGTAATCAAGCAGTATTTCATGCTGGTGACATCTTATTCAGCAATGTTTAATTCATCATCATCATCTGAAATGGAAAAAAGTATGTCACATCTGCAAACCTAGCAAGACCCTTTCATCCACTCAAACTGACAATCCAGGCAAAGAGAATATTAATCAGAAAAGCAGCCAAGAAGCCCACGGTAACTCTGGAGAGGTGGTGGGCATCCACTTTTTCTTTTAAAAAATGGTTACAAGTCATGTGGTGGGTACAGCATACACATGGAACAAGGTTCTCATAATGCAACTTTTTTACCTGCATATAAAACAGTGAGTGGCAAAAATATTAACACTGCCCACCAACCATTGAAACATAATTTCTTAAATGAAACAAAGTAGTGGCAGTATCATGCAGTGGGATAACTTTTTCTCAGTTGGAGAAAGGAAAGCTGGTCAGAGTTGACGGGAAGGTGGCTTTAGATCAGAGCAATCCTGAACATGACTTGGGACTGCAGGTGAACCATCGCCCCGTGGGGGTCCTTCAAGCAGGACAAAGGAAATCTTTAGATCAAAGGGCATGCATTTATTACAATGGCAAAATTCCGATCTAAACCAGATTGAGAAACTTTAGCAAAATCCCCCTGGGATTTTCCACACAGTCTGACTGACAAACTAGTTTTGCTAAGAGGTCTAGGGAAAACACTCATCTCTGGATATACAAAGGTAGTAGAGACAGTATGCAAAATACTTATAGCTACAACTTCAAGATGGTGGTTCTAGAAAATATTGACTCTGGCGAGGTAAATGTAAATATATACCTAACTTTTTAGATTCAACAAAATACATCATTTTCCTTCAACTTCACAATTTCGCACAATTTAAAAAAAGAAACTAACAAAATATATGAAAGTTTGTGGCCATAACATGACAGTTTAAAATGTGTCGATTTATCTGCAAGGCACTCTGTAAAAGTAATAAACATGCTTTTTCATACTTTAGGATGAAAATGCCATATATGGACAAGACACACCGGCAGAAAAAGCAAACCTGCAAACCCACAAAAGAACATCCCAGCAGATTCTACCTCAGGACTTCTTGCTGCACAATAAAATTGAATCATGGAGCTATCCCCAACAAGTTCTAACTTCATAACAAATGCATTACCTGGCATCCAGTTGTCTCTGGGCAACCTCTTTCTTCAGAACATCATGTTTGTCCTTCAACACATATGTGTTGCCTTCCACCTCCTGGGGGATAAACCAACAAAAGTAACCTAAGATCAGTGGGGAGGATCCAACAGATCTCAGATTTTAGAAGCAAGGTATTACTGCTCATTTTTTACACAGTTTGGGTTTAAGGTTACACACACCTCTTAACTGCAGGGATTTGTCTAAATCAGGGGTCTGAAACCTAAGGAGCTGTAACTGGCTGTTTGGACCTTCCACAGTGGCGTTTTGGCTAAAAATGATAAAAAAACCAACTAATGTTTTATTTATTGCACGTTTCTGTAATCACAGGTTTATGGGTATAAAACACAGACCTCCCGCTGGTAGGAGTGCAAATAACACAAGAGAAGTTTCAACAGAAAGAAGGGGAGTTGTGAAAGGCCAAACCCCAAATAAACTAGATGCTCACCAGAACTCTTTTGCACACATCACAAAGACGAGTACTGTGAGTAGATCTGCTGTTTCGTCTGCCATCTTTGCAAAAATCCCCTTGTTTGGGGAAATGACACATACGCCCGCCGCACTAAATTTACATCTGGTACATTTCTTGCTGTGTGAGGGCAGCCGAAAGGCAATGTTCTGGAAATAAAGTGGTGTATTTGAAAACAACTCCGGTTAAAGCCCGGATGGAATTATCCGCAAATATTCCAGAACGTCTGTCTGAAAACTGCTACCGCTTCATGAGCCCAGGGCTGCTTACCTGGAACCGCTGAGCCTATAGCTGCTGAGCTGAAGCCTGCTCGCGAAAAGGGACCAGTCCGTGGGAGAAGCTGGTCAAACCGGATGGCCCAAGTTCTGCCTAACGGTGGCTACCCCCCCTCACCCCGAAGCCTCACTGCTAGCCTTGGTCTTATGCAACTGCTACTAACTGACCAGCTAAGTACTGGTTTCTCTGCTTTATCGCCAGTCTTTTCAGAAAACGGAGCCACTCTTCAATGGAGATCTAAGAATCATTCAAGTAAGGTTGTGTCTGCGCAACGATAAGTTAACTTAAGATAAACAAGTTAAGGTTTGTTTGTTTTTTCCTTTTCACAGTGTTTTTGCTGCATTTGTAAGAATTATTTTTCTTCAATTGTTTGGGTATGAACCGTGCTTTCAAAGGTTTCTGACTGATATAAAGAGTCGTTTTAAATGATCCAATACGAGTTACTCTGTCCGGCTGGAGTTTTCCTTTATTCTTTGGTGCTAGGCTAAAACGGAGTGCCTCAAAGCTGCTCTACATGAATTAGCTCCGCACACTCGATCTAATTACTGCAGCCTGCTTTTTAGCAGACCAACAGCACTCATAATCGAAAATTGCTACCTACGGTATTCAAAATACAGATCGGCTTTAAAATAGATAGTTTAAACACCGGAAATGAACTGAATAAGTTGTTTTTGAAACAGCCTTCTTAGTATGTCAAAATACAAAATTAGATCAGTCATTGCAGTGACCTATCCATAAAATAGGATAAATTCATAAAAACTTGATTTCTAATTCAGCAAATGATTTAATGAAACATTACTTCCTCCCCCCAAAAATTTCTTGTTTCACATCTGCTTGCATTGTGAATTGGTTGTTTGAACATAAACCATAAGGTGCTAATTAGTCCTAAACTAATTACAATCAAGTCGTTTTCAGACAGAAGTTCTGGAATATTTGCAGATAATTCAATCCGGTCTCTAACCAGAGTTTTGCTTTCAAATACACCACTTTTTTCCAGAACATTGCCTTTCGGCTGCTTTCACACTGCAAGAAATTTAAGATATGACGCAAACTTAGTGCGGCGGGCGTACATGTCATTTCCCCAAACAAAGGGATTATTGCAAAGATGGCCGACGAAACAGCAGATCTACTCACAGTACTCGTCTTTGTGATGTGTGCAATTTTGCGCACATGGAAATGCTTAAGAGACATCGATGAAGAAGCTGAAGAAGCCGTGTTCTTATGCACTGCAGTTCACATTCAGGTCATCAATGTGTGCGCTCACAGCGTTCCCCACCGCCCCACACTCCTCCAGCTTTTCCGAAAATTTCCTGATGCCCTTCAATACAATCCTTGGTCTTTAAGCATACATATTCATACTGAACTGTGACATCACAATCGATTTATTGGTTATCGTTTCTACTTCTTTGCATATCTGTCCATTTTACTGTTTATTGTTTATTCTTTTACTTAGAAGTTTAGTTGTGTGTTACGAGCTTAGGGAGTTTGTTGATTCAAGTATTTTGTTGGAAAGTTCTTTTTGTAATCAACTCTTGTATTTGGAAAGTCATTTATTATTCCACAACTTGTTCCATTATCTATTGTTTAATAACCTCAGGATGTTGCCCCAAACTTGGTAATTTTGACATAAAACAATTTTAATAATTGCCCTCAGCAATTATTCATAGCCAAAACCTACCCATCTGTATCACAATAGGTATGTCCCTGCAAAGCCTGAAAATGTCTAGACATAAGTTGCAATGTGAATGGCTTTAAATGACCATTTCAAGATAAATTCCCCCCCCAAAAAATTATGTGAAACACTGAGAACCCCTTCAATTTAATAACTGGTTGAGCCACCCTTTGTGGCATGAGGCATCTTGCAATTGCTTCGCACCCCCCCCCCCCCCCCACTTTGCTGTCAAAACATTTGCACCCATTCTTCTTTGCAAAGTTTTAATTTAGCCATTTTTGGTTTTGAGCATGTAAAATAAAAAAATAAATAAAATCAAGTAATTCATTTGAATTTATTTCCAGACTTTGACTAGGCTGCTCCAAAACGTTAATTTTGTTTCAGCTCATTCCGGAATTGCGCCGCTCAAGGTGGCAGCATGTTGGAGTAGCTCTGTTTCTTTGGTTCATATTTTTATCTTTTTTTAAACTTTTATTCTTCCATTTCTGGTAGAAACATTGTTTTTGTGGACAACTGTTCTCTCTGGTTTTGAATGCTGTGCAGCTGGAAGGATTTTTGCTGATACTTTTTAATTTTGGACATTTGTTATGATGCATAACCATGGCAACAAGGGGGTTTACAACTGGCAGCAGCTGATTAACATCACAAAAGCTCAAATAACACCTCAACTACAGCCACAAAACCCTGATGAGTTGAAAAGAAGACGCCATAGATCCAGAGCATCCTCTACATCAGACTGTCATACAACTACAGAGCGTCTTCAGTCAGAGGCTTCTTCAGATCTGCAGACTGCTACAGGAGATCATCTCTACCCACAGCCATCAGCATCTACAACAAATCTATGAATGAACTTGCATAATGAGTTACAACAACATTTAATTTCCCTTTGGGATTAATAAAGTAATTTTGAATTGAATTGAATTTGTACAGCTACAAAAACAAAATTTTATAAATCAATGTCTTTATAATGAGGCATGATGTGTGGTTTCCTTAGAACTGTCAATCTTCTTCATGTTGAGCAAAAGTTGCATTCAGTTGATTTCGAGTAAACAGATGTGGCAATAATCGGTCCTAGGTATGGCTTTTGAACCTGATCTTACCTTGTGTTGTTCAGTTGATTTGTGATTTAACAAGGGAGGGAGAACATAACCTTTTCACATATTTTTCCTCTTAATAAAATTGGTTGAAAATGTTGCCGCTGTGCAACTGCAAGATCGCCCTGATCCCTCAACACAGGAGCAACCAACTGTTTGTAGGTCTCCAGACAGTGACACTACAACTCAAGCCCAGTGATGTATGGTGTTGAGGTTTTGACTGGACTCCACATCTGCTTTGAGGCACAAAGGGTTGCCTGAGTTCTTTAAAGATATGTGACCAAACCTATTACTGTCCGTACTAATTAAACCTCAAAACATTTTAGATTGGTAATTATCCATATCAAGGGAGTTTAATAAGCAGCTAAATATGCTAATTTATGGAATCACAAGCCATTTCTTCGGATCATTCTTCCAATCTTTGAAAGCAAAGGTCCAGCAGATTGTTTCATCCCAAACTTTGACATTTATCCATGTTTGCTCTGTGAGAGAGAGTTTGCTTACATTTACTTAAGATTAATAATGTTAGTCTGAAGGTGGTGCAAACATTTCCCATGAATCATCATGGGTTTTAGTAATAAGGTATATGTCATATTTATCTGCAAAAAGAAAATGTCTCATGGCAATAAAAAAATAGCCATGAATGTAATTTCAACCAACCAGAGAAGCACATTTTGAATGATCATAAATTGCATAACCAGTAAAAAGGTGTAGCGGTATCTCCGAAAGATATTAGCGCCGGTTGCCAGTTCAAGTTATTCAATGCTTAAACTCTACTCTTCAAAAGCAAAAGCTGCAAAATACATTTTGATGCAATGTTTTAAAAGTTGTATAAGGGCCTGTGGTCCATTAATGAAATTCTAATCATATTTTATTCAGCAAAACTGATGTTTTTGTTATTGCTGAGATCTCAGAACTAATGTTGAGTAGCTTTACTAGATTTGACAAAGTTTCACAATATTGTGATTGAAAAGGCTGAATTATATGGATTTACCATGCCCTGTGGCATTGGAGTGCTTTACATAAAGCACAGCTTTCACATGATATTGAAAAGCAGCATAATGGGCCAGTGAGTTAATGTCTTTTTCCTCAATTAAATAAAAATAATGATACATAATACATATTTACTGGACCCTCCATGGTAATTGGCACCCCTGGTAAAGATTTGTTAAAAACCTTCAGCTAAATCTTTTAGTAAGGCACACTTAAAAACTGAGAAAAGCCAACCTTTGATTTGAGTACATTTATTTATTAGTTTGGTCTCGGAACTGAGATGAACATGGAAGGCTTTTTCTCCCCTTAATATACTTTGGATTTGGATTGTGGCACAGAAGCCCGATTTGTAATTGAAATGGCATTTCAAGTAGCCTACTGTAATTTTCGGACTATATGTCCCTACTTTTTTCACACCCTTTGGACCCTGCATCCTATACAACGAGGCAGCTAATTTATAGATTTTTTTACTGGCTAACGGCCTCCAGGGGCACTATAGCAGAAAGCGCATAAGTGAGACAGACATTGGGGAAAGATTATGTGCCGAAGATGACACTACCTGTAGGTTTCATGCGATACACCCTCATTATGGAAAACACACAAAGAAATGCAGCTTTTAAGTTAAAGGCAATCGAGCTTGTCGTCAAAGAAATAAATAGCTACTGCACGTAAGCTTGACATCAATGAATCTATGGTGAGACGTTGGAGGAGGCCGCGGAAAGAACTGAGTCAGTGTAAAAAGATGACAAAAGCTTTCAGAGGACATAAAATGCACTGAAGAAGACGACTTCAGTGGCTTTAATGAGGAAGATGAAGATAGCAAACAATTTTAATCTCCTTTTAATGTTGCTCTTTAATGTGTCCGCACATGGGGATAGGATTGGAGAGAGGGTAGTATAATTGTGTTTAAATTTGTGGGGGGGGGGGGAGATTATTATTCTGTAAAGCAGAATAAATAAAGTTTATTATTATTATTATTATTATTATTATTATTAATGACTTTTCTGGTACACTAAAGTGTGTTATATTTTCTAACCAGGCATGTTACTGTTGTGTTGTGTCGTGTTGGTGTCGTTGGACAAAAAAGCACGTCTTAAATTAAAACTAAAAAAGCACTCAGAGTGTAGACCTCCGCCACTCATCTTCCCATCCCCATGTTGTGATCTAATTCTAACTTTCGGTACTTTTCCAATAAAATGTCTGTTAATGAGACGTATGGCTGTGCTCTTCGAGCAGAGAGTGGAGATTAGGGGCTGCTGAACGAGGGGAGCCGCTTATGAGCTCTCTGACATGGGAGAGGAGGGGAGGTTAGCACCACTGGTCGGTGGGTGGATACTCGCTTCATGTTAGACCAACCCCATAATTTCAGGTGTTCCTGGACCCATTGCGGACATTCCCTGAACATTTAATCAAAATCCGTCCAGAACTTTTGAGTTATGTTGCTAACAGACAAAGACAGACGGTCAAGAAAACAAGTAAGAATTTCCTGTAGCTATTTGCCAGCTGAAGATCAACACGCCTACAGCTTATTTGCATGGCCTGTTCTCTTGACTTTCCCATTTCTTAGACTGACTTAGAGAAATGGGCCTATTTGTGTTCCAGAGCAACCAAGCTATGCAATTACCAATTAAAAACTTCAAGCTAAAAAGAATGAGAAAAGGCTTCAGTTATACAGGTGAAACTCAAAATTAGAATATCCTGCAAAAGTTAATTTATTTCAGTAATTCAACTTAAAGCCGTACTCCGCAACTTTCTTGATATTTGCTCTCTGTCGCCCTCTTCAGGCTTGCCGCGCAACATCACTGTCGTAAAATCAAATCTCTCTGTCGCTCATAAGAGGCCTACATCTTTAAGTGTTTTTAGGAAAAAATCAAACGACAAAAATATAAATCACTAGCTTGACAAAACCAAAAGAATTTTTTAAAACTTATATTCTGAAATCCAGCAACTACGCCGTACTTTGCAGCTTTATCTACAGAACCAAGTCTTACACGTTAGCATCACATTAGCCTCTAGATGGCTAACGGAGATCGACTCGGTTGTGTAATTCACATTACTAATGACTAATTACGGTATGTAAGGCATCCCGTGCAAACTATGTTCATCCACCTCCACAAATTGAATAAATAGCTTTCTCAGGACTGTAAAACAACATAATGCCAGACCAAACACTATAACCCCGGTGAAATCATTGATTACTTACCTATCCATTAGCAGCACGGCTAACTCGGTGTCCGTAGTACATGACGTTCGTTCCAAAAGAACTCTCCAATGATGAAAAAACGGCCCAATATTTACTCTGGTCTTTGCTCTCTCTATCACGTTCTCTCTTTCTTTTTCTAGCTTCTTCTGATATGGGATTTCTCGGTCTCTTTGGTGGATCAGCTATCTCTACGGTCTCTAAACAGCGAGCCTGTATGACTCTGCCGTAAAGCAGAACTCAGTCGGTACTTCCGCCGGCGGGTCGCCGCTCAAAAGTTCTATAGTGCAGAAAAAAAGCCAAGGACCCCTGTAAGGTGGTGATAACTAAAAATGAACATAATAGATGATAAAATTTCAGCATAACTTTTGAAAAAAACATGTTATGGTGTAAAAGTTGCGGAGTATGCCTTTAAAAGTGAAACTAATATGATAGACTCATTACATGCAAATCGAGATGTTTCAAGCTTTTATTTATTATAATTTTGATGATTATGGTTTACATCTTATGAAAACCCCCAATTCAAAATCTCAGAAAATTATGATATTACATGAAATCAAAAAACAAGGATTTTAAATAAAGGTGTTATGGAGGACCAGGATGCTTCAATAGTGGCCTTCAGCTCTTCTGCATTGTTCAGTCTTATGTCTCTCATCTTTCTCTTGACAATGCCCCATAGATTTTTCTACGGGGTTCAGGTCAGGCGAGTTTACTACCAATCAAGCACCGTAATTCCATAGTCATTGAACCAGGTTTTGGTACTTTTGGCAGTGTGGGCAGGTGCCAAGTCCTTCTGGAAAATGAGGTCAGCATCTTCATGAAGCTCGTCTGTGGACGGAAGCATGAAGCACTCCACAATATCCTGGTAGATGGCTGAGTTAACTCTGGACTTAATAAAGCACAGTGGACCAACACCAGCACATGACATGGCTCCTCAAATCAACACAAACCATAGAAACTTCACATTGGACTTCAAGCATCTGGAATTTTGTGCCTCTACATTCATTGGACTTTGGTTTCCAAATGAGATGAAACATTTTCAGTTCTTTCTTTCTTTACCCCAGGTAATACGCTTCTGACATTGTTGTTTAGGAGCGGCTTGATAAGAGGAGTACGACATTTAAAGCCCATGTCCAGGATCCGTCTGTGTGGTGGCTCTTGAAGGCACTAACGCCACAGTCACTCCTTGTGAAGGTCCCCAACACTTTTAAATGGCCTTTTCCTGACGATCCTCTTCAGGCTGCAGTTATCCCTGCTGTTTGTGTAACTTTTTCTTCCACACATCCCTTCCACATAACTTTCTATTAATGTACGTCCAATTTCTTTTGCAATTACCTTTTGAGAATTTACCGCCTTATGGAGGGTGTTAATAATGGTTTTCTGCACAACTGTCAGGTCACCAGCCTTTCTCATGATTGTGATTCCTACTGAAACAGACAGAGACCATTTAAAGGCTCAATTACCCTTTGGATGTGTTTTGGAATAATTATCTGATTGGAATGAGATACTTTGAGCCTAAAATATTTAACCTTTTCACAATATTCTAATTTTATATACTGAATTTAGGGTTATCATAAACTGTAAGCCATTAATCATCAAAATTATAACAAAGGCTTGAAAAATCCCGCTTTGCATGTAATGAGTACTTTATTAAAGTGCCCCTGGCATTAAATTTGCATTTTTTGAGTTTTTTGGTCATATTTAATAGTTTCCCCAACCTGCCTATGTCCCCTAAGGGGTTACAATTACTGATGAGAGTTTCCTTGTCTGCCAACATAGTGAAATTAGCACTCAGAAACGGGCTGTTTTGCAGTTCGGCATATGACCACACGTTTCGGCATATGTCGTCACCGAGTTCCAGCCAATTACCCCCTTCTCTGAACTACACTCTCCAAGTCCCTCCCCCCGCGGCGCGTATTAGAACCTAAACAACGAGAGCTACGCTAAAAGGCAAACAACAAACCGACAGCATGGAGTCCAGACACTGTCTTCCCCTCTTCCGAGCCACTGAAAAGCTTGTGGATGGACTTTATTTATGCAGGGAATGTACCCGACCGACTCCCGAAACACTTGGTCGTTTGTGGCAAACATTTCTGACGAGTGTTTTATTAATTTGGGACAATACAGCAGTGGATTCAACACACAATATAATAAGGCCTAAACCTATTTACATTTCATACATAATATTGGAATTTGGGCAATTTGTGGTGCCAAATGCATGTCTGTCAATGTTTTATCAGTTGCGGACGTTAGAGAATCAATTGACAATAGAGGCGCATGGCTTGGGCCCCGCCCACCAAAACTCTGTCGTTCTGTGCTAATGCTAACAGAAGGGCTACCTAGTAGGGGCTGCAATTCTACAACAAGGCTGAACTATGACAAACGATCCTTTGATACAGTATTAAAGTACTTAGAGTGTGACTAAAAAGGGCCCAAACGTCGCGGGGAATTTCATGCCAGGGGCACTTTAAATACTTTCCCCAGTTAAGTTGAATTACTGAAATAAATGAACTTTTGCAAAATATTCTAATTCTTTTAGTTTCAGCTGCATTTGTTTTATAGGAGCTGTTAGGAATTCCAATAGATGTGGCACCAGCAGTTTAGTAAAAACAGGTATTTTGAAGCATAGGATTACTTTCCCTACTAAATAAAAACTCAATTGGAGTTTTTTTTTTTTTTTACAGTTTTCAACTTGCATTTATGCAACTGGAATTAAACAGTTTTTCAAAAGTGCTTTTACATATCTGTATGGACTTTTGCAAACTTGATTGACTGGCTTTGGGATGAAGACATTTAAGAAAAAAGAATTTTTGTAAAAAAAAAAAAAAAAGAAAAACAAGGCAATGGATCTACAAAGTTTACAAAGGATTAGTCTCAGTTGAGGATTAAAGCAAAACTTAAATTTATCCTCTGTTAAAACTGCCATTACAGTCGTAATCCGTGCCTCTGAACCTTAGTCCGAATGGTGCAATGATGAACTCACAGCAAGTTGGGTTTGAATTCCTCTCTCCAGATACTGCTTCTCTTCCCAGAGACTGCATGGTGGTGAGGAGAAATAAGATAATGTAATGGGGGGGGAGGGGGGGTATGAGAGTCAAGAGAGAAAAGGCATGTTTCAGTTCCTGATTCAACAGAAATAGGAATGCACTGGAACAAACTGACATTTTTTCAGAATTTGACTAATATGCATTTTCTTGTTATTTAGATTTTGACTTAGAGGAATAAATAGAAATGTACTTTTTATGCTTTACTGGTAAGGACACAGGTAGCATACAAATGCACCAGAGTATATAGAGAACAATCTAGATCTTAGAAAAGCACATAAATCTTAGGCACACTGTATGCACGTGCTTACAAGAACATAATTTCTATGAATTTTTCATCTCCCCAGGCAGATGCTTTTTGAGCAGTCGATTAAAGTTTGTATGAAATAATTTCAAGTCAGCTTTGTCATTATGAAAAACCTTACAACAGCACATATTGTACAGCTGAACATTTCACAAGGCAAATGATATTAATCTTCCTGACAAGTTGAAATATTGGATATAAACTGATACAGAGAAAACTGCAGGAATGCTGCAATGTGGGACTGTATGAGGGAAGAAAAGTGCTGAATCCCTGTGGGTCTGTATGGGTAGAGATAAAAAAGATGATTTTTCTTTAAAAAGGGGCATTTTCATGGCGAGTGTCCGCTTGTCATATGTGGACTGATAGCTGTGGGGAAAAGAGGCAAAAGAGGAAAACAAGCCAAGGAAAAGTCAGGAAGAGGGGAGATAGAGCTTGAGCTGGAAACAGGGGAGAAGCAGAGATAGCGAGAACACAAGAGAGCTCACTGGTAAAGAAGAAGCCATGAATAACATGCTCTCTGAATATCTATTGCAAATATTACTGCATCTACAGAGAATGCCATGCAAGTGTTTTTATTTAATATTTAAATTACTGCTGAGCAAATGAATCTCTAAACCAGAGACTACATTAATAAAACACTGTCTCCTCCTGATCACATCTTTAGCATATATCCAGGGAATGCCCTAATGATTTGGATGAAACAAGGAGGGAATTGTAAATCAGGAACGATAAACTCGAACTGCTACTTCCTTCTCCTGATAAGGTTTTTAATTTTGCCCTCTCTTCACAGTTTTAAATAAACAAACCTAATGATAATGTATCACTGGCTAGTTACTAACCAGTGAAACATCAATGAGATAATCAGTGTGAAAAGTATTCATATTTCTTGAACCTTTTCATGTCAGAACCCAGAAATTTAACATATTTGAATTTTGAGTGGCAGACCAACACAAGAGGGCAGAACTATGGAGTGGTAGAAAATAGATAAAAGCTTGTCCAAATATTTCCAACCTAAAAAGTGAGGTATGCATTTGTAGTCAGCCCCCTTTTCTCTGAAATTGCTAAACTAATTGCCTCTCGAAAAAGAGTCATTAGAGTTGATATTACTATGTTTGACAGAAATGTATCATTGGGTATCAATTACAAACACAACATCCCCATCACAAAACATGGTAGTGACACCATCATGCTGTGGGAATATTTGCTTCAGCAGGGGAAGGGAAGCTGATCATGGTTGATAGGAAGATGGCTCTAAATGCAGAACAATTCTGGAAAAAAACCTGCTAGAGGCTGAGGTTTGAGACCTGAGGAGAGGTTCAGAATCCATCAGGATGGGACTAATCAACGCTCAGAGCTACAATACATAAAAGCATATCATGTGTTGATGGTAATGGTTAAACGGTCAAGTCAAAGTTTGCATTAATCTACTGGTGCTGTGCAGCGTGTTTTCTCACATTTATATCTGACAAAAATTAAAACATGATCGACTAATGACTATCAACAAAATATTCTTATGAGGTGTAAAAGGTAAAGGAATTATGACAGATTTAAATTAAAACATACCACACAAGATTTTTATATTGGTAAAACAATTTGATAAGCTATTCATCCTTTTCCCTCATCTTCAAAACTATGTGCCACTTTGTGTTGATTTCTTGCATAAATGGCCAATAAATTACATTGAAGTTTTTGTTTCTGTTGTGACAAATAATGGAAACACTATATTTTCATTCCAATTACCCACTCCACTTTAGCACCAAACGATTGCCCAACATTTTCCGATATACAACCCCTAACATAAGATTACAAGCACATGTTGCACTGTTTAAGGGTCAGAAGCCAAGATATTTGGCAAAAAAATCTGGAAAGACCAGGGTATGTTATCACGCTGCCTAGTAATTTTCCGCTAACCTCCCTTTGACACTTGACAAAGTGAAGTTTGTGTACAGAGATACTAGAGCGAGTGGTTCTTTTCCATAACTGTGGGTGTGTTTACCTTTTGGACAAGAACAAACTCGGTGAGGTGAAAAAAAAGGAGGGAAATTGGTTGAGATGAGGAAAGGGACTCGAGAGAAAAAGTAAAAGAATGTTGGAGTGGGAAATTATAACACCACAGGGCTGAGAGCTCAGAGGAGTACTGGAATCAACTGAAACCAGTTAACTGGAAATCTCCTACTTGGTGGGTAATAAAAACAATCTTCCAAAAATATTGAGATTCTTTGTTTTTCTTGAGTGAATTAAAAATGCTGTAAAACAACAAAAGAAAAAGTTACATTTCTATGAATATATTTGTGTCCAATATCCTTTCACCTTCACCTCTATCATAAGTCAATAAAAAGATGCTGCCTCATGAAGCTCATCTCAGTTTGGTCCCCAGTTACAGCTGTGTGCGTCTTAATGCACACGTAAGCTATCCTACCACACTCAACTTCCTCCTTCAGCACTCCAATTTCACTTCTGTCTTCTATTCTTCTTTCAGTGGTGTTCCTCTCAGTTGTCTCAGGTTCGCAGTAGTACGTTTCCCTTTGTAATGCCTGCATTTGATATGCAATAGCTGCATGTGTGTGTGTGTGTGTGTAAATGCTTGCATGCATACATCTTACCACTGTAGTTCATGCTGTGCTGTGTGCTCTTTCTCCTCAGCAGCTTTCAGTTCATTATACGCCTGCAGAAGATGTCGCCTCAGTTTGCTGACCTCACCGCCAGGCCCCTGCTCTTCCAGACTCTGTACCTCAACCTGGAGCTGCTGCAGTTCACCCCGACACCTTTTTGCTTCTCCCAAAAGCTGAATCTCAGAACTGTGTGCACTGCAGAATAATAGAATAAAATAAATGTATTGCATAATATACAGTCTTCCAGTTCTGTTCATCCTTAAGACCATAGAAAGAAAACAGAGGACCAGCATAGGCTACTCTTGCAGTACGTCAAGAAAGCATGTCAAATCCTCTTTAATACTCGCTTAATACTATAATATTTATAATATTCATCACAGCAAATTATTGCGGTTCAGTTTTTCAACCAGGTATACAAATTTAATTGGCACAACACTGCTGGGAACATAGCAAACGGAATTCACAAAGTTATCGTAGAAATTTTCCCCCCAAAATTTTTTTAAATAATTTTTTCATACATTGGATATTTTGACAAAAAGCTGGTCAGAATGAGTCAGACTATCACAATATTCATTAAAATAGTCTGACTGATCCTAATCCATACTTGACTTAGTTCGAAGTTATGGTATTACTAGTGCTGTCATTAGATTAAAAACATTTTTGAGTTCAATTAATTATGATCTGTAATGTAATATCTTTTAATCGCACCTAATTGCTGAGAAAAGCCCTTATCTTAAAGTATTTTCATTTAAATTAACTAAAATATTGTGGCAGAAGAAATATAGAACAAAAAGTTACTTTATGAAGTCATTTGTTGTTTTTAACAGAATTTAACAGATGCAATCCCAGCCATTTACATTTCTCTGATTTGAGACTAGTCCCAGTGATGCCTGCCTGCAACTTCGGCTTCGGCTTCAAGCATGCGCTAGTCGTTAGCATTCTGGGCTCAGTGAGGCAAATGTCTGCTCTGAGTCCAAACGGACAGGTACAGGCAGGCGGTGCTGCAGCATGCGGACTTGCTTCCTGCTGTGAATGTTCCGAGACAGGAGACTAGCCCACGGCTGCACTGCTGCTCAGTGAGTGCAACAACGTTATGCTTAACCCCAAACTCTCCAATAACCCCAGGAAAAAAAAATAAATAAAATTGCTAGAGTTTTGCTACTCGCTTTTTTGAAAAAGAATCGCTGGAGGGGTCTAAAAACTCACTAAATATAGCAACAAAGACTCTAAATTGGCAACACTGTCTGCAACTAACCCCTCATTCTCACTCATCTAGCCCTCGCCTCTACAACAGAAGCGTCAGCTCATGATCAGCAGGCCTAATGACAGATGTCCACTTCAGGATGTGGTTAACTCCCAACAACTCAAGCAAAACATGCCCAAAACATAAAAATTGAATGCATTTAAAAGGCAATTCAGATGCAGAAACAGTCAAATTAAATATATAAAAAAAATTCATTAACGCGATTTAAAAAATATTTGTCCGCTAAATATGGCCGTAATTAATCGCAATTAACGCGATAATATGACACCCCTTTACAGTTATTAATCTGTTGATGGTCAATAGACAAAATTTATGTAAAAGTTTAGATGGTACTTTGATGATCAGTGCAGCCAAATATTGATCCCAGTACATGAAGTTTTGTCAGCAGAAATAGAACAACAACAAACCTCTTGAAAGTATCATGGAGTAGCTTGAAGTGGTCTTTCAGCTTTGTGACTGTAGTCTGGCTAATTTTCTCTGAGGCCAACATCTGAAAGAAAAGGTGATCATAAAGTATTTTTTCTTTAATGTAGAATATTTAGTCCAGTTAGAATCTGTTTCATTAAGATTCAACTTAAAAGTACCTTTTGAAACTAACCTTTATTAAACACTTTTCACTAAGCCCGTATTTCTGGGTTAAGAATGTTTTTGTTATTGGTCTGATGTAACATTCTAATCTTAAATCTTGTGATTCCATTAGCTGTAAGTGAAAAATCATCATAATTAACAGAAATAAAGGCTTGAAAAATAACTTTACAAACTCTTACTAATAATTACTGTACTCGTGGGTCAATGCGTGTTTAGCTGTGTCTGTTATAAACAGTCCTCCACTGAGCTCTTGCTGCGATTAAGTCTGTGCAATCTTTGATTTGTTTTTGAATAAAAAGTACACCTATCCAAATGCTTGTGTCTCTTTCTTGCACTAAGCCACTAATGGAGCAACTGCTATGCACTCTGCCTTTCCCCCCCTCAAAGAAAGAACCACAGGCTCAGAATGTATGTCTTTAACTGAATTTTCCTGGATGGACACAATAATAGAGCTATGGCTGTGTAATTCAGTTTTTTCCATCACCTGTTAGTCCCAACAGATGGCCACTCATACTGAGGCTGGTTCTGCCAGAGGTTTCTTTCCTGTTCATCGTTTCCACACGCTTTCCCTGAAGGAGGGATTGCTGCAGCGACCAAGCTCTTGGCTTGTCTTCCATAGATAACCTTTTACTATTCAGCAATAAATCATCAACTGAATTAGATTAATTTGAAATTATAAATAGGATTAAACTGGAGTGGAACAAAATAGACAGACTATACAGATTGATTGTATTGGAGTAAATTAGATACATTTGAACTGAATTTGGGCCAAATTGGATTGTACAAATTTTAACATGAATTGAGAATGTTGTGAATGCTCATTTAAAGCGCCTTCAAATAACATATAGCAAATGTGCATTGTAAAAATGAAACAAGAAAAACAAAAAGCAGAGTATTAAATCTGAGTAACATCTTTAAACTGTAAAAAAGTTATGGTTATTGTGTTTAAATTCTCCTGAGTGTGTGCGTTAACCTTCATTACAGAATTGTCTTGTTTTTGAAAATAAAATACAAGAAAACTGCTTACGGCTCAAAAGTCTAATGTTATTTTGAGAGGAAATCAAGTCCTAGAAGTGCACAACTGCACTACTTTTTCATGGCTTCAGTTTATTAAATGTTTAAACAGGAGGAAGATCTGTTTTTGCTGTAACACGCAGGAATGTAAGAAAATATATATTGTCTTGATTCTGCAGAACAGAATGAGTTTGATCGCAATAAATAAAATCAATAAGATAACAGCCTTTTCAACTTATTTTTACTGAGACTTTCCAAGAGTAGAAGAAATGATAATAAAGCAGATCCAACTGTTTTTGAAAATGGCCCATAGATAATGATTAGGACACATTTTTCAAAATAACAAGCACAATAGCTGCTGAGTGATAGAATTTACCAAAAAAAAAAAGAAAAACAACAGAGGGAAAATATTAAAGTATAGTACATATTTTGACCTGCAAACAGAGGTGAAATTATCTCCAGGAGTTGTGAATGTTTTGTCCTCACAACAGAAGCTTTGTGGGTTTGTAACAGAGATAGAAACAAAGGACAGGTGCTGTTCCTCTCTTATCTTTAGAGCCAGGTTGGTGAAGGGGCGAGTAATGAGGGATAGCTTTGCCAGTATCACAAAGCTGCAGAACTGAGGATATCGCTGGTGGGATGGTGTAGTAAGTTTTCCAAACGGCATAGACACACAAGCTCTCCGATTATACATACACACATGGACTGATATCTCGTCCAAACTTTAAACAGTGAGGATGGATGGTTTTGTCTTTAGATTCACCCACTATAAATTGTTGACCTCTCTGTTGTCATAAGCACTCGCAATGCTCCAAGGTCTGAAAGGACGGCGATACGAATAGGATGAGTGATGCGAATCGTTAATATGATTTGTTCAGATTCTTGGTTTCATGTAATCACCAAAGGTCAACAGACTACAGTGAAAAACTGTGACCTTACATATCAAAATGTATGAACCCCTGTAGTGGAACTTTAGTAATAAAAATATAAATAATTGGCAGCGAACTGAAACTCTAAAAATTGTCAGCGTTTATGTTTTTAACACCACAGATGACATCAGTGAAGGAACAAACATCCTGGCTGTACAGCAAGCATTTATCTGTGAGAAGCAGCCTGAGGCACTTTCAGCAACCCTCTCTTATTTTGCTGCCAGAACCGATCTGCTGCAGTGAAGGGGATTGGCCGCTTTATGAAATGCTTGCATGAGGCTTACATGTAGCAATGCACATTTGAAGTGGGGGATAAACAATCACTAAAAAAAAATTATGCAGGCATTGTTTATATTCTTCCTGCACCAGAAACCAGGAATGCAACCTGTAATGAATAGAAGTGTAGTTCAGTAAGTTTGTGCCATGGATATCAAAAAGAAGCTTGGGGGTTTAGTGGTCTACACCCTAAAAGGAAAAAAAACAAAAAAAGTAATGATGGCCAGGAGGCACTGCATTTCATGGTGTGATAGGATGAGACAAAACCTCTTTATACCTTCATGGACATCCTGCTTATTGAATTGGAGAGGAGTCTAGAGCGAGAAATAATCTCTTTGTTACGAGAAGTTGCTTTGTTATGCCTTGTCATGTAAAACTCCTTTTTGGAGTTTTACATCAAGACATTGAGCAACTTCTGTCACTGATAGAAAACCCTCCATCCACCCATCCATCCATCCTGATCTAATTTTGGGGAGCAGGAGGTAACAGATCCATTAAGGAAAGCCAGAAATGTATCTCCCTAACAACATGGATGAAAAACCTCCAAAGATTGGTGACAAGGAGAATGTACTCCTTTCAATGAAGAGGAGCGGTGACTTTACTCAGTTCTCCTCAGATCAGGGAACACCTTATCCTATATCTCAATCTAAGTCCAGCCATCATACCACGATAGGTCAATTTAGTTTCTTCTATTTGGAACCTCCCATTTCCTTGCATCTGTGCCTTTTGTTTTAGTGGTGCTGGAAGATGTGGAAGCTATCACAAAAGGACGCAAAAATAGTAAATTTATCAATTGATATGAAAAAATAAAACAGGGTGGTGACTTCATGTAAAACTAATGTACCTGGTCATGACAGAAACAAACACTGAATTCCATCACACTGATCTCAGTATGCACACACTATGCTGATTTTCTTGTAGAAGTAAACTCCAACAAGCTGAGAATTTTATTGCAAGCTGAAATCAACTCAAAGTAGCCTGCAGCCTGGAAGATAATTGCTTTATGAAGAACATGTGGTTAACTTTGGACAATTAGTTCATATTGTGTTATAATTTCTATAAGATGGTTACTCAATGAATGTGCTAATCAAAGTGTTATTCATTTATGGCAATTCTAAACAAAACCACCAAAGAGGAAGACTACTATTTATCTTATTGTGATTTACAAAACAAGTCTACTGTTCATTGGTGAACAAGACTTTATTGTTTGTGTTTCAGCAAACAAACCAATTCATAAACCCATCACTGGTAACAACACAGCTATTAAAACATGCAATCTTATCAGCAACTGGCGCCTCTGAACAATAATGAGACTACAAATTAGTTAGCTCTCCTAAAGTTCTGATAAAGTGTGGTTTGATAAAAGGTGGTTTGTATTATAGATACATATATTTTTCCCACCAACCATATCCTTAGGAATGAAAAGTAAAAATGTAAAGACAAAAAACTGAAACATTAAAAGAAGCCAACTATATAGGTTCTAATTTCAAAGATTTTGTGTCCACATCTGTGCGATTTTTTTAAATGTTATCTGGATGGATGGGTGGATGGATTTCAATTTTATGGCATATGTATATATTTTTCTTAGCATTTAAGAGTCCATGATGGCATGTAATATAAAATGGTTCCCAGCGTCTGTAGAAAACCACATGCTCACAGCATCACAAATCCTCCATCATTCTTAACCGTGAGCAAAGGGCTTTTCTAGGTATTCATTGTTTATCTGTCAGACCCACCTGGAGTGCTTGCTGTCAAAAATATAAATTCACAAGTCATGGGCGGCAACCCCCGAACCCGCTGGTGGACACCGGCGGTAAGGGATGCTGTCAGGCTGAAGAAGGAGTCCTACCGGGTATTTTTGGCTTGTGGGACCCCTGAAGCAGCTGATGGGTACAGACAGGCCAAGCGGGATGCAGCTCGGATGGTTGCTGAGGCAAAAACTCGGGCGTGGGAGGAGTTTGGAGAGGCCATGGAAAACGACTTCCGTGCGGCTTCGAAGCGATTCTGGTCCACCATCCGGCGTCTCATGGGGGGAAAGCGGTCTGCCACCAACACTGTTTACAGTGGGGATGGTGTGCTGCTGACCTCGACGCGGGACGTTTTGGGTCGGTGGATGGAATACTTCGAAGACCTCCTCAATCCCACCAGCACGCCTTCCAATCTGGAAGCAGGGTTTGGGGACTTGGGGTCGGGCTCTCCAATCTCTGGTGCTGAGGTCACCGAGGTCGTTAAAAAGCTCCTCGGTGGCAAGGCTCCGGGGGTGGATGAGATTCGACCGGAGTTTCTCAAGGCTCTGGATGTTGTGGGGCTGTGTTGGTTAACGCGGCTCTGCAATATTGCGTGGACATCGGGGGCAGTTCCCTTGGATTGGCAGACCGGGGTGGTGGTCCCCCTGTTTAAAAAGGGGGACCACAGGGTGTGTTCCAACTACAGGGGGATCACACTTCTGAGCCTCCCTGGTAAGGTCTATTCAGGGGTTTTGGAGAGGAGGGTCAGACGGATAGTCGAACCTCGGATCCTGGAGGAACAATGCGGTTTTCGTCCTGGCCGTGGAACACTGGACCAGCTCTACACCCTCAGCAGGGTCCTGGAGGGTGCGTGGGAGTTCGCCCAACCGGTCTACATGTGTTTTGTGGACTTGGAGAAGGCGTTCGACCGTGTCTCTCGGGGGGCCCTGTGGGGGGTGCTCCGGGAGTATGGGGTACCGGGCCCCTTGATACGGGCTGTTAGGTCCCTGTACGACCGGTGCCAGAGTTTGGTTCGCATTGCCGGCAGTAAGTCGGGCTTGTTTCCAGTGAGAGTTGGACTCCGCCAAGGTTGCCCTTTGTCACCGATCCTGTTCCTAACTTTTAATGGACAGGATCTCTAGGCGCAGCCAAGGCGTTGAGGGGATCCGTTTAGGTGGCCTCAGGATCGGGTCTCTGCTTTTTGCAGATGACGTGGTCCTGTTGGCTTCATCGGAGCGTGATCTACAGCTTTCGCTGGCGTGGTTCGCAGCCGAGTGTGAAGTGGCTGGGATGAGAATCAGCACCTCCAAATCCGAGGCCATGGTCTTGAGCCGGAAAAGGGTGGGGTGCCTCCTCCGGGTCGGGGATGGGGTCCTTCCCCAAGTGGAGGAGTTTAAGTATCTGGGGGTCTTGTTCACGAATGAGGGAAAAATGGAGCGGGAGATCGATAGACGGATTGCTGGGGCATCTGCAGTTATGCGGGCGCTCTACCAGTCTGTCGTGGTGAAGAGAGAGCTGAGCCAAAAGGCGAAGCTCTCGATTTACCAGTCGATCTATGTTCCTACCCTCATCTATGGTCACGAACTCTGGGTGGTGACCGAAAGAATGAGATCACGGATACAAGCGGCTGAAATGAGTTTCCTCCGCAGAGTGTCTGGGCTCTCCCTTAGAGATAGGGTGAGAAGCTCAGTCATCCGGAGGGGGCTCAGAGTAGAGCCGCTGCTTCTCCACATCGAGAGGAGTCAGTTGAGGTGGCTCGGGCATCTGGTCAGGATGCCTCCTGGTGAGGTGTTTCAGGCACGTCTCACCGGGAGGAGGAGGCCCAGGGGAAGGCCCAGGACACGCTGGAAGGACTATGTTTCTCGGCTGGCCTGGGAGCGCCTTGGGGTTCCTCCCGAGGAGCTGGAACAAGTTGGCGGGGAGAGGGAAGTCTGGGTCTCTTTGCTTAGGCTGCTGCCCCAGCGACCCGACCCCGGATAAGCGGAAGAAAATGGATGGAGGGATGGAAGTCATGGTTAGACAAACTCCACAGGCTATCGTTTGTTTTTCAGGTAAATTGTAGACAATAAATGTAACATTATGTATAGAAAAAGTTTTAAGGTGATATGTATGGCCTTATTTTTTAAAAACAAAAAAACTTGAATAGGGGTGTTTAAACTTTTGAGTACTGCTCGGAATAGCATCCAATGGTTGTTATGGAGACTCTGTAACCATTAAGCCTGCTTTCCGCCCAAGCGTAAGCAGCGTGTAATGTCTGCGAAGCATAACATGCAGCTGATAGCTGCTGTTAGTCAATGGGCTCGTTTCCATAGGGCGTAAAGCAGTGCGAAGCAGTGTCGCGGCCCTCTCCTAAATTCATGCAGCCGATTTTTTTTTACAGCTACACTTTCATAAAACGTCAATCTCAACTGTCTGGATCGGATGAGACAGGAAATCAAACACGGAAGCAGTGTGGAGCATCCGGCAAATTCCAAAATAAAACAAACGTAAACATTTCCAATTACTTATCTATGAGAATACAAAAAAACAATCATCAGTGACACCAGGCTTGAAGTCAGTCAGTCTAATTTGTTGGCTTTTATCATGGACGATGAGAAGTTAATCCTTGAAGTATAGAATCAATGTTATACAATAACAGTGATCCTTTTTACAAGGTTAACATGAAAAAGGAGAAGGCATGGACAGAAATATCCGCAGTTTTGGGAGTGGATATTAAGTTTATAATGGTTATTAACATAGAATGATGTTACTCTAAGTTACGCAATTGTAATTTCGTGATCTCCGGAGACCAGCTGCATGGAACAAATTCGCAGACAATGCGCATCTGAAATGCTCCCAGAAGGAAGGAACACTGGGACGGTGGAAAGCAGAGGTATGTGTTTCAAATAAAAGAAAAGAAAAAAAAGAAAACAAAATTCAAATACATTTAGTCAGAATATTTTGTTAACTAAAAAGTACTCTAAAGGTGAAAATCTACATAAAAAAATAAAAACTGTGCACTCCAGAACCTAATTTTGAGAATTTTGATACGGTGTAAGGGAAAGATCCAGATTCTCAACCGGTTCACCAACATTGTCTTGAAATTTTTAAAACTGTAAATTCCAGAAACCTTGAAGACAACATCGCTTAATGTCTAAGTTGATATTTAATATGCACAGATGCTTTGCTCCTTAGAGAAATCAGGTGACTTCACAGTGAGAAAAGTGGGCAACGTTACTTGGATGACTGAAGGACCCCGTTTTTCACACTGTGTGCCCCGTCTACCACTCTACTGCCTCTCCTTCCCAATGTCAAACCCCACTCTAATCTTTCTCCATTGCTGTACTTTCTCTCAATGCTGTGGAAGCTGTGTTTTGTAATACGCAATAGTACTGCCCCTCCCATCCTCCTAAACTCAGCACCCGCTCTCTCCCATCCCTCTCTCCCTCCTCCCATGTCCTGATATTAATGACACAGCTATCTGAGGCAGCAGCAGTTCCCCTGCGCTCTCCTCCTGCAGGCTGCATTCATACACACTCATACGCACGGAAAGATACAAACAGAGCAACGCACTTGAACCAGTAGAATACTGGACACATTCCTGTAGGCTTTTTACTCAGAATCGTCAGGCAAATACCTACACACTCGCATAACTCCTTCAGACTGCAAGTTCATTTTCGAGGCACTTGCATCAACTCTGGTTAACCTGCAGGCTTGCTTTGCTTTTACAAATCTTACAAAATGAGGACAACATTGGTCTGCATTTGCGCCGCTCTCCTGCTCATGACTACCTTGGTGCCACAAACCATCAGGGCAGCAGACTACTCTGTAAACTCTCACCAGCGCTGGGATGCCAGAGGACCTTACAGTCTTGGATCTGAATCTGGTCACTCCACCTCTTGTCCTGTGAAACTTCGACCCTCTGGCCACTGCGGGAGCTCTGGAGCTGGGGCAGATGACAGCGAGGAATGTCCCTACCAGATCACCTTGCCTCCCCTCACCATTCAGCTGCCCAAGCAATTCAAGTTGCTGGAGAAGACAATGAAGGAGCTGCAGAGCCTCAAAGAGGTGGTGAACAAGCTGAAAAACGGGTGCCAGGAGTGCCGTGGGGAACGGAGCAATAGGGTCTTTGGATATCAGCAAGCAGACCAGGGACAGACACAGATCCCCATTCAAAGGGATGCTGGAGAAGAGGTGGTACTAGATCTTCAGAGGGGGTCAAGTCAAGAGGAGAGGGGAGATGTGATGGTTCCTGGAGCTATTTTGGATGCTGCCAGACTGGGGCAAGGTTCCAATTTTGGGAAAATTACACCAAGTCCAAGTAGTATGCAAGAGATGCAGGTAAGAGGCAAACTACTTCTTCATCAGAATGTATGCAATGTATACATTTTAGTTCAAGCTAAATAAAATATGTTACACTGACAAATTTGACTTGTAACATGTTAGTTAGGGTTACCCTAACCCTAGTCTGGAGGGCAATGCAAACACTGTAATGACAGCAATGCACCACTCCGTGTACTTCTAAACTATGTTCATATTCAGTGAGCTGATGTCAATGGCTCTCCTTTAAAAGTTCAGAGAGAATTACCTAGTTAAATGTACAGAAGATGGGGTGTAAAAACATTGGTGCATGTCACTGGACAGAATTAAGGTGTCTCCAAAGTGGAATGTAAACAGACCAGATGCTTAAAGACTTGGAATGAATTTTCTGGCATCATTCCACCAGAGAAAATTCCTGGTACTGTAAACTTGGATGGGAAATCCGCATTTGACAACAGCCGAAATGGCAGTAAATTTTGGGGCTGAGTGGCAAGCTTGTTGATTCTCACAGCTATTTTGGCAGACTGCCAATCGTCGTGCAGACAGTTCTCATTCAGAAATTCAAATTGGCTGGTGCCTGTAGTAATCCACCTGCTTTGTAGTTGGTGCCAAGAACAGTTTTCTCTACTCCTGCTTTTGGCCTTTTTCTCAGGTGAAACTGAATAGGATGTCTGCCAGTCTACGCAATGCCAGGAGCCAGATCTCAGCTCTGCAGGGTAGACTGGAGGGGATAAACCTGCTCAACATTGACAATGTGCAGGCTATGGTGGACAGACGGGTGGAGAACATCACCAGAGTGGTCAACAAGCTGAGCTCCAGCTGTACTACCCAGTGCGCAGCACAGAACAGCCCTCAGTGTAAGCGTCTTCTTTTAGGATTCTTGGGGTGAATATGTAAATAATTTAAATCCTTTAATCCTCTAATGTTTTTGTGTTATTCTTGTAGCATAACATTTATAAGACCCTTTTAGATGTATTTTTCTAACCTAATATTTCCAACCCTCTTGTTTTTTAACTGGTTGTTATCCTTGTTTTCTCCTCTCATGCCTGTTTTGCAATACATTTGGGTAAGCTTTCCTCACTTTTTGTTTTAAAACAAATTTGAATTCACCACAGACGTAAACTCCAGCACTGACATTACTCATGCACTTTGGGTTGTGGGGAGGTGAATTTTCTGGCACAGTGACCGTCCAATCATTCCAAAGTGGACATTGCAATCACTTGAACAAACAAACTCTGCTCGATAGCCTTCACCTTACAAGGACTTTAGTTATAGTGAAATGGGAAGTGAAAGCATCTACGCTATGTTTCCACACAGGAAGCCTTTTTTAATTTACAATATGAAAGCGACCCTGCACATTTTTTATGCTGAAATTCTTTAGCATTCGGGACCCAAATGTTCTTAGGTTTTTTAACAGTCAGGCTTTACCATTATAACCTGCAAAATTAAAATCGGACCAATATTGATCCCATCCATGGTGTGTGTGTGTGTGTGTGTGTTTGCGCGCGTGTGTGTGCGTAAGGGGGTGAATGAATGGAACAAAATCCGGAGAGGGGTTGAGTGAGGATGGATGGATGGATGGAATGCATAGGATGCATAGGATGCATAGAATGCAAAACTGCAAAAACAGATGGATGGGTGGAATGAAAAAAATGGATGATGGAATGCAAAAATTGATGGATGAATGCAAAAATGTGAGAATGGAAGGTATACATTAATGAATGCAAAACTGGATAGACGGACAGAATCCATTGATGCAAAAATGGATGAAATGCAAAAATTGGTAGATGGATGGAATGCAAAAATGGATGGATGATTGTAAATATGTGAGAATGGATGCAAAACAGGAATGAATGAATGCAAAACTGGATGGATGGACAGAATGCACTGAATGCAAAAATGGGTAGATGGATGGTTGGATGATTTTTCTTTCCTTATTAAAATTTTAGAAGGGACAAGACATAAAAATTTTACATTTAAAAGAAACTATTGTCCTGTCTATAGGCCCTCTAGCCAAAGCCCAATCTGCATACATTGGAACACGGGTTGAAGTCTGGAAATACAAATATTTTCGATGCACAATTACCTTTTCTCATTCTAGTCTAGATTCTGAAACACTCATCAATTTCCATACTTTTCCAGAGCACATAAGAACCCTCTCTGAAGCATTTTGTCAGATATTTTTGGATTAGAATTGTAAATATCCATCACTGCATTCCATCTCTGTTTTATTTGAAACAAGCAAACATTTTTCAAGTTCGGATTATGACGAACAAGAGTGAAGCAATATGACAGCCAGGCACAAAAACTACATTTCCATTGGCTCTTACATAACTAATGTAAATGCTTGATCCTCCATTATCTCTCATATGGAGCAACTCTAAAAGCAGAGAAACATACTTGACTTCATTGTACAAAGTTCAAAAAAAGCTTTGAATGTAAAATCTTAAATTCTCTTTCATCTATTGGTAGCAGCTAAAAACTAGCTGAACCCCACAAGCATCCCGCTTTGCGTTGGTGTAAAAGCCCCCTTGCATGAGAGCACAGCAGCAATGCACACCACAAAGTGAATAATATCTTGATACTGCATGAATGGATGCGACACTGTATTGGGGCCTTCGTGTGGAAAACAGATGTGAGCCTATTTCTAAGAAGACAGTGCTGGGACAGTGGTGTGAAGGGAATCGCGTCTCCTCTCACCTCCTCCAAACTTTGCTCCAAATTCCTATAATTTATTCCTTTCATTTGTTTTTCTTTAGAGAGCTCAACCCTCTCAATTTTACTGTTTCATGTTCTGTCTCTTTCTTATTAAACTTCTACCTTCTTGAATTACCATTCCAGTTCACTTTACCATGTCACTCCTGTTGCTTCTCTTCTTTTGGCAGTCATGCTCTTACACTTTGCTGCATAAAAAGACTTGCTAATAACATAAGCAGTCATTGAGGCAGCTCTCCTGACATTGCACAAGTCATGGATGGCTCATCAAGTCAGCGACACTTGTCTTTGTACAACCATCTATCACATTCAGCTGAAAAAAAAAAGAGAAAAAAAGTTATTCTCCCTCAGGGCAAGAATATTTGCCTAATGTTGCTTCATGTCATATAAGTACAGGCCATGGTGATCCAAAAGAGTGAGAACATAAAACAACTGGTAAAAGGTATATTGGTAAAACATCTTTTTAGTCTATCATTTCATAATATGGCTTTAGGTGAAAACTTAATTGCAGTTGCACTCAACTGATATTTCTTAATGAAACATGAGTTTTACGTCTTTACGTATTTGAGGACAACAATCCAAACATATCCTAATTTTTAACTAAAAGGGGTCCTAGAATTCAAAATCAAATTTACTATCCATCCATCCACTTCTGATTATCCGAGTTCAGGTCACGGGCGCAGCAGCTTAAGCAAAGAGACCCAGACTTCCCTCTCCCCAGCCACTTGGGCCAGCTCCTCAGCAGGAATCCCAAGTGTCCACATAACTGCAGACGCCCTACCAATCTGCCTATCGATCTCCCGCTCCATTTTTCCCTAATTCATGAACAAGATCCCCAGATACTTAAACTCCTCCACTTGGGGAAGGACCTCGTCCCCGACCCAGAGAAGGCACTCTACCCTTTTCCAGCTCAAGACCATGGTCTCAGATTTGGAGGTGCTGATTCGCATCCCAGCCGCTTCACACTCTGCCGTAAACCGCTCCAGCAAAAGCTGTAGATCATGTTCACCACATTTACCTTGTCTAATTAAGCAGTTTAGGGTGTCAACTGTACTATACCAAAAATTCTGTGCTGTCTCCGACCTGCTTTCCTATACAAATTCGTAATTTTGTCAATGTCTGTGGAAAAACGGGCCAGTCTGGGCAAAGGTCTGATAACGCATCATAGGCAGTAGACAGACCCCTTTATATGTACATGTCCCCGCCCACTTCAAAGTTGACAGTATGTAACTGTTGGTTATTGAACTATTAATGCTATAGTCATAGAGCCATCGGGGTAAACCGGCCAATCAGCATGCAGCTCACTTTATATTCATGAGCGGGTGGGGAAAACCAGGCTTACAATTGTAGGGCTTTATTATGGGGTTGTATTTGGCCATTTATCAGGGCTCCTGATACAATTTCAGCTCCAACAAAGTTTCATATGCTATACAGAGGTTCAAAGAACAGTTTTGAATAGTCGAAAATGTTCTAGAACCCCTTTAACACTGAAATCTGAGTTAATTTAGACATTTTAAATCAGCCTTGGAGCAGAAAATGTGGTCCTATGGAACCCATAATTCCTAAATAAAGTCAATGTTTGTAAATCATTTATTATTCAGTATAAAACTCTAGGCTCCTGCCTTCCACTTTTAAGGTATATGAATACATTTCCTTGCTTTTAAAACTGTGTCAAAGAATTTTATCTCCTGCTAAGCCAGGCTGGTAAGAATGTCTTTGGACAAAGTATGACTTGTCAATAAACTCAGTGGCACGAGTACTGCAACTCAGCTACCACATATATTGCACATGTGCCATTGGTACTGAATTACTGCAAGCGGAATGCAAATGTCTGCAAGAATCCAAAAATATTGTTACTTCATCTCCTGCCACATAATGCAGACACTGTCTGCAGTGATTGAAATTTGCTCACCTCAACTGGGGGAAATTTGGAGTGGTTGACATAGCAGACAGCTGGTTTTCAAATTAACTTGGCTAATATTTTTTGACCACTTTGGTGCACCAATTGGAGTGGAGTGGTGGAGTCCAAAATGCGACCCACAAGGTCTTTTCAGCCCATGGAATGATGTTGTGTGTCCCATAATTGTAAATCAAGAACGGTACAAATTTGGGCCACCAGCTGAGGCAGTTGATACAGATAGCCACATGTTTTTTTTTTCCACTAATGCAAGGTTTATCAGGCCAGTAAAAATTCTATACCTAAAATTGAATATATTGGGAACACAGTTTTCATGTTTCATTAATCACAATTGTTTTGCTTTTATTTCAATGTGTTTTGTGTAGCTTTCCTTTAATAAGGCATGTGAGAAACTTTTTATATTTGTAGATTCCATTTCTTTAAAAGAACTTTTAATTTCAATAAAAAAAGTGTGTATTTAGTGTTAAGCAAGTGACACATATTTCAGAAAAAAACATTTATGCGTTTATAAAATAAACAAATAATTAAACCTGAAGATTCTGGAAAAACATTGGGCCATCACTAGTTTGGATCATTAAAACCTTCATTCCAGGATGGGCAGTCTGACATCAATGCAATATATTTTATATTTTCCAATGGCATCCAAATTTCCCCCACTGCTCTTTTTGTCCTCTGCCATTATGATGTTTTCAACACTCAAGCATCCTGGGCACTATAGTCAGTGGGCATCTATTGCAGTTAAACTCCACAAGACAAAACAACCCTTTGCCATAAAAATATTGTGTACACTGATATTGCAATGACAATAGATTTTTGATATATTATGAAGTCCTAACAACAACAACAGTCCTTTGTGGATTAGCAAGCTGTTAATTTGACAAATTTCTTTACATTTAGAATCATGTGTGTTCTTAGATAAACCAACATACCTGATCTGATCAGAATCAGTCTGAAATCAGCATTTTATTGGAAATTTGAATAAAAAGCTAGAGTAGTTTCGTTTAATGTAATCCAGACCTGAGGTATACTCATCTACTGGATTTATGTCATGAATGGGCATGTAATCCACCACTGATGGAGTTAGAATGCCACAACCTAAACCAATAGTGCCAGAACCTTTTTAAATCTAGTTACATTTTTTACTGTCAAATAGTACTAACAGAACAATAAAACGCTTTTGACAGCGTGTTGCAAACATTTCTTTTCAACCCTGCTGCCAATTCAAATATTTTCTGCCAGAAATACTGCACAAGGCAAACTGATGGCAGTTCAAGCGTTAAGCCACATTAATTCAGTAATTCAGTAGAAAAGGGGCGCTGGTAAAGCCGGCTGCTACCGCGGTCTTCCAAATCCTGTTTGGATTGGTTGTACCGAAACTTAATTTCCCCACGGGGATTATTAAAGTATCTCTTATCTTATCTTAATAAAAAGTGAAAATAGATGCCCAGTCCAACAATATGCTTTTCTACAAATGTAACGACTGGATGTTTTTCTTCAAGTTTTAGTCCATCCAAACTTAAATGTTTTTGATCTTAGAATAACTTAAATGAACAAAAGTTATGACTTTTATAATAATTTGTTCCCCTTGTTTATAGGAAACCAACAGTCTTGTCTTTAAATGCGTTTCCTTTTGTGTTGAGGAAGTATTCAATCTGAATTCTAACGGGCAGTGTGGTTTTTAAACAGTTTAGATGTCTTTAATAAGCATGTCAGTTTTTCAAACTAATCGGCTTATATTTACATGCCAAGCAAGTCACTGAAAGACAAAAACTGCAAAAAAAATTACTTGTTAATGTACTTAAAGTTTAAAAGCATATTAAATGCTTAAAGTGTTTAATACTCCCTTTTGTGATTAAAGGAAAAATAACAATTCTAATACTTAATAATTTAAACTAATGCATTTCCCAATCTCATTCTGGTATGATTGAATGATTTAAGTTAACAAGTGGGTTTGATTTTGGCTGTAGATTGAGCATTGACATTTCCAGAGCACTTGTCCTCCATTTTAACTCAACAATCAGTGACACCTAATAGTCTTTCAGACGTCAGTAAATGACGAATACTAGATTTAATTATTTTAAAGGCTCAGTGCCAGACTAGCTTGTCCATCCAGGGACACCAGCTGTCGTGTCAAATGGATGGGGACAAATACAGAGGAAGTAGTGAAGTGCAAAAACTGCACTTAGAAACTGAAAGTGAATAGGACAGAGGAAGAATTTACAGGTCAATACTTTAAATGTCAAATGCTGACAGAGCTTTTACAGTGACAAGGATACAATTTAACCTCACACTTGACTTTTAAACCATTCTCCATGGTTGGACTCGCCATCTGCAAACCTTTAGTGACTCAAATGTCTTCTGAAACACGGTAGGAAAATAAATTAGACGAGTCTATGAGCATCTGGAAACAGCACAAATTTTTTTTTCTACTCCACACATTATTCAGTCTAGACTTTCCCTTCCATTACTTGAGGTTCATGTCAGTTTTAATTCACCATCCTGCTGAACAGCTCTAGCAGCATGAGTCAACAGCATTAACAACAGAAACTCAAGTGGGGTCCACATGCTGCTCACCCAGTGTCAAGATGAATTCAGAGGGGGGCATGCTTCTCTAATCCAGTTTCACACTTTCCCCGAGTTTTGAGACATTCGTCCATGTCAGTTCATAAATACTGCCTGACACATGCCTTTCAGTCCATATTTTGAGGTTAGGCCCATGACTTTCTGTGCATCGCAGAAGAAGAAGAAGAAGAAAAAGAAAAAGAAAAAATATCAGGAAAAAAGACAGGGGGTGTGGTAATTTGATTTGTAGTTCAACATTTAATTATTGACAAGATTAGATATTGGAGTTGGACAATATATTGAAACACATTCTCTATTGGGATATCAATAAGTAGGATATCAGCTAGGATGCTATATTTACGGTATTCATTTAGGTTCCCTGCATCTACGTTCCACAAGCCACAATTTCTTTTTGGCTTATTGCCTGACTCATGTCCTTGATGCACACACCAGAGTTAGATTTTGGAAGCTGAGATGCCAACACTCAGGGAGAGGGATGGGAAAATTGTGATGATAGAAAAGGAGGAAGTGAGAAAAATTTAATGCATTGCAATAATACTACTACTACTAAAATATTTCAACTGCATGTTTTCCTAATGTAGTGTACAGTAGTAGCCTTGTGCTAGCTACCACTATCAAGGTAAATCCGTGTCTAAAAATACCTTTTTTATAATACAGTTCTTATGAATAAAAGTGTTTATCATGAGATGCCAGAGAAAATGAGAAAGGGACCAGAAGTTAGCGTAGTGCTGCCTCTCCCCCACTTGTTGCTCCACATTGCTTACTCTAGCCACCCAACTAAAGGCTGTCTGTCTGAGCAAATAGCCCAATTTATTAACCAACTCACATCAGTGTGGTATACTAATTAACTAAAAGACCACGATGACGATCACAAAATTTTCAGCACGATAAACACTTTATAACTACCACAAATTTTACTGGGTGTTCCCTTATTTTTGGCTAATTTGATGTATTGAAATCAAAAAAAGTAAATGTCATCGATAAAATAATTTTGATCATAATAAAAGCAACATCTTATTTTATCCACATTAATAATTGTAGCATTACAGCTCTTAAAACTACCTGTTAGGTTTTTTTTTTCTAAAAGTGTGACTAAAATAAACATTTAGTTTTACTCAAATAGCTTGTGAATCTATCAATAAATCAAAATAGTGAACCATGGTTTGAATGCAGGTCTCTATAATTAAAGTTGATTCAGACTTCTAAATATTGAAAGTTAATGTCCAAATAACTTTTTTCAGCATTGTTATAAACGGAATGCTTTTATTACAATATTTTACTTTAGTAGAGAGAAAAACTATCTGTTAAAGAAAAACAAAGTGAACCCTTGCTGTGTTTTCTCTCCATTTCTTTAACCACACAGTCATCTTAGCACCTCGGGACTGTTCAGACTACAACGTGCTGGAGGTGAGGAAGAATGGTGTTTACAGAGTGACCCCTGACCCTCGCAATGGGACATTTGAGGTTTTCTGTGAAATGGAGTCCTTCGGTGGTGGCTGGACCGTCATACAGCAGCGCCTCGACGGGTCCATCAACTTCAACCGCACATGGGCTGAGTACAAGAAAGGGTTTGGAAACCTGAGGTATGTTTTTTCTTTTTGTCTGGACATATAAAAAGAAAAAGCTAGGCACATCACAAAAGCCATTCCCAAGAAAAGATGGTGCTCAAATAGGGTCAGAAAAGGAGTTGAAAGTGCAGCCCTTCAGCATGCTGACTGTGGTGTTGTAGTAAACACTTTGTGGCAATGGAATGAGAAATAACCCTACTTACATCAAGGTTAATTTAACCTGACAGAGATGTGGACTATAAACCTTTGGATTTAACAGCATGGAGGGTCTAATAAAATCTGCAACTGAGAAGCATTATACGATTTGTAGGATGCAACGTTTTATGAAGCTTGACTACTCACTTTTATGGTGACTGTGGCACTAGAGTACATTTTTAATATTGGAATGCAGGATATGCAGAAAACCCTATCCTGATTGTGTCATTATTCAGAAATATTTCAGTCAAGATAGTGATTCTATGGGTGTCTCTTGCAATGCAGAACATTTGTACTGCAGCAAGCATGAGGTCATTATAGTCTATTAAAGTTGATGCTTCTGATCTTGTGGTCCTAAAGATCAGAAACTGCCAGTTAGAGTTTTGATACGTGTGACATGGGGTGGGGGAGACGGTGCCAAAAATAAGCAAGAAAAAAAAAATGCTCAACCAGTTTATTGTCAGTATGAATCATTGTCTACCCCAGTACAGTGATCAGCAGTGTGGTCCCTGATTTGAGGCTAATGATCTTGTGCTACTTTAAAGTTTTGTTTTGTTTTTCCCCTCAAGGAATCTGGACTGCAGTTAACTATTTGGAGTATAAAACCATGCAAATTTAGATTGATGAGACTTGAACTGGATTAATCTACAACCATGGTTCTCAAATTGTCAACTTAAAATTCCTTGTACTCAATGGAACTTACCTGGAAATTAACTGTAACATAGAGCTAATAGGCATAAACAGCCAAAAGGCATTAAACTATTAATCTTTGCTACAGAAGGCATACAAAAAAGAGGTGAAGTACAAACATGCGGTACTCATGGATAGGAGTGTTATTTTTCATTTTTGTAACAAAAACAAAACAGCATTTAATGATCTACGAAATCTTTATTTGCAAAAAGTGAATGCTTCAACAAATATTGCAAAACTCAGTCCGTCCATCCCCATTAACTCATAATTTTTCTATAAATTCTTATGAGCAACACACTAAATGGTTTCAGTTTTTTGCATCATGTACTGGATTTGGGTTTGAAATCATTTCTACACTTAACCTTCACTGTAAGTTTGACTTTTTTTCCATTTGTATTTAAATGCAACCACTCATACAATCTACACATTCTGCATCCAAAGAGATTCCTGCTGTCTCATCAGCGGATGAGTTTACAGAAAGTGTTTATCTGAAAACTTTCACCCCTCAAACCTCATCTTAAAAGTGCCCAGTCTGCTTCGAGAAGCAGAAACAATAATTAAACCCACCTGTTGTCAATATCACAGATTGCTTGCCACCTGTATTTACTAACACTGATTGATTTTCACATGTAAAATAATACGGTAATATTGTACCCAAGCAAAATATGTTTATTTTTTACACAGGCTGCAAACTTTTCAGTGTAAAATCAATTATTTAGAGCAGAAGGCTGCTGTTGTTTAGAAGTAATACTCAGTGAAGAGCACACCGGGCTCTTGTTTTATCTGGATTCAACTTTCAGATCAATATCTTTATTCTTTTTTATCTTTGTTGCTTTTTTCTAAGAAATAACCATGGTATCTCCTTAATAACCATGCCTGCAGCTCCAGCACTCCCTCCAACTAAAAAAATAAAACCCTCTTTCATCAATTTTTCTGTGTCACATTCCTGACTGCTTGAGCTTCCCCATTTTCCCCCTCCCATGTGTGGGGATAAGTTAATTTTGCTTGAATAAATATGCCATTTCTAACTGTGCCAGCATTTGAGTTCATTTATATTATATGCCTGATTCTTGGTTTCCTTCTTTTTGCCTGTTCCTCTCTAATCTTTTGTCTGACAGAGGTGAGTTCTGGCTCGGCAACGACCATATCCACCTACTGACGAAGGCCAAGGACATGATTCTGCGCATTGAGCTGGAGGACTTTGAGGGTGTCCGGGAATATGCAAAGTACGACCAGTTCTACGTGGCTAACGAGTACTTGCGCTACCGACTCTCCATCAGCGGATACAGGTACAGTATTAGTTTGCATGTTGGCTGCCGAATCTGAGTCAGATGCCCAATATATATAGTTCAGGCAAAAGGGCTGCTTTACACTCACCAGAAGCATAACTCATGATTTGGGGGGATTTTATAGATGCTTCAGGTATTATTCTGGCTGGATATTTGAACACTAGTCCTGAAAAAATTGGTAGCGGTAATTTAAGTTTGACTGCTCCCTGGCCGAGGTCCGCATTTTTTAAAAATGCTTACAAGTTTAGATTAAGGTTGTGGTCATTTCAGAAGTTATTGTTAGCTTGCTTTATGTATTCCAAACCCAGTTTAATCTGCATGTGGCATCCTGTTGGGACACCAAAGTATTTCAGTGTTTCAACAATCTGTTGTGTTGAGGGAAGTTGAAAAACTTCGAGGTAGCCCTAGTTCATTATTAAACTCATTTTATGCAATGCACCAGTACCACCTCAAGGAATCCCATATGGTGACACCTTGCTTGATACTTAGCGCATTGTTCTTAAGCTGTTGTGTACAGTGGTCAAATATCAGACATTAAACAAATTAGCTCAAATTGAAGTTTTATACATCATTGTAGGCTCAAACTGAAAACAACATTCATTGGAACGGTCAGTTTATACAAACCTTTCACTAGAAGTTTATATACTAATCTTCTGTTACTGTACAGTGGAACAGCCGGGAATGCTATCAGTTTCAACAAGCACTTCAACCATGACCAGAAGTTCTTCTCCACCCCCGACCGTGACAATGACATGTACCCCTCTGGAAACTGCGGTGCCTACTACAGCTCCGGCTGGTGGTTTGACGCCTGCATGTCTGCCAACCTCAATGGGAAGTACTACCACAAGAGGTACAAGGGCGTCAGGAACGGGATCTTCTGGGGAACGTGGCACAACATGACAACAGAGTACTACCCCACCAACTACAGGCAGGCCTTCAAGACCGTCAAGATGATGATACGGCCTAAAAATTATGCTCCTTAAGAGGACAGGCAAATCTCTACCCAAAAAGGAGAAAATTCTAGAAAATGGAAGAACATAAAGCCCCATACATTTTCCTGTAGCTATTCACACATGCTTACATGTACACACGCACACACAGCAAGTGGTAAAAGAAAGTTTGACTGCAGTACCAACAAAAATCATTGTGAAATATCTATTGTGCCATCCCATTTCACTGTATGAGAGTGTGGCCTTTGAAATGTTGGCTGAATGACAATAATAATAAAAAAATAAATCATCTGTGAAAAATGACGGACTATTAAAAAAAAAAAAGATGCATTGTAAAGGCCAGCCTCATTTTGGGTGCTGTAATATTCCATGGGACGTTAACGTGGATAATTTTTCACAGGTCCCTGACATTTCTCCCACTTTCATCCTGCTGCCTCGTGCTATAATCCCTGCTAAGACGCAGCACAGCACATACCAGTAGTAAAAACTAATGAGCTATCATTTTCCCTGCAGTAAATGATTTCATAATTAACAACGACCACTCAAGTGAGGGAGCTTATGATAGAGTTTTGTGTCTGAAATTACTCATGAAACACATCCTGCTGGGACTGTTTAATTACACTGGGGCAGTGTGGTAATGCATCATTATCCTAAACATTATGAAATTCGCCAGGGAAGATGTGCGGCCTTAGAGGTATCCATATAGTTCTACTTATATGCAGTACAGCTTAGAGTACTGATTATCTGATAAATTGTCCCTGACACTAAACAGTTTCGATGATTTTCCCATCATCTCTTGCTGCACTGCACAACTCTTAATGACACACTTTGAACTTTGAGATTCTCCTTGTCAACCTTGTGTACAATACTGCTCTCTAGTGTTAGAAAACTGTATAGCACCATAGTCAATTTTATACACACTGAAAGGCAAAGATGGACTTAAGAAATGTTAGAGGATGTGTACAGTATTTATTTTACTTTGTGATGTATCTGAACTTTTATATAATATGTATGGTTGATCCTACAAAGTAGTACAAAGTCTATTCACTGTTTGTGCATCACTGTTCATTCTAAGCAAATACATGCGTATTTGCACCTTTGTGCATCTACCATATTGATCTTTTCTATTCAGATTAATCTGTCATGCAAAAAAAATAAATAATTTTTTTTAAATGATAAAAAAAAGTTGAATTGTGTAGCAGATTGCCGTATTTGGAGTTTTGATATGACATGGATGCCAAGGAATAAAATTTAAAGTCTTGGCAAAAAGAAATGATTGAAAAGCATTTCATTCGATTATGAATCTGGTCTGTACAAGGTTCTAGTCAAGTCTAACCTAATGTTTCATTATTCTTCACCAGGCCCATTATTATACAAATAAGTAATATAAAAGCATTACACAAAAAACTAAGTGCGCCCTATGATTCAATGGCTTATACAAACACTACAAGCAATAACTTGAAGTAGTTCTTTTCTGCATCACTCAGTCTTTCCCCTTATGATAAAATCATTTTTGGTCCAGTTTTATTCACAACACTGCTTTAGCTCATTGAGGTTTCTTTGTGCACAGCTCTCATACAGAACTCACAACAACATTGCTCTTAGGCTATGGTCTGAGGATTATGTGTACAATTGCAACACCTAAATTACTTTTTCCTCCATTCTGTTGTAAACTCCTTTGTTTGGGATCATCGTCCTTTTGGGGACCAAATTTTAGTCAAGCAGTTAACCTCACACTTGACTCTAGAGTACTTGATAGTGTTCTTAGTCAGCTTAGTTAGTTTTCCTTCCAGTCCAAACATATCCACATTTACCATGGCACCAGAGGCCTGCAGAGTGTAAAATGGAGCTCTTTATTCTATCACTTTTTATCTGAACTTTGAGTAAATTTGCAAGGACATCCACTCCTGGAAAGATCAACAATCCTAAATGCTTTCTATAAGTATAAATGATAATTTTCACTGTAGAACAATAAACTTGAGTTTAGAAATGGCTCTTACCAGAATGACTTTGTTTACCATTTGATGTCGTGTAAGCTGTAAACCAGCAAAGTGCAAAAACGGATCATTGACAATGATCAGATCATCAGGTGCAGCTCATTAGCAGCAGCTGGTTACCAATTAGCTGCACCTGATTACTAGCAGTCCCCTTTAAAGACAGTGAACGTATACTTTGGTTTTTCATACATACCCTAAACATTTTGTGAATTTTCTTGTTAATATGTATAGGTGACATGGAATTTGCCGTGAACTTTTGTGCACAAATACTTTCAGGAACTGTTGAGGATAAAATACTTATTTTTCCTATGACTACAACAAGTTTAGAATGAGTATTCAAGGGTAGCCTAGTTTTCTATATTGGTGCTGGGCCACACACACAAAAAAGAGATGCCATAATCAAAATACTATTAAATCACTTTTAATATTCTAATTCTATTCCGACACCGAATGGAATGCTTAAAGTATATTATGAACACGTAAGCAATGGTCGGCAGTTTTACCTCATCCAGGACCTGACAAGCAGAAGCATAGATGTCTTCCATGGCTTCCGGTCGCTCTGGAGCAAATTATCGTGCTATTCTGTTGTCAAACTTCGTGGAATTTAAAAAGTTCGTCTAAGCACTGATTTCTTCCATTACCCCAATAGTGTGTTGTGGTAACCATAGCAACGACGTCACACGTCTCTGCCATAACGCCGAGCATTGCTGAACGAAAATATAAAGTTTTCGATACGACAGCGATATTTCCCGTCAAGACAAATAGATAGATAGATAGATAGATAGATAGATAGATAGATAGATAGATAGATAGATAGATAGATAGATAGATATCTTGTAAACCTTCACACATGGTTAAAATGAATACATCGAATAATGACAGAATTAGTTTGCCGAAATCTCCAACTGAAAAAAGTGCCAAATTAGAACCCTGGACCTGTCGCCAATCCATCAAATATATCTATTTATGTTTTGTAAATATGTTTTATCAATATTTAGATTTCTATATTTATTTAGATATCTAGCTATATTTAAATTTACCTGTTTATATTCTTTTTTCTGCTCCTGCAATACTGGACATAATACAGATTTAAGAGTTTGATATTCTGCATTTTATATAACTATGGTTTATTTCCTCTTTGCCCTGTGCGACGCCCTTTTCCATTTGCAGTAATTGTCCAGTAGATGGCACCAAATATGTATACTCACAATGCATACAACCTACTCGGGTCATGTTTTCAACTCAACATCAAAGGATGGAAGATAGTGAAAAATGTGAAAGGACTGAACATCATAAGTAATAAATAATCACTGATTCAACTTACCTCAGTCCAAAGGGACTTGATGATGATGCAACACTGCTGTTTCCGATCAGTTTCTTTCCCACAGTGTATCCTGAGAGCTTTAAGGGGCCATTATTCACTCTGAGCAACAGCTGCTGGGATGTGTTATCCCAGCAATAGGAGATTTGCAGTGCAGAACAACTTTCTTATTGTTCCGGTCATTCTGAACTCTCCCTAAATCCAGGCCAAAGACCGTTTTGACTTCTGGTTGTGGTTTACCCTGAGTTCATTGGCTGTTGGAGGAACAATAGTCATCTTCAAAGACTACATTAGGCATTTCAGACAAACCTGTATTGAACAAATGGCTCTAGAACAGGAAAAACTTTCCTAAAGTTGCTTTCACCTCAAAGGTTATGTTTGAGCAACTGAGTGAAGGCTGTTAAGAATCCTTATGACTGTCAGGTGTTGATTTTGTCAACAGCCAAATGATTGGGAGTTCTGCAAATGATTTAGGATCTACAAGCTAACATAGCTTCTTCAGACAGAGCATCAGACAACATAAGCAAATAATGGATGAGATAAAGTGACAGCACTTCCAAATATCTTAAAGCAGGCTTTTTAAAATGAGTGACAAGATAAATATTATAATTATAGTTCTGCTTGTACCATCTTGTTAAGTTTGAATAAAGCACAAAGTGTTTTGGTTGTGAATATCAGTCAATACTACCCAATCACTGGAGCTGGCTTTCTCCCCTGTTTTCTTTAACATTATGCACAACAAAGGTTGAATATACTTTTTGCACTTTGTATTACTGTTTCAGCTCTGAAAGGGTCAGGAAGTGTCAAAGCATCTGCTGACTAAATGTGTTTTCCACCATGTCTTCCCATCAACTTAACCATAATTACTGTCTGGTGACTCATGGCTTTTTTGCCACAGTTCAGGGTAACTGCTGTGGAGTTTAATTATCTTCAACAGATGTTGATGATGCATTTTGTCCCGGGCAGCAGTGATTAAAACTGCCAGCAGCATTCATGGATTTTTGGTACTTGTTCTGCTTTGTAGGGCAGTTTTTATGAAAGAAAACATGAGTGAAGAATCACAACAAACAACGTTTAATGTCACATGCAGATTTGGCAAAAAAACTAACAATAAAACAACAACCCAAAAACCTGAAAATGTACTAATCAGGTAATGTGACCAGATCCCTTTTATCTTTCAACTGTGGCCCCAAGGATTTCAGAGACCCTTTACAGATTTTCCGCTGATGTTATCTTGTGTCACTTTCACTTTTGTTTATTGCTTTTTCAATCAATTGAAAATGTGGGGAAGCAGGCAATAGACACACACTTAAAGTCTTAAAGTACGACCCCCCCCCCCCCATTTCTTGCCACCATATGTCAGCTGGCTGACTCCAGACTGAAATACCCCCTTTAGTATGAACCTCTCTGACTCATGCTGTTCTTCCAGAGAAACAAAAAGCATATGCACTGAACAGCAGTTTTTTGTGTTTCCCGTATCTATATCTCTTAGGAAAATCAGCTGAAGCCCCGTGTGTGTGCCAATAACAGTCATGAAAATTTTTGCAATATGACTAAATTGGGCAATGTCTCCTCTTTGTTAAGTTTAATGAACTCAGTCCATTGAATTAAGCCTTTCATATTAGGATCTGATATAGATACAATTTAATTGGACCACATTAATTAAGTAAAATTGCTTTTACATGCAGTACCACTGATGGTAGCTGGGTACAGGCTCCTAAAAAGTAACTTTTCCCCTCACAATATTGAACCTTTGTAGTTATGGTCTTTCCATTACTGACTTTTCAGGTACATGCTAACTCCATCAACCACAGAATGTTTCAAGTGAAACTGCATCACCATTTGCCCATCAACATTTACAATAAGTAAATTTAAGTTATTTTTTTAAGATCCACTCCTAGTCTACTTTAGGAAAAGGAGGATATGTGATTCCAAAAAATAATCCACCCACAGGTGTAATACTAAGAGTTTGATCTTTGGTCATATATTAAATATTTTATAGGAACAGAATCCAGGTAAGGTTCCTTTAAAGTTTTAATGATTCAAAAGCTGGTCTTAGAATATGGCAGAAGGAATACCTGAACAGGACAAGGGAATAACGACAAAGAACCCAGTGAGGTATGACTGAGATTAAACAGTTACTAAGAAGGCGCAGTGGTTAGAGCGGGTGCCCCATGTACAGAGGCTTCAGTCCTCGACGCAGCCGTCCCTGGTTCGAGTCCCGTCCCAGGCGACCTTTGCCACATGCCTCTCTCCCCCTTCAAAAACTCTGTCCACTGTCAATAAAGGCCACTCAGGCCCAAAAAACCTTAAAAAGAAATAAGGGTCAGAGGAGCTCCGTGTTTATTTTTTACAACTTTTCTTTTTTAGAAGGGCCTGAAAGACTATAATAGAGCGTGGGTATTCAAGGTAATACTAGGTTATGACTCCTTTAAGAAGCTCTTCTATCCTCCACTAGTTACCTGTAATAATGGTACATGTTTGAACTTGTTATCAGTATAAAAGATACCTGAACACACCTTCAAACAGTCAGACTCCAACCTCCACCATGGCTAAGATCAGAAAACTGTCCAAGGACACCAGGGACAAGATTGTACATCTGCACACAACTGGGATGAGCCAATCTACATTAGGGAAGCAGATTGATGAGAAGAGAAGACACTACATCATCATGGATTAAAATCCTGCAGTCTCCTTGCTTAGGCCAGCAAATATCCAGGCCCGTCTAAAGTTTGCCAGAGACCATCTGAATGATCTAGAGGAGGATTGGGAGAATGTCATGTGGTCAGATTAGACCAAAATAGAATTATTTGATATAAACATCACTCACCGTGTTTGGAGGGGGGACGAATGCTGAATTGTATCCCAAGAACGCTATACCTAATGTTAAGCATGGGGGTGGAAACATGATGCTTTGGGGCTGCTTTTTCAAAGGGGAAAGGGCGACTGATCCATATTAGGGAATGGGGTCAAGTATCATGACATTTTGGGCAAAAACTACCTTCCGTCAGTGAGAGAATTGAAGATGAAACATGGCTAGCTCTTCCAGCATGAAAATTATCCCAAACATGCCGCCCAGGCAACGAAGGAGTGGCAACGTAAGGAGTATTTCAAGGTGGCCCAGCCAATCTCCAGACCTCAATCCAATAGAGAATCTGTGGAGGGAGTTGAAAGTCTGTGTTGCCCAGTGACAGCCCAAAAACATCACTGCTCTAGTCAAGATCTGCAATGAAAAATGGGCCAAAATACCAGCTACAGTGTGTGCAAACCTGATGAAGACGTACAGGAAACGTTTGACCCTTTTATTGCCAACCAAGGTTATTTTACAAAGGATTGAAAGGAGCTTTTGTTACTGGCCAAATACTTATTTTCTGCACCATAATACAAATAAATTATTTACATTTTATACAAGTTGATTTCCTGGCAAAAAAATTTCACATTCTGTCTCTCAGTTGAAGTGTACCACAACACAGTCTACATTAAATTCTTGAAAATCACCCAAATAAGCACACTGGGTCAGGTTATCTTACCCAACACAGGAAAAACACAATGAACCTGTCCTGTGTAAATTAAGCTGTTACAGAAACAGAGAATTGTTTAATTTACACTGCAAAACATTTGTTTTTCCTGGACAGTCTTGGTTGTATAAAAGTTTGAGTGGTCCTTCCCTAAGCTGTAATGCCTGTTTTTTGTTTTACACACCCATAGTGCAGGGAAAGTCTTCCAAATTGGAAAGACTGCATCATCAATCAGTGCTGCGCAATGGCGTCGTTGGTAGCACTGTTGCCTTGCAGAAAGAAGGTCCTGGGTTCAAATCCTGGCCTGAGGTTTTTCTGCATGTTCTCCCAGTGCATGCGTGGGTTACCTCCAGGTACTCTGGCTTCCTCCCACAGTCAGTCAGGTTAACTGGTCTCTCTAAATTGCCCTTAGGTATGAGTTTGTGTGTGCATGGTTGTGTGTCTCTGTGTTGCTCTGCAATGGATTGGCGATCTGTCCAGGGTGTACCCTGCCTCTTGCCCGATGATTGCTGGAGATAGGCACCAGCCCCCCCTCCGCAACCTTGCATAGGATACATGATGATGGGTCATCAACCAAATTTTTAAATTAGACAAAAATAACATGAGTAAATGCAAAATGTGATGAGACCACAAAGCTATTACTGAGATTTTGGGACTCCACGGTGAGAACCATTATCCACAAATGCAGAAAACACGGAGCAGTGGACAACCTTATCATGAAGATGACCCACCAAAATGACTCCATGAAATCCACATTTTAATGGCTTAAGAAAAAGAAAATTAAGATAATGTAGAGATCCAATTAAAGTCTCGACTTCAATCCATGTTAGATGCTGGGGTGTAAACTTTAACAGACCATTCATGTCTGAAAACCATCCAGTACTGATTAATGCAAACAATTATAAAAAAAAGGCAACATTCTTCTCTAGTGATTTATAAAAAAAACATAGGTATTTATTGCAAATGTTTGATGGCAGTTGCCACCAAGGGTAGCACTGTCAATAATTTAGGAGGCAATAACTTTTTCACATAGAGCCAGGTTAGTTTGGATATATTTTTTTCCATTAACTAATAAAATTATCCTTTGAAAACTGCATATTGTACTAAATTTTCATCTGACCAACACCAACACACTCCTATGCAGACTGTGTATGCTTATTGCATATTTTTCTTCTTTTAAGAAATAAAAGAAGCATCATTTTAAAGAGCTAATGGAAGACAGCGCAATTAGATGTGTAATATCACATTTTCATTTATGTTATTCTAATATTTTGATATCACAAAAATCCATATCCAAGATATTGATTTCATTGTTGTTTTTTCTTAAAATACAGATTAACAGAAAATAAATACATTTATCAAGCTGATAGAAATTACAATGTAAAGCAGATATTTGCTTAGTTTTTAAATATCCAGAGATCATCTTGACCAGTTGAGACATGTCAAAATGACACTGTGTAGAGTTTGAGCAAATGTTCACTTTCACCCTGCCTGGGATTATTCAGGATATTGATTGTTACCAATGATTACACTCCCTCCTCCTTTACTTATGTCGCTCTGTCTGAGATTTTTGTTCACCAGAGCTCGAGGAGAACCTCTTATATGCATACATTTTCAGTCTGTCAGCATGAGTGTGTGCTTTCCATCAAATCAGGGAGGAATACTCCAGGGCCGTCTGGCTTCCTTTTTCTTTGATTCTAGCAGCCAGGAAACAGACACATCCCTGATAACACTACCTTCAACATGTTAAATGTTTAGGATTAAGGCTTATTCTCATTTCCCATTATCACCAAAGGCTCTAGAGTTTGTTCCTTAGTTAGAAGTTACAAAGTGAAGAGATTCTTATGTCATTAGTTACTGCTGATTCCTCTTAGATAAACGAGATGTGACATCAGTATCCCTTCACGTGGTATATTTGTACCACTGCTTGTCTAGAGTGCCACAGACATTGCCAGTGGATGCAGTTTTTATAAACATGTAAGAATTTAGATCCTAAGGTCATCATCTCTTGGATGGATCAGTTGCCAACTTTTTGCATCACCATCAATAATTTATCTCCACCTCTGCTAACCCCCTCTGAACAGGGTCCCACAAGGCTTCATTCTTGGTCCTCTTTTTTTCCCCAATTGTACATGCTTCCACTTGGTGCTGTTTTGTCTTTTTTAACTGCTTTACTTTTATCTTGATTTGTCATGTCATTAGACTAGACAGTTTTATATGTTTTAATGAAACAATGCAAAGTAATAGAGCTTTTGCTGTTGCAGCTCCATACCTGCAGAATGCATTGCAATTGCACATTAAACAGCTGCATTTCCTTGCTGAATATTAAGTCAAAGTTACATGTTGGATCTTGACTCAGGGTGAGTAGTTAATTGTGAGCTTATTTTTATTTACCTTTTATACTACTAGCTTTAGTTGTATACTCCTTTCTTTTTAATTTTTAGACATTGACACAACACATCTGAAAAACCTATACACTAACTACCAACTGACAGTAGCAGTCTTTATGTAAAATTTAATTTCCACAGTCCTGGTGTGGTTACATTGAGCAAATATTGCAAGGTTATCTTGGAACATGAGGTTGTGGAAATATGCTTGCACAGTGAGTGTCATGATTCCAATAATCAGACCCAAATGCAACAAAGTAAAAAACAATGATTCAATTAAATAAAAGAACAAGGAACTTCCATAACTCGGTAGGACCAGAAAATACAAAGACAGGAAAACAGGAATAATTGAGGGACAAACCAGCGAGTTGTGACTGACAAAGAGGTGCTTATATCTACTGAAGAGGCGTGAGAGTGGCAGGGAGAAGGCTGATGACTAATTAGGGAGAAACAGTTGCAGGTGAGAGGGAGAGAGCAAGTGGAAACAATCAGTAATTGGGAAGGGAGGCAGAATGGCAAGGGAAAAAGAGAGCAAGGCCAAGAACAAAACATAAGAAATGACTAGACCGAGAACTATACTTAAGAGGAATGAAGTATAACAGAACTAACCTAGATAAATAATGAAAGGAGGAAAAAGCAAATAGAAGATTAAACAAGGATACAAAAGGTTGAGAATGTCTAAAGATAGGAAGTGAACATATAGAACGAGGACAAAGAACAAAATAAGTAACACTATGAACCTAAAGTATAATTTAACAGAATCTAACATAAGGTGAACTGAATAAGGAAATGAAACAACTGAAACTCAACACAAATACCTAGCATCATGACAGTGAGTGCATATGCCTTCTATTATAAAGTAGCTGAGAGTTGTCTTGTTTGTGAGCAAACATTAAATATCCCCAAGTTTTTTATTAGATGAAAGGCATCAAGTTATGATATTTAAACATTTCAGCAAACAAGGAAATACCTTTTGGATCAATTGATTAAAAACATGCAGGTACAGAGGAAAAGTCTTTACACCCCTACAAAAATTCAAGGTATTTTCAATATTTGCAAAAAGACATAGACGACTATTTCAAAAATATTTCTAATAATATTTACATATGGTGTGAAATTCAAATGGAAAAATGAACAAATCTGTTAAAGGTGCAAAAACTCGATTGAATCTCTTCTCCATAGCCCTCTTCAGAGCAGCCCATATATTTTCTGTCAGATTAAGTTCTGTGGTCTGTCCAGAGCAAAACATATATATAGTCTTAGTCTTTGACTATGTCTGTCTTAGTGACTTAGACTTAGTGAAGTCTAAGTCACTTATGCGGTATGAATGGATAAAAATTAAATGCTAATATAAAGGATTTTGACAAAGGTCCCACATAAATGCAAAGCAGAAGATAAAAACATAGCCAAATAAGCTACTAAACCAAATTCCTTCCAACCCAATGAGTAGAAAATGTGACAAATCAATCAGTCAATCACCTTTATTTACTAGGCACTTTTCTTACAATGAAATGCAGTTCAAAGTGCTATACAAAGTTAAAAATTTACCCTACATATATCGGGACCCCTCCTCCACCCAAGCACTACCCGGAAACCTCCAAGACAGCCACAGCTGACCACCACCCCCGATGCAGAGGGCTCCCACAGAGGGAACACTGGAACAATATGACTATTAATTTGTGTAAAATAACAGATAAAAATGTTAAAATAAATAAATAGGTAAATTAAATCATATCTTGCCTTTGGTTTTGTTACACCAAACACCTACAAATGCTCATCTGAGCTCATATAAAGTTTTGTACATAGTGGCACAGTGTGAAAAACCAATTGTGCACAGAGAGGCATTAAAAAAGTATTAAAGGCAATGTTAGACATTGCTACACATTCACAAGTAAATAAAAAAGGACAAAATAAAGTAATAAAACAGTAATAATTACCTGTGTGTGTGTGTGTGTGTGGGGGGGGGGGGGTCGTGAACATTTTCTTATAAACCAAAGGGGGGCCCAGCAGAAATAATTTGGGTCTTTGAGACTATCTGGATCACTGATCTAACTGAGCAATACTTACAACTTAAGTTGTGAATATCAACTGTTTAAATAACTTATTCTGCCATCTTTCATTTTTGCTTTATTTGTGTTTTGTGTCTTATTTTATGTTGTCTATGTCTACATATGTTTATTTATCTTTTATAAATGCTCTTGTGCATTAAGTATGCAGAAATGTTCGTCCTATCTTTTCAAGCTTTTTCAGTTTTGGAGCTAAAAAGTACCACAGTCAAGATACTTCAGTGTTTTCTTTTGTTTCACTATTTTGCCAAAAGGACAAACCGCAGAGACACAACATAATTTTCCATGGTTGGTGGTTTATCTTCAATACAGCACAATTACTTTTTATAGGATGATATGCTGCCTCAATAACTTTTTAATGCGTCTGTCCTTTTTTTCTGTGGAAAAGGAGGGTTTACTGTTCAGTCTTTAGGGTGTAGCCATCACAGCAAAACCAAAATTACAGGGAAGAAAGCTTATATATTGAGTAAGAGAGTGAATACAGGGCTGTGGTGACACAATATGTCTAATATACAAGGGACCTTTTTACTTGAAAACCTAGAGAGCAAAGAGAAGACAGCAGGCAATATGATTAAATAAGAGGACCTGCCTTGTTTCTCTGGAGGCTGTTAGGAAAACTTGAAAGTAATTTTTTTTTTCTTGTACCTTTGCAATGGTAAGCTGTTGGCACATCATAAAATCCTAACAAACAGCTTTATCCATAGGTCTACCTTTTCTTTAATGCACTGAGACCAGACAGACTCCATACTTTCTTCCTTATGACTCACTGAGAAAATACAGAGTTGCAAACCAACCCCCTGCTTCGTCCATTCTTCACGCCCTGACTCTAAATCCCAAATTCCCTTTACTTCAGTCACAGCTAATAACAGATTTATTTACTGAGTCAACATGTTCACACATTGCGTGAAGCTGGGCGAGAAGCAGATGTTGAGGTCAGGGTAAAGGTATGCAGCTCCAGTGTCAGCTACTGGCTCCTTTTGCAACCTTCGAACCACAATTTGGTTGGGGTAAGGGGTTGAGAAAGTAAAAGCTGTGACTTTCATCCATGCATCCACACCAAAAAACAAATACAAAAACAAAAACAAAAAACAGATAGATTTCTGGATTGGTATACACAGCGCAACTAGAACAAAACTATTTGTACAAAACAAAATTGGTAACAAAAAAAACAACAAAACCATGGGTTATATAGTGAGCTAAAGCCCAATGTTTGGTTTACATAACCATTAACAATCACGATCAATATTTTAAAATGAATATAATTAATAATGATGTTTTTTAAATTAATTTTGTTAAACAATTCGGCGCACCACCCTGGGATAGGGAAAATTTAACTTAAGACTCTGTGGGACGACATAATTGCATACATACACCAAAATAAGGACTAACAACTTTTCTCTATAGTTCAACAATTATTATAAAATAGATTAACCTTACAGACAAATTATTTAACCTATAACTTCTATACCTACACTATCAACGTGCAAACTAAACAACTAAGCAAATCAAAGAAAATGGATGAAATGCAAACTAGTCAGTTCAACTAACAAATGAGTAATGCTAATAAACAAGATGAGAACAATGACAAACATCAGGAGATAACTTCAAAATCACAGCTTTAGCATATAATGATGAGAGAAAGAAAGGAAGCAGTGTGTGTGTGATTGTGTGTGTGTTAGTAAGGAGAAGGGGGGTCGCTATCCAGTTGCTCTCAAAGGGGGTGCTAATTTGGGGGGGGGGGGCTCGACACCCATGTGTTCTAACAAAAGGCTAAGGTTTAGCCTGGAGCTTACAATGGAGCAAGTAGTCAACAGGCAATGTGCAGCAGTGTATATAAGTTTTTGTGGCCACAGTGGCCTTTATTGACAGTAGATAGTTTGTAGGAGAGAGGTGGGGGAAGAGACATTCGGCAAATGTCCATGGGGTGGAATCGAACCCCAGGAAAACCGAAGAGAGGACTGAGGCCTCTAAACATACGTCGCCTGTCTTAACCACTCTGCTATGCGACACCCCAGTGGGGAACAATTAGTCCAAATAAGGTCACAAGAAGGGAGGAAAACAATAAGGAAGGATCAAAGAGGGAACAAAGAGCAGAGTCCTGGCACAATTAATCTGTTTAGCTGTACAGATTAATAGTCAAACTCTGCCCTGGATAAAACCAGTTAACATAGCATGCAATCAGCAGCTTCAGTGAAAACATCAGGCTCTGTATTCAACAAACATCAAATCAACCATCAAAACTTATCTCTGCCCAGACACAAAGAGAAAAATAGAATAAAGGTTCAGTCCAAAATAGAATAAAGGTTCAGTCCTACTTTGAAGCGGGTTACTGCACGATTGGTCCCAAAACAGCAGGCAGTCCGAGGAAAAAGATAAAAATAAAATAAAAACCGTGTCCAAAAGAACAAGCTGGCATGCTCAGCTGAGGCGACCATGGCTTTGGTGGTAGAAATTCGGCCCATAACTGGTGGGTTGCCAGTTTCGTCTGTCTCGGTCAAGACTGTTAGGAATCAGTGGTTGTTTGCTCACAATCCTCAAATGAACTGTTCTGAACAATTGATCAAATCATGGAGTCCATTTTGTTTGCAGAGATGGCTACAGTCTGCCTTTCCATCCAGACAGCCTAACCCACAACATGATCTTCAACCACCAGATCTCTCCAATGTTCCCAAGGAGAACCATGACTTTCAACAGGTTTTCAGTAAGGATCAAGCCTTGTCTCTGCCACCTCACCACCCTTATGACTGTTCCATTTATCTTATTCCAGGTGCCCTTCTTCCCACAGGATGACTCTTTAACATTTCAAGAAAAGAATGCGAAGCCACAGAGAATTATATCGACTCACTCAAACCCGGCATCATCCATCCATCCCTGTCACCACTTGGAGCAGGTTTTTTCTTTCTAGAAAAGAAAGATAAGTCTTTAAGACCATGCATCAACCACAGAAGTTTGAATCAGATCACTGTTAAAAACAAATACTCACTCCATCTCATTTCATCAGCCTTCAAACAGGTCCAAAAAGTCACCATCTTCTCCAAACTGGATCTGAGGAACATATGCCACCTTGTCAGAATTCGAGAAGGAGATTAATGGAAAACAGCTTTCAAGACACATTGGCCACTACCCCGCCAACTTTTAAAACCTGCCTGATTACCTGCCTGATAAGGCTGAGGCAATTAAAAATAGATGAAGGAATAAATCCTTGGAGCTATTTGAATAGCAAGTTACTACACATATATGTGGAATAATAACAAACAAGTAATATTACGTTTATTACAAAAATAATTCAACTTTCAGTCAAAATGCTTTCATCAACAAACTCACTGAGCTAGTAACACACAACTAAACTACTGAGTAAAAGAAGAATGAATGATAGACTAACTAACCGCTCTGTCTCAACTTTCCAGGTCAGACCACAAACTCCATTCCTACACTTTCTTGTCCCAAAGATTCTCCAGAGCTGAAAGAAACTACGACATTGGTGACCGTGAGCTCCTAGCCAATAAATGAGCCCTAAAAGAGTGAAGACATTGGTTGGAGTGCATTCCTACCTGCAGTCAGCTAAACACCTTAACCTTCGTCAGTATCGGTGGTCACTTTAGTTCTCACAATTTAACCTCACCATAATCTACCGCTCCAGATACAAGAATCAAAAGCCTGATGCATGTTCCAGACAGTACCGCAACAACGACTCCCCAGATTCTTCTACATCCATCATTTCACCCACATGCATCATTGGATCCCTTACCTTGCAGGCTTCTGTTCTGGATTCCACTTCCTCGTTCTCAGGCCCTCGTTCCAGTCAATATCCTCCTTGTTCTGTTGCTCTCTGGATTCCTCTCTGGTCATGCTAAAAATGATAAAAATAGCCAAGCAATTTTCATCAGGCCAATTTGTGAAAGAGTTAGCCCTTAAGCTAGGTGCCATTTTAGTCTCGGGGCTCTTTAAAATGTACCTTAAAGTGTACTGAATGTATTTTTTGTCCAAATATTTGTTTACATGCCAATGCAGAGATATGCAAGTTTATAATATCAGGCATCTCTTCTGAAATTTATGGTTAGATTTAGCAAAAGACAAAATATCAAAGTATGTTTTTTTTCCCCCACATCATACCACAGACATCTAAAGAGCTCAGTATATTAGTTATTTTTACTTTCTTGAATATTATTCTTTTAGTTTCATTTCCATAATAATGATAGGCTTTACATTTTAATAACCAGCAAATTGACAGTAATTTATGCCAGTATTTCAGAAGAAGAAAGTCCCCAAAACAGTATGCCAAACAGAGAAGCAAAAATGAAATAAAAAATGCATGCATATCAAAGTAGCTGCTTTGATCCAGTGTTCCAGTGAGAACTTGGTTAGTTGCTAGTTGCTTGGTTTCTTTATTTGAAAGATCACAAATATGTTTCACTGCAACACAGACAACTTCATGCACAGGTAGACATAGCTCTACATAAATCCTACAGAAGTTCAAACACAGACCATGAGGAAAAAAAAAGATTGCCAAAAAGCAGAATGATTTGTTTGGTTCACAACAAAATGTTTAAAGCAGACTATGTCCGAACTAGAATATGAAATAAATTCTAAGGAGGTTTGAGGTTTCTTCCTATTAAAGGGGAGTTTTTCCTCTCCACCGTCGCTACATGCTTGCTCAGTATGAGGGATTGGTGAAAGATAGCTGTGGTTGGAAACTCTGCATCAACGGGGCCCAACCTCACGCCAATGACTGACGCAATCTGCTGGGATTCCTTAAATAGGAAACTTTTTAACTGATTGGAATGTTTGTATAAATGTATTTAAATGACTTCTTGTTAAGTGCCTTGAGATGACATCTGTTGTGAATTGGCGCTATATAAATAAACTGAATTGAATTGAAAAAATTAAGCAATATCTCACTACCAACAGGTTTCTACCTTATACGTTTTGCTAAAAAATATTACTTAGAAATGCAGGATAATTAAAGCCAACAAGAGATACAAATCATAAAATGACATTGTTAGGTTATTTTAGATTCACAGGTAACCTAGAAAGGAAAGCACGCACAGAGGAGATGTGAAATGTGTTTGCTCAATTGAGGGAGACCGTGCAGTAACAGAAATGACACACCAGTCTGAGTTCCATTCCAGCAGAGTCTCAAAGATGTTGAGAATCACAGCTTCTATTTATTCACACATTTGAACCGTTTCACCACACCCCCATTGTCTTATCTTATCACCATACAACACACAGCAGAACTGTTTCTAACGGTTTGTAGATGCATCCTGTTTGGACAGCATATTTTTGCAAAGTCAGCTCCTTATAAGCACATTTCCTTAAGAAAGTTCTTACCCCCACACTAAAAGTTACTTCCCTTAGTCTTGACACACAAAGTTAAACAAAAGAACAGACTGCATTTATCAGATTCTCCAACATTTCCCCCCTGAAATGCAGTCTTAACAACTCTAGTAAAAGAAACAATAAAAACATCCGTCTGTAAAAAATATGAAGCAGATCTATGTATAAGATAAAAATGACAAACAACAAAGAGTCACAAATATAGTAGTAACCCAAATAAAGGATAATTTTAAAAGTAATTGTTAAAACTAGATACTTGTAAAATTAACTCTTAAACATCCTTCATACAACGGCTACCTTGAAAGTAGTTTACATTGTAGAATTCATTAAAATTAACTTAACAAGCATACTCCTATTTCACATCAGGTGTTTCTTCCTCACGTAGCTGCAATAAGGAATATTGCACCATAGTATTGGTAACCATTTTGGCCATCATGTGTTTAATACATGATAAAATACAGGACACAAATAAGCAAAATAGAATCAGAATGACAATAAAAGGCATTGCAACTTTCAACAGAACCCGATACCAACATCCAGCGGTCAACCATGACATAAAGTCCCAGGGAACAGTTTGTGATTCTTGTGACTTCAGGAAATCAGCAAGTCCTCGCACTTTGTCATGGATGAGAGTCCAATTATCATGTGTAGATGGGATGTAAGTACAACAATGTTCTCCAATCACTGTACACAGTCCCCCTTCTGACGCGAATAGAGTGTCCAAGGCAATTTGGTGTTGCATTAGCATAGTTCTCATGGCTGACTTTTCAGGATCGTTTGTCAGCAGATCAGACATTTCCGTAAGGATGTCAGTGATGTTTTCCAAGGACCACCAGACTTCGGTCACGGCTTTCATGAGGCTTGACACTCCTATCATAGGAAAAATTGAATAGAAGATTCCTTTAGCATCGTTGTAGAGTGGTTTATGTCCATCATTATCAGTGAATGGAACGAACTTCCGGACCGGTGAGAAATCACGTTTCTTCAGCTCTGATGATGATAATCTGCCAAAACCATTCTCTGAGATGATATATGAGGATGGTTGCAGTCGAGCCAAACTGCAGGTACCACACCAGTCTTTAGGCAGGTAAAGGTAGAAAGTATGTCCACACTTCCAAATGTAGCCATCAGGTGTTCCTAGCCCCCTTTGTGAAGGTACTTCCAGTAGGTATGTGCCATCAGGACTGTTGTCACGGAAACCAGAAATCCTCTGCTTCAGAGCTGTCAGATTAAGAGTGGCAAATCGCATAGAAACGGTGGTATCACCACGAAAATAGAGGGTGAACCAGGTTGTGGTGTTCCAGAAAGTATCATTTAAATTGGATAAGGGGAACACATCTTCACAGTCAGAGGATCCGAGAGATTTAGTTGTCCCGGTGGTGCAGTTTATAGAAAAACAAAAATTGTCTTTCCCAGTGAGGCGCAAAAGATTGATTCCTCTGGCTATTGTTGCATTAGTAGCTTCAGAAAAGTCTCCTGGTTCAGTCCAGATTCCGTTATGGTTAGGATCACAACAATGAGGTAGGGCCGAACAATTTCTATTGTAGTGGTCAATCGTTAACTTGTACAACAAGCAAATAGTGTTGTTTAGAGTGGTAGGTACAGCTGTCATCGTGGGGACTTCCTCCGAGTGAATGGGAATACAGGAACAAACATAACAACTAGTGTTAAAACCTAAACGTTTAGCAGTCAAATTAGCTACTTGGTACCAGGTGTTCTTAAAAACGTGGTGGGTGTTAATTACAAAATTTTTATCTCGTGATGGGGTAGCGTATGAATTCATTAGAAGCCATAACACTGCAAAGCTTAGCAATGTCAGACCAGATAATGTAATAATCTTCATGGTGTTGGCAGAGAAAAACAACTGGATGAATAGCCCCTCTTTTCAGAGAGTTTGACCACTAGGTGACAGGACTGCTTTTCTGCTGGGGTTTGAGACCAAAGGCCCTAGTAGTACCAATGCCCTTTGTAGCCCAGACTTCCTCCTGTCACACGTCTATTAATCCAATTGTCTCTGCAGTTTGCAATGTGAAAGGTGAATCCAGGAAGGTCTCTCGGCAATCTTCACAGCTGTGGGAGTTGCTAACAGAACTTGGAAAGGTCCTTCCCACTTTGGGCTTGTCCAGTTCTTTCTCTTGATGACTCTGATGAATACCCAATCTCCAGGCTTTATGGGGTTCTCAGGATCCTGTAACGCAGAAGAAGATACAGACAAACTATGTGCTCTTTGTACTTCTCTAGTCTGAATAATTTTCCTCATGTAATCAGCTAGGGTTAATTCTTCATCTGCTTTCTGTAGGTCCGGTGCAGTAATGGGCAATTTATATGGTCTACCATAAATTATTTCAAAAGGAGTTAATCCCTGATTTGTTGGGGTTATTAACTAACTAACTAACTAACTACTAACTAAATCTAAGCATTCTGTCCATGGCCTTTTTGTTTCTTCCATACATTTTCTTAGCCTGCTTTTTGTTGTCCCATTATTTCTTTCAACCAGACCTGCACTTTGAGGATGATAAGCACAATGATTTTTTAACGCTATTCCTAAATGTTTTGCCATGTTTTGAACAACTTCATTAACAAAATGTGGTCCATTATCTGAGTAGATGGTCTCTGGTATGCCATGATTGGCAATGATTGTTTTGCATAACGCTTTTGTCACTGTTAGTGCATCATTTTTGGCTGTTGGAATAATCTCAACCCACTTAGAAAATGCGTCAATTATGACCAGGCAGTATTTATAGGAACCACTCTGTGTTGGTTCAATAAAGTCCATGTGTATAGTTTGGAAAGGCTGGTTTGGTTGGGGAAACTGGACACGTTTTGGTCTCATGTTTCCCTGAGGATTGTGCTTTACACAAATAACACATGATCTACAAAAAATTTTTAAGTAAGTTTCTAGATTGTATGTTGTAAAGTGTTGTTGTATTATACTAACCATCCCCCTGTTGACACATGGCAAGGGCCATGGGTCAATATTGCTGCTGCCTTGAAAAGGGATTTAGGTAAAACAGGTTTATTATGTACAACATACAGTCCATCATCATTGAGGGTGGCTCCTTTGTTTTCCAAAGTTGCCTTTCAGCACTAGGTGCATGAGTTTGCATGTCTTTTAACACTGTGTGGCTGATTAAGTTGTTATCACAATCAACACTGAAAATGTCTGAAACTCCGTGGTGGCCCTCAGCAGCTTCTCTTGCCACCATGTCTGCCAGTCTATTCCCTTTTGAAACTTGATCTTTTCCTGAAGTATGTGCTGTACATCTACAGATGGCTAGTTTACTCGGAAGTAACACTGCTTCTAAGAGTTGCATTAACAGCTTTGCATGTGTGATAGGTTTTCCTAATTGGTCGGGTGAAATCTGCAGGAATAAATCCCAATAATTCTAAAATTACTACAACGATTATTACAATTAAAATGATAGTAAAACACGCAATAAGAAACGTTGTTTTTTCTGTATAAAATCAGGCATTAGTTCCAATTTATTTTTTGTTTTTGTTTTAATTATTTGAAGGATCGTATAGTTTTATGTTCCGGTTTCATGTACCCTTATTTTGAGTCAATAGACTTTTCTAATCTAAGAACAGTACAATTTTTAGATCCGCACAGGACGTCCCTTGAATGCCTTTCTCTCCGTACGTTAACACCGTCAGGTTTCAGGAGGAAATGGCATGCATAAGGATTATGTCGTGTGCCTGCTTAACTTATACCAACCCAGGGTCGGTACTTTTGTTTTTGAGTTCTGCTGTTTCGTATTTTTACTGCCTTCAGTGGTGTTCTTTATATCCCTCTGAGGTGGTTTTAGATTTCACCGATCTAATCCGTTACAACCTTCCCATATAATCAACTGTTTTATACCTATTTTTTTCCTATTTTGTCCCGGGAAGGCTCAATACCTGACTCCCTAGTCAGAGGTTTAAAATGTCTTTTAAAGCTGAACAGCAGAACTATACCCTCTCTGTCTTAGTTAGATATTTTTTAAAATAAGGGTGCAAAAAACCAAAAACTCGGTTTGCGAGCGATTCAAACCGAGTCGATCGCAAGGGACCAGGGGTGAAGGTGTCCGGCGGAGCTAAGACAGCTGGCCAGTGAAGCAAAACCGCAGCCTGGACTTTGGTGAAGGCGGGATCCCTTTCAGCCCTCCGGCGAAGAGCTTCCCCCGAGGACCGAGCGTCGAGTCACGGCACCAGAAATTTTAGATTATTTTAGCTTCACAGGTAACCTAGAAAGGAAAGCACGCACAGAGGAGATGTGAAATGTGTTTGCTCAATTGAGGGAGACCGTGCAGTAACAGAAATGACACACCAGTCTGAGTTCCATTCCAGCAGAGTCTCAAAGATGTTGAGAATCACAGCTTCTATTTATTCACACATTTGAACCGTTTCACCACACCCCCATTGTCTTATCTTATCACCATACAACACACAGCAGAACTGTTTCTAACGGTTTGTAGATGCATCCTGTTTGGACAGCATATTTTTGCAAAGTCAGCTCCTTATAAGCACATTTCCTTAAGAAAGTTCTTACCCCCACACTAAAAGTTACTTTCCTTAGTCTTGACACACAAAGTTAAACAAAAGAACAGACTGCATTTATCAGATTCTCCAACAGACATCCTGAAGACTGTTATCATACAAGACGGATCAATTAATGGAATTGAGGCTTTTTGTAGCAAGAATACCAGAGTTTATAGCTGCTACAAAAATACAGTGAGAGAAATATCAGAAAAAATCCCTAAAATCTTGGACCAACATCCAGCTTTGGAAAAGCTTGTCATTCACGCAGGATCAGCAGATATCGCGATGAGACAATCAGAGATTCTGAAGAGAGACTTTTCTGATCTCCTACAGAGACTTGATGGACTTAACGTAAACATCCTCATCAGCGGACCAGTCCCTGAAGGGAATGATGAAAGATTTAGCAGACTCCGCATGCTCCATAAATGGTTGAAGAAACAATCATCTGAGAAGTCGTTCACATTTATTAATAATTTCAAAGTATTTGGAAGTGCTAATCATCTGTTTAAAGCAAGAATGCGCTATTTGAACAGGTCCGGAGTAAGGCTGTTGGCAGCAAAAAAATTTTCTTATCAACATCAGAAAGCAAAACACTTGCTCCCAAAAGCTGACCTTGAGGCGCCCATATCAGAGAACAAAAACAGCAAGTCATGATGACACCACAGGACCGAACAGATAAACAACCATCAGAGATTAAGTCTTCATCTTCCTGTGACTCAGCCACATCAAATGAGTCTCCATTTAGAAACTTTACAGACAGACTGAATGAGCAAATCAAACTTGGGACACAATTAACACCTAAACTTAGACTACACCAAACGCCTGGGACTAGTGTCCATAAGCCTGGGAGCTTCCCCCCACTGATTATTACAGATATCTGATATTTGAGGGAACCGGGCAAAAAATCCACCCCTACCGTCTCACAGAATTCACCCGTCACCCCTGAGGCTATATCAGTGATTATCAGCAGCAGGAAACATAAACCGTTAACCACACGCTCTCATATTAAACAAAATCTCAAATTGATAACCTGTCGGAAGGGTCAGCTGCCCGTCATCACAATACTTAAGTTAGCTTTATTAAACATTAGATCTCTATCCGGAAAGTCTTTTCTTATCAATGACTTCATCACTGAGCATAATTTACACGCCCTTTTTTTATCAGAAACTTGGCTAGATGAAAATAACGAAACAACTTCATTAATAGAATCCAGTCCTCCAAATTATAATTTCTTAAGCGAGAACAGAAAACACAAACGAGGCGGAGGTGTAGCCACCATCTTTCACAACTCAATGAACTTTAAAAAGGTAACTCTGGGCGCGTTTGAATCTTTTGAATACCTAGCCACCCAGATAAATGAGCCTAACAAAGCGTTATTTCTAAGTTTATATAAACCACCAAAACTTAACTCTAACTTCTTTAATGACTTCAATGACCTTCTTTCTGTAATATGTATCGACTATGACCAACTAATCATCGTGGGGGACTTTAACATCCATACCGACAACCCCCAAGATAGACAAGCAAAAACATTAGATGATACTCTCCACATCTACGGCCTGACCCAGCATGTCAGACAACCAACACACAATAAAGGACACACTCTGGACCTAATTATCAGCAAAGGTTTAAATATTTCTGACATCTCTGTAATTAATATTGCATTATCTGACCATTTCTGTGTTTTCTTTCAAAGTACCATCTCTGCTAAATTACCCAGCCAAAGTCAGACCACTATAAAAAAGCGTTTTCTAGGGGACAGTTCAGTAGAAACCTTTAAACGTATTTATCCTTCCACCACATCCCCCTCATCTCCCAACTCAAACTCAGTAAATAGGTTGGTAGATAATTTCCTTGCGAAAATCTCAGACATCATGGATTCCATTGCTCCAACTAAAGTGAAAGTAGTCTCAGGTAGAAAGAAGTCTCCGTGGACAAGTAATCCACTGGTACGTAGTGAAAAAAGAGAGTGTCGACGAGCCGAGAGAAAATGGCGGAAAACTCGACTCCAGGTTCACTGTGAGATCTACAAAGAGAGACTGAATAGATATCAGCTAACTATAAAAGATGCTAGGGAATCGTTCTTTTCTGAAATCATCAACAGAAACATTAATAACGCACGGACTCTATTTGCAACAGTGGAAAGACTAACTAATCCTTTAGTGACAGTAGCCCCAGAACTAAACTCTACCAGGGCCTGCAATGAATTTGCCAGCTTTTTCACTGAAAAGATTCTAACAATTAGACGGTCAATCTGTACCTCAATATCGAACCCACAACCAGTGCCATCCCCAATCAACAACAATGTAGAGAAAATGTCTGAATTCCACGAATTAAACCAGAACAGCCTTGAAAAAATCATTATCCAATTAAGCTCCTCCTCCTGCTGTCTTGATATCCTACCCACAGCTTTTCTAAAGAAAGTTCTTCCTGTTATTGGTTCTGATCTTGTTCAAATAGTGAACTCATCACTGCTATCAGGTGTCTTCCCTCAGGCTTTAAAAACAGCAGTTATTAAACCACTGCTAAAGAAGAAAAATCTGGACAACACGTTAATGCAGAACTACAGGCCAATCTCTAATCTCCCATTCATCAGTAAGATTATTGAAAAAGCTGTGTTTCAGCAGTTAAATGGCTTCATAACAACGACAAACCGTTTTGATGCTTTTCAGTCTGGTTTCCGCGCTCACCACAGCACCGAGACTGTCCTCGTCAAAGTATTTAATGACATCCGCATAAATACAGACTGTGGAAGAACCACAGTGCTGGTTCTGTTGGACCTCAGTGCAGCATTTGACACTGTTGATCATGATATTTTATTGGAACGACTGGAGAGCTGGGTCGGACTCTCTGGTACAGTACTTGGCTGGCTCGAGTCTTACCTAAAGAACAGGGACTTCTATGTTTCAATAGGAAACTTTTCATCAGAATGAACAGAAATCACATGTGGGGTGCCCCAGGGCTCCATCCTGGGGCCCCTCTTATTTAATATCTACATGCTCCCACTAGGCAAGATTATAGCGACCAATAACATTAGCTACCATAACTACGCGGATGACACTCAGCTCTACATTACAATGTCACCAGGTGACTCTGAACCCATTCAAACCCTAAATCAATGCATTGACCAAATAAATGGATGGATGTGCCATAACTTTCTCCAGCTGAATAGAAACAAAACTGAAGTGATTATTTTTGGACCCAAGGAGGAACGATCAAGAGTCAGCACACAGCTTCAATTAATACAGCTAGAAACTACTGATCAGGTTCGTAACCTAGGTGTAGTAATGGACTCAGACCTGAACCTCCAGGGTCACATAAAGGCAATAACAAGGTCAGCGTTCTATCACATGAAGAACATTTCTAGGATTAAAGGACTGATTTTGCAACACGACCTAGAAAAACTCATCCATGCGTTTGTCTTTAGTCGGATTGATTACTGCAACAGCATCTTCACAGGTCTGCCTAAAAAGTCAATCAGACAGCTGCAGCTGATCCAGAACGCTGCCGCTCGCGTTCTCACTAGAACCAGGAAAGTAGAGCACATCACCCCCGTTCTAAAGTCCTTACACTGGCTCCCTGTAGCTCAGAGAATAGACTTTAAAATACTTTTACTAGTTTATAAATCATTACATGGCTTAGCACCAAAATATGTTGAAGACCTGTTGTCATGGTACCAACCACCAAGACCACTCAGGTCCTCCAACTCTAGCCTACTAAACATCCCTAGACTCAGAACTAAACATGGAGAAGCAGCTTTCAGTTTCTATGCTCCCCTTATCTGGAACAGACTTCCTGACGAGTGTAGAGCTGCTGAAACTCTGAACTGCTTTAAATCGAGACTAAAAACCCATCTGTTTAGAATTGCCTTTGAGTAAATGCTTGATGTTATATGTATGAAATGTGTTCATGCTCTCTTGCTTTTTTTTTATTTTCTCTTGCTTTATTGTGTATCATGTATAATGTGTGTTTCTTTTATGTGTTTCTTTTAAATCACCAAATCATGTAAAGCACCTTGAATTGGCCTGCTGTTGAAAGTGTGCTATACAAATAAAATTGCCTGGCCTTGCCTTGCCTTGAAGGGAAAATTAATCTAGCTTTACATTTCAATAAAATGTCCCCAATAAATATCTTTGTTTTATGCAAAAATAGCTATTGAGAATCTACGGAGCAAGATGGCGCCGATGTACATGGCTTGCCGTCTCTCTGTAGCTTACCTATGATCGAGGCACACTTCTGGATTTAAACTTGATGTATTGTTAGTGACAGATAAGGGTTATCTGGTAGTTCTTTTATTATTGGATTTAACGGCAGCTTTCGATACCGTTGATCACCAGGTTCTGCTTGATCGGCTGGAACATTGCGTGAGGCTAGCTGGTAAAGCCCTTCAATGGATGGACTCATTTTGCCAACAGATCTTTTTCTGTCAGCATGGGTCCTCACTCATCCGAACCCTATCCCCTGAAGTGGGGGGGTACTCCAGAGGTGCTGGGCCCGTTGCTGTTCTCCCTTGCTGACATTGGGAATGCTCTTTCGGAAACACTTGGTTCATTTCCATCTGTATGCAGACGATTGCCAGATCTATGTCCCTATAGATAAGGGGTCTGGAAATAGGGTTAGGGTGATTGTTGACTGTCTTGCTGATATTAGACTGTGGATGTCTGCTAACTTTCTTGGTTTTAATGAAAGCAAGACAGAAGTTATTGTGTTTTCTCCTAGTGGTCGAAAGGAGCATGGTCTTGACCTCCAATCTCTTGCTCCATATGTGCTGTATGTAGTTACAAATCTTGGTGTGAGACTTGATGCTGCTTTGAAATTGGATATCCAAAAAAATGCTGTGACCAGGTCATGCTTCTTCCAGCTGTGGTGTATAGCTAGAATCAAACATTATTTTTCTAAAACCAAGTTGGAGATTGTGACATGCTTTTGTTTTGTCCAGGTTAAATTACTGCAGCTCCTTATATGCTGGGCTATGTAAGGCTTCAGTGGCAAGGCTGGAGCTGGTCCGCCAGATTTATTTGTGGTGCAAAAAGTTTGAGCATGTTACCCCGATTCTTGTTTCTTTGAATTGGCTGCCAAAACGGTACCTGATCTTTATTAAAATCCTGGTTCTTGTTTATAAATCTTTGGCAGATATGGCACCATTTTATCTGTCTAGTTTACTTTCAAAATATTCCCCCCTAAAATTCCTTCATTCATCAGAGCAGTGTTTGTTGCTGGTTCCGAGAACCAGATGTAGGTCTCGGGGTGAGCGTGCGTTTGCTGTGCTGGCTCCGAAATTATGGAATCAATTGCCGCCGGCTATCAAAGAGGTTACCTGTGTACAGAGTTTTAAAGCCAGGTTGTTCCGGCATTACCATGCCTTACATTCTGCCTAGCTACTCTTTTGTTGGTTTTTATTGTTTTATCGTTTTATGATTGTATATACTGTACTTTTTGATGTACAGTACTTTGGGCTTCCGGGACTGGTAGGGGAAGGTGCTTTATAAATAAATAAATGAATGAATTTAAAGAAAATTTCATTAATTCACAAAAATCTATATATTTCATGAATACTTAGAAATATAAAAATAAATTACATACTGAAAGTGAGCATGCGATGAGCATAACCTTGTTTTATTATATTTTAAGTCAGACACTTTTTCAATATTTTCTGTATACTTTAAATCAATAAAACAGTATCAAAACTGTTTGTAAAACTGTCAATGTAATAAAAAAGCTGTTTTCCACAGCCAGAACTGTGTGTTTTAAAATTAAAAGGAGCATTAAAAGGAGCTTAAAAGTCAAAAGTACCGTAAAACATTTGAAACCTTCCATTTCCTTGGTCATTACGCCTAAATATTGTGATTTAATAAAACGAGACTTCTAGACGTATTTTTCAGCATTCAGGTTTAGGCACACTTTTCAGATAGATAAATACTGCAGGCAGAACAGTAAGATTATAAAGCAACGGGGATTACAATGATTTTTAACAAATAGTGGAATCATGAATGTTTTACTTTAAAGTGTTGCCTCTTGAATCTCACCAATAACCGTATATTTTATCTATACTATCTACAATGAGAAATTAGTGCTGTGTTAGCAATCACTATGCTCAATGGACCATTCTCCAGGCACAGATGCCTATTTTTTCACATTTGTCACATTTTCCTTAAGCCCCCTCTGATATATAGAATTCATGGTGAATTCTGTGAGGGTGAGCTGGAAAAGTGTTTGTGCAGGTCTATCTTATAACTGTCAAACTTAATCCGGCCCAGACATACCACTCTTTAAAAAATTTTGTGCATACCTTTCTGATTATAGATAGATGCACTTTCATATCAACAGTGACAAGAGCCTGCTGTAGGTCCATGATGACAATTTAGGGGCTTTGGAGACTTTTGGGTGAACTTATTTGGACAAATTAACCAAGGGAGCTGGCAGTTACTTTGAGTGCCCCATCCATTCATCCATCCATCCATCCATTTTCTGTACCAGTCATTCCTATACAGGGTTGTGGCGGGTGATGCTGCCTATCTCCAGCTGTCATGGGGCGAGAGGTGGGGTACACCCTGGACAGGTCACCAGTCCATCACAGGCTTTGAGTGCCCCCTCATTTTTAACCCAAGCCATTACACAACTAAGTTTCAATTTTAAAGTGAAAAGTTGTGATGTGTAGTAATGATCCTGCCTTCAGTTGTCCTTTGTGTGGGTTTTGATGATGCTTGTCCTTGTCAGTGGTGGTCTTGAATTTCATGTCATTGTGTTACTATGTTTTACATTTTTATGTTTTTACCCCTCTGTAAAGCAAATTTCCCTCAGGGGACAACAAAAGTAAAGTTTCAGTTTCCCCCTACTTAGCATATACCATGCAGTGGCTGATTTTAAACTCATTTGAGACCTTTTACATTTTTTTTTTATCAGACTGAAAAGCTGCGACATTCCTCTTTCTGAAGGCCAGAAAGTGCTCTTTTGATTACCATTATGCTTACTTTCATTTCAGCCATTAGGAGCACACCAAGCTATGAGTCTGAGGTTAAAACAGTGCAAACCTTCAAAATGCTATTAATGCAGTTTTAATCATATGCACCCAGTGTGCTACTCCTCTGGAAACCTCTGGAGAAGACTGTGCAAAGGAGGATTCATGAAATGAAAAACATTGCTGTCATGATGCTAGTTTTAAGGAGGACTGAAAGGACAGAGAACTCACATAGTATCTTTAATAGAAATTAACAAAGGAAAAGAGATCACAGAGGACAACATTGGAAAGATGGAGATCAAAAGGAGGAGCCAGTGAGAAACAATGCAAAGGTGGAAATGCCAAAGGAACCAGAAGAGTTAATCAGGCAGAAGTGGAAGCAGCTGAGGGAGAGAGCACAGGCAGGAGAGATGAGAAGATGTAAAACAGATGGGAAGGGAAATGACAGGCAGAAGGAAGGTGAAAGATAAATAGAAGGGAGTCCACAAAAATAATCCAGAAACTTAACGAACACTAAATGCACGAAATGATAAAACAAGAAGTAAATAAAAGAAATGACATAATGCAAGATCTAAGTCGAAAACCAATAAAGAAATTATCAAACTTGAACTTAAAGCCCAAACAACTACAGAATATGATCTGTTTTCACTGAGAGGCCTCTTCAGATTCTTATATTACTGGCCACTACAAGGACCAGGAGGCCCTTCCTGCCACCATATACAACACATTTTTAAAGAAACTTGTAAAATATGAGGTACAACATTTATTTTCCCGTTGACGTTAAGTATTTTTGAATTTGAACCGAATTGGAATAAATGTTGGGGCGTCCTGATTTATTGCTTTTTTTTTTTTTTTTACATTGTACAGAGAATTTTTAATTATTTTCATTACTCACTCTTCAATTGTTTACATTACTGGAATTTCTCAGCATTCTTAAAACTGATTAAATATCTATATGTCCAAATATATAGAGATCACAAGTTTTCATCCCATATCTGCAAACACAAGAAAAAAAAACATGATTGAAAAAAGCCAAAGTCAAGAAAAAGATTGCTGCAACGTCTTATTGGGTGTACAACTAGAAACTATGGGTGAAAGCAAAAAGCAGAAAAGGGAAGAAAATGAAGGAAAGAAATCACGGGATGTGGGTTAAATGAGAGGGTTGGTGATGGTTTGGGTGGAAAGAATCAAAGGGTGAGACTGTAGAATAGTGGCAATTTTTTTGCTCTGATGTGTTCATTTTGCAAAAGCGTTTACTCTTTTGCAGTCTGACTACATGCAGTTAGAACTTATTCATTTCAACACATTTTATATATTAACATGAAGTTGTTCCATATCTGCTTTACTCCATCTGTGAATGATTTGTAGATTGTAAAAAAAAAAAAAATCATATAAACAGGATCTTTGTGGCTTCTTTATTATGAGGCACCCTCTTCCTAAAAAATAAGTCATGTTATATATTTATGCCGCATGGAAACTGTTCATACCAATGTAGTTTAGATATTTACCCCACTCCCCCCAGGCCAGACAAATAAAACTGTACACAATAAAGGGAAAGACTCCAGTTATGGCTAAAGTGTTCATCATAATACAACGGCTTACTTTTATGTTCATGCTCTTCTCTTTTTGAACCCTTCAGATCAAATGCTATAAACAGCAAACTGTGATAAAAGTGGCATCATATGATGGCAATAACATAAAACACAGCCCTATTGGAGATAATGTATGTATTCCCGATCAAATACAGATGACAGTTTTGAAGATTGTAAAAGCGAAAGAAGCTTCATAAGATCCAATTATTCAATTCAATTCAGTTTATTTATATAGCGCCAATTCACAACAGATGTCATCTCAAGGCACTTAACAAGAAGTCATTTCAATACATTTATACAAACATTCCAATCAGTTAAAAAGTTTCCTATTTAAGGAATCCCAGCAGATTGCGTCAGTCATTGGCGTGAGGTTGGGCCCCGTTGATGCAGACTTTCCAACCACAGCAATCCTTCAGCAATCCCTCATACTGAGCAAGCATGTAGCGACGGTGGAGAGGAAAAACTCCCCTTTAACAGGAAGAAACCTCCAACAGAACTAGGCTCAGTAGGAGCGGCCATCTGCCACGACCGTCTGGGGGTTTGAGAAGACAGAGCAGAGACACAGAAGGAACAGAAGATCTTATATAAGAGAACTTTCTATGTTACAGAAAGTAAAAAGTTGATAACAGGACACAGTGGATGTTCAGTTACTGGGATGATCATCCCAGTCGAAGCCCCCCGTCCAACAGGGCATGGCAGCCAAGCAGGATACCAGACCAGGTATATCTTCTATGGAGAGAAAAACACTGAGAGAAAACAAAGTTAACAGTCGAAATAACAGAATGTACTGTAATACAACTGGAGAGTAGTAGGAGAAAAGGAAGTAGCAGAGTGAAGAATATTGGTAAGTCTGTCCTCCAGCAGTCTAAGCCTATAGCAGCATAACTACAGAGATAGCTCAGGATGACCTAAGCCACTCTAACTATAAGCTTTATCAAAAAGGAAAGTTTTAAGCCTGGCCTTAAAAGTAAACAGAGTGTCTGCCTCACGGACTAAAGCTGGGAGCTGGTTCCACAGGAGAGGAGCCTGATAACTAAAAGATCTGCCTCCCATTCTACTTTTAGAAATCCTAGGAATTACAAGTAAACCTGCAGTCTGAGAGCGAAGGGCTCTGTTAGGAACATATGGAACAATTAGATCTCTGATGTATGATGGAGCTTGATTATTAAGGGCTTTGTATGTAAGAAGAAGGATCTTAAATTCTATTCTGGATTTAACAGGGAGCCAATGAAGGGAAGCTAAAACAGGAGAAATGTGATCTCTCTTTTTAATATTCATCAGAACTCTTGCTGCGGCATTTTGGATCAACTGAAGGCTTTTAATGGCATTTTGTGGACTACCTGATAGTAAAGAATTACAGTAGTCCAGCCTTGAGGTAACAAATGCATGGACTAGTTTCTCAGCATCACTCCTGGACAGGATGTTTCTAATTTTAGCAATATTCCGGAGGTGAAAGAAAGAAATCCTAGAAACCTGTTTAATATGGGATTTAAATGTCAAGTCTCGGTCAAAAATAACGCCGAGGTTCTTTACGTTATTACTGGGGGCCAATTTAATCCCATCCAGATGAAGTGATTGACTAATCAGTTTCTGTTTAAGAACTTCTGGTCCAAAGACAGCAACTTCTGTTTTGTCAGAATTTAAAAGCAAAAAGTTTAGGGTCATCCATGTTTTTATGTCTTCCAGACATGCCTGTAATCTACCTAACTGACTGGGTTCATCAGGATTTATGGATAAATATAGTTGTGTATCATCTGCATAGCTGTGGAAATTTATCCCATGGTGTGTAATGATTCTACCAATTATATCAACCCTGAGGTTAAAACAGACGTAAACAAGCGGCTTTAAAAGTTTGCCTTCATATAACACTTCTTGTAGTTCATTTACAAGCAACTTTGATATATGCAGTGACACATAAGACGAGATGATAAGAGAAGTATGAAACTGTTGTTGAAATTTCCTTGAGGTATAGCCAACAAACAATATATTTGAGTATCCCTGTTTTCACCATTGTATATTTACCATGTGTTGCAGTGACCTTGGAAGATATGCACTATTAAATTAATGTAGCTTTTCTATGCATTTAATAGTTTATTATAGATAATTTGAGTTCCACCATAGCCAGACTGCCTCTAAATTTGTTGTTCATTTGGGAAAGTTTGCACTATTGCTCCTACTTTGAAGCAAAGGCAAATTGTGCCAAATTGTTTTAAAATATTACACGGCTGATATTGCTTGTAATAGTTGTATATTTCACAAAAAACTTAGAGATACTTTCCCAAATATTAATCTGGTTGTATGTGTGAAAGTATACTGCATTCACAGTGAGTATTGTGTTTGTTGGAACATTGCATTTATCATGATTTAAGATAACCACAAACTGCCTTTATTTCTTAAAAAGGTTTTAGATTAACAGAAATTTCCTCTAATCAATGCTTTTTGGTGAATTATTTATTGGCTACAAATAGCATTCAGCACATGTCAGTGCAACAGCTTCTTCAGCTGCTTGCTTAGATTCTGTGGAATCACTCTGGCTTTGATCAGAAATATTATGTGTAAAAAAAGGAAAAGAAATAGTGGATGCAGGTTGACACCCCCCCAACACAATTTTAACAGATGAAGCAATCTGTAATAGTAATAATCTTCTTTCTTTCAGACATTAGAGTCCAAATAAGGTGATGATCCTCAGAATTTAAGCAGACATGGCAGCAACTGTGACAAACACCTGTGTATGTGTTGTGTGTTATATTTGGGATTTGCATAATAATACATAAATGAAATGAAATAGAATGAAACTTGAAAATATAAAAGTTAGACAATGTGGAATTGATGTCATTTTTGAAAAAAACAAAAAACAACCCCCCCCCCACACATCTGTTCTGTTGGAGAATTGTTCCTTTTTCAGTCACAGCTCTTTTAAAGTACTGTCAAAGCACCATGAATCAACATGATGAAATGCAAAAGTGAAAAATATAGGACAGAAAGGAAGACTAATGTAAATTGTGAAATCTCTAATAACAATGTAATTAGGTAAAACACAATTTAAATAGCATGACATTTAATTCATGTGTGTGCTTTATGCTTTGATCTCTAATATGGAAATGTAAAACATAAAACACTTAAATGCAATTTTCGTTCATTTGAATGAGAAAATAAATACATACCAGATTTCCTAAGAAATGTTCTGAAAACATGAAAAGCAAATTGTATACATTCTGATTAACTTCAGCAGTTTGACCACTGTCATCTTATAAAACAGGCACTGGGCTGTGGGCAGCATGCACAAATGAAAAAAAATAAAATAAAATTGAGGAAAAAACGAGAAATCGTCATACCTGGAGTTTCCAAAACACAACTTATGCGGTTTTCCTGACAGGATCCAACCCATTTTGATTGAAAGAACAAAACATGGTTACAATGAGTTGGGTAATCATTATGTTGTGGCAGACTAGTTTACATTTTCCCCTCATATCTAATGCAGACTTGTTAATATAGGCTCTCCCATTTTTGCACAAGCAGCCAAAGTTCTTTTACAAATGACTTTTACAGTAATAATTTACAGTGTTTTTCTTTTGGCCCTGTAAACATTGAGTATGCTTGAACCAATGTTTCCCTCGCACCAAAAGTTTCCGGCTCTGGATAAATTGCCGTTGTGACCTCATATTGCATGTCCCAAAGGGAGAGAACAGGTATGAAGCTTCTGGGGAATTTGACTTTAAGGTTTGTCTGAGGCAGTAAGTTTTACTCATGTAGAGATTTTTGAGTTTTATAAAACCTTTTTTAGAAAAAAAAAATCATTTACTCTTTCATGCCTAAATCTAGTGCAACCACTTGTTTTGAGAAGCCACCTTTATGGAAGATTGGTAAGAAGGACGTCATTGTTGAAAGAAAGCCATAGAAAGTTCAATTTGCAATTTGTCAAAAGCAACATAGTGTTGCCAGTATCATGCTGTAGAAATGCCATATATGCAATAACCCAGCTATGCACGGGCATGTACAGTACTCACAGCCAAAAACCCAAATATGCTCAAATTCGTGTTTAAAAAATAAACCTGAAAAATACCCCTGGGGTACCCCTTTTCTAACCCGAATATTTGGTCATGTAGACGCGTATCGGCATATCCCCATCAAAAGGAACATTGATTTGTGTTCTGCACATGTTCTATTTGCAAAGAATCTTGGTCTTTTGAGTAGAGGAACTTCTTGTGGGCGCATAGAAAACCTACGTGCAGTATACGAAAGTAAACAAGAAGTGGAGGTAAACATGGCGAGATGCAGCACAGCACCACACTTTTGGAGTGAGAAGGAAACCAATTTCTTTGTTTGTGTGGTGAAAACCATGAATATTATGTATTTTGTTGACAGCAGAAAGTACAGAGATTGTGTAACTTTTTGGTCACCTTCTTGTAAATCTCACTAAGTTTTGTGCGTCGCTGTTTACATTGGGATATGCCAATTGATTACAAATCCCATGTATACAGGAGTAACGCTCTCTGCTTATGTAACAGGCAGTAATCTGCCAGATCACTTTGAGGTGCGGCACACCCCTTTTGTTCTTGCAGAACAATGATTGGCAGAACCACCGGTGATTGGTGACCCTTTAAAAGCGCTGATCGTGCACAGCTGTGGATGAGTTTTCCTGGCATTTTGGCTGTGAAGCTGGAGTAGGACTGAGTGCTGCAAAGACAAAGTAGAAGGATCTGATCAACCTTGGTAAGGCAGTTTGACTGCTTGATTTATAAACTTCCTAGTAAGCTAATAGCTGTGTGGAAATGTGCTGCAGGGTTGGTGGTGAGGATGCTGTGCCAGTGATTTACTCTTTTTATGAATTTCCCTTGAGACGCACCAGAGTACCGCCACTGCTGTTTTTGTTCCGGATTGTTTTCTTCCATTGGACTGGACTCTTGTCACAGCTGATCTGTAAATTGGAGGGTCCTGCTATATCTATGCTGGGACTGAACTAAGGGGGGTGTGGCACTTGGTAGTGTGGTTGAAGGGACCTGAATAGACTCCTAAGCGGTCAGTACGGTTGCCCCTTAATTGTTTTAATGGTTTGTGGAAATGTTCTGTTCTTTGTGCATGTATGATTTGACTTTCATTTTGTATGGGGCACTGTTTGTGACTAACAGCTTGTTTGCCTTCCCTTCTGCCACAAGCAATCTCGTGTGGGCCTTTCTACGGTCTCCAAAGTACAGTTTTAAATATACTTTTAAATCTTTACCTATAACAAGGACTTGTATATATCAAATGTTGTGTTTATGGGGCTGTGAATTGTAAAATAAACTATTGCTACTTTTGATAAAACCTTTGTCTCGGCTCATGGTTTTTGGCCAAGCGTGTTCCCTTAAGAACTACAAGCAAACGTGAGTGCGTGGTCACACTTACGCATGTAAACGGGTTATTCCGAATGTTTCAGAAACCCGAATAGTGACCTTAACCCAACCATAACCCGAGTATTGGCTGCATGTAAATGTAGTCAGTGACAGGCAAGCTGATCAGAGTTGATAGGAGGAGCTAAACACTGGGATATTGTAATATTGTAAGAAAAGCTTTTAAATGCTGCAAAAGACTTTAGGCTGAGTAGAGGTTCACCCTCAAACAATCCAGTGACAATTAACATACAGCCAGATCTATAATGCAATGGTTTAGATCAAGGCATATTAATGTCATAATGGCCCAGTGAAATTCCACTTCTTAATTTCATTGAGAATCTGATATTAAATTTATGTTTACAGACAATCTTTGTGCAGTTAATGTTGTTGCCATTCAGGAAGCAAACGATAGGTTGGAATCTCAGCCAGAGGCCTTGGTGCATGGACCTTTCACGTTCTAACCATACATGCAGGGATTTTTGTCAGGTACTTCGGCTTCCTCCCACAGTCAAGAAATGTGTACATTGGTTGAAATGTTCTCTGTTTTGTTTGTAAAAGAGCAGCAATAATATTTGTGCAGGGCGCTGTAGAGATATTGAGATTCAAGAGTTATTTTTTAAATAAAATAATACTCAAAAGAAAGACTTTAACACAGCTTCCACATTACAAGTACCAAATATGCCATATTGGCCTTGGGTGGCCTATTGCAGTCCCTCTCCAAACTGGCATTAAAACAGTTGATTGGAAAGACCTTCAAAACCAAATCTGTACTGTACTAGGTTTAAGAGGTCCTCAAATATAATTAAAGCATGATCATTATTGTTTCAAGAAGTTTATGGCATCAATCTTTTCTCATTCAAAAGTCACAACTAGAAGCAAGTTAACAAAGGACTCATATCTCATTGGGAGGATTTAGTCTTTGAAAGCACTGCTTTAAGCTGTGGTTGATGGATGCATCCACCACAAACATAATTAAGCATTTGGCAATTCTTTAAAATTGTTTGGTAAAATGACAAAAATTAAGGGTGTTGCATTGATGAAAGTGCCTTCAATTTCTCCTTTTGTACTCCCTGTTAATTTAGAAAAAAACTCTAAACAAAGGCACAGTGAAGTTCTTTTTCTTTCATGTCTGCACACTAGACCACAGGGAGACATGCTAATGCATTCTTCGAAAAGTACTTCTCTTTCTTCTTCTCTTTCATTCCTTAGGGCTCCTTAAGTCTCTGTACCTCTTTGTCAAGATTTTATTTTCTAATCTACTGTGACATCCGGAGAAACAACCTTCTGCAGACAGTAGGTTTATTATTTGATACAGAACTGATCCAACAGATACAAACATGCACTCTCTTTCCCTCTTATCTGCTTACATTACATATCATTCAGAACTCAGAATGCTACATTGCAGAACCTATACTCTTAACTTTTCCACAAACTATTTAGTATTTTGTTGGGAATTTGTGGTATATATACCCACAGAAAGTAGTGCATATTTGTGAAGTTAAAGGAAAATGTTACATGGTTTAAAAAATATATATATTTACACAAATATGTGAACAGTATGGCCTGACTGCCTCATCAGCCCTCTATACACGGTTAGCCCTAAATACAATCCAGTGTAACAACCAGTTAATAAAGCCGGCCTGTGAAAATACAAAAACACAAGAAGTGCCTTTTGCTATGTGACAAACATGTGGTGGAAGGAAATCTGTCAGATAAGATGAAAATTAAACTCTATGACTTTGTGCCCATAGTGAAACATGGTGGTGTCAGTATAAGGTTGTGGGATACTTATCGGGGATTAAAAATAGAGCAATATGGGGGGTAAACTTGGAAGAAAACCTGTTAGAGCTTTAAAAGACCAGACTGGTGAAGAAGTTAATCTTCCCACAGGACAACCGCAATAATTCTTCTTTGTAATTCACAGGTCTCCAAGAAGTTGGACTGAGCATGGGCCATTTTTATTTTCAAATCAAACCTTTTTTATAAAGCGCTTTTCATACAAGAAATTGCATCACAAAGTGCTTAATACATTTTGCTAAATACATTTAGGCTAAATATTCTCTAGAAGTGGAAATCTGGTAGGGACATGCTGCAATACACTTGCAACTGTAATTGCATCAATAATTGTTGCAAAAGCATTGAATCATCAGGAATGAACACAAATGTACGCTTTTACATTTTTTTTTGTAAAATAAATTATCGCTCTATGTGGTAATATTTTTGTTTGTAGTGTAATGAATATAATCCCCAAAAAAGACAAAAGTTTTGAGTTATAATGTTACAAAACCTGAAGAAGTTAAATGGTCATGATGACTTTTCCAAGGCACCGTATATCCCAGTCTTTCAGTTTCCTCTGCTGTGTCTTTCTTTTGACCTAGGGCAGCAGGGGGAGAAAGGGAGCGAAGGAAGGAAAGAAACAGTATATCCAGAAATACTGTAAAAACATAAATCTTTAGTAGGAGTGTAATGGTCGGATACTGAAATATGAAGACAGTGTGAGATTTAAAACTTCAAAAATGTATATTAACAATGAAAGTAGAGAAAGTAAGACTGCAGAAGAGATGATTACATTATTCCCAAAACTCAAGAGAGATTAATGCTTGTTGGCTTTAAAGTGATCAGTTACCTTCTGAGTGTGTCTGAGTAAGTGCTGCACACCGATAGAGCTAAACATAAAGAAGACTTTGGAGAAATACTATATAGGTTTACAGTCATACGAAAACAAGTGTCCATTCTGTTGGTATAAAGAGCTGTATCTCTGCTGTGTTTGTGTACAATTGTTTTATTTTTTCTGTTTTTGTCTTTTATGGATAATGGCTCATACGAGACATTGATTTGACAAGTAAATGGTCTGAGTGGTTGAAGACAAATGTAATAAAGTGCAGTATTCCAAGGTAAAAACTCAGTTCAATGTGCATGTTTCACTGTAAGTGAAATCAAACCTGGTTGGACCTTTCTTCAGTGGTCAGTTCATTCTCCCTTCTCTTCTGTCGCAAATACATATTAAATTTGAACTGCTTCTTATATCTGCAATTAGGAAGTGTGTTCTCTTCTTTCCATGTACCAGGCTACACACTAATATCTGTATGCAAGACGTCTGAGCATGGTCATTTTTCTGGTGTGGATAGCTTGGATTGCTTTTTTCGGGAAGCAGAACAATATGTCCATAGCAGCTGGTAGTGCCAAAAGCCATATATACAGTACATAAATTATTTGGAGGGCAGTCAGCCTGAAATGGGTGTGGATAAGTAAACGTGCTCAATCACATAATGGTGAGGGTACTGTGTTCCTAATGCATCCCAGAAGACTTCGCTGAGACTCTCCAGGGTTTCACCACAACTTGGCTTATTTTCAATGTTACAGTGTGGTTTTAGACTGGCATGAAGGGAGCATACAAGGTCTCTTTTTATTAAAATGATTTTTTACCAAACAAAATCTTGAGATTTTTTTTTTTATGTATAATATGCTCTCATGCCAGATTAACAAAGGCTAATGTTTCATAATAACATTTGTATATCCATAAATCCACCGAGGGTAGCGTTTGAAATATGTCATGAATAAAAGTACACATAAAGACGTTTTCCTACACTCGGAAACTGAATTACTTTTGGTCTTAAAACAAGTAGTATTTTTCATTTTGCATGTTAAGAATACTTATTTTTATAACCAGGCTTTGAATCCGCCTGCAACTTATTGCTGGTAGCAAGCACAGTAAGAACTTGCAGCTGGAGGACACTGTATGTTATTTCTGCACCAGCATTATACATAAATTAAAGCATTGAGCCAAAAATAATAGTCTGAATCATTTACTGCAAATCTAAAAAGAGACATTAAAAATACAGTCCCTAGTCATTGTCAAACATATGTTGAAAATGTGGTCATTTGGGTAATTGATCAAATAAGAATACAACATACAGCTGGATACACAATAATATGGGAAGCATATTATATCTTAGGAAAATTCCTATCCGACTTACTGAGCATGAGGGAACTTTAGCTTTATCGTAATTGGAAGGTGGCCTTTATGTTTACATGACATGACTGTTAACCACTCTTTAATTAGAATGATTCACATTGGCTTTTGGATTGATTTTCAACCTCCCAGGTTGTTTTGTAAAACTGCTACTTGTGGTGAAAGGCTTTAAGCTGGTTTAGCCTTTGGTGCATGCAGGTCTTCATTAAAATATATTTCTAAACCTGCATTTAGCTATTAAAACACCTTTTAATCCGCCTTGAATAGACTGTCAAAAGTTAATATTGTTATTTTTGCTATATGGTATATTTTCCATTTAATACATCTTGCTCAGACTTTTTAACAATGCATGCATACATCAAATCCCACTGTGTCAGAACAGTTGCCAGTTGGCTCTCTCATCCCTGGCAGGGAACCAACGAACAGCCGGGCATGCTTTTGGACATGTCTGTGTAAGGTGTGTGCATGTGCTTGAAATCAAATACAGCAAAACAAAAGCCTTTACCCCTAAGTCTCTATCCGGGCTCATTCTGCGTGCTGAAAACAGAGCTGGTGTATTTTGCAATAAACTACCCCTTTAAGAGTCAGCTCAGTAGTGATCCTAATATGGAGCTGTTGCACTTTGTGATAGTGCGGAGTACAGAAAACTGATATGGTGATTATCAGGGTCCACTGCCTCCTAGAATATAAAACAGAACACTACTTAGTTGTTACACTACTCCTTAGCCATTTTGTTCCAAAATAAATTCATTCATTTCATCTGTAAATAGTTGGCACAGTTTGACCGGCATCTTTTATTGCTTTGTATGATAAATACTTATTTGAAAAATGAAGGAATGTAACCAGCTTAAGTAAGCTTTAAATAAAAATACCCAGAGCACACATTTCATGGGATTAAACTCTGTTTCTGAACCTACTACTCAAACCTGAAAAAAAAAGGTAAGATTTTTCAAGAGTTTGGTTAAATAGGGTTGGTAGTAAAATTATTCTACATTTTTAGTTGCATCTTCACAAGAAAAATTAGGGGGTAATGGCAACAGATCTTTTACTGTGGTTTAGTTCATATGAAGTTATCGGGAACCTGAGTGAGTTGATTTTTAGCGAGTATATAACAAATCCCAGCAAATTTCCAGGGCTTGTTGTTTTAACAAGACCAAAAAGCAGACAGACAAGTGGGCAGAAGGGTATTTGTGTGAATGGATTGTGTTGCTCTGCCACCCAGAAGCTCAGTCTTTATTTGTCTTTTATTCAGTCTGTCAGGCCAGTTAGCAACACATCCTGCTGTACGTTCACCGGTTAAACAGAGGGGACCAATAAAGGGCTGCAGCCCTCCCACACGTGTTAGGAGTTTGTGTGTGTGTAATGTTAAACCAGACACAGCCTTGTGGCTCCTATGAGGATCAGTTTTACTCTACTGCTCACAGTGTGATCCAGCAGAGTGGGTGAAAAGGAGGAGAAGAAGAGAGAGAGAGTCAGTGAAACAGTGAGTGAGAGAGAGAGCTAAAGAGAGAAAGAAAGAGAGTCACTCTTTGTCCCTCACTCAAAGCTGCTCCAGCAGCCCAGGCCGATATTCTTGGCTTGGATGCAGCACTCATGACAGGATTAGGAGCCTGGGACACAGGACCAACCGGAGATCCGCAGGTTCTAATAGACGAACCCGGGCCAGATTCTCACCCTGCACGGGTAGGACTGAAACTTTAATATGCCACTGAAATACATTTGGAGTGTGTGATGTTAAAGGTATTGCTCAGTCATGATTCAACATGCATGATAAAAAAGAAAAACTGGCAGCTGGTTGTGCTGAGAAATATGCCTCAAACACTAAAACAAACCCACACCATTAAGATTTTTGCTCCATTACATCTTAAGTTGCCTGGGACTGATAGTAGATGAATATGTACAAAAAGCTTACGTAACAATTTAACAGTTCTATATGTGAAAAATGTGTCCATGTAAGCAAATATTTTAAAAAGAGGCGTTAAAGGCAGAAGGCTTACCAACTCAAATTTGCATTAATGAGCAGCCTTTTCCATCTTGGAACAGATTTCAATTGATTTCCTTCAAGCAGTTTTTTCTTCTCACTTTTATAGTTGTAAAAGATTTGCCACACTTATTTATTTAGTAACCGAACTGGAAGGTGGTATATTTCAACTGCTGTGACAGATAGAGCCACGAACCTCATTTGTCATAGTTACATTTTTTCCACTTGGAAACCTTTCGTACTGTAAGGAAGCAGTTCTGGATGGAAGCGCTCTCTAGATGACTCATGTTCATTATATATGCAGCTAGTTAACCATGCTCTAACAAAATAATTACAAATAAATAGATATATAATAATAATAATAGCAGCTTTTGATTGTGTTTTTCAAATTTCAGTATTTTGATAAACCTGTGAATAACTCAAGGGAAAAACCAACCAACACTGGTTCATGTTTTACTGCACAGTTGTATGCATTTATAGCACTCTAAAGAGTTACATGCCGCTTTGTCGTTTTCAGATAATTCCCAAGCTCATGCACAGTGAAACTAGAGCACCATGTGGTTTCACTCTGGAACTCTGCACTGAATAAAACGGGGCAAGAGGAACTTGCTTAACTTGCAATTTTACTCTGATTGTCAAGAGCAGAAATCCCTTTTACTGGGGTTTCAGCTTGCCACAGTTACATTGGTTTAAAAGCACTTTTTCTTATGTGTTTACCACACAGATGTCTGGCATTGATCCAACACAGTCGACATAGCTGTGGTGGGGGAAGACATCGTGTCTGTTTAACATCACATGACAGCTTTTTCATCTCCTAGAGCCTAATGAGGCAGCTTGAAGGAAGGTTTAGATTTTTGATGGAAAGATAGTGAGTTAAAGGAGATAAATAGGTTTTAAAAGTTCTTAATTGACTGACACAGGACCTATGAGCAAACACTGGTTACTAACAATGTACACTGACATGCATGTGCCAAGATCTGCAAGATTTTAATTGGAGCCAGGAAAATAGAAATCTGATTTTATGAAAACCCAAGCACTTTGGCATGTTTTCACCAGACAAGTCCACCCTCCACTGTTTGTTTTTGTCTGCTCAACCCCTCTGAACCTCAGTGAAATACTCAAGTGTCATTTTCTGTTTCTGAACTTTTTTTTCTCTGCTGCAGAGGTGAACTTTTCTGGTTTCAATTAGGCTCTCAGGGATGTAAGAGCACTCTCTCTTGCAAGCTCTTAATACACAGAACATGTTTTGTATCCTAGCAAAGAGTACGGTGTATTTGTAAAGTGGAAGACATTTTTAAAAAACAAAAATCTGAGAACAGTTGCATACATCTGTGGTCAGCCAGCCCTGTTAGTGCTGAAACTCCTAAGTAAAATCCAATGCAGCCAAATAGAATCCACCTTTTTAAAATTTGGTCTTAGTATAAACACAGGTGTTCTGTGAAGATCTCAGATTTGCATGAGAAAATTTAAGAACAAAAAGCATCACAAAGCTCAAGGAATACACCAAACGGGACAGAGGTGAAGTTGCAGAGAAGCTTAAAGCAGGAAATAGCTTGGCTCAATGGCAAACCAACCAAGATTTGGCTGTCTGTCTAAGCAATCCAAGTATGGGGGGCATTATTCAGAAAGACAGCCAAGAGGGTTAACTTGCAGAGACCAAGGAATCTGTTGTTTGGATAACTATTTGTCATGCACTCTATAAATCTGGTAATTATGGAACAGTTTGTGGGGGGAAAAAACATTCTTTAAAAAAAAAGCCATTCGACGTCCTGTTTGCAGCTTATCTCAAGCCATGTAAAGGGCACTAGAACAATTCACAAGCAAGTAAAAGATGGTGCTCTGATCAGATGAGACACCATCCTCACAGTGAAACCTAGTGGTGGCAGCATCATCATGCTGAGGAAATGCTTTTCTTCAGCAGGGAGAGGACATCTATTCAGAGATGATGGGAAGATGGATGGAGACAAATAAAGGACAATCTTGGAGGAAAACCAAATCAGAAGCTGGACAACATCTTTAATTATACATTGAAATGTTTAGATTAAGTCATTTGATTATTATCCTTCCACTTCACAAGTCTGAACTACACTCTGAGTTGATCTATCACTTACACTCCCAGAATACATACAGTATAAAAGTTTGTTAATGTAATGATCCACGACACTCTAAAGTTATTACGGGACAAGAATAGTTTTGTGCATGCATACACATAGGAGGCGTAACCTCCATAAATATTAAAGGAAGCTGAGCTTCCATGAAGGATTTCTAGCAGATGTAATTTAGGTTCATTCTCACAAATTTCACTTGCTACCAATTTCCTGTCTGCTTTTCTACAATTAACAGCTTGACTGAATATTGGAGAGATTGAATGAGCATACAACTTGGATGGAAGCAATTATCTTTTTGAGTGTGGGAGAAGAAAATCCTCACTCTTGCTTTTTCAGCCTGCCCTTCTTGTTCTTGCTCTCTCACACTATAACAGCAATCCTTGTGTTTCTGAACTTTTCCCTTCTTATGCGTGAACTCTGTGTTACTTGAATTTCAGTATTACTCTTGGGCTACAAATCCAGTCAGCAACGGTGCCGTCATCAGATTCCTAGAATAAATGTATTCAGATAAAAGTTTTACAGTTCTTGCAAGGAACTTCCCTTTGCTGTATAAATAGAGTGTCTTTGACATGATTGGTCTGTAATTTAGTATGTGCATAGAATAATGACATCATTTATGTCCTGGCTAGATCATGTAATATGAAAAGCAGAGAACAATATCAGTGTAGATCTGAACTTGAGACCTTGAGGAGCCACAGTCTTTAGAAGCTTACAACATTTTGATTGCAATCTGTTTCCAACACTATGCTTTGATCGAAGTAAATCAGCTAGTTCTACTACAGTCATTGTAAGAAATATATATATATTTTAAAATGGCTAAAACTGAACATCCACCCATTGTTTCTGCTGACCTAGAGGCTAACAATAGCACTGTAGTGCAGCTAGCTGAAAGAGAGACCTAGCAAACTAGCTCTTTAAAAACTTGCTTAAACCATTGCTTAAAAAATTTAGAGATTGTTCATAAATTATCATTTACATTTTTTTTTTTTTACTTAATGTGTTTAGTTGGGGTTCTCAACAATCATGTTGCTGAGGATTATACCTTGTAATTGCGAATTGGCTAGCAACCCAAACCATAAAGGTATTTGAACAGTAGGCTAACTGTTTTTTTTGGTTTTTTACAAAGCCATCCAAGGTTACGTTTTTCTATGTGTAAAACACTATGTGGAGGTAGAGCCCACTATTCCCAGTGGGAAACATGGTGCTTGTAGGGTCATTCCGGTTTTTATATTTTTTTATTTGCAAGTACAGGTAAGTTCGTAGATAAAAAGATGGATGGTGCTTTTTACAGGGAAATCCTGGAAGAAAAAGAGCTTCATTTTGCATGTAATTTGTTTCCTGCTGTTGTAAGTGATGGTTTTAGAGTACCAACTGTCTGTGTACCTTTTAGTCTGGTGATGAAAGTGACTTATCTTGGCTCACCAAGACATTTCCAAACAAAATAGACTGAGCACATTTTGTGTCTGCATCTCTTAACTTAATTTTGTGTTCTTTGGTCGCTTTTCTTGCAGCATGCCTGTCTCCACGAGAGTCTACATAAATAAGCTGTCGTTAAGAATTAAGTATGATATACAGAAGAATCGTTTTCTCTATTCAGCCTTTTGTCTATTCCACATAAACCTTTCAGTCTTCCCACAGGTTTATTTTTGCCTTTGTAAGCTGAGAGACATGTTGCTACCACATTTTAGGTTCAGACCAAACTTCACTCCGGTTCAGGACAGTTGTTGGTGGCAACAAAAACAGTCACTGAGGAAATACTTGACCCCAACTGTTCTGTACTAAATGTTTACAATAAGGGAGACAATTTTTAAACTAGGAATGTTTTGGGTTGGCATAGACTGATCCTTGGGATCTTTGTTGGGATTTAATACTAGACTGCGAGGACTAATTCAGGCTTGGCATAGCCACGAGTTCAGGGTTTGGCCTGTGTTGATTTTTAAGGCGCATGGCTAGAATGTGCACTGGATATTGCAGACAGAGTATGGCTATGGTCCTCAGAGAAGAGATATACTTTTCTTCCTAATTTGCTGTGGAAATAGCCCAAAATGTTTAGGTACAGTTGATGACTTTAAGGATCGGAAGCAGAAAAAAAAAACATGGCAAGAGATTAAACTAAATCTGAGAGATGTGACTCTCAATGTTCAGGAATTTCTTCTTGCATTAGGAAGAGAAAATTAGAGGTAATTGCTAATGGTGCTGCTCTGGTCTGTCATAGTAAAGAGGACAGCAGGGGTTTAACGTTACTTTTAAATCTGAATTAGTGTCCTGGATTTCTTCTTTTTAAGGTTTTCCTAGCCCATCCAAATAGGAACACACCTCAGGGCAGACCTCAAACTCATTGGCAAGACTAAGAATTCCTTCTGGTCTGGAAGCAAAAAGAAGGAGCTAAAGGGCATTACTGGAGAAAGGGGTGTCTGGATTTTGGTCCTGGATGTGTTACCAGCATGACCTGGCCTCAGATAAACAACAAAAGAAATTAGGGATAGAAAATGTAATAAAAAAAAAATAATAAATAGTCCGACATGCTACTTTTGCACACCATGAATAAAGACTGGACAATTCCCCTACTCTACTATACAGGGCAATCTCTACATATATTGGATGGTCTGGTAAACATATGCATTAAGGAAAATGCCTTGAGGTATGCACCAACAATCGTAGAATGCACATGAAAATGCAGCATCCATGCAACATATCTAAATTTTAGATCTTAATACAGAATAGGGATGGTGGAGGCTACATCATTAGGACCACTTGCATTTTGTGCTCGAGTGACTAATTGCAGGAAGTGACACATACCAAGTGCTTTTAATGCGCCGTCTTCCCTGCTACTAGTTATTCTTAAAGTATTTGATATAAAAACTTATGAAAGAAAATATGTGGGCTGGAAGTGGTATATTGGCAAGTACCATAATCCACATTCAGAAAATTTTCTTGATTCTACATGTAAATGCTTGACGAAAAAAAAACCCATTTAATTTAAAAGGTCTTCCAACAATAGTTTATCTCTCCTATGGAAACCAGGCTATTGAGTACTTCAGCTTATCCAGGCCAACAGTGAATTCTGGCACATTCATAACACCACAACTTCTCATTTTACAGTTTGCTCTACAGATGGCTACAGGCACAGGCCTGTGCCTCGTAAATCAGCAAACAAGTCTACAATGAGAAGTTTAAGGGGTGTCAGCGGAACAGGAATTTGTACCTTCTTACAAAGATCTTAGGGTATACTCCAATGTCATGATGTTTTTTTTCTGACATTTGGCCCGAGCGCTTTAGAAAATCATCTTCACATTGACCTCTCACTACATGGAAAAAGTTTGTTCTGCCTTTAATGCATTATGGCTTTGCCCTTACAATGCTACAACCAGAACCGAATTCATTGACAAGGATCTGCTGCTAAAACCAAGATTTAACCTGAAGCTTTAGCTTTATTCCTCTGTCTAGTCAGGAGTTTGTACAGGCAAAAGTCTCAATGCGTTTTAAAATGTGTCTAATACCAGTTTAATTATTGCCAGAGTGACACACACACATACAAAAAAGAAAAAAAAAAAAAGAGTTGAATGTTAAAGTCTACAACCTCTGAGGTGACTGATATATTTAGACAGATGGGCAATCCTCAGTGAAACGGAAAGTGCATTCAGACACATTCTCAGCTGTTTCAGTGTAACTTACCAATCCAGGCTGTTATTCCCAATGGAACTTAACCATCTGCATTGACAGTCTTGTTCCACTGTGCGAGACTGTAGGAGGACTGTGGTTTGGTAAAGTTGGACTGAGGGATTCCAAGCATATGTCTGTGCGTAGATAGTGTTTCTTAAAAGCCTTGGAGACCTTGTCTTTTTGCTTTTGAAAATTAAGGCACCTCCAACATTTTTTTCTGTACAAGCTAAATTTGCAAGATAAAATGACAAGTATTCTTCTATCATATCAGTGTTGAACAGCATCACTATTTGCCCTATTTCCTCTAGCTAAGTGACGAGGAGGTAAAGAGGAGGTGGTGAAGCAGGAGACGAAAGTAATGTTTCTATAGTAGATTTAATTTAAAAAAAGTATTAAAAATTATATTTGCATGATCTGTTAGAGTTCGTTTGAATCTTATTGCCTTCATACCCATCTTCACAAGAATATTTCTTTCCAGATTTCATGTAATAATTTAAAGTGTAAAAATGTCAGCTTGTGGTTTTGGGGTGGCGTGTGAAATATTTCATGGTCAGATGGTTGCCCTGCACAGTACAGTCATTTTGGACATTATTCAGCTACTTTTAAAATATGGATGACTATATGGAAAAGGGAATATGTGTTGAGCTGTAGGCATGTTCTAATGAGGCTGCTGACATGTAATTCATACCCCAGCTAATCTAAACATGCAAGAAAATCTAAATTAATCCATCAATTAAATTGTGTTTCAGAAAAAAAGAAATGGCACAATAATAAGTACTCAAAATGCATTTAACACTAAGAAAAAGTATTTCTTAGTAAAGACAACTTTACAACATTTCTGGTTTGGAAGAACTACTTTCCTTGGTCAGGTGTTATTTTGACCCATTCTTATATTTGATCTACAAATACAAGTACAGGGATTTATAAATCATGATGATTCTGGGGGCCTCTGCAATGCATTGATTTCTCAGTAGAACCAACCAAGAGTTCTCTTGGAAGACTGTTGTGTAAAAGACAATATCACACCTTCACTGTGAACAGGACATGGGTGGTGCAAAGATATTTCTTCAGGGAAGATAATTTATCTGTCTAAATGTTCTGCAACAAACATTAAATGAACTTTAATACACTTTTACTTCAGCAGTAAAGTGTTTTGCAGTGAGTGTGCATAGAGGCCACTGCATTTTACTCCACTGCTTACTTTCATAATACAATTGTATTTGCTAAGTGTTTACTTAAGCTGATTTTCCCTGGACTCCCAACAGTACCTACTGGAACATCAGAGAACTTTAGAAAATACATAACTAATGTCATTGGTATGTTTAGCAACAAAAAGATTAAGGCCTGCTGTACATGGATTCAACACGGGTATAGTTTCAAAAGCAGAGTCTGTAAAAACGGCATCATAATAATATAAACCTTTGTCCACATGAATTCACATAAACCGTCTTAAGATGCTGCCGTGCATATGCCGGACCCACTGATGTGGCTGTGACACTTAAAACATTTTAGACAAACACAAATTAAAATCAAAACCCGAACACCCAACAATCATGACAATAGGTTGCCGAAGAGTAAAGATCTGGCAGAATTTAATGTGATATAACGTGAAAGAGAGAATAAGCATCTCGCTTTAGTTAGGTAGGAAGTAACTAATACATTTTCTTCCAGAAGGTTTACCTGTTTTCTTTTTTGTAGTAGTGTGTAACTCTCATTAATTTTTGTGAGCAAAAATAAGTCAAAATCCTTGGAAGCGCTTTCTGTAAAACTAGGTCTCTTTGTTTCTAAAATGTAATTCTTTCTCATTGAAACATGATATTTTTCTGGCTTCAGAAAATATATGCTTTTGTTTTGTAAAGAATCTTCAACAAAAATTTAACTTTCATTCTTAAGTGTTTAGTATTTTTTGTTCATTTGATTCAAGTAGGTACAAATGCAACTGTGAAATAGTTTGACGTTTTTACTTACATTCTCCTGTTCTTCATTTTGTCTGTCTGTGGATGTACAGCTCTGACCGGCCTCCTGTGTCCCTCCAATATCTCCAAAACATCGACCCAGTAACAGAGAACCCCTCTGTCTTCCCTTATCATGCGCCTCCTCACAGTCATTTTCCTCTTGCTGCTCCTTCGGTCAGCTGAACCACGAAGGGGCCCCTGGTCAAAGGCCGCAGAGAGGGGCACCAGGGGCCGTGTGCGAGGCAGAGGAAGGGCTGGCGTCATGAGGCGTCAAACTCAAGAATGTAAGGAGTACATGGAGGCTGGAGAAAAGTACCTGGACTGCCAGGATAGGCAGCTGACTTTTGTGAGGCAGGACTGGCCCAACGACATCCAACACCTTCTGCTGGCCAGAAATAAGATTCAGGTATCTGGAACCAGATTTCAATGCTGAAACATTTAATGGAAGAAAAATTTTACTGGAGTAATAATTTAACAAATCTTAAATATTTACAATTCCCCAACAGTGTACACATATGAATTGAGTTCCTATCTTTAAGTTCCATTTCAATTCAAATATAATGGAGCCCCAAATAAACATAATAGCTACAAAATTACAAAAGACAGCTGCAAAATCCGCATATAGGAAAATATGATTAATCAGACATGTTTTTCAGTTATATCATGATCGCAAAATTGGATGAGGAACTGCAGTGAACATTTACTTCAATTTTGTGTAGCAAACACAGCATTTTGTCTGAGTTAGTTGTTTTACACACTGAAAATAAACCTGCACTGCTTGTTGATACCTTAAACATCTGTGCACCATTTATTTGTGGCTGAGATCAAAAACATATTCAGTATGAGAGCTTTTTTGTGGAATGTGTGTGTCACAGGTGGTGAAAACAAAAGCTTTACCACATTGCACTTTGGCTTGGTTTTATGTTTTTCATTTTAAGTGACATGTTTACTGCAGAGGACAGTACAGGATACATTATTTTATACTAATTATTTTCACTAATCAAAGTAATATTTAATGCCAATGTAGTAATATTGCAACACTCAGAAGAGTAAAAATATAGAAATATATATACTAAAATATGTAAAATCACTGAAACATTAATAAAGTTTCAACCGAGTTTGAACTTTTAGTGAGCTGTTGTAGCAGAGTCCATCTGAAAAGGACAACAAATAGCTGTACCATTTTTTTTAAATATATTTCCAAACCATATAAGAACAATTATTGGTTCACTGTTCCAATAAGTCCTATATGTCAGACATTTGGATAAAGCCTTGATTCAGTTAAAAGATGCTAGCATGAGTCTGAGGGAACTTGTTTAGTTTTGCCTGTCATTTTGATGTTGGGGGGGGGGGGGAACAAAAAAAAACAAAAAAAAAAACGAAACAAAAAAACAAAAAAAAACTTTAATTGTCCAAATTATTCTGTCTGAATTTTTTCACTATGCCTTACTTTATAGGTTTTGGTTTGTTTGGCTTTGCATTTTTTCTATTTGGACCTAGTTTTTTTTAGCTAAAGATAATTTTAGTATGAAACATCTGACACCATGGACATTTTACTATTTTAGTCAAATAACTAACATGGAAACCATTAAAATACATATTTCTTGTCTAAAGTGGCCTTGTTCAGCACAAACCTTGGCAAATGAAGACCTGAACTCACAGAGAACAATTTAAAGCAATTGATGATGACTTAAAAGTTCTATGGATTCAGTGCAAATTAAACTGTGATTTTCATCACAAATGTTTTGCTCCATTTTTCTACATGTACATATATACACACAATAACCAATAATTGACATTTCCTGTCTCAGGTTTTAAGGGATAACATGTTCGAGCTTTTCACCCAGTTGAAGAGCCTGGATCTTCAGCAGAATGTCATCTCACTGATAGAAGATGATGCATTCAGTGGCCTCTCCCAGCTTACCACCCTCCTCCTCCAGCACAACCACATCAGAACAGCCTCAGAGGAAGTCCTCCTCCCCCTCGCCCGCCTCACCTACCTCCGGATTTTCGACAACCCCTGGAGTTGCCACTGCCAGCTCGATAGCCTGGTCAGAACCCTGCAGGTGCCCAGCAATCGCCACCTGGGCAACTATGCCAGATGTGCTGAGCCTCGTTCTCTGAAGGGCCAGAAGCTCAAAAAGTTGAAAGCAGACTTGCTGTGTGCTGAAGACAACAGACCAGAGGAACCTCAACCAGGCCGTCCAAAGAGTGGGAAAGATGCGGTGTCGATTTGCCATCTCAAATTTCCCAAGCTTCTGCTGGACTGCACACACAAAGGTGAGAGAAATTCTGGATGTCCATTTGTCTATGTTGCTTTGGATACACATGATAATGTTACATGCTAAAAAAAACCCAGACAAAAAGCACTGCAGCCATAGGCATAATATTTTGTTCACACATGAATTCCAGCCAACAAAACTTGGGCTCAATCAATGAAACTTGACTACTTCCGGAATGTTAGCCATGTGTAACCAGAACACAAAAAGACAAGCTCCGCAGTACCTAACATAAAAAAGCACATTCAGCATAGTCATGCTTGATTGTCCACTGAAATTTAGCACATAAGTAAAATTTGCAGTCTTCTGTTATGGCTACAGCCAGATAGAGATGTGTTTGCTTTTTTATGTTTTCTATATGGGATGTGCTAGCCAGAGTGGAAAGGAAGGTGCCATCTTGGGGTCAATTTTTTCTTTATACTTTCAAAATCTCCCCAGCTGACAATGGTAAAAAGGTAAATGCCTCCCACCGACATTGAAACATCTTTTCACAGACTTCCAGGTTTGAAATGGTTATTTTCTGTCAGTACCTGCTTGGCTTGAGTTGGTTCTGTTTGACTCTACACAGTTTGAGTTGTTTTCCATTACAATGGAGCACCAACGTAATCTGGGTGGAGTTGTCACAGCAAGGAAGCCACAAAAAAAGTCACCTCATCTATGCACCATAGTGTTGATTTCTATGTTGCCATTTTCATTAAAGCTCAGAATACCCTCAGTCGCTATTGCAAGTTTTTAAAAAGGATGGGTTTGGTTACTGTAACAGAGTCACTCTAGTGGTATAACCAGTGACGCAACTGATAACCAATCAGCAGGCGGCAGTATTTTGACGTTCATTTTCAGCTCGACTCTGCTGGCTTGGAATTACTAAAAAAGGAGCTGGTACCAAGTGCCAAGTCAAGTCAAGTGAAACCAACTAGGTACTATTTGAAAATAGGCTTAAATAGAGGAAACTCAATATTGGCAATAGTGGGTGGGTTCTGATGTTAATATTTCCTCAAAATCTCAGTTTTGGTTACACTAAAAAGGTTTTAAAAAGGGTTCACTTCATAAAGCATGTAATATTCTATTAATATTTTGTTTTAAAATAAGAGGAAATGTAGCGAAGAAGTCCGTTGGACTTCAGTGCAGCATTTGACACTGTTGATAACTATTGGATATGATAGACTATTGGAACGACTGGAGAGCTGGGTCGGACTCTCTGGTACAGTCCTTGGCTGGTCCGAGTCTTACCTAAAGAACAGGGACTAGTTTCAATAGGAAACTTTTCATCAGAACGAACAGAAATCACATGTGGGGTGCCCCAGGGCTCCATCCTGGGGCCCCTCTTGTTTAATATCTACATGCTCCCACTAGCCCGGATTATAACAACCAATAAGATTAGCTACCACAACTATGCAGATGATACCCAGTTCTACATAACAATGTAACCAGGTGACTTTAAACCCATCCAAACCCTAAGTAAATGCATTGAGCAAATCAATGGATGGATGTGCCATAACTTTCTCCAGATGAACAGATACAAAACAGAAGTAATTACTGGGCCTAAAGAAGAACGATCAAGCGTCAGCACACAGCTTCAGTTAATACAGCTAGAAACTAATGATCAGCCCCAAAATCTAGGTGTAGTTATGGACTCAGACCTGAACCTCCAGGGTCGCATAAAGCCAATAACAAGGTCAGCCTTTTATCACCTGAAGAACATTTCTAGGAATAAAGAACTGATATCGCAACAGGACCTCGAAAAACTCATCCATGCGTTAATGTTTAGTCGGATTGATTACTGCAACAGCGTCCTCACCGGTTTGCCGAAAAAGTCAATTAGACAGCTGCAGCTGATTCAGAACGCTGCAGCTCATGTCTTCACTAGAATCAGGAAAGTAGAGCACATCACCCCAGTTCTAAAGTCCTTACACTGGCTCCCTGTAGCTCAGAGAATAGACTTCAAAACACCTTTACTAGTTTATAAATCATTAAATGGCTTAGCACCAAAGTATATTGAAGATCTACTTTTGCTATACCAACCCCCAGACCACTCAGGTTCCCTAATTCCAGTGTACTCAACATCCCTAGAATAAGAACCAAACATAGAGAAGGAGCTTTCAGTTTCTATGCATCTCCAATCTGGAACAAACTTCAGACAACTGCAAAGCTCCTGAAACACTGAGTTCATTTAAATCACAACTAAAATCTTATTTTTATAGCTGCCTTTGAGTAATGTTTTCATGTATCATGTTTTGTGTATCCTTCTTGCTTTATTGCTGTTTTTACTTTATATGCTTTGTCTGTGTTTTACTGCTATTTTTATTTTACCCCTTAATCATGTAAAGCACCTTGAATTACCTTGTTAAAAGTGTGCTATACAAATAGAATTGTCTTGCCTATATTTTCAAGACTTACACTTTAGGAGACGATTAATCCTAACTAAAGAAGCTGGAATTATTTCTGATGTATTCAATGTATTTCTCTTATTTTCTTTGATGATTAAGTTGAACAGACAATTGTTAGACCCCATCTGTGATTCCATATTCATCTATAAATAGAGAGCTTATACCCTTCAGGGAGAGCCAATCTTCACAGGCCAAAACCACACAATGCACCATCTGTGTTGTGTACACGCTCGAGGAAGCTTTTCACATTCTTCCCCAATAATTTTTTTCTCCACAGTGAGACTTCTGAATCAGTTCTTTATCTTTACCACTGCAACGACCCTCTGTTTTCCCCACAGAATCTTTATGCCATCAATCTCCCCACCTCATTCTTTTTATTTATACCCGGTAATAACTCTCCATTCTGCCTCTGCTTCAACCTAGTTGCATGATATTAAAACAGAAAAATATGCAGATTTTGCCTAAAATACTATAGCTGCTATGCATGACAATCAGGATTTAATTTCAGACCCATTATTCTAGACAAACTTCTGTGTTTTCATCCTATAATTTGCTCTCCAATATTTTCTTCATGGTCATCTGTGACTAACGCAGCTGAAACCAGAAGTAAATTATATCCATACATCTCTCCATGCTTTGCTTGTCTGATTTCCAAGCTAAACTCCCAAAGACGTTAGCGTGCTGTGATATAACTGAGAAGTTTCCCTTAAGTCTGATCATCTTTCATTTAGTTTCACCTACTTATAAAGTATTTATCAAAACATCATGTCATGGTTATAAAAAGCAACATGATCTCATGTAAAGTCAGTAGCAACATCTCAATCTAATTTCACTAATCAATGCCTCAAGCATAAAGATTGCTATCTTTATCCAGTTCAGATGGAACTGAATGTAATTTTGGTACTTCGTAATAGGCATAAAGATTGCCTCTGCAGCCATGATGTATTTTTTTGTGAGTAAGGGGAACATTGCACTGGCATTCTTTCAGCCTGCTAATCAGCAGTGTACAACAGCAAGTGGAGGAGGTGCCTTACCATGTTACTTCATTACTAAGGACCTTTTTGACACCTCATTTAAAACATTTGAAACTATAGAAACCCTGTGATGAATAGTTTTGATGGTTTGTATCTGCGACTTAATAAAAGCTTGGTTTTGAAGCTGGGAACTGGTCCAAGTGAAGGGTAATTGAAACCAATTTGCCTAGAAGGGTTTTTATGTTTGCATGTCAGCAAGTAGGATAATATTAAAAAATATTAAACTTAAAGAAAATCAAGGAGACACATATCTTTATTTTAAAATGGTCTTCTAGTTCAATTTTTGTCTTTCTTCCCGTTTTTCTATCTTAATGTCTCCCTTCTGGTTTGGAGTCCGTTCGTTCGAGGTAAACCACTGTTGATTTCACATGGTTCTCACTGGAGAATAAAACTCTGTGGTTAGAGTAAATGAGGGTGGTATTTAAGGCAAAGTTTCCTAAAGAAAGGAATAAGAGGCAGTTGTGTACGAGTATTGACTTTTCTTTTGTCTATTGTCTTACTTCTGATTTGTACATGTCCAATAAAGAAACTCAAGTCAGAAGCAGCCTTTTCATATTGTTGTTGATTTATTTGTTTAGGTCAAACAAATGTTTATCACAAAATTCAGCTCGAGTGTGTTAACAGGCAACTTTGCTATCAACTGAAAAATTCAACCTTTATTTTGATTAAAGAACAGTCTTCTCTTATGCTCTTATCTTCTGCTCACTGCACAGATTTTGTATAATAATTTGGTCTGAGGACTAAGGTCATTGAAGAAAGTTTATATTTTTTTATGATTAACCATTTATTAATTTTTGTTTTTTAGGATCAAATGAACAACATTTTTGAAATTAATAGCTGGAGTAGACAGTCCCACAGCATTAGAGACACTCCATCATATTTAACATTGGCTTGAGGTGCTTTTCCATACGTTCATCCTTTGTTTTAAGCCAAGCAAAAATTGGGTCTATGTTGTCTACAAGGTATATATCAATTTAATCTGACCATAGAGCACAGTTCCAGTTAAAGTCCTTGTACAGTTTATCAAACTCTGTATGGTTACATTTGTGATGGTAGAACTGAAAAGTCTACACTCTGTTTGCAGAGCCTATTCCAGTTAGAGTCTAATGTCTCCTGATGAATGTTTTATACATAAAAGCGTACATAAAATATTTTCCTAATCATGCCTAATTATGTCTCCTTTTGTCAATTTTCTCATTTTACCAAAAGTGAAACACTGGGATTTCTGTATCTAAACTACACAACTTCCCTTTCAGGTACGCAGATGAGTCCTCAAGGTTCTAGTCAGTGCTGTATAAGTAACTACTTTCCTGTTCAGCTGGACAGCATGAAATGTGTCACACCTGCTGATTCCATCTGAGATTTTGTGATAATAAAATCATTCAACAACATTTTATCATGTATGAGGGTAGGAAAACGAGGTTAGGATGCAAGCTAGAGAGTTTCACTCTCCTCTGTATGTCCCTGTAAATGTTTAAAAGTGTCAGCCCATTCCTTTGAGACATAAATGGCAGGGAAATACTGTAATTTTCCCTGCCAATAAATCATGCAAGTATTGCTTCATTCAGTGCCTTGCAAAAAGTATTCACACATACTGAATCTTTGCACATTTTGTCACATTACAATAATGTCAAAACCAATGATGGGAGACTATAAACATGGACTCGCATAACAGTAACAGACAAAGCTGCAGAGTAATGTAACGATTCAGTAACAAATAAAAACCCTGGAGCTTTAAAATACAGGGGCAGAGAGGAGATGGATAAAGAACCAGGTGAACTAATTAAAGACAGATGAGGGACAGCTGAGGCAGAATGTAGCCAGGGAACGCTGAGGGAAACACTTGACTGTAATCTAAGAAAAAAAAAAAGAAATGTACAAAGAACAAAACAGAAATAAAATAAGAAACTAAATGCAAACGAATAAACTTACATGGCAACACCTTTCTGGCACTAATGAAGACAAAGAACTGGAATGAATATGATATATGAATACGACCTACATAACATAAATAAACCACAAAAATCATCGAAATACAGATAGAAGAGAAAACCCAAACACCCCAGGATTGTGACAAACGAAAGCCATAAGAAGTCTATTTTGATCTGATGAGATACAAACTGAAACTTTTAGCCTAATCGCAAGACTTTGTGGTAAAAAAAAAAAAAAACACTGCACATTGAAAACCATACCTTCCCCACTGTAAAACACTGTGGTGGTAGAATCATTTTGTAGGTATGCTTTTCTTAATCAGGGCAAGGGAGGATAGTTTTTTTTTTTTAGTTTTTTTACTAGTATTATTTTTCCAAATTGTGTACTTTTATGTTTCCCCAAATAGCTTTAACCAAAAATGTATTCTTAAATCTAATGATGAACATGAATGTGTCATGTTTAGGTATACATGAGGACCCAAATGCAGCAAAATAAAGAACGTAGAATTTAATTAAACAAGGAACTATAAACTTACAAAAACTTCAGCGGAACACAGAGACCAGGAAAACGCAGCAGGAACCAGACAGCAAAGAATGACGACGAACCAGCGAGTAATGACTGAATGAGAGCTTAATATATACTGAGGAAGGAATGAGGAAGTGACAGAGAAGACCAAGGACTAATTAGTGAAAGCAGATGCAGGTGAGGGCAATGAGTGACACTGGGCCAAGAGCAGAGAGGCAAGGAGACAACAGGAAAGGGAAGAAATGGCAAGGGAGACAGAAAACTCTTAAGAAACTAGAAACTAAAGATAATGTCTAGGGAGGAATCTAAGGGGAACTTAAGGAAACACTAGAGAACAGAAGGAAGAAATAAATTAGGAAACTATTTTGAGAGAAATAAACTAAGGAAACACATAAGAAGGAGGACACAAACAAAAGGTGAAAACATCTAAGAGCATGAAGGGAAAATGAAAACAATGAAGTGCCATAAAATAAATACAAAAGAATACATTAAAATGATAATTAAACGGAATAAGGAAAAGAACTTCAAACACCAAAACTGAGAACTATGACAGAATGGTAGAGCTTTAACAGACTGAAACATTTTCACAAGAGATCAGCATGTTTTAGACAAGAATCCTCTTTCTTTTTGGTGCAAAAAGTGGAACAGATGTTCGGCAGAGTAATGACTTTAACAGATTCAGCAAAAGCAGAGTCCAGGCCGGGATATGAATGACTGATGATTACTTCTCCTGACATGTTATCTTTCTTCCTCTGTTATTTGTTCATTCATTCATTCATTCATTCATTCATTCATTCATTCATTCAGCTGTGTTTGACTTGATGAGGGATACTTTTAACAGATGTAGAAAGAGTTGAGCTTAACTCTTTAAAAAATAAAACATTAGATGCAAAAATGATTAGAAGATAGGTCAGTGTAAGTCTTGCAAGTTGGAACGAGCTATTATTCAAACTTTAGACTTATGTTCCTTCTTAATTCTACATATTGAAGATTATTCCTAAACACAGGGGACCACAGAAAGAAAAATGTTGATTTTGGCTCAAGGTTAAAGTCTGTGAAAAGAGCCTGGGAATAAAAGTTTGGAACTGAATGCCTGCCTTTAGGTGTACATGTGTCTCCAGATTTGTCTAAAAAAAGCTGACTGAGGCTCTCTTTGGATTTCTCGGGGGAAGTTTTCGCTCTGAGCTGGACCGATAGCTTGCAACATGAAACCAGAGTCTTCAAAATCTGTTCCCATCCTCGACCATGTGTCTACCGGCTGCATGTTTATCAGCATCAGAGAACAATAATCAGTACATTTCCTGACTGTGGGGTTCCTCATGCTGAATATATGGGTCTCTGTTTTCTCTGTGGTTCTTCTCTCTTAAACTAGAAGTGATTTATTGTAACAGGGTTTTAAGATAACTGGCTGCAACATCTGTTATAATAAATCGGATAGATGAAGACTGTTACATCTGCTCCATAAAAGCGTCCATAAGCGTTCCTTTTAGCAAAGTATAAACTCTGTGTAAGTTAATACTTAGATGAAACCTGCATAATAATATCATACAGAAGAGATTAGAATTTTTCTATTCAAATAAAACGTAGATCAAAATTTAACCATAGCAATGTGTACAAGACTTTGCAAAATAATTCATACCCCTTGAACCCCCCCTTTTTTATTTTCCTTTCTTTTTTACGTTTTTCTCATAGTGTCCAACTGGAAAGTAGAACCTTAATAATCCAATTTTCTTCAAAAACAGCAATGCTGGTGGCAGAATCATGCTGCAGGAATGTTTCTTTCAGCAACAAGAAAGAAGCTGGTTATAGCTTGTGGGCACGCAAACCTGTTGAAGGCAACAATAAACTAGAAACTGTGGTATATTTTTAATTTCAATATATTTTCAGGAAATCAACCCTACACATACAGTCAGAGCTATAATCTGAGTAATGGAAGTAGTCTAAGAACATACATCATGTGTTAGAATGGCCCAGTCAAAGTCCAGACATAAAAAACGGTACAATTTGATTGCAGTGAAAGGAATTTCTGCAAAGTATATTGACTCAGGTTGAATACAAATGACATACATGCCACACTTTAAAGCTTTATGGATAATTTTTGTTCCAAAAATATGCTCTGCCTTTTTTGTTGGTATATCAAATGTCATCCCAAAAGAAACACTTTGTAGCTGATGGTGAAATACATACCAATTTATCTTCCATGAATTTGCAATGCATTGTAAGTTTTCTGTCATCTGCAACCATTTTGCTTCATAGATAAATGATGAAACAAGCTGATCCGGCCATCTATTTTGTTTTAAACTCATCATTTTGATTATAGCAGCATATGTTACCTCCAGTTTCAATACTCTTCATGTTACTTTTCCAACTGACAGGTGAATTAACCCTGATGTCTGTAGGAGACACAAAACCAATTAATAAATCGTTAAAATGTCATTTTTGCCATCAGGCTTTTAAGCATAACATACGCAGTTGGCTTTTCAACATGACATTTATTGTCAGAGCATGTTAAATATTCACCTTTTTATTCATAGCTTTGTAATTACCTGTTTAAATATACATTTTATGGAAACAAGAAGATAAAGTATTTGCAAAAAAAAAATATGGCATTGCGAGCTTTCAATGACAAACGCAAAGCTGGAGCAATTAGGAAAAAAACTAGTCAAACAATGATGTACATGCTCCATCTTGAATACATAAAAGGATTGCATGCACACCACCCACAAAACATCTTGAAAACATATAAGATCCAGACTGATTGAGTTTCCAACTCTCTGCTCAGGCTCTGTTCTGGCCTCATGTGTGTTGTACATCTACTTCATAGTTGTAAATCTATCAATGGGAATATATGCTTTCATTTTTAACACCAACGTAAATGCTTCTTTGCACCTGTGACAAATGTAAAATTTAGTTTGACTTTTTCACTCTCATCCACACCTTTACACCTTCCACAATTTTTTTGTCTGTTTCCCTTCACAGATCTGAATCATATTCCACCGGAATTGCCATTGGAAATAGTGGGGATGGACATGTCCAATAACATCATCAAACATCTCAGGCCCAAACAATTCCTGCTGTCAAAAGATCTCAAGCTGCTCAACCTTAGCAGCAACAACCTGCAACACATAGACACAGGTAACACATTAGTCATGAGCGCCACAGAAGAGTTGCTTGACACCCCTGAGACAGATGTACCCATTCCTGGTCCTTAGGACGCACAGTGCTGCATGTTTTAGAAGTGTCTTTGTCTCTGACAGTAATTAGTGCGTGGAGTAGTCTTTCTGTAACAGCTTTGTTCAAGTTGGTCTTAATTATACGTGTGAAATTGACCAAAAAGTATTCTGGTCAAAGACAACTACAAGGGTCCTCTAAAAATACTAAAACCAAAATAAGTGTCATGATGTGCATGAAAATATTTAAAAATGGTAGGTAAGTAGAACCAGGGTACATAACCAAGATTTATTCAAAAGGCTAAAACTGTACGTTGGTTAAACACAGGAAATACTGAAGTCAACAACAATGACTTTGCAATAAGCAAAAGAAGCCCAGGAGCTAATGTTAAACAAGGGTAGAAAACAAAGCCAAACAAACAAAATCTAGAAAACAAAACTGAAGTGTTGACAGACCATGACAGTAGTTGCCTTATTTCTAATTTTCCAAATTAAAATTCCACTGGTGTTCAATTCCAAAATTCTTTTTTAAAATTAGAATATTGAAGGGCTGTATGAATTCCATCTATTTTTGGATACATAAAGTTATCTATCATCTGTAAAGCATTGTATGCTTTTCAACAACTACACATGCAATAAGGTGAATAGTAATCTTTCAGATTTGTATGGCTATTTCTGGGCGAGATGTGAATTTCTCATTTAAATGATTAAAAAAAATCAGTAATAAATCTGACATTAACCAGCCTTTTAGTTTACCTTTAGTGTAAATTTAGAAAGTAATTCAAGTTTAGGTATTCAAGACTGGCTTGTATTCATTTAGTCCATCTTAATTAAAAGGTAGAACTTGTATATCACTGTCATCATATTTACTGCAAAAATACAAGCAAATACTGTAGGTGAACAAAACACTGAATTTTAATAATAGTTTTAACTTATGATGATGATTTACCATTTATATGAATGTATGGAATTCATATTTCCTCAAAAGATATACAAAGCATAATATGAAGTACAATCAAAAATAAAAGTATTGAGGAGAGAATAGTTACAGGAATCTAGAGTGAAGTCTACCTGTCTTCTGCTCATGCTCTAATTTCCAAGTATACTTTTCATGTATTTATATATGCATACCTAAAGACTATTGTATTTTTTCCTCACTAGTGTGTTTTTTAGATTCAATAACTGACAACTAATACCAGTAGTGCCATATTTCTGGCATCAAGTCCTCCTGCCCAGGAGGGAAATCCTCCTGCAAAAGCTTGTAGCTTTCCTCATTATCCATTGACACGTGTAAGCAATCTATGGCAGCTCACCCCAGTGTGTCTAAAGCTATTTGTAAAGCAAAGAAAGAAGTTCCATATAATTCTCAGTGCTTGTAAGATTTAGGGACATATGGTTGCAATCCTCCCAAAACCTTCTAATCATGTTCACATTTAGAGTGTATTTTTAAGAAGTTGTTTATTTAGGCTTTTTTGTGTGAAGGATGACCAGAGGATCAAGAAAAAAAGATGAATGATGGTTTTTTTTGGATTGTTACAAGTGAATTCCCTGATATCCATCCATAGTTTTTTTTGGCAAAAAAATTAACCTGGAAGTTTTTGGTTTGAAGACAAAACAATCATTTTCCCCTTTACTTGGAAAGTCTGGCTTTATTTTCTCTGGATAAAACTTTGCAGTTAGGTCTCATTGGGAGATCTGTCACAGAGAGTATTTTTGGAGCTTTCAGAGAGAATCAGCTTGGTAGTTTGAGAAATATAGTTGCTAATGACTGAGAAACAGCTATGTGATAAGAACAGATAATTTCACCTTCTGGGAAAACACCATGAAAGTCTTCCTCCAGTTATGATGGCTTCAAGAACCAAAGCAACAGTAGCTGATCTGGAGCCTCTGTCCCGTGAGTCATGAGCTAAGATACAGAAGTAGTGGACACCCCTCATACTTCCTTCTTCCAGTGCTACACTTCAGTTTATCTGTGCCGTAAACACAACTTGATTGAACCCAAAGTATCTCAGACATTAGCACAAATGAAAGTGTTTGCTTTCCTTTTACATTTCTTAAAATTTCAGTATTGTTTTTAATTTTCCCACAGCTTTCTACTGTGTTCATTCCTCTCCTCACATTTTTCCCACCTCCTCCTCTTCCTCTCTTCCGCTTTATAAAGATAAAAGCAGGGCCGGAGGCTAGTGGACAGCACGAAACAGTCTCAGTTGTCCCATTACTCCCCCTCTAAACACTTGCACATGTTTTTATGGGTGCACGTTGAGAAAAGCAGACCAGTGACAAGACTGGAAGCTCCCATTGAATTCATTAGCCCTTCTTGATTTCACCGTCTGTTATTTTGTTCGTGTCAGCTGGTCTTTTTCATGTGCTGTGTGCTTACTGTGACAGGTTAAGGTAAGAGCTACTAACTTGTATTCCTTCAAAAAGTGTTGCTTTAAATATATTGGTCAGAAAGTTTTGGCTACTTCATGCCCTTTCCATCATAGAAGGTCAGAGGGACAAAAGCCCATGCAGAGATGCTAAAGGGACATTTATGCTCTCGTTTATGCACATTAATAGGTCAATGTATTTTTCACGTTGCTATGGGTCAATGTCATCAGGCCTTCAATGTGTTTATTATGTCAGCATGGTTGTTAGGCATTGTATCCACTAGAGAGCACATTTGAGTTAGCTTCCAAATTCAGAGGTAAGTTTCAGACAACAGCAAACATGGTGACGGTGGAGGAAGTAGAAAGTAGTGATAATATCAGGAAGAGAGATAAAAAGACAGCAGTAGACAAAGGTAGTTTGTGTGGCCAATAAATTACATTGCGGCATGTTGATGTAGAAGTTTTTTACATTTCTGTCATCATCTTCTTCTTTCTTTCTATCATTTGTCATACATAAGGTATACTGTACCGCAATGCAATTAGTGGTCTTATTGTTCCATTTTTTTCTTTTAGAGTACCCATCCTCAACATTCCCAATGAGAGACTAAAATACCGACAAAATCAATACAGAAGCAGTTGCTTATAGGACGCCCAAACCAGTCTTTATGTTGGTAACTTTTACTGAAAGCAAACTTCTGCCTAACATTTTAACTGTGCTGAATTGTAACATCTCCTTCTGCTGATGGTTTTCACTCTTTCAAAGAGGCTAACTCCTCCCACCCCACTTGACATCACTTGCAGCAACTAGTGACCCAGTGTAAAATGTTACTTTGCACCGTATTAAAGGTCTTATTCACTCGTCTTTTTAATAAACTCGCTGTGATCTCTAGTTTCAATAAAACATTGTAAGTTGTTGGAGGAATGGGTATGGTGAAATGTCTTAACCAGTAACATTCATGATATACAAACGTTTTGCCTCTGATTGGCTAACAGCAATGCAACTCATATGCTGCCTCCGAACAAATGACTAACTTAACTTACTTCACTGGTGGTGTTCCAAGACAAATTCCAACTGTTTCTTCCTCAGCTCCTCTCTCTGGTAAAAATGCAATGCTGATGTCTATGTTCACACATAACACAACCCCGACCTATTCAGCCATGTTGTGGAGTTGCTACAGTTAGCTTCCTCCAGTTTTGGCGTCTATTTCCTTTCTGTGGCTAATGCAGGCAACAGGGGAGGGACAACAGTATTATCTGAAGCAAACATGTCCTCCTCAGAGTGAAGGGTCGCACTTCAAAGAGAGCGAGTTCTAAAAGGTTTTTTAATTGAATGAAACCTTTAAACTGTTAGTTGTGGGAATTCATAAGCAGCTGATAGTAAATTCTTTTTTTTAATGTACACTAATCAGGGACAGATTTTGATGCAAGATGTTGAAGAAGTGAAGCATACATTTGATGGTTGTTTGAGTGTTGGTGATAATTAGTTATCGATTAAACCAATTTTGGTTCTTTGTGAATTAGGCTAACTTTTATTGCATATTTTCCATTCCAGCTGCATTTGCAGGCCTGCTGTACCTCCGTGATCTCGATCTGTCCAACAACAGCCTTCAGTGCTTCCAGTACGGTGTACTGGAAGACCTGTACTTCCTACGGAGGCTAATGCTGGACAACAACCCGTGGATTTGTGACTACAACATCCACTACTTGATCTACTGGCTAAAGCACCATCCCGGTGTCTCGTACACTGGCCTAATCTGCTCAGAGCCGCAAGAGTTCAGGGGCTGGCGAGTGGAAGACTACGTCAAAACCTACAACGGGGAATGTCCTGTGGATAAACCGACGGAGGGGAATGACAATGGGCAGGGAGTGCAAGGAGGGTCACAGAATGAGGCACAGGAGTTAATTGGGGATATGGGCGAGGGACAAGGGCAGCTTCTACCCCAGCCCATAAAGAAGAAAGAGTCCAATGCATTTGAGATCATCAGGCTGAGCTAGAATGGAACTGGTGTGGTTAGACTTTGAGAGAAATGTAAACATGACAATTGACATGCAGGTCAGAGGTCAACATAGAATAATAAAGCAAGTTTTAGTGATTAAATGTTTGAGAAAAAGTAATGTGAAAACAATATTAAAGTCTTTCATAACCATCATTTTCCATCCTGTTTAAGTAACAAAAAACATATCCCGACTATTAACATTTTCTTTAAGCGTCTATTTGTCTCATTGTCGCTTTGCTACGTTTTTCAAGTGACACCCAAGGAGACCTAAATTTCTATTTATCTTCTGTAAGAAAATTCCCAATCCAGTCAATCTTAGCTGCAAAACCATGATGTTCCTATCGAGTAACTGAAATGGGGTCTCGTTTTTCTGTTACAACAACTTTGGGATCAGGTCATGTATCTTTTGTTTTTGTTTATTTTTTACCATTTGATCTTATCCGCACAAATGGCTGTCATTTTCTGTCTGTTTTCTGGAAATAAATTTGGGTCTATTTTTTCTGATAACTTGTTTTACTAAGAAACGGGAATGATTAATAGCTATTAATTACTAGATTAATATTTTATAGGTAGGTATATTTAATTTGGGCATACAGTACAACCATGAGAAATGACAGGAAGCTGGCCTTGGCTCGTCTTGTTCTACAAGTACTTTGCTGAGAATTTGCCTAAAGCCCTACTGAGACTGATCAGTAGAACATTCATTACAGGGATCTGATTTTGTGCAGGAATGATTACAAAAACATGAAGTCTATTACAAATAAGGCTTTTGTTTCATTTGGCCTGTGCATCCAAGTACTTACCCCAGTTCTGCCTAAAGGATACATTTCCGGTAATCCATTTTTAGCAAGTGCATGAATCAAAAGCAAGAAAATAAATGACTCAATAATCAAGCCAGATATGAATCATTAATTGCTTGCTGGATAGAGAAACAAATTGTTTTCAACCCATGCTGGTGCACATTAGCTACAGAACTAAAAGTAAACCTTTTCCTCCACTTTTTTCCACATATTTTCATGCTACAACAGCAAAATTTGTTGTATTTAGTGGGATTTTATGATTAGCCAAATGAAATTGGCACACACATGTAAAATGGAAGGGAATTAATTCATACATATCAAAGTTTTAATTGTAACAAATCTGAAAATTAGCCGTCTATTAGGGTCAGCCTTCCTTATTTGTATACCTCCTAGTTAAATCCAGTGCAACCAACTGCCTTCAGAGGGTCACCTAGTTTGTAAAAAATCTATCCATGTCCAATTTAATCTTATTAAAAGCATAACTGTTTTGTGTCTCAGACTTCTCTAGAGAACATAAGTGGACAAAGAGCATTATTGAGACTCAGGAACACAGGAGACAAGCCAAGGAGAAAGTTCTGGGGTGTCAGATTTAAGTTGTAAAACAATATCCTAGCTTTGAACATCTAACAAAGAACTGTTAATCTATCACCAAAAACTGAAAAAGCACAACGACAACTCTTCAAAGACATCAGAGAAGAAAGAGGTCAATAGTAATTGTACAGGAGCTGCAAAGAAGCCACAGCTCAGGTGGTAGATTGCATTGACAAGACAAGAATTAAGATAAAAAAAACATTGTCCTGTCAAATTAGACTAAAATTCAGCTCTTTAGGTTACATTCGAATTACTGTATATGGCTGAAAAGCAACACTGCACCTTGAACACACCATCACCTTTGTGACCCACTGTGATGGCAGCATCAAGTTTTTGGGAAGTGTTTCTTCAGCAGCACTAGCAAAGATGGTTACTATACAAAGAAAAATGTGCAAAACTTCTCTAGATCTGCAAAACTACAGCTGTTATGAGATTGAAAGATGCTTGCACAAAATAGTGACTCAGAGGGGTTGAATAAAAATGTACACCACAGTTTTTTTTCTATTTTGTAAGAACAAATAAAACCAATTTTGCTTTTCCTTACGCTTCTTTGTGTTGGCCAATTATACAGTCACAACCTCAACACAAATATTGATTATTATGAATGAAGCATGGTCAAATCTAACTAGTTTTTATAGGTGTGAATGTTTTAGCAGGGTTAAATATATATTTAAAGCCAGATGATGCAGAAACAATGATCGTCTCAGAAAAGAAATAGCCTCCTTTTCTATTGTTACAAATTTGTTGTAATAAACACTTTGTCTTTTTACAGAAAATACCAATAAATTGGTTAAATAATTTAGAATGAGCTTTGATGCAAACAGTTTTTAGACTTTAAAAAAATCATGTTTCTCTTTATTATTCAAAGGAAATGCCATCCAACTAGCAGTTACAGATCATATACTGCAGCATAGCACCATCTAGTGTTCAAACAAAAAAACATCAAAGGATTGTCAGAAGTCAGAAGTTCATAACAGGTTGAAAGAGTTTGCTGAAAGCTACTTATGATTAAATATGTCATTTTTAATATTACTAGTGTGGCTGTCATGAGATTAATTCAAGAATATATTTCACAGAGTTTTTGTGCATGGCAAGCTGTTTTAGAAACCTAAATCCACAGTGTAAGAAGAGAAGATCAAAGCTCATCATAGAGACACCACATATGTAAAAAAAGATAAAAAAATACTCAGTCTTTCTAGAAAGATTACAACACCATTTTAACGAAACTGCACAGTTAAAAAATCCTATTCACGTAGCAGACTGCTAGTAAGTGCTCCAAGGTGTGAATTAATTTTTTTATTTTAAACTTTTAAATTTGGAATTTCGATTATTATATAGAGTGGCACCACTGAACAGTTGATTTGAAAGAAGGTTGTTTGACTGTAGCTTTTTCTAAACACTGATCACAGATCTTGCTGGCAAAAATGCTTCAGCAGCATTCCCTCCCGATCAGATACAATGAACATTTCTTCGCCATCTCTTTAATACCTGCCTTTTAGCAGATTCTCAGTTCCTCATGCCTTGATGCCACATATCTGCATCCAGGCATTCTTCTGCTTTCTTTCATTCCTCAACCTTCCTGATAAATAAAATGTCCTTCACGTTGTTCGGCATCATCAGTCACAGTTTCTCTGCATCAGCAACACGACTTCTTCTCTTTCTCTGGTGGAATGTAGGCGCCTATACTGACGTCAATTGGTCGAGAGTTCTCCCTGAGAAGAATCCGAGGCATGCCGTCGATCTCAAAGTCACCCTGCTGGACATTAAGGCCATTACGAGACAGCAACTCCCTGGCCATCATCAAGAAGGCCTCCTCCACATTCTGACTTTCCTGTAAAAGAGGAAAAGCTTCAAATCAAAAAAGTTCAATCTTCAATCTCAATATTAAAATGTCTAAGCTGTGTTCATATCCATTACCTTTGCAGATGTTTCCAAAGCAGCTAGTATGCCTCTTTCTTTTGCCAGATTGCAAGCTTTCTCAAACGGAACCTCCCGTTCGTCCTCCAGGTCACATTTGTTACCTAAATGCAGGTAGTCATGAAGCCATTAGGATGTGCATTTGCAGCACATAAAATTCTGCTGACATGAGGCTTGACAAATGTGTGTGCTTCAAGAACAAGATCACATACAGGCTTTTGAAGTGATTTTGTTGCACTAGAATACATTCAGTTTAATTAAGTAGTTTATATCTCACTCTTCATTTAGCCAGTAGAGAAACTTAATATGTAAACAACACAAACAGATCATCAGGAGTAACATATAGTAGAAGTGTTGATTCCATTCATTTTTACAAGTCTGAAATAATTCAGTCCACTCAAGACAGAACATAGACTGTAAAAAAGGAAATCATTGTAGAAGTTGTTTAACGTTTTAGTTTTATGTATAGATATGTATACGTAACTGGGGTCCATATCTTCTTCGTGGCTTTTCTTACCTGCTATGTTCTCTTGCCTTTTTCTATCTTTTAGGATAAAAAGAACCGGCCTTGGTGGCATGGTATATTTTTACCCAAAGTACACAAAATGTCATAAATCATAATTGAATTAAAAGTTCAAAAACTGATCTACTTAAATGGTTAAGTATAACTAGTATGTAACAAGTATAACTAGTTACATGTATTTTATGGTAACTGCTGCATTATTAATATAGTTAAAAAACAAATACTAAATATGAGTTTATGCTTTTACAATAAAACTATTTATTTGATGGACTTACTATAATTTTGTGGTGCTCTTTCTCTATATATTGTCTTTATTTAAAACAAAAGTCCAAATCTAACTCACCTATTAGTACCAACAGTACATTAGCAGCTCCATACAGCTCTACCTCCTTAATCCAATGGTCCACCGAGTCAAAGGTGCAGCCTCGTGTGATGTCGTAGGTGATCATGGCACCATGAGCACTGCGATAGTAGCTCTGTGTGATGGTCCGAAACCTCTCCTGACCTGCTGTGTCCCACACCTGCATCTATTTCACACAGAAACATGCGTCTAAATGTAAGTTCTCATTCTTTTAAGGCTTTCATGTAATAAAAAATAATGATGAAAAACTTCCTTCTGGGTCATAATCTAAGAGTAAATGCAGTATAAGTGGGATCGCTTTAACAAAAGAAAATATTTGATAATTTGAGTGAGTCATCGGGTTCTTTGAAAATTGCATTAACACATTGGGAAGTTGGACAGAAATCGGCAATGACTTTCAAACAAACAACTTTCAAATTTATTTAGGTGGAAAAATTTAAAAGGCCATTATTGCAAAGTTTCAGCACATCATTATGAAGTGATAAAGATAATTATTTAGCAAACATCATTTGAGCCAAAGGCCAATCTTTCTGGAAATCCATAAACTCCCATTAGTGTGTGTCATTGGGGGCTGCCAGGGCTGCTGAAGGACACAGCAGCTTAACTCCAACAGGAAGCAGAAAAATACACCCAAACCTGAACCTTTGCTTTTCTTGTTGGCACAGCTTGCTGCTTCTGGAAGTTAGAAAATTATCTTAAAATCTGCATGAATTATTGCTTCAACCTTCTAGGCAATGGCTATCCAAAGACCATTTTGTGTCAATTTCAAGTCAATCGATGCTTTTCTTTCTTTTACCCAAAAAATGATGCAGAATGTAAACTTTTTTAGCCATGTGTCCTCTCCAATTTTAACTAAAACATTGAAAGACAGACTTAGTTCACCTATTTAATTTACCCTGAAAACTTTTAATCACGTTAAGAAAACAACATGAAGATATATATATATATATATATATATATATATATATATATATATATATATATATATATATATATATATATATATATATATATATGTCTTCATGTTGTTGTTTTTTTCTTCAATTTTTAACCTTTTACTTAACTTGTTTTTGTGGTTAAGACTGAAATGCTGTGTTTTCTATGTATTTTCAACAAAAACTAGCTTGGAGGAATTTCTGATTGAACAAATATTCCAGCTATGCCAGCTCTGTGAGTCTGTTAAGCTACAATTGGGCTTTGATATCTTTTAAACTGACGGAACGCAGCATGGCACAGGGCAATACGGTGCAGCAAGACGGAACAGCCTGCTGTCTGTTCCATCAATGAACGGATCAGAACCAGACACTAGGCAGCAGCTGTGGGAGGATGTCAGATGAGAGAAAGAGTGTCGTATTGCATGCGTCGCACCAGTAAATTTAAGTATGCCTTTTGGTCCTCTGAAAAACGATGAAAGCCCAGACATTTTCATCACACTAAGAAAACCCCCTAGATGCCCCGGACAGCACCTGAAAAGTGGACATGTCTGGGGAAAAGAGGATGGTTGGTCACCCATAGAGATATGGTGAAGCTTAGGAGGCTACAGGAGCAACTACACGACAAAGTATTTGAGAAAAACAAGAATTTGGATGCTTCATGGGGCCGTTGAAAGTCTAGATCTGAGCCAGACTAAGAAAGAACTGTCATTAAAAAAAGGCTCCAAAACACAAAAAACTAAAGACAAGTGATGGATAAACAGGACATAGATTCCTCTGAAACAATGGAGATTACCTCGGTTTATGTTCACTAAACATAGTTTTACATGGTACAGAATTTTGAGACAAGTTATGCAATGTTTCTACAGTTAAAATGTGTGTTACATTAATACAGTTCCAGTACAATGCATGATGTGTTATTAATTACCTGATTTAGGAACTGGTGAGGACCATCAGATTTATTTATTGTGCTCTGATCTATAAACTTCCACTGAAAGCTTGTACTTCCTTCCTTACTGGATGTTTTGAGAGTAATGATCTCATACTGAGATAGTGATCATAAATTAGAGGGATTCAGGTAGCATATACAAGAATATTGGTGGTGTTGTTTGAAACAACAGTGTAAAAATGATAAATTATATATATGGAAAATTTTATGTTATAATGATGATATGTGTATAAACTACAGAGGGCTTTAGCAACAAGCGCATGCATAGCTGACACCAGAAACCCGTTGGTTTCCTTGTGGAAAATCCCAAGCCCTCATAATATGTCTGTGAGAATACTCCCCCAGGATCCAAGAGACCTTTGTAGCGTTGTAGCAACCAAGACTCAAAGGGCAAATTGAGGCTTGACTAAGTATTATTCTAGGAGCAGAATAAAAGCTTAATGAATTTCTGTTGTACACAGAATAGGGTAAAAAAAAAAACTGAGTTGTGCCTACTTCTAAAACATCTTTATAGACGTAGCCTCAGGCAGCAAACAGCCGTTGGGGTTGAGTGAAGACACCGAAACAAGAGCAGTCATAATAATGACTCAAGTGAGCAACAAGATCTTGGCAGTTCCTGTGCATTTTAACTTATTACAGCCTAAAGATGCAGTCATTGCAGTGGGAGATTTGTAGAAGTAAAAACAAATTTTGCCTATACAAATAAAAACGAAATACTTCCAGATGATTCAAGTTTAAGCTGCTAAAAACGCATTAAAACTGTATTGTGACCTGCTGTATTCCACCTGCTCTGCCACATATTTAGAAGACAAAAATCTTGCTGTTATCTGATAAAACAAAAATGTTTTTTTGATGCACATTGGTGAAATGTTTTCTCAGCAATGATAAAATCAAAAAGTAGCAGATCTAATATAGAAAGCATTCCCAGATTTTCACCACATATTGTCTCAACTACACATACTGTACAAGTGTTTTGCTTATGTTAACACAGTGACTTACGAGGAAGGTGCTCTGGTCAGATGACACCAAAATGTTGTTTTTTTGCCCTCATACTAAATGCTGGCCACATCACTCTAAACACCCTATTCTCATCGTAAAACATGGTGGTGGCAGCATTGTGCTGTGTTGATGTTTTCCTTCAGCATAGATTGGAAAGGTAGTCAGAGTTGGTCCATCACATAAAGTCCTGATAAAATATGTCAAACATTACTGAATCTTAAAAAAACTATGACGGGTAGAAAAGTCAGTGAACCAATGAAAGTTTCAAAAAGTACAAACTTGTTTTTCAAGTGCAATAACAGTACATGAGTGTCAGTCTGAGAGCTACTTTTGCCATCACAAAGGCATAAAGGGAGGAACCTGATTGACAGGTTCTTCATACCAACAGCCCGTCAGACCTGTTTTGGGCCGAGTCACACTCCCACTGCCACTTGCTGTTCTGTCACTGAGGATACCTAATTTAAAAAGGGGTCTCCCACATGTTGGGCCGCCCAAAGTTAATCCATTTGGAAGCTGTCAAATTATTTAGACAGAAAGAAAGTAATAAAATTCCCCCATAATAGAATCTCTACTTTCCATTATAGCTCACATGTATCACATAAATATAGTTCTTCAGCAATTTTCTGATTTATAATCCTTGATTTAATGTCTTCTCTATGTCTAAAAGACACACTATGTAAAAAAAAACAACGTACCTTTACTTTCTTTCCTTCAATATCCACAGTCCTCACAGTAAAATCCACCCCAATGGTGTTCTGCTGTTTCTCAGAGAAAACCCCTGACTTGAAATTCTGTAGCACGCAGGTCTTCCCCACGTTGGTGTCCCCAATGAGAATGATCTTAAACAGGAAATCAAAAGTGTCATCGTGCTCCGATGCCGGTGCCTGCATGGTGGAAGTACAGTGGAGTGTGTGTGTGTGTGTGTGTGTGTGTGTCTGTCTGTCTTTCAATGTGGCTAGAGGAAATGAACTCTCCTTTAGCTGCACTGTAGATCACTTGGAATGTTTGACCTTTGATAGCTGAAAGGTGAGGGATTATCTTTATGGTTGAATGAAGGCATAAAAATAATAACCCAAAATAACAATTGTTCCAAGCAACAACAGCTAAGGAGAATATTATTCACCAGATTAGAGTTTGAGTTTATACAGTAAAAGCACCAGAAATCAACAGCTTCTATATGTATTTTCCAAAAAGACAGCGTTTCCTTTCCAGTTCTGAATTCTTCCTCTTCGAAATTCCTAGAAAGTTTAGTATTTCCTTCCTCTCTTTCACCCTTTCAGCGGGACAAAACTGCTTCAGTTCTTCTTCTCCTTTCAGCTCCTTCTCAGGTGTTGACCTACTTTCCTGCCCACGGCAACAAATGACATGAAAATCCATCCCATCTTTTATTTCCTTGTGAACAGGCTCCAGTAATGTGAAAAAAAATATGTTTCTGTTACCAAGAGTTAAAAGATGTGTCTCTTCATAGCAGTCCTCAGTCCCAGGCAATTGCTGTTCTCACTTACACACATAAACATCCGCTTATGGTTCCTCCCACCGAGTTTCTCCCCTCAGTTTTTCCTGTTCTTCCTCACCTGAGTCCTGCCCTCCTCACATCATCTGTAGTAACGATAGAAACCTGCCCCACCTGTTCTTTCTACGTAGCCCAGCCTCATAACTAATGTTGCACTATGGGAAATGAAGTCGGTTTGCAGTGAACTTACAGTGAACGTTAAATTTGGGTAGATTTTAAAGGTAAGTCCCTACCCATTTTTAAAATGTACCTAATAAAATGTATCATTATTATTTTGATTACCCGCAAAGTAAAAAAAATAAAATAAATAAAACAAAAAACAGGCTTAAAGGTTTCAAATGTTAATGAAACAGTAATCAATAGCCGTGGTGCACCATTTTCAGTAACGTGTTAGAGGTAAAGTATCAGTGCAGTCCTGAACCTTCCTTTGTTTCTTTAGCTTTTTTAAGAGGATGCTAATAAGCCTCCTGTACAGAGGTCTACTGGAGTTTCTCTGGAGAGTATCAGGCAGCAATTTAATAATTTGAAAAGCTTTGTAAGAAGATGAAGAGTTGTCATTTTTAGAAATTATAAATAAAGGGAAATATAAATGATTTTAAGACAGACTGACACTTATATGAATAAGTATAAAACCAGGCAGTGGACACATCTTAGGTTGCCTGATTGTAAACACCATTTTGATCTTGTTGTTGCTGTTTCATAGA